>CM053587.1:106060173-106073328 GCA_028646515.1 Pseudochirops corinnae
GGACTGAAGCCTAGATTGCTTAAGTAATAATAATAGCTGATATTTGTGTAAGGCTTTAAAGTGCCTCATCTCTTTTGTTCCTTATAATATTGCAATAGGTACTATAGTTATTATTTTTATACCCATTTTACAAATGATGAAACTGAGATTTGTCTAGGTGAAGTGATTTACTTGTGATTTTTAGGCTTTGTTAGCAGCCAATCAATGAATCGAAAAGTATTTATTAAGCACTTATTATATGCTATACACTGGTTGATGCTAATACAAAGAATAAAATAACCCTTATTAGCAAGGAGCTTATATTTTCATGGGGGGAGAAAAGACACAGATATAATATGTGGTGAATAAATACAAATAAATGTGGAGTAATTAAACAGAAGGTAGTTTTGAGAGGGAAGTCCTAGCAGTTGGGAGGATCAGAAAAAGTTTCATCTTGAAGGAAATGCTTGAGTTTCACCTTAAAGATAGAGAAGTGGCTCAGTGAGGTGAGGGGGAGGAGATAATACATCCTGTGCATGTGGAACAGCCGGTGCTCAGGCATGGAGAGAGGAGATGGTATGAGGAACAGAGAGAAGGCAAGTTTGATGGTCACAGAGAGTGGGAAGGGGCAGAATGTCCAGTGAGGCTTGGAAAGATGGGATTGATGGCTCAGGTTTTGTAGGAGTTTAAAAGCTAAGCAATGTTAAGATTTTGTCGTAGAGACAGTAAGAGGCTAATGAAATACATTGAAGAGAGTCACATGGTCACATCTATGCTCAAGAAGATTACTCTAGTTCTCAGTCATACTTAGAGTGGACTGGAGTGGGCAGATACTTGAGACAGGGAGACCAATTAGAAGGCTGATGCAGTAATCTAGACAAGAGAAGGTGAGTAGGAGTCATATTCAAGTTTCTGTTGATTCCAAGTCTAGCACCCTTTCCACTGAGCCACACCATTTAAGTGACTTCCCCAAGAATGGCAAACCCAAAAGCTGAGTCCCAGTTCCTACAAGGAAGCTCACTCCATGCTGCCCCCTGGTGGAATCTGGTACATTGCATCTTTCCTTCAATGAACTTAGGGAGGAAGCAGAGGTGAGCATCACTACCAGACCTTTTGTACTTCTTCTAACCTTAGTTTGGTCCTGATAACAACCTCTCTGTCACTAAAATAGCCCATCTAGCTTTCAGTTGGTGAGTATGAAAGCTTCCCTGACTGGCAGGCCACTGATGAAGAGGAAGCAAAGTGAAGGTATGATCTGGAGGTATGATCAACATTTGGGGGGACAGAAAGAGGACACAGGAAGGGGATGGCTCTTGGTGGAAAGTTTAGCAAATGAGTGGAGACCATAAGGAGAAAGATACAGGAAAATTAAAGCAAGTTTTATAGGGAGAAATTAATAGGAAGGAGTTTCACAGGGAAGTATCAAAGGCTTTTCCTACTCTTAAAACCAATATGGTGGATGTCATTCCTCTATATTACTGCAGTAGACCAAAGATCAAATATACACTCTTCAGATTGACATTTTAAACTCTCTACAACCTGGCTCCAATCTACCCTCTCAGGCTTATTACACATGATTTCTCTTTACACATGATTTTCCTTTATTCAATTCAGCCAAACTAGTCTTGCTGTTCCTCCCATGCAATATATCTTTTTCCATTCCCCATGCCTGGATTGTGTTCCCTCCCCTCCCTTTTGGATCCCTGGTTTCCTTCAAAGCTCATCAAAAGCACCACCTCCTACTTGAGGCCTTTTGCTACTAGTACCTCCCTCCTCTGCGTTGTTCTGTATTTATTTTGTATGTGTACATAATATCTCCCCACTTAGAATACAAGCTCTTTGATGACAGGAATTTTTCCCCTTTTTTTCTTTTATCTCTAGCACCTAGCATAGTGCCTGCCACATAGTAGGTATTTATTAAAGTAAATGCTTGTATGATTGATTGGTGTGACTCTTGGATGTGATAAGACTGTAATTTAGGTGAGGTAGGATGACCATCACAAACCAGGCTAGGCAAATTGCCATTTTATCAAATTATGACGCAGAGTTTCAGTAATTTTTCCTGCTCTGGTTCTGCCTTTAAAAGTGCAAAAAAAAATGTCTCTTATCTATTAGGCCACCAGACAAAGTACTGATTCGTAGTAGGGGAAAATGAAATATTAAGTTGGCTCAAGAAGACATTTTCCTGAGTTCAAAAGAAATAGATATTTTACTTGCTTTTAAAAATGCAAAAGGTTATATTATCTGTGATCCCAAATCCTTCTACCTTCTTATGACGAATGAATAAGATCTGCTCTACCAATTTGGTCATCAGATGATGACAGAAGACCACAAAATGACCTTTTGACTTTAGAAGCCACTTCTGAAGTGATGAAGGCAGTGTGGTAGAAAAGGGGCCAGAGGGTGCCTCAGAGTCCTCAGACCACCTACAAACACTAATTTAATTGCTTACATTTTTCATGGGTGGTCTTTGTCTAATAACTAATGAGTTAATGCACTGTTGGAGGAACTGAATTACAAGTCCTCTTTCAAGAAGAATCATAAAGTACTGCACATGGGGAGCCCTGAACATTACCAAAAATGTCATAGACTACATCTTTAATGTTCTTTCACTTGATAAGCATTTATTTGCTTTCCCTTCCACATTACTCCACCAATGGAAGAAAATAGCAAAGCTAACAAATACGTATGTTCAGGTAGCAAAAAAAAAGTTCCACATTGGTCCTGTCCAAAAATATGTCTTATTATACATCTTGAGTCTCATCACCTCTCTGTCAAGTGGTGGATAAAATTCTTTATCATTGGTCCTCTAGAATCATGGTTGGTCATTGCATCAATTAGAGTTTCTATATCTTTGAAATATCTTACGTCTTTCAGTATCTTTACAATGTTGTTGATAGTGTATAAATTTTCTTCTTAATTTGGTTCATTTCAGTCTGCATCAGTTCATACAAATCTTGCCAGTTTCTCAAAAATTGTCCCTTTTGTTATTTCTTAACATAATGCTATTCCAAATAAATTCATTTACTATATTTTGTTCAGTTAGTCCCTTCTTGATGGGTATTGTCTTAAGTTTCCTTTCTTTGCCACTACAAAAAGAGCTGCTATAAATATTTTTGTACATCTGGGTCCTTTATTTCTTTCTTTGATTTCTTTGGGGCATAGACCTAGTAGTAGTATCACTGGGTCAGAAGATGTGAACAGTTTCATAATTTTGGGACATTGTTCCAAATTATTTTCTAGAATGGCCATAATCAATTCATAGCTCCCCCAATAGTGTCTTAATGTGATTCCCCCCTTCCCCAAGCTCCTCCAACATTTTCCTTTTTTGTTTTTTGTTTTTATCTATAACTTCACAGAGAGACATTTAACAGATAGAAAATGGCTCCATTTCATAGATGACTGATCCTAAAAAGATTACTATACCTGTAACCAATTTAGAAGAAAGTTTAAAGATGAGAAGACCCTATTAGCAATTACATCAGCTGCATTTCAATGTCTTTAAATGACTTGTCATCTCTGAATAATGGGGAATCTAAAAGAAGTAAAGAATAAGGCGACTTGACTGTCATTATCTGTTAGGGAAGCTTAACATGCAAAATTGTCTCCACGGGCAGGAATCTATGAATTTCCTCAACCAATAAGTAAGGGATGATCACCAGGGGGATGACATCAATGTAGGGTACAAACTTACTTGCAAAACCTTATGTATTAGATGAAACTGCAAAGGACAACCTGAAGAGAGCCTGGTATCAGATTCAGCCAAGCCAAATTACTCAATAAATTGTTGATTGTTTAGTTGCTTTTCATCATGTCCAACTCTTCATGACCTCATTTGGGGTTTCTTGGAAAAGATAACTGGAGTGGTTTGTCATTTCCTTCTCCAGCTCATTTTACAAGTGAGGAAACTGAGGTAAACAGGGTCACACAGCTGGTAAGTGTCTGAGGCCAGATATGAACTCAGGTCTTCCTGACTCCATGCTCAGTGTCTATCCGTTGTGCCACCTAGCTGCTCAAATTACCTGAAGGAAGACAAAAAAGCCAGATGTGGAATGGAACATATTTGCTAGCGTGTATTCAGTAATTTATTCTCATCAGCAATAATAGTATAGCTCCCATATTTGTATTCTTATCACTTAAGCATGAGATATATCGTGAGTGGAAATAAACAGTAATGGTGTTTAGGAAATGAAACCAAGAACAGCTGAATTTGACAAAGTACCTGTCAGAGAAATCTGTACTGTATATAACAATTTCAAAAGCATCTAGGAATTGAAATTCAAAATATCTCCATGGGAAGATGACTTCAAAAGAAGGAAAAAGACCATGAATAATGATCTTATTGTGATGAATAATATTTTTTACTGAAAGAAGGTATCTGAGAAGATAACTATTAACCAATAATAGTAATCATAAACACATAGAATACATATATATGTATGTACACACATATATATGTATGTTTGTATGTGTGTGTATGTGTATAATCTGACCTCAGACCCTAGCTATGTGATTTAACCCTGTTTGCCTCAGTTTCCTCACCTTTAAAATAAGCCAGAGGAGGAAATGGCAAACTACTTCAGTATCTTTGCAGTGAAAACCAGAACTGAAACCATTTTCATCAGGCTTGGTGCTCTATCCACTGCTCTCCCTAGTTGCCCCAGAAGAAAGTTCTTAACTCCAAAGTTCCATCTTGGCCCTGTCAAATGTCATTCATTCATTTAACCAATCACTCAAGCAAGCAAGTGTTTGCATTTTGCAAAATGCTGAGGTTACAAAGACAGCATTAAAACCATCCCTGTCTTCAAAAAGCTTTGTAGTCTGTTGGAGGAGGCAACGTGTATAGCTATATGCATGATATATGCAAAATAAATGCAAGACGGGGAAAGGGGAGGCCCTAGCAGTTGGTCTGATAAGGAAAGGTTGCATGAAGAAAAAGATGTTTGAGGTGACCTTGGAAGGAAACTAGTGGTTTTAAGAGGTAGAGGTGAGAAAAGACTGCATTCCCAGTATGGAGGAAAGACTTGGGAAAAAGTGATGGAATGCTGTGGATGTGAGGAATAGAATGAATACCACTTAGGCTGAGTCAAGGCCCACTGACCATAATCATAAAAGCATAATGTAAGAGCTTGAAGGGACCTTACAGGCCATCTAGAGGAGTAGTATAAATTAAATCTACAGAGGTAGGTTGGAGCTGGGTTGTGAAGAACTTTAAATCACAAAGGAGTTTATGTATTTTATTCTGGTAGTTAGAGAGTAACTTCTTTGAATTTATCCATCAGAATTTATATGATGATAGGCCCTGAAAATAGAGCAATACCCAGTATTGATGAGAAGGAGGATGTTGGGCTGGATTCTCTCTATTCATTCTGCCATGGCTGCCTCTCTTGAGATGGTGTATTGAAGATAAAAGAACCCAGTGTTTGGGGTTTGAAGACCCTGGTCCTGGCAGGTCAAAAAAGCATTGTCATGATAAGCAGGGAGGCGTAGCTAGTTATGGAGGCAGGAAGAATTGGGGTCAGATCCAACTATGACACATACCGGCTCTCACACGAGAGACAAACAATAGAACCGCTAGACTCTGTAGGCACCTCTCTAAGACTATAAATTACAGATGAGTTGCTTGTCTTAATTAGTAGAGAGGGTTTCTATTTCTATACTGAGAATTCTTTACATTGGTGAAATTATAGATCCAGAACAAAAAGAAAAAAGAGAGAGAGGGCTGCATCCTATGACAAGGAAGCTCTTTTATCAGCCTGTTTAATAACCTTTGACTACTCTCTTTTTAAGAAATTCTTGAGGAGGAGGTAATCTCTTACAATGGGGAGGGTGGAGTTAAGACATCAGGAAACTCTCTCCTTTGGGGATCATTTCTAAGCAGTTCATTGAATGCTTCTTTGCCTTTAGGGATTTCAGATCATTAGCTGGCTATAGGAATCTTGGTGATAAGTTCCAGATTGAGCACAGATTGATTCATTAGTTAGAAAAGAACATATTGCTCTGCTGTGGAGGTACATTGGTCCTTTCTAGCCATAAGGGCACAATTTAGCATTCTAGAAAAGGTCATTTGTTCACAGGGTTCTTGAACTTTCAAAAAGTTGGTTCATTATTTTAAAAGGCCATGTGTTTATTTCATTCTCACCAGTGAGATTGGGTCAGTGTTTGGTTTTTTAAAAGAATCTAATCTAGTAACTATATATGTAGAGCTGCTTGTGTGACCCTAGGCAGATCACTTAACCCTGTTTGCCTCAGTTTCCTCATCTTTAAAATGAACCAGAGAAGGAAATTACAAGTTGCTCCAGTATCTTTGCCAAGAAAACCCCAAATGGGGTCACGAAGAGGCAGACGTGACTGAAATGACTGAGCTACAAGAATGTATGTAGAGATCTTTGCAAACCTTAAGATTCTATGTAAATGCCAGCTATTCTCACCATTATTACTGTTATGGGGATTGTCTCATTTTAAATGCCTGTTGATTGATTTATTGGTTGAACAAATGATTCTGTTCAACCAACATGAAGTAAGTCGTTTCTGTGTACAAGGCCCTATCCCTGCCTTCCAAGGGCTTACATTTTTGTAAAAGGTAGAAAAGCAATTACAAAATATGTAGCTACTAATTTCAATCACTGAAACATTTACTAAGCACCCAGATCTAATTGGTACTAGGGAGAACTCAAAGATGAATAAAATAGTGTCCAAGATCTGAAAACATTTACACCCTAATAAGGGGAAATAAGACATGAGCACAAATGTTACCATACTGTCTCCTATTATGGTTAAAGGCTGTTAGAAATTCATCCACAAAGTGCTGTGGGAGCTCAGAAAGGGGACTGATCTAAGCGGCTATTGTTTTTCTCTGCCAGAAATGGCTGTTTAATTCACATGCCATTATGAAAAGCTTTTGTATGATTTTTTTTTTTTAGGTTTAAAATGTCTGTAACTTATTAACTTTCAAGCCCAGCTGCTTGGTTTACTAACTTATTTGATATTTAGGCTCCGTGAGGAAGTTACACTAGTTTGCTTTCATGTCTCATTCATGTCCATAAATGTATGCCATATTTTTAATGTTTCTAAAACATGGCTTTGAATATCAGGTTTAACATCTGCTCATATGTAGATACCGTTAATAAACTAAAGATCCTCTTTAAAGTCCATATGGACCCTTTCTGTCACTTCAGGGTACTGCTGGGAAATCAGTAAAGGCAATTCATTGGAGAGTTAGGATGCAGAGACTGGGGAAAGAAAAATAATCTCCCCAAACCCAAACAGTGACTTCCTTCTTATTTTACAAGTTTGGTTACTAAAGATTTTGACCTGAACTACATTACGTCTTGTAAGGTAACAGCTGGTCTATCATTGTCCTTAAAAAAAAAAAGTAACAGTTGCTAAGAATTGGAGAAACAAAAATGGTCTTTGAATCAACTGGAACAGCTGTAAGAGACTGACACACCACGTACTGTCAGCTGCTAAATTCAGATATTCCGACTGCCTGAAACAAAATACTTTAACCCTTTGGCGCCACTGGGTAACTTTCTACCCCTCCTCACCTTTCTTTTTTTTTTTTTAAAGTCGAGAGAAATGCTCCCTTTTTAGATTCTTCTCACTAGAAGTGAAGTCTAAGATAAGCATGAATAACATACAAGCGCGTTTGCTGAATCTCCCCTATTCCCTCACCCTGCCCACAGCAGACCCATACATAAAGTGATGTGCCTTCATTGGCATAGGTTCTATCACCTTTATTCAGAGGGAGGAGGAAAAGAATTGCTCCTCATTCCCTCAGAAGGAGTGAGGAGGGGTCTTCAGCATCTGCTTTCCTCAAAGGAGGGTGTGATTAAGGGAGGGGTCTTGCATCTATTAATTTCCGTGTGTGGGAGGGCATAACTCTCCTTTCTTTTCTCTTCCTCCCACAACTGACTTTGTTTGTTTTCTTGGTAGCCACCAGGATTAGAAGAATCTCAAAATGGACAGAGTGGGAGAAATGCTAATGCCCTCTCTGACATAAAGAGGAGAATCAGGCTGATTGATTCAATGATTTGATCACTAGTCAGTTCTTAGGTCAGCTAGGTGGTGCAGTGGATAGATCCCGAAGCCTGGAGTCAGGACCTGAGTTCAAATGTGGTTGCAGGTACTTGCTAGATTTGTAAACCAGGGCAAGTCACTTAACCCCTATTTGCTTAGGTTCCTCATCTGTAAAATGGGGACATACTGGAGAAGGAAATGGCAAACCACTCCAGTGTGTTTGCCAAGTTGGACACGACTCAATAAATCAGGTCTTTCCAAGTAATTCAAGACCATTTTTAACCTTATATTTATGACGGACACAGGGGTCTGTTTATTTGCTCTCTGAATCATAAGCATAAACTGGGATCTAATTTCCTTTGACCAAATCAAATAAATAAACAAAAAAACAAACAAACAAGCAAACCCATGAAAGCTGTAGTGAACTAGGACCATGAGGCCCAAGGACAACAATTAAATTGTTAATAACACTTTAAATTTCTTTAGCACTTGGGAATTTTTAAAGCTTTTCTACATACATTATCTCAATATTACCCCTCCCTGCTATGATTCTATGAAATAGGCAGAGTAAGTATTATTATTTCCTATTTTATAGACGAGAAACTGAGGCTCAGATAAGCCTGAAATTCAAAGTCACACAGCTTTTTAATGTCAAAGCTGGAACTGAAATTCAATCACAACTCCCAGCCCTATACTCTTTTCTTTCATGTGAAAAAATTATAGTTTGCAAAATGAACCCTCATTCTAGCACATTACCACATTAAACAGCAAAATAATTCATGGGTACTATGTTTTATCAGACATATAAAAGCATTTATTGTATAGCCTTTGCCTACATTTTAATTTCTTTATTGGCCCTATGCCTTTAAGTGCCTTTTTAATGTCTTCTGATTTTTTATTTTTACCTCTAAGTCATTCCTAGTTGTTCCCACTTGTTCCCAGTGAACCCCTCCCTCTTGTAGAAATAGGAAAATGATTAAATGAAAACAGTAAAAGCACTGTCTCAGACAAGGTATGCAACATTCTGCCCCTGTAGTTCCCCTCATCCTTTGATAGAGGAGGCAGGTAGGTTTCATTGTCTCTTCTCTGGGGTGAGGATTGGTCTTTAGTTGGACTTTCTTTAGCATTCTTTTCATTTGCATTAGTGTAGCTATTGTTCATATTATTCTCTAGTTCTGATTTTTTTCATTCAGCATCAGTTCATACAAATATCGTATTTTTCAGAACTTATATTTGTCATTTCTTACATGTCTTCTGTTACAATCATACACCACAGATCAGTCCTTGTCCAGTTGTTGGGAATCCATTTTGCTCCTCACTCTTTTTCATTTGAAAAGTGTCACTATGAATATCTTGTTATGTTAGAGTCCCAGGACTTTTTGATAATGACTCTGTATAATAAAATTTAAGTGTACAGGTGAGCATTTATCTAGATAATATGATCAAAATAGGTAATCAAACTGGATGACTTTGACACATTTCAACAGAATTTTTTTTCAGCTTTTCTAGACATGACATCCAAGATGTTCTGTATCTCTGAATGTTTTTTGTTATATGACACATTTCTCGTTTGCACTCACTTGCATGTGCTTTGACATTTTGAATATTTAAGCTCAGCATTTTGGATAAGATTTTTAGTTCATTTCTACAAGTAGCTAACTAAGTAATATGCTGACCACTATCCCACACTTCCCTGCTTCTGCTTTTCCTATGAGCCTTTGCTCACACCAGTCCCTATTCTTGGAATACACTTCTCACTCGTGTGAGTCTATTGGAATCCTACCCATCCTTCAAGGCCCAGCTGAAATGCCACTTCCTCTCTGAAGCCTTCCCTGATCCTATCCCAGATAAAGCTCTTCTTGCTTTCCTTTCCAGTGTATTTATTATATGCTCTAATTATTTTCTTTTTCTTCAATGATCTTGTTATGTATATAGCATATTTATGTAAGCATCTTGACTCTCTTACTAGACTATGAATTCCAAGAGAGCTTTGTATATAGTAGGTGCTAAATAAATGGATGTTGAGTTGGATGATGTACTTAGCATTGTATTCCGCAGTGTGCTGGTAAATGTTATACAATCAGCTGGGGGAGGGGGAATGTACCCTAAACAAACTTTTAAGGTTAACCTTTTCTCTATCATTTTCTTAAGTCAAGACAATCAATAAACCAAACCCTGGTTTGTGGCCTTTGCTGATTTCCAGGTGTAAATGCTCATATTGAAAATTTAACAATTGGCTCACCAGATCCAATATGATTTGGCTCCAGCATGTCCCTGGTTGTATCAGATATTGGCACAATGGAGATAAGTGTAGTGGGTAGAGTGATAGAATATAAAGATATTTAAAATACAAAAGAAGTAGAAGGCATAATTCTTGCGTCGGGATGTTGCAATCTTGAATTGGAGATAATTATATCTTATACTATTATTGATCATTTCCTATGGTCCATCAGATTGTAAGCTACTTGAGGGCAGGGACTGTCTTTAACCTTATTTTTTGAATCCCCAGCACTTAGCACAGTGCCTGACACATCTTGTTGAGTTGTTTTTCAGTCATGTCTGACTCTTCTTGATCCCATTTGAGGTTTTCTTGGCAAAGATACTAGAATAGTTTGCCATTTCCTTCTCCGACTGATGCCAACAGTTAAGTGACTTGCCTACGGTCATACACCTAGTGAGTGTCTGAGGCTGGATTTGAACTCAGGAAGATGAGTCTTCTTGAATCCAGACCTGGTACGTAGTTAGGAGCTTAATAAATGTTAATGACATGTGTTTTAAAATCCTTTCATATAAAATTTAAATATTATTTTACATAGTAAATTGAAATACATGATGCCTCACTTCAGCAGTGACAGTACTAAATTTACTCCAATCCAGGAAAATATTGAATATAAAGGAACCCTTTGTCTACTACCTCTCATTCACAGCCAGTGGGAAAATATTGCCATCTTCATATAAATTCATGGATTTCTCTGATTAGACATCACCTTATATTGGATGACATTTCCATCTTTACTTTCTATGATGGCCCTAGTTATTATTTTGTATTTAACAATCTTTTTTGAAAAAAATTATTTGGTATCCTAACAACATGTTTCATGGCAGCAGCCAAGCTAGGTTGCTCAGCAGATAGAATCAGGAAGACTCAGGTTCAAATTTGTCCTCAGACACTTACTAGCTGTGTGACCTTGAGCAAGTCACTTGACCTCTGTTTGCCTCAGTTCCCTCTCTATGAGCCCCAGTCTCCTCAAATCTTAGTGAAGAGTTTGAACCAGATGTGTTAAGTCAAGAGAAAGCTTGTCCAGTTCTAAAGTTCTTTGATCCACTTCTTATTGCTGCCAGAAAGAAAGTGCCTGCCTTGCTGAAGGTAACATTTTCAGTCCTGCCAATGGCAGCATCTGCTATTTGAAGTCATTTAACTCTATCCCCTGCCTAGAGCATACCTTCCTGTCCTTTTCATGCTCCCTGGCCATGACTGTGCTGGGAGATTTTTGTTAATGTACTTCTTGGATTTGGAACTTGCTTCCTGTTATGGCTTGGGATGGTGGCCAATTTAAGCATTTAAATCTTGGTTTTTAATTTAGTTTGTTTAACATGGCTTATTCTTAATTACCTGCGCCGCTATGGCACAGGTAAAGCTTAAGCTCTTGAAACAGCATCCTAGTGAAGCAGTTTTGTAAGGCATTGTGGATTCAAGAGACTTAGAGTAAGAAGAATTGAACAATTTCGAAATAATGATTTCAGGGGAAACAAGGTTTAATTGTGTGGAAATAAGTAGATCCAGTAGGTTACCCCTCCCCTTCCTCCCTCACACCTTCTCCTTCTCCCTCTGTCTGTCTCTCTTTTTGTCTCTCTGTCTTTGTCTCTCTCTGCCTCTCCCTCCTTCCCCCTGTCTGAGTCTCAATCTCTGTCTCTACTCTGTCTTTCTGTTTTTCTGTGTCTCTTTCTCTCTGTCTCTTTATGTGTGTGTCTCTCTTTATCTCTTTCTGTTTCTCCCTTTCTCTGTTTCTTAAGAGTTTATAGGTGGTATTAGCCAGAACTCAAGAAAATGGGGAAAAAAAAGCAATGTTAACTAAGTTTTGTTGTACTCATGCCAAGCTGTCATTTAGGCTAGGGTGATATGATACTTAGATTATTGATGTAACCAAACCTCACTCACTGAGAGAATTCAGCAGTTTTGAATTTGTGAGAAACTTGGGCAGGGCATGATAACACAGACTGAAGTTTACCTTTGCCTATCTGAATGGAAAAGGCTTGCTGAGTAAAATAAACGATATTGCAGGGAGAATGTTTAAACTACTTGAGAGAGCAGCTTTTAAGCACCCTTGGGCACTTCAGAGAACACAGGAACATATAAACATTTGTTATCCAAATTGCCATTCATTCTTGCCTATTTATTTATTAAAGTTAGTCTCTTAAGAACTTCTACTTAGGGTAATACTTCCTTAGACTAATTTTAATGACTATAAATGTAATAAAACTGCATTTGGGTAGAGAATCAGGAGGATAATATAATTCATATATGACTATCTCAGATCTTAGTGAGGCTTTATTAATTTAAATTGAAATTAGAGGAACATTTAGATATGGTTCAATATATCAGTGAGATTTCTATTTTTTTCAGATTTGAAAAGAGCTACATATGCCATCTTTTAAAAAAAATTCAGTATTAGTTTATATTTCAGGTCTACATTCTGTCCCTTTAACCTCTTCCTTACCTCCCTTCCCCTTAACCACTGAAAAAGCAAGAAAAAACATATTGCTACAAACATATATAATCAAGTAAAATAAATTTCTGTGTTGTCCATGTTCCTCCCCTACCTTCCTTCAGTGCCTCAATTTGCTCCATTAGTCCATGCACTCTCCTCTGGGATTATGGTTTGTCATTGTATTGATCAGAATTCCTAAGTCTTTCAGAATTGTTTGTCTTTACAATATTGTTGTTATTGTATTAATTGTTTTCATGTTTCTGCTCACCTCATTCTGCATCAGTTCATATAAGTCTTCTCAGGTTTCTCTGAAACTGTCTCCATCATTTTCTACAGGACAATAGTATTTGATCACTTTATATACTGTAATTTATTCATCCATTCTCCAATTGATGGTTACCCCCTTAGTTTCCAATTCTTTGCCACCACAAAAAGAACAATATTTTTG
>CM053587.1:106080293-106090742 GCA_028646515.1 Pseudochirops corinnae
GATCTTTCAAAAACCAGTTCCTAGTTTTAGTTATTAGTTCAATGGTATTATTTTTACTTTAAATTTTGTTAATCTCTCCTTTGATTTTTAGGTTTTCTATTCTAGTGTTTAATTGTCAGTTTTTATTTTGTTGGTTTTTTGTTGTTTTTTTTTAGTTGCATGCTAAATATGTTGATCTGCTCCTTTTCCTCCTTTATTGATATAAGCATTTAGAGATATGAATTTTTGCCTAAGTACTGCCTTGTCTGTATTCTACAAATTTTGATATGTTGTTTTATTGTTGTCATCATCTTTAATGAAATTATGGTTTATCTTTATGATTTGTTCTTTGACCTACCCATTCTTTAAGATTGTTATTTAGTTTCAAATTAATTTTTAATTTATGCTTCAAAGACCTTTTATTGATTATAATTTTTATTACATTATGGTCAGAAAAAGATGCATTTAATATTTCTGCTTTTCTTTATTTGCATGGTTTTTATGCCTTTATCCATGGACGATTTTTTTGAAGGTGCCATGCATATTTGAGAAATAGGTATGCTTTTTTCTATTCCCATTTAATATTCTCCAGTGTTCTATCATATCTAACTTTTCTAAGATTCTGTTCATCTCCTTAACTTCTTTCTTGTTTATGGTTAGATTTATCTTGGTGCAAGAAGGATAAATTGAGGTCCCCCATTTTTATAGTTTCAATGTTTATTTCTTTCTGTAAGTCTTGTAACTTTTAACTTTTTCCTTTAAGAATTTAATTCCTGTTCTATTTAGCTTATAGTAATAGGGAAGTTTGGAAGTTTAGGGAAAGATAATGAGTTCAATTTTGAACATGTTGAGGTTGTCCACAAGACATCCCGTTTGAGATATCTGGTAGGTAGTTTTAGATGTGAGACTAGAGGTCAAGCAGAGAAGCTAAGGGTAGATAAGTAGATTTGAGAATAATTAGCAGAGGGTTAAAAATTAAATCCATGGAAACTAATGAGATCACCAAGTGAAGCAGTATAGAGGGAGAAGAGAAGAAGTCCCAGGACAGAGCCCTGTGGGATATCCATGGTTTTGGGGCATGACTTGGATAAAGATCCAGTGAAGGAGACTGAGAAGGAGCAGTCAGATAAGTAGAAAGACAACCAAGAGAGAGTAGTGTCCTGAAAATCTAGAGAGAAGAGAGTATCAAGGAAAAGAGGATAATCAATAGTGGCAAAGGTTTCAGAGAAGTCAAAAAAGATAAGGACTGAGAAAAGGTCATTCATTTTAGCAACTAGATCATTGGTAATTTTGGAAAAAGCAGTTTTGGTGGAATGATGAGGTTGGAAGCCAGATTGTAGAGAATTAAGAAGTGTGAAAGGAAAAGAAGTAGAGGCACTATCAGCCCGTTCTGGTGGAGTTACATTTATGAGAAGGGCTACCTCTTCTGGGATTATAGAGAAAGATGAAATGATATCTATCCACTGAAATGAAGAGCATAGGTGAAGGGCTTATTACAGATTGCCTTAGTGTCTTTAGTTGGGCAAAGAAAGGAGGTCAGCTGGTCATTTTGTGAGTGAGGGATAGCAAATGGACAGCCTGTGACACATTAAAGGTACCAAAAAAATCCTTCATAGAGAATTTATGCAGAAAATGAGGATAAAAGAGAATGGAAGAAGGGGGTGTATGATTTGCATTAGTAAAGAGTACTCACAGTAATGGAATCATAGATCCTCAAAATGTCTTAGTAAGGAGATATGCTCATCTCCCTGGAGTGTGGGTGGTGATAAAGAGTATTGTTAGGGTTCAGGTTGGTAAAAATGTCATTAAGAAGCATGTACTGGAGAGTGGGTGAGAGATGAATGAAAGGGTTGCTAAGCAACAGTGAGGACCCAGATGAAGTTAAATAACATGAATCTGTAGTGCCCTGATGTATAGGTTATTCATTTTCATTTGACAATGCCATGATAACAGGAACACAGATAACAGTTTGTGGGGGTGACCTAGGGTTAGAAGATGTCGGAGAGGGCAAAGCAGAAGATCAGAAAGTTAAAGGATTGTAGGTTAACGGTAAGGACACCATTTTTACAATTTGCCACGTGTGGTTGAATCTAAGGAAAGTTGTTTCCTTGGATTCCTTCAAGACACAGCTCCATTACTGTCTTCTGAAGGGGTCCTTTCCCTTTCTCCTCCAGCTAGTAATGCTTTCTGCTTGCAGATTACCTTCCATCTACTCTGTATATACTGTGTAGGTATCTAGTTATTTACATTTATCTTTCCCCTTAGAATGTGAATTTGAGGACAAGGACTTGTTTTGCCCTTCTTTATATTCCTAGTTCTTAGCACAGTGCCTGGCACAAGGAAAGAGTTGAATAAAATGCTCATTGATGGAAGGGACTAATTAAATGAAGTAGAGGGACTGAATTGACTAGATCTCTCAGTGAAGGCAAGGAGCAAACTTAGTGGGGTTGGGAGAAGAAGAGGGGAAAGATTGGAAATATTATAACTTTAGATATCTCAGTGGATAGAGCTCTCAACCTAGAGTCAGGAAGATCTGAGTTTGAATTAGGCTTCAGACATTTATTTGTGTGACCCTGCCAAGTTGCTTACTCTTTCTGCCTCAGGTTCTCTACCTTGCAGGATTGCTATGAGGATCAAAAGAGATAATACATGTAAAGTGTTTGTATAAAGCGTTATACAAATTCTAGCTTTTATTATTCATTATTAATAGGTTATTGGGTTGTGGCAGGAGATTGGGAACAGGAAGTTTTGAATCTTGGCAGTGGAGCATTGTGGAGTGATAAGGAGGTCCAGAGTGTGCCTAGTGGACCAGTACAATGGGTTGAGTGAGTGAATATGAAGGCTAATTTCTCCTACTCTGGGTGTTGGAAGGAAAGAAGTGGGCTTGTTCTACTTCTGGGGGACTCCCTCTTCTACTGCCTCTTTTGGAAGCCCTAGCTTTCTTTAGGATTCAATTCCAGAGATGCTTGCCTATATGAAACCTTTCCTGAATCCTCCCAGCTGCTGCTGCCTTCCTCTCTCTGATTGCCTTACATGTACTCTGTATATATCAGGTGTGCATAGTTATTTAGACAACTGGTTCTCCCATTAAAATGTAGGCTCTTTAATATCATGGATTGTTTGACTTTTCGTCTTTTTAGTCCCCTCTTTGCACTCCTTTCCCTCACAACACACACTTAGCACAATGCCCAGCACCTAGTAATTGCTTGATAAATGTGTGTTGACTGATTGCCCCAGGGACAATTATTATTTTCTTTCTTCTGTATACGTGTACAAGATGACTCTGGCACCCTTCTATATATAGAATCATGGGATCCCAGATATAGGAAAGGATCTTGGAGATCATTTAGTCCAACTCCTTTTTATTAATGAAGAAACTTTTACTTGAGGTCCAAGAGACACACCTAACTCCAACTTCTTAGCCTACCAGAAGAGACCCTTGAGTGATCAAAGGATCATAATTCTAGAAACAGAATGATTCTTAGAAGCTATGAAAGAGGGGTGGCTAGGTGGTGCAGTAAATAGAGCACTGGCCCTGGAGTCAGGAGGATCTGAGTTAATTCTTTTCTAATTTCACTTTCTTTGTAGGGGACAGTGATTTTTGTTTGTCAGCAGTAGTGAGACATTTCATTATTTACTCTGAGGGCATTGGGCTATATACTTTGCATGAGATTTTTTGGGTGTTAAAAACTAGAAAGGAGTAGAAAAGCAAATGATAAGGCATGACTGTGATGACCATCAGAGTACCCGCCACCTGGGGTCACTGTGCCCAAGATTATCAAGATGAGAGAGATGAGTGGACAACGAAGGAGCCAGGGTAAAAATCCCAGGAAGATAGTTGTACTTGGGGACCATATCGTGATTCAAAACAGGAAAATTTTCCAGTTTCCAATTTGATTTGTCCATTTTTGAAGTGTCCATTTTGACTTCATGTGTAGATCCAAATTCATATGTTGCTTCCGTTCCTATGAATTCAATGAATAAACCAGCATAAGGAAAACACTACTTTCCAAGCTGCTTCTGCACATATTTGTAATTCATTATGTAAACATGCATTAGATAATGTGTGTGATGCATAATTCTAAAACCATTGTGCTCATGGTTTACTATAAACTTAGGCAGGAAGACAGGATTACCCTCTGCCTCCCTCTCCAAAGTATACACTCATATATTCAAATACCAGAATTATCTAGTTATGGTAGCCGTTATGAGTGGGTCCTGCTGTAGCTGCCCCATAAAGCCTTGAAATTCATTGAAAGGGGGGATTGTGGATGTCACAGAATCACAGAATTTCAGAGCTGCTAAGAGTCTTAGAGATTTTCCAATCCAATCTACCTGATTTATAGATAAAGAAACAGATCAAGAGAGAGGAAGTAACTTATTTAAACTTATTTAATAACCTACCCAGTAGGTAGGGAGGTGGTACAGAAAATAGAGCACTGGAACTGGAGATAAGAAAACCTGAGTTCAAATCCAGTCTCAAAAACACTATGTGACCTTGGGCAACTCACTTAAGCTTCCTCCATCTCAGTTTCCTCAGCTGTAAAATGGGGATAATATTAGCGCCTACCTCCCAAGGTGCTCGTGAAGATAAATGGAGATAATATTTATAAAGTGCCTGGCACATAGTAGGCATTATATAAATGCTAGCTATTATTATTGTTTTATATCAGCAGTGTAAATCATTGAAGGGCCTGAATCCTGGTTTAGCACTCTTAGAACTAAAATGAATTGCCTGAAAGGCAATTGTGAAGTACTGTTTGCATCTTTCTCCTAGAGAAAACTGGGCTTCCTCTGAGACCTTCTGCCTTTAGGACTCAGAGGTTCGTTCCTTGAGAAACTTTTGTAGGTAATTCACAGAATGTAAGAATTAGAAAGTGAGAAGGGACCAATATCCATCTTGTCTCAGCCATACCTAAAAGGAAACCTCATTATAACACACAGGATGCGTGGTTATCCAACCCCTACATCAACACCTCCCACATGAGGGAAAACCCACCATTTTAAGACAGCTCTTATAGTTAGAAGGTTTTTCTTGACATCAGACTTAAATTTTTCCCCTTTTTGGTTTCCACCCTGTTTTCCTGGTTTTGCCCACTGGGGTCAAGAGCATATTTGTAGTCATTTTTTCCCCCAGAGCTCAGAAGCCTTCAAATAGTTAATTACTGATCATTTACATCAAATCAACAAATGTTGTTTGGGCAGGTTCTTCTATCTGCTCTTCAGCTCTGTGGGGTGTACCAAAAAAACTATAAAATATGATTCCTATCCTCCACTCACAATTTAGTTGGCATCTACTGATGTAATAATGACTTGTTTTGTATTACTCCAGATGTAGTGCTAACTTGTGGGTAAACAGCTAGGGTGGCATAGCAAAAAAAGAACTGGATAAAGTTAAATGATCTCGGCTCTAATTTTGCCTTTCCACTTACAACTTGCTTTATGCAAATCACTTAATCTCCTTTTGAGGGCACCAGATTAGAAAATCTAGTTCAGTGAGATGGCAAAAGTGCTAAATCTAAAGGCAGATGACTTGGATTCAAATGTGGCCTCTTGATGATGATTCTCTGTGTGACACTCCTTCTGCAACTCAAGTTTCTCATTTTGTATTCATATAATTTAATCATTCACTAAACATTTATCAGATACCTACTGTGTTTGTGGCACTCTTTTAAGCTTTGGAGGAGGGGCAACGTGGTGGCACAGTAAATAGAGCACTGACCCCGGAGTCTAGAGTCAGGAGGACCTGAGTTCAAATTTGGCATCGGATACATAATACTTACTAGCTGTGTGACCTTGTGCAAGTCATTTAACCCTAACTGCCCTGCCTTCCCCCCTCCAAAAAGACCAAAAAAAAATTTAAGCTTTGGAGGAACTAAGACAAAGACCAAAATACTCCCTGCCCTCAAAGCATTTACGCTCTGTTGCTGGGGGCAGTTTTTACATTTTTATGGTAAAATTTGAGGTTTGGGTTATTTGACATCCAACATCCCTTCTAGCTCTAAATCTGTGATTCAAAGTGTGCCGGAGTTTAGAATAGGGGCAATGAATAAGAAGTAAAGGTTGGTGGAGTGGGCGAGACTTGATTTGGGTCTGGAAATCAATTTAATTGATGACATCTTTTCAGATTCTCTTTAAGTCCAGTGCCTTCCCTTTGTTGATAATTTCCTGTTTATCCTGAATGTAGCTTATTTGTTCGTGGTTGTTTGCATGTTGTCTTTCTCCATTAGATCATGAACACCTTGAGAGCGGGAACTGTCTTTTGACTTTGTATCTCTGGAGCTTGGCACAGCAACTGGCACATAACAGGTGCTTAATCTTTATGACTAACCAATGATTATTAAGCATCTATTATGTACAAGGTACTAGAGAGATGGATCAAGTTTGATCAGGGAGAGAAGAGGGGAAAAGAATGAGCTTGGCTTTTTCTCATTTGTCCCATTATTCTGCTCTATCCACCCACCCATCCTCTCTCTGATTGAGGCCAGTGGGTTGTTGTTCAAGAGCCCATAATGTCCCTTTGTGCCATAGCTACAGAGGAAGGGCAGTTCTTGGAGTAGAGGTGCCCCCTTTATATTTTCTACAGTTTCAGAAAGAAACATCCCACTCCCAGATTTGGCCTAGACCTGGCCAGGTGTACTTGTGAAGAAGTCATTGTTCAGCCATTCTCCAGAAGAGGATGGATAGACAGACTGTTGCAATACAGTTTGCTGGTATAGCCTTAGTTGGATGGGTGAGAACCTATGGAAACGAGGCTAGCACAGGAGGCTGGCTTCAATTCTTTGCCATTCTGGGGTCCATTGACTCATCTGAGAAGGGTGTGAATGTAGGGGGAAGGAGAATGGAAAAAGCAATTCAGTGGCTGACATATCTGACAATTTGATTCCAGAAAGACTTAGTAAACACCTACTGTATTTAAGGCACTTTACTAGGCATAGTCCTTGAGGAGCATGACATTTTACTGAACTTTTGAATAGACTTCCTAGGCAACTTGGGGTCATGAAAATTTGTATAACTCGCTCCCCTTTTTCTCCCTCTATGCAAAAGGAGAAATAGTGATTTAAAAAACAAACAAACAAACAAACGCTTACAATCTAATGTGGGAAACAATATGCAGTTAACCATGTATAAATAAGGGCATCAAGGTTAAAAATGGATAGAGCACTGGGCCCAGAGTCAGAAAGACTCATCTTTCTGAGTTCAAATCTGGCCTCAGACACTAGTTGTGTGGCCCTGGACAAGTCACTTTGCTCTGTTTGTCTCAGTTTCCTCATTTGTAAAATGAGCTGGAGAAGGAAATGGCAAACCACTCCAGTATCTCTGCCAAGAAAATCCCAAATGGGGTGACAGGGAGTCATACATGACTGAAATGACTGAACAACAACAAAGGTACTAATAAGATACAGGACAAATTGGGCACAATCTGAGAGGGAAGGCGCTAGCATTAAATGGGGACTAAGAAAGTCTTCTTGCAGAAGGTGGGATTATGATTGAGACTTGAGGGAAACCAGGAAGCAGTGATGAGGAGAGAGTTCAGGAATGGGGACAGTCAGTGAAAATGCCCAGAGGTGGGTGATGGAATGTGGGAAGAATAGGAAGAAAGGTAGTTTCATTGTATCATAGATTCAGAGAAGGGGAGAATGGCGTAGGAATACTAGAAAGATAGGAAAGGACCAGGTTATAAAGGTCTTTATTTTTATTTTTTTGCTTTTTGGAGGGGGAAGGCAGGGTAATGGAGGTTAAAGTGACTTGCCCAAGGTCACACAGCTAATAAGTGTTAAGTATCTGAGGTTGGATTTGAACTCAGGTCTTCCTGACTCCACGGCTGGTGCTCCATTCACTGTGCCACCTAGCCGCCCCTATAAAGGTCTTTAAAAGTCAAACAGAGAATGTTGTGTTTGGTCTTGCATGCAAGAAGGAGACCCTCGTCAGTCAGACCTGTGTTTAGGAAAATCATTTTGATAGCTGAGTGTAGGACAGATTGGGGGGGGGATAAAGTTTCACTTAGGAACCAGTAGAACTCTTGTGTATAACATAAATGTGTATGTCATCAGTTATTTTATTGAGATGTAGGAGAATGAAGTGAATGTGACAACTTGTTCTTTGAACATCTCACAAGACCTGGGTTTGAGACTTAACTCTGACACTCAAAGAAACTGTGTCACCCCGAGCCTTGGTTGAGCCTTAGACATCTCATCTGAAAAATGGGGATAATGCTTAGACCACCTATTTCTAAAGATTATTCTTAGGCAAGTGCTTTGTAAGCATGAAGTGGTCTATGTATGAGCTTCAAAGCTTGACAGCCGAGTTTTCTAACTAATAAAAAAACCAACAAAATGTCAAGCAGAGAAAACATTCTAAAACCTAAGACTGCCAAATTCAGCTGTTCTACTCTGAACACACTCAAATTGCTTTCTGAAAATTGGATTGATTTTTAAAAAAATAATAAAACATCCTTTCATCTGTGTCTATTATATGTATAAGGTATTATGGTAGCTCAGTATTATACAAAATATGTGAGAGGGGAAAGGTTCCAGTATTTTAAGGCAGGTGACATTGGCACAGACAGCCCTCAACAGTCACCAGCAGTCTCCCGCCAACAAAGGCACATGTGCCTCCCCCAAAAGAGAGAAAGTTAAGCCATGAAAACAAGGTGATTAATAATAAAAATGGACATTTTTATAGGCTTTGGAATTTCTGTTATGTAACATGAATTCATTCCCCTTGCACCACCAGTTCCCAAAATGGCCACCTCCATTTGTTTGTGGGAGGCTGGGGAGAAAGTGTGACTGTAGACTATCTTTATTTCTTGGTGGGCAGGGAGGGCTTTTGGAGGAATGGACAAGAAAGAGTGAATGGCTCACATGAAAGGAAGTAGGGTGAGGAGTTCTGGAAACTAGGAGAGATGGGTCTCTAAGGACAGAATAGGCAGGGACTAGAGATATTAAACTCTGTAATCTAAGACCTAGAAACGAAAGGCCCCGAAGGCCTCAATTTGAGCTAGTTAATTTCCACAAACTCTTCATTTGTAGTCCAGTTGGTTAAAATGATGTTAGCGGGCATGAAATCCTCAGAGAAAGGACCAAACCTCAATTTGTAGGGAACCTAATTGCCTTAAACTGTTTATGCTTAGGCAAAGTGGAACATTCAGGCAACTCTCCAGAAAATTTTGGTGAAATTCCTTATTAGTTATGGAAGAAAAAGTGCATTTTTGATGTAACTCTGGTACTAATTAAGTGACATGAATAATTACTGTATTTTGCCAGGACAATACAACCTTAGAAAAGGAGGAAAGAAAGAATAGTGGCTTGAGAGCTCAACTTGGAGTAAAAAAACAGCTTGAATTCAAATCTTGTTTCTTACTCTTATTAGCTATGTCCTGGGCAAGTCACTCAAACCCTCTCAGCCCTGGTTTCCTCGTATATAAAATGTGGCTAATACAGCTAGATCCGGGTTGGTATGAATAAGGAATCCCTAGAAGTGGTCTCTTTGTTTGAATTTCCACCATATGTTTCTGTTAAGCTGGAACAATGACAACAATTTGCATAATTAAAACTTCAAATAGTACAAATTCTAATACATGCAACCACTTCAGGAGATAATTATTTGCACCGATTAGCACTTTGCTTTTATTTTTGTTCTAGGACCATAGATTCAGAGCTGGAAAGGACCTTAGAGGTCCTTATGTCCAACATCTTCATTTTGCAAATAAGGGAACTGAGGCCCACAGAGGTTAACTAAATATTTTTTGGGTCATTGGGTAAAAAGCAATAGAGCTGAGATTTGGAACCAGGTCTTATGACTCCAAACCCTTTTCACTAGGCTATTTTGGAGACTCAAGTGAAATAATGGATATAAAGCACTCTGTAAATGTAAAGTCTCTATATAAATGTCAGTTGTTATTATTGCTAAATCAAGTAAACAAAAAACCCCCCTCCACTTGCTTTCCATTGACGTCATTCACAGCAGAACACACAGAATCTGTGACTAGGAATTCCTATGTAGATTCCAAGAGGTTGAGAAAATTAAGATCCTCTAAATTATGAAATACTTATATTAATGTATGAAGACCATGGGAAGAGGAAAGATGAAATGGAATCAGCATGTCATTTGAGCCCTGTACCCTTCACAGAGTCATTATGGCCATCTTAATAGATCTTGCAGAGAGAATTTGCTGTTGGCCTGTGAGTCTAGGGCTTATGTAATATTTTTGCTTGAGTGGCCACAGGGTGGCCCTGCATATTGTAGGATATGAGGCCTTTTCATTTCTTGTTTCACACTTTAAACAGTTTAGGACTCCAGAGCTTAGCATTCAGTGCATTCAGACTGTGTGTGTTGAAAGCTGACACCTGAGTGTTTGAAAGCCCCTTAGCCCTAATAGGTGTGGGCTTCTCAGAATTGCATTTAGCTGCTCTGCAAGAGCAGCTGCCTTCCAGCTTAACATCATATTTATTTACACCAAGCCACATT
>CM053587.1:106090842-106109597 GCA_028646515.1 Pseudochirops corinnae
GATTAGATGGTCAGGCCTATGTTTAGGAAATCACTTTGATAGCCCAAGGTCACACCATTAAGTAGAAGAGCAAGCTAGGATTTGAAGCCAAGCCGGTTTTCCAACTCCTAAGCAGTCCCTTAGCAGCCTTTGACTGTTGCATGGCACTACTGTCTTTTAGGATGTGAAAATTATTTTATCGATGTGTTTGGTTTTTATATTACCTACATTTGTCACTATGTCCTTCCCCTAACCCTGTCAGAAATGCATTTCCTTTGACAGAGAACTTAATTGTTTTTTTTTCAGGTGGTACATTCTTTTCTTTTTATATAATATTAAATTCCCCCCCCCATTACATGTAAAATCAATTTTTAATTTTTTTTTTTTGTTTTTAAGTTTTGAGTTCCAAATTCTCTCCTCCTCTCGCCTTCCCCCTCCCTGAGATGGTAAGGAATAGGAGCAGAGAATTTCAAAAGAAAGGGGAAGAATACAAACCAAGGGGCAGAACAAACCAACACAGAAACAAAGTTGAGCCCTATGTTCTGGTGCCTGTGCCCATCCATAATCTTCTACCTCTGCATAGAAGGTGGGGAGGTGCATCCTCAGAGCTCTGCTTTGGGTCCAAGACTGGGGGCAGGATGGCTTGTGCCTTATTATAGCAAGACAAGGAAGTAATACAGTGAATAGAGCCCTGAACCTGGAGTCAGGAAGATCTGAGTTCAAATCTAGTCTAAGATACTCTGTAGATGTGTGACCCTGGGCAAATCATTATGCCTCTGTTAGCCTCAATTTCCTCATCTGTCAAGTGAGCAGGAAATGGAAATGGCAAACCCTTCCAGTATCTTTGCCAAGAAAATCCCAAATGGGATCACAGAGAGTTGAATACACTTGAGACAAGTGAACAACAGAGATATAATAAAAGATATAATGTGGGGGCAGCTAGGTGGCACAGTGAATAGAGCACCTGCCCTAAAGTCAGGAGGATCTGAGTTCAAATCCAGCCTCAGACACTTAACATAGAAAACTAGCCATGTGACCTTGGGCAAGTCACTTAACCTCAATTGCCCTACCTTCTCCCCTCCAAAAAAAAAAAAGAGATGTAATGTGGTATAGATAAAGATTTAGAGATAGAGAAATAAAAAAATAAATAATTTTAATTAATAAAATAAAATAAAATAACAATAAAATTTAAGAAATTTAACAAAAATAACAAAAAAATGTAAAATAGATAAATAAAATAATAAATAAATTTTAGAAATAATATTATATAGCTATCACACAGATGTAATTGTAGATCTAGGTATATACTGATGGACTAAGTCCATGAGCTGTCTGTCAAACTATACATCACAGTCTGGAGAATAGGACAAGTCTTCCTCCACTTGTTTATTGGCCTATGCATTGTTAGGTAGAATTCTTTGAAGTGCTTATGGATTTCATTTAGGAGGCTTAGCAATGTTTTGTACCCTGATAGAGTCAGTACCACACCACTAGTAAATAGGAGCATCTGGGAGACCTCTCTAGGGAATCCTCTTTCATTTGGACTAACATTCATCTCCTTGTTTCACGCCTCATTTGATGATCATCAATTTTATCTTTATTGCATTTATTGTAAAATCCCATAGGATCTTAACATATTTTTTGAAGACACCTGTTTGGAGCAGAGTCTCTTGTGTCAGTATTCTGCTTACTGAATCAGGTTCCTTTTTTAAGGCCAACAAATAAATAATCACATTGGAAACATATTCCCTGCTCACCTTGTAGACAGTTTTTGTGAATGTAAAGATGAGATCTGCTATAGCATATTGTTTGTTGAAGTTTCATATTTCCCTTTCACATTTTAACTAAAGATACTATTTATATATGTATATATGTTATATATTTAATATATTAATAAAAATACATATATATTTCATGAAGATTTTGTAACGATGGGAAAGTTACTTACATGCTCTGGCTTGGTCTTTTTTTGTGGTCTTAATAATAATACTCATCAATTCCCTAATTCTTTGGCTGTCTTAATCTCTTTCACTTATCTTGAAAATTGATCTGCCAGTGTCCTCAGAACTGTGTTGTTTTCAGTAGTGACACCAGACTTTTTGTTTGTTTGTTTTTAGTGCTATTTCTACTTCCTCCATAAGCGTATTAGGGACTATGATATTGAGGTCCAAATATAGTGACTCCACTGTCCTTATTTCATTTAGTCTGTCATGTGGTTCCCATAAAGTTAATATCTGAGCATTTAGCAACCGAAAGAATTAAAATTAGTTTTATATTACAATATATAATTTAATAATACAGTATGCAAGATTGAAGGTCACCAAAGGCTGAGAGTCACAAAATTGGGGGACTTCAGTTCAGTTGCATTTTAGTTATATCCAACTCTTGGTTACCCCATTTGAGATTTTCTTGGTGAAGATAGGAATGGTTTGCCATTTCCTTCTCCAGCTCATTTTACAGATGAGAAAACTGAGGCAAACAAGGTTAAGTGACTTGCCCAGGGTCACACAGATAGTAAATATCTGAGGCCAGGCCTAAAGTCAAGAAGATGCAGCTATAACTGTTGGAAAATAGCTTCTAATAAAATTTAAAAATATATGTATGATAATTATGACATAAACGTGTCCCAATTTTGTGTTCAGAAGTATTTAGTCACTATTCACAATTGTCCTTTTTCACCTGCCTCTTGAAATCCCTACCTCCATTCAAAGTTCAGCATTAAGGATAATTCTCTATGTGACTACAGAACTTTCCTTATTCCCCTGTTTGTAAGGACACCACACTCACTTTGCATTTTTTTCTGTGTTTGCTTCAGGTGTTCAGAATGTTTCCCGTCTGCAGAATGCAAGCTTTTTGAGGGCAGTTTCTATTTTCATTATTGTCTTTTTATTCCCATGCTCAGTCAAATGCCTTGTACATTAGCATGAAATGAAAAAATGCTTCTTGAGTTTAATTGAACTGATAAAGAGCAGTTTTGGTGTTTTAGCATAGAAGATTTTCGCATTTGTGGAGCAGGTGGCAGGCAGCCCGATTTCCACTCTCACATCCCTCTAGTCTGACACCTACCTGTGCAGTGCTACTGTACCTAGCCAAACTGTGCCAAGGTTAGGTGGATAATATGCATTTTGACAAAGATCACTCAGTTGCATTAGACTGGTAGCATCATTTGCTCTTTGAGAGTCCTGAGGGAATAACAGCTTTAGAACACATTGTTTTCCACTTGCACATTCTTCAGATTAGGAAAAACCAGCAAATATTGGATATGCTGCAGCTGAGTAAGTATCAAAATGTCTCTGATAAAATGACTGATGATAGCTAGATCCTGTTTAGAACAGCACAAAGAGTTTTTCCAATATGTTTCACTCCTCTCTGCCCTCATCCCTCCCGCCCTCCCGCCCAAGGGCTGAAACCAGCTCAGTTCTGACTGTGCAAACTTAATGTGTTTTCAACCTGTACATATCATAGCTAGGCCACCGGTCCAAAAATCATTGTCAGAATCTTGACCTCTCATTTCTGTTACTTTTTTGTTTGTTTGTTTCTCTACATCCAATTTTCCCTTCTGGTTTGCTTCCATCCCATACTTCTCAAGGAAGAGATAAGACCTCTGAAAATGTGATGGGGCATTGAATTTTGGGGTTATATCAATAAGCAGGAGGGGTCGGTGTGGTACGGTTGGAGAGTAGACCAGCCTTCAGAATCAGGCATATCTGAACCAGGGGCTCTGCCTCTAACACAGCAACAGAAGCCCAGAGAAGCCACTTAATCTCCTAGGGCTTCAAGTAACCCGACCTCTTCTCCTCAATCTCTGTACTCTATGTCAGGATTTCTTAGCCTGGGTAGGGCAGGAGGTCTGTGAACTTTGTTTTTTTAAACATGTTGATAATTGTATTTCAATTTAATTGAATCTTTGCAATTTTAAGTATTTTGTTTTTTATTTAAGATATTTATTTATATATTAAGTATATATAATATATTAAGTATATAATGTATATTAAGTATATTATTAAGTAATTTAAGTATTTTATTCATCTAAAACATTCTGAGAAAGGGTCCATAGATTTCATTGGACTGCTAAAGTGGTCCAGGACACCCACAAAAAAGGTAAGAACCCTTCTTCCTTTCTAGGTCAATTCATTGGCATCTGTTTGTTCTGTTACCATCTCTGTGCAAATGACTCTTGAATCATATCCAGTTCTTACTTCTGAATTCTGTCCCCTGTGTCACCAATTGCCAGCTGGGCATTCCCACCTGAATATCCCAGAGACTTCTCGGATAGAACCTGCTAGGGGTAGCATGGTACTGTGGAAGGAGCGCTAACTCTTGAGTCTCAGGCTTTGGGTTCAAATTCTGCATGTGGTACTTACTGCCTCCCTGGGCCTCAGTTTCCTCATCTGTAAAATAAGACATTTAGCTTGGAGGCCCCAGATTGGTATGTGTACTTACGATGTCTGAAGTGGAACTCACCTAAACCTACCTCTCTTCTCTTCTCTGTTTCCTTCTTGAAGTTACTTTCAACTCTTTTGTCTTCATCATTTTGTGGATCTTACTGATGGCCACGCCTGTCTCCACAAAGCATCCCTTGCATCCATCCTCTTTTCTCTAATCTGGCCCTCATCTCCTCTACCTGGACTATTGCGATAGCCTTCTCTTTGGTCCCTCTGCCTCAGGTCTTTCCCCTAGACAATCCATCTTCCTAATAGCCATCAAATTGTTATTCCTAAATCATGGTCCTGCCCAAGTTCCTCTCCTGCTTAAGAAGCATCAGTGTTTTCTTTTGCCTCTAGGATAAAATGCAAACTTCTGTTTGGCATTTAAAGTCCTCCACAATCTGGTTCCAACCTATCTTTCCAGACTGATTTCATATTACTCCCCATCTCTCTTTCTTTGTTCCGGCCAAATTGGCTTAGCTGCTGTTCCTCATGCACAATATTCCACCCTCCTTCCCATCCCCAGCTATCACTGTGCCTAGCATACAACAGGCACTTAATGGATGCTTCAACAAGTCAGTAAACATTTATTAAGCACCTACTGCATGTCAGGATACAAAGAAAGGAAAAACAGGCTCTCCCTCAAGGAAATTACAGTCTAATACGAGAGAGAGAGCATGCAAACAACTATGTATAGACAAGATAGATGCAGGATAAATCAGAGATAATCTCAGGGGGAAGGAGTTAGCATTAAGGCAGACCAAGAAAGGCTGAGACTTAAAGGGAGGCAGAGAAGCCAGGAGGGAGAGAGTTATAGGCCTGGGGAACAGCCATTGAACACATTGCTGATGAATCTTCAATCTGCATGGATAGAGGGAGTTTCCACACTAGGAGTTCCCCACAGTAATACATAGTTCTATTGTTCCTTCTCCCAAATGTAACCACTAAATAATTTGTTTAGTGTTTGTCTCACAAAACCCAATCCCTACTTCCATCTTAACTATAACAATATATTCCAACTATATTTATTCTAGTTTGAGACTAGAATGGCACAATGCATAGAGTGCACATGGCACAGAGTTAGGAAAACCTGAGTTGAAATTTGGCTTTAAACATTTACTAGCTAGACATGTCACTTAACCTTTATTGGTCTCAGTTTCTTCAACTGTAAAACAGTGATAATAATAGCACCTATTTCCCAGAGTTGTTGTGGGGATAGAATGAGATAATAATTATAAAGCCCTCAGCACAGTGTCTGGCACATGATAAGTGATATGTAAATCTTACCTGGGTAGATAGGTGGCAAATGGATAGAATGCCAGGTCTGGAGTCCAGAAGACTCATATTCCTGAGGTCAAATCTGATCTCAGACACTATCTATGTGACCCTGGGCAAGACACTGAACACTGCCTCAGTTTCCTCCTCTGGAATGAGCTGGAGAAGGAAATGACAAGCCACTCCAGTATCTTTGCCCCCCAAAGCCCAAACGATTCAGACTTGATTGAACAACAACAGCAAAATGTGAGCTGTGATAATTATTATTTTTGAAATTTTACCCCTTGTTATCTGCACACATATGTAATCACAACACTTATATATGAGTTGTTTTATTTGTCAATTCATGTCTCCCTAACCGAACTCCTTGAGGAATATGTCAGATCTATCTTTTGTATCTTCCTTAGTGGTTAGCACAGTTCTAGGCTCACAAAATAGTCCTCAGTAAATATACTTTGAATCAGATTAGTGAGATGCATAGTCCAGAAAATATTTGCCACATTGCCTTGATACCAAGCAACTCTTGTACTGAAAAATATGAAAATCAAGTGAAGGCCAAGAAAAATGAGTGAACAGTGTCTGTTCAGTAGGTCTGCTTATCCCTGATATGGAGTCTCAGCTCCAAAGGAGCTTGAGGAGGCCAGCTAGATCCTGAATTTGAGAAAGAAGGGACAAGAAAGAGTCTGAAAGGGCCAAGAAAGAGAAAAAAAAAACCTAGTTGAATTGCCCCTAATTGGTTAGTTGGACTCCACCAATGGTTTTCTCATTCTGCCATCCTAGCCCACTCTATGGACAGCTTTGTGCATATATGGAAATAGGCTTTGCCCCCTGACTGTCCTTTCTTTATTTCTACTAGTTGCTAAGGAATGAGAGAAGAAAATTTGCTGAACAGATTTCAGGTATTGTAAGTGAATAATGATGGTAGCTTGTGGTAGGTGGAGGGGCAGCTAGTTGACTCAGTGTATAGAGTGCTAGACTTGGCATCAGGAAGACTCACCTTCCTGAGTTCAAATATGGCCTCAGATACTTACTTGCCATGTGACTCTGGGCAAATCACTTAACCTTCTTTGCCTCAGTTTCCTGACCTGTAAAATGAACTGAAGAAGGAAGTGTCGAACCACTCCAGTATCTCTGCCAAGAAAACCCCAAATGGAGTCACAAAGCAGAGGACATGAGTGAAAAGTGACTGAACATCAGAAAAGTCGTACTGGAGCCATTTATCACTGGAGGAGCAACATGGAAATAGCTCAGTGGAGCTCTGATTTTGGGAATGGTGGTGGGTGGGGAGAGGGCATAGGTTCATTTTGATCCAGTGCCTCAGAGGTGACAAAGCACAGATAAAAATACCAAATGGTTTCTCAAACAGAAACTACAACTGCTGGCCGGAGGACCAATCACTGGCGGACTCCCAGTGCTCCCTGGGCCCACAGATTCTTCAGTGAGCCCAGACAATGTTGCTTTGTATGACAGGGTGCTGGGGCAAAGGGAAATAGATAAGAGACCTGTGCATTATTAAAGAAGGAAGGGCAAGTCAGGACTTTTGGGGCTTGTCTTAGGACAAAGTTGGGAAAATGGTAAAATTTATCTGAAGCTTTTCCTCTTCCCTGTTAGCACTCAAGGCCCTCATGCTGACCCTTTCCTGACCATTTTCTTGAAATGTCCCCACCTAAGGCCTTTTCTCTCTGTTCTTGACTTTTTCCTCTCTCCTTTTCCAAGTCTACATTTATTCCTGCTGAGTCATATTCCCTCAAGGCCTTCTTTTCCTCTGGCTAACCTGGTAAATTAATTTGAGCTAAGATGTTAATGGCTGATAATGGCTTAATACATTACCTCGCACACCTTGAGGCTTGATAAATAGCTGTTGAATGACTGAGTGAAAGCTGGAAATTAGAAAGGAATAAAAACCAGGGAGTGTTAAAAGCTGGAAGGAACCTTAAACATGTTCCAGTTCAACCCTAATGTTAGCCCTTTTACTGGCCTAAGGCCCTACAGTATCCTATTAAAATGCAGAATGAATCCACACCTAGAAATTTCTGCTTGTTGAGAGGCTGGAGGCAACCTTCCTGGTACCCCTCAGATTCTTCTTCCCTGGCAGACTCTATTCCTCCTACCATAAGACCAGCTCTTCTAATGCATAAAGAAAAAATCAGGATAACAAGTCAGTGGATCAGACAGCTTCTCAGTCATGTAGCGATAGAAGGCACTTACTCTTTCCTCTGGTTTCCCATCTTTTAGTCATTTTACTGCTAGCTGTCATGTCCTCTGAATCAAACACTGGGGCACATGCTCTGAAAAAGAAACTTTTTGTCCCTGATTAGTGAACTTAAAGTCTTACAAAATTATAGTATCATAAAATTAGTCTAATAAAACTGAAAAATAACCTAAAAATTAAATCATTTTGGAGAAGGGAATAAACATAAATGTAGTACCTATTAGGTGCTCAGCACTTCACAAGTATTGTCTCATTTGATCCTCACAACTACCCTGAGAGGTAGATGCTGTTATTATCGCCACTTAAAGGTGAGGAAAACGAGGCAAACAGGTTAAGTGACTTGCCCAGAGCCACACAGCTAGTAAGTATTTGAGGCTGAATTTGAACTCAGGTCCTCCTGACTCAAAAACCTACATTCTTTGCCCTACTAAAATAATTCAGTTATGTATTTTAGCCTGTGACCTTTATTGAAAACAATAAAATTGCAGGAATTCAATATGCACCAAAGGATTTCTGTCATCTCACATTGCAAGTTGTTGGGTTATATATGCCCCAAGCTTTGTATTAGGATGCATTCTGGTGGTGCACAGTGGAGCACCAATGACACTCCTGCAGTGGACTTGGAGACTAGAAAACCCTGTGGGCAAACCCTGAAGCTACCATCCCCTGAGTATATAGTTATATGTTGGTATATAATATGAACCAATTTTACACCTACTATTGTGACTTTCTTTTTGAGTACCAGTCTTTTGTGACAGGAATAATTTTATTATAACATTAAGTGATTTGATTTGTTCAGTTACTCTTTACCAAAATATTTCCAGGACATTTTATGGGAACAGTGGGACAGAATACTTGGAATCATGGTACTCACTGTTCAAGACCTTTTTTTTTCCTTCCAGAAAACATTTCAAATTATTGGATATTTGGATTTAGTCTTTTCCTCCTTAAGCCTTGATTTCTAAAAGAAATTTCAAAGATTTAACATTGAGATTGGGGCTGGGGGAGATTACCTGGATTTCATTTGTCCGCATTCTGTCAGTCTCTTAGGTATACAATTATGGTCAGCCAGCCAAGTTTTTAGATTCTTTTGTCATACCTGAGTGAAGAAAAAGAGTGGCTATGGTGTATGTTATAAGGTGAAACTATAATGTAATTAGACCAGTGTAAGTTCTATGTAAAATTAATTTAATCAATTTATGCACATTTTATTTTTACAACATGGGCCATCTTCAAGTATAGTACTTGGTACACCTTTTCAGGACTGACATATCTCCGTGTGTACACACACATATGTTATATGTGAGGAACAGGAGGAGGAGACTTGAAAGGACCCTTAAAATTAAAACTAGGAAGGTATTACCTAATGACTCACCCATTACCGTCCTTTGAAACTGATTGCTATGAAAAGCTTCATCTTAAGTCCATTTGAATTCTTGTAATAAACTTTGTTTTTTCTCTTTCTTTCCTCCTTCCTTCTTTCCTTCCTTCCTTCCTTCCTTCCTTCTTTCTTTCACCTGTTATTTCACTGGTATGGGAAATACTCTCTACCAGTCTAGATTTTCATCTTAGACAGATGCTTGGGGGCCCTGAAAGGTTGACTTGCCCAGGTTCACATAGCCCATTTTGGGTTGGAGACCTATCTTGAACCTAGGTGGTCTTGATTCTAAAGACAGCTCTCTCACCCACTACTATGTGATACTTCTCTGCTAAACATTTTAATTTCACAAAGTTATCTCAGCTTTAATCTTCTTATTGAGTAGTTTTTACAGCTTCATGGAATGTTACTTCAAATTCTTATGAAGGTAAGAAATAAGCAATTTTTTTGTAGCATTATACTTTTTTCTAATGTCAGATCTTGAATAGAGAAAGGCATAGAACCCAATGGTTCCATGGGGGTTCATTCAGTCCTAGAATTGAATCATCTTGAAGTCTTAGGAAAATGATTTATTTTAATTATTGGTCTGATTTGCTATTAGTGTAGTACAAGGGACAGATTACTGGATCTAGAATCAGTACCTGAGTTCAAATCCTCATATGTAGGATCTTGGAACAGTCATTTAGTTCTCCGGATCTTGAATCCTCAGCTGTAAAATGAGAAATGTGAACTGGAAAGAAGGGAAGAGGATAAACATTTATTGTGCAGCTACAACGTATCTGACACTAAGCTAAGCACTTTACAAATTTCATCTAATTTGATCCTCACAAAAACCCTGTGAAGTAATTTCCATTCACTAAATATTTATTAAGCACTTACTGTGTATCACAAATTGTGCTAAGCACTAGGGATACAAAAAGAGGCAAAAGATAGTCCCTGTCCTCAAAGAGCTTACAGTCTAATGGGAGTGATAATATGAAAGCAAATATATCCATGGCAGGCTATGTACAGGATAAGTAGGAAATAGTTAATCGAGGGAAGGCACTGGGGTTAAGAGAAGTTAGGGAAGTAGGAGATGGGGTTTAGCTGGGACTTCAAGAAAGCCAAATAAGTCAGTAGTCAGAGAAGAGGAGAATGGTGGAGAGCCAGAGAGAATACCTAGAGCCAAGAGATGAAGTATTTTGCTCATGGAATAATTAGGAGGCAAGTGTCACAAGACTGAAGAGTATGTTTTAGGGAGTAAGATATAAAAAGATTGGAAAGGAGGAGGGGGCCAGGTAATGAATGCTAAAGAAAGCATTTTGAATTTGCTCCTTGAGGCAATAGGAAGCCATGAGAGTTTATTTAGTAGGAGGCTGACATGATAAGGTAGGTATTATTATTATCTCCATTTTACAGATGAAGAAACTGAGGCAGACAAAGCTTAAGTCACTTATCTAGAGTCACACAGCTAGTGGGTATCCTAGGTTGTATCTGAACTCAAGTCTTCTACCTTATAGGACTGAGACACCTAGCTGTAGTAGATAGTGCACCTAGATCAGGGGTGGGGATAGACCTAGAGAATCACTAAAATCCTATAAATTTATGTTCCAATGATTCTGTTATTCTATTCTAATACTCATCATATTAATGTCATAAATTACGTTAATCGTCCTTAAGGAGTTTAGATTTCTTTGGTAATGCCATTACTTTATGGTCAGATAGGGTCGGGGTAGAGTAGGATAGGTAGGATAGGGACCAAGGTCCCTTTTTGACATCTGGTCAAGTACTACCATGTACCCTTCAAACATTTTCTTATGGTTCTCTTACTATTATTTCTGACTCTCTGGCTAGTCCCATTGTTTAAACTCAGTCTTCTCCTTCCCTAAGATAACTTTATCTGACTGGTCTTTTTCTTTAAGAGTTTCTTCAAGAATTTTTGCTTGTTCTTATTTCCTTTCTTTCTTTCTACCTGTTAGGAGCTTCCAATTTTCCCCCAACCCCTCCTACAGCCCCTACCATTCCCAAATCCATCCCCTCCCAAATATGGACCCTTTCATCACTCCTTGGGGACATTACTTTTAAAGCTCTTTAAAGTGGATCATGGGATGAGCGTCTGTTACTTGTGACTAAAACATCTCAGCTAACACAATGTCAGAGCCTTGCCCTTTGAAGCATTACTTAAAACTATTGATTTGTTTAACAGCTATGGAAAAAAACCAGAACCACACACAGAACACAAAAATAACCCAAATACCAAACCCTTGGAGATGGGTATTTTTGTAGAATTGCTGTTTATGTATTTTAACAGCCTACACATTTGGAGACTGGTATCTGATTATTATAAAAGGAGCAAAGCCTTTTAAGTCAAGTCACATTGAGATCACAAGATCCTAGTGTAGAATGAGCAAGGTGACTTCCTACCATCTAAACCATCTCATAGGATCATAGAATTTGGAACTAGGAAGGAATCTTCTATCCCTGAAAAGTAGAAGTGATTAAGGGAAAAGGCTAAGAGATCTCTACCAGTCTCTCCAGCTAGTTCTGCCTCCAGAAGTCACTTATGGAAAGAGTTAAGTAGTAGTTGTCTCTAGGAATTAAAGCCTTGCATGGAGGGGAGAGTCCTTGGTCTTTCTTATTACCATGGATTCACATATCTAGGTTTATTCATACCTGTAGGTTCCTGTCATTTTCACTTCAGGCCACAAAAGGATCAGAGATCTTCACTAGAAAGCAAAATGAAACAAAACAAAACAAACTGGTGGATACTTTGGACAGATGAACAGACACATCCATGAAAGAGAATCTGACCTGTGTGCCTTTTTCCCAAGATCTTGCCTTGCAATCCAGGAGGGAAGACATGTTGTTACCAAGTAGGCAAGTTTTGCGACAAATAAACTGGCCTCTCTTCTTTTTCCAGGAATAAAAATAGCTCCGCAAAATAGCCAAAGTGCAGTGCTTCTGGGAGATAGAGTTGGAGGTGAAACCTGCTTGACCTCTGATGAACCAGTTCAAAGGCATTTGTTTTTATATTCAATCCAATGAGTTAACCCTGGTCCAGACCGCAGTATGGGCCTCGTTTCATGGGCTTTTTGGCTCCACCAAATCTCTCTTTAAAAATGAGTGAATTTGATGAGGTTTCCAGTGCTAGTCTCAATTACATTGTGTGGGAAGTTAGGATTTAATTGGGTAGGCTTTCATACACATCTTATCCTTTGTCTTCTGGCTATTAAGTTAAGAAATATTTTGTTTACAATTAGAAAAAAAAGTTGAGGAAATTTCATCTTGAGCATATATGTAGCCTTCATTTTTTTTCCCCCAGTCCAAATGTGTTGGATAAACAAAGAAAATTCATTCTTGTTATTCTTGAAAAACACTATTCAATTTTATTCAATTGGGGTTTATTCAGAGATTGAAGTGTAGAGAAAAAAAGGACTGGAATATACATGTTTTTTAAACACTCACCCTGACCACAACTTCCAACCCCTTTTCTACTCCCCTTTCTTCTTCTTTAGAGTGTTGGGAAAGAGTGGGCATAAAGGAGAGGGACCGTGGAAGAAGGGAAAAAAGATGAAAGATATAAGGAAAAGGTCACCTGGAAAAATGAAAAGCTAGAATGCCTTCCCCGTTAGTGTCTACTCACCCAGAACTGGTTTAATTTGAAGAGAAATTTAAGCACTGGCTTGAGAGTAAGATGTGTCTTCTAGTCCTCGTTATGCACCTTGATTAATTGTGAGATCCTGGTCAAAACTGTGAGACCCTGCCTTAGCTTTATCATCTGCAAAATGGATTAGATTATCTCCAAACTTCTAGCTCTGGCATTCAGTATGGTTGGTTCTAAGTGGTAGAACTGTCTGTGATTATTCCTATATTGCTATGTTGACTTACTTCTTTCCATAGGACTTAGATTTAGAGGTAAGAAGGGTCCTTAAAAGTCATCTGGTCCAACTCTCTTATTTTTCAGATGAGGAAACCAAAACCAAGAGAGGTTCCTTGACTTGTCCAAGTCATGCAGGGCAATGGAGATATCAAACCCAGGTCCTCTTGTTTCAAATATAGTGTCGTGTCCAAACTCATCGTGAAAACTATAATCTGCTGTAGCTCCCAGCTGACCAAAGGCTGTTTACTTGACTTCTCTTCTTAGGATCATAGAATCTTTTCTAGAAGGAGATCTTAGTGGTCATCTGGTCCAGCCTCCCACCAACCACAAATATCTTCTCTACAACTGCGTGATAAGTGGGCATCTTAACCTCCGTTTGAATAACCTTGAATGGAAACTTGCTCTCATTCTTACTTATTGGGTCATGGTATTATCTATAAGATTCAAAAGTTATTTTTCTTCTCTGTCACCGTTTCTCTACCTTGGAGTGTTATTTTTATTTTGCTCTTTCTTCTGCTGGTGAGTCACTGCAACAAATTCTATGTTCTCTCTTTTTTGCCACTTCTTGGGAAGGGTGCTATAGCTCTAAAAAATATGCCTATTTTATATCAAATGATTTCTGTCTAGGCTTTAACAAAACTTAAAGAATAAATGATTTTCTAACTGACTTAAATTATGTTGAGACTTTAGCATGTAACATTCTTAGTTGTTTATGGAAAAGTTCAGTTTTTAGAGCTGTCCTAATTAACAGAGAAGGTGATAGCAACAGGGAAACCTAGGCTTCCTTTTCCCCTCAACCCTTTACCACGGCTCCTATAATTCAGCATAGCTTTGTCTCCCTGAGTTGAAGCCTCTTAACCATGTGTCCCCAGAGAGTATGGAACCACCTGCACACTCTCTTGTACAGAGGAAAGGTCTTTTCCTGTACAATGTCAAATTCTCGGAGAGTTCAGGGATCCTACATTTGAGTGTTCCAGTTTTCTAAAGACAGAAGGATGAGTTCTTGGAAGGATCATCTTCCTGGAGAAAAGAGATCTTGAGTGTGGCCTGTGATCTGAAGCAACAGCAAAGGATTTAGTGATGCGGGGCAGCAGAAACTTGACCTTTGCCCTTCATAACTACCATAAGTTATTTTGATAGCATAAATTTGAGGGAGCAGAGGGATTGGTTGTTTATAGGTCTTAAGCTCATTTCCTTTCTGGAGGGCCTTGAGATTTCTCCAAACCTTTAGGATTGCACCAGAAAGGTGGAGATCTGTATGGATCTTTTGGGTGAATGTTGGATTTAGTGGAATCTTGGCGGCTGGACTGTAGTAACCCCAAATTTGTTTCCTTTTAGAGGGGAATTCAAACCACAGGGTGGTGCTATGAGTCTGGAGGACTTCACTAGTCCTTGGGGGGAAGGAGGGACTCCCTGGAGTGGGAGGGGAATTGTAACTATCAGGACTATGAATGAATGAATGAAAAAGCCTTATAAAGCACTTATAATATGCAAAGTGCTGGGGATAGTAAAACAAGACAATCTCTGCTCTTAAGGAACTAATAATTTAAGAGGAGTAGACAATACATGGAGGAGATTTCAGGGACAAGTCAAAAGGAAGGATTCCCATGGTCCTTAAGGTACAGCAGCAAAGCAGATGGTAATGCATCTGATTTAATGTTATTTCTACTGATAAAACCATATCCATTTCTCATGTTAAAGCATTTGAAGGTATTGAGGACTTTGAGAAAAAGAACTTTTTCCCCCCTAGGTCTTTAGTTACTGTGGTTGCTAAGAAGGCAGGGGCTGTGGGTTGCACATACAACAAAAGTTGATTTCCTGGATGATAGTTGTAGGGTGCTGGACTGGAAGCCAGGCTTGTGTCTAGGGATAGGTGGACACTATTGCTCCCTGGGCTTTTAGGTTCAGAACCCTGGGATTTCTCCATCAGGGTTTGAGAGGAGTCCTTTTTTGTTTGCTGCATTCTGTCTGTAGGTCAAAAGAAAAGATGTCCATTACCTTGGTAAGTATTGTTACTTTGAGTGCTTACACAAGCATTGAAAAACCTTTTATCCACATGTGTGAAAACATAGTTGTGAACTATAGTCTGAATTCCAAGAGTAAGCTGCATGGAGGCCAAATGAGCCAGAACTGTGATTTGAGGAGCAGACCTTTAAGATTGAATATGGTCTGTGTAAACCCAAAATTTAGGGTGCTGAACCATCGGATGCAAATATATACACATATTTTCTACTTTTAATTTGATTCAATATTAGTTTCAAAAATTAAAATCTGCCAAAATCACTAGAAAACTTTTAAAAGTTTTTCATTAGAGTTATAGAATAGCTCCCTCTTCCCTCAATGGTATGGATCAAGAGTTCTTCAATTTTTTTTTGGTCATGTACCCTTTTGATGGACCTGGCCTATGGACTTATGCTCAGAATAATGTTTTGAGTGTGTAGCTAGATGGCACAGTGGGTAAGAGCATTAGATGGTCTTAGCTAAAATCCTGCTTCATATACATACCTGCTGTATAAACCTTGACAAGTCCCTCAGTTTCCTTGTCTGTAAAATATTCATAATGATAGTACCCATCTCACAGGGTTGTTGCGAAGAGCTAAAGAGATAACATATTTATAATGCTTTGCAAACTTTAAAAGACTATGTCAATGCTGGTTATTATTATTTTTAAATTTATTTTTCCCTTTAAAATAAAAACACACTTTATTATTTATTTATTTTTTGTTTTTCTTTTTAAATGCATAAAATTAAACACAGGATTATAAAGGAAACTACATGTATTAAGATATTGTTATAAAAAAAGAAAGAGATATTGTTATCAAAATATTTTCTTAGGGTTCATAAATCCCAGGTTAGGAAACCTGCACTACATGGATATTTCTATAATTCTCATTGGCGTAGTAAAATTTTTGGGAGATATAATGAAATAAAGAGAAGGTCAAGAATGTTAGGTAGTCATGGAACCTCAGAGACAAGGAGCCTTTTAGTCTTACACACACACACACACACACACACACACACACACACACACACACACACACACTCTTAGACACTCAGACACTGAGTCTCCCAGAGTGTCTCTGACCGCTATCTTTTTCCCTTAGAAAACTGCTGGGGTTTGTTAGAACTGTCAGTCAAACTAAAGCATTTGTTAGAGCTTGTCATTAGTGTCCCCAGATACTAGACTCTTTCTTTAGAGGTTTGTGGCAGCAGGACTAACTGTACTCATTTAGCTAACTGGGAACTGATTGGGAGTACCTGCTTCCTTGAGCTGCCTTAATTCTCATGCTTCCCTTACTCCAAAGTGGTAGTTTATCTAAGGATCACCCTGAACCTTATCCCCAAAACCCAAAAGGAACTCTCAGAATTGCTTTGGGATACACACCTGAATACCCATCTTCCTACTCACATGCTGACTTGGTTTACTCATGCCAATTAATCATTCTCCCTCCAACATAGACTACTCATTCTTAGGCAGAGACTAGTATTCTACTCTTGACTCATAGTAAACATCTGGGAGCTGATTTCCTACCCAATCCACTCCTGGGATTATCATTCAGGAAAGTGTTCTGCTGCTCTCCTAGCTGTGGACTAATTCACAACTCCAGGTGGCTTTGAGCTCATCTCATTTCTAACCCTAAATTCATGCCAACCCTGAATTCTAACCTTATATTCCTTTCTAACCCCAAATTAGTTTCTAACCCTAACTCTAAATTTGTTTCTAATCCTAAAATCTCACCACTAAAGTTGGAAGGTATCTCATTATACCAATTTACACTTGAGTAAGAATTTCTTGGCAACATCACATCCAGCAACTGGAGATGCTGAAAGAAAAGATTTAGGGAGGATCTGATCACTGTATTCAAGAATTTGAGGGCAATTTTGGTGAGAAGAATTTAGCCTTGCTCTGGTTGGTGCCCAGAGGAGTATGGTTGAATGTAGCAGAAAAGCCAGTTTTGGTCCAATTTTCAGAAAGATTGCCAAACAATGACAGCAGTCAAAAGCAGCACGCAGTGACTCAGGAGGCCAAGGGTTCTCCATCATTGGAGATCATCAAACAAAAGCTAGATGCCCATTTATTAGTTGTCTTCTAGAGTAGAATTTTGTTTGGTTATCTTTGAATTAGATGGCTTCTGAGTTCCCTTCTAACTCTGGCATTCCCGATTCTTAACAAAAGGGAATTTTGTCTGGCATGATTTGTTCTTGATGAACCCAGCTGGAGCTTAATGGTCACTGTTTCCCTTTCTAAGTGCTTACAAACCAGCCCTTTAATGATGTGTTTGTAGAGAGAACTACTCCTTTGATCAGTTTATAATGCAAACCATTAGCTCATCTTCCATTTAGCAAAGGCATAGATTCATTTACTAAATACTGCATGCAGTCAGGCATAGGAAGATGATTCTGGACATTTTCTTCAAGAAAGAATACATGTAGCTATGCTGATTTTATTTGTGAGTATAGATTATTGTCACTGTATATTGACTTCTTGTGTCAGTGAGCATAAAGATTTATTCTTCTTCTTGCTGAATAGCAACCTCTGCACTGTCTGGGCCATTATTCCCCTCTTGAGTCATAAACCCTTGCTTGCCTCAGCAGAAGTCAACATCTGCTTACAGATCAGATTTGTTTTCTACGTTTTAATAGCCTCAGAAGTATTTAGTTCTAGGGGGAAAAAGCTTCCTCCTTAATTTTTTTCCCTTGAAGCTAATGGTGTTGTTCAGTCGTTTTCAATCATATCAAACTTTTCTTGACCCTCCCTTTTTTGATGGGGAGTTCTTGGCAAAGATACTTGGAGTGGTTTGCCATTTCCTTCTCCAGCTCATTTTACAGATGAAGAAACTGAGGCAAACAAGGGAAAGTGACTTGCCCAGGGTCACACAGCTAGTAAGTGTCTGAGGTCAAATTCAAACTCAGGTTTTCCTAATTCCAAGCCTGGTGCTCTATCCACTGCCACCTAGCTGCCCCATTGCAACTCAAGAGTCTACATATTTTAAAGAAGCTTAAGAAGCTTGGAGTTAAAATCACTGTTGTCTTGCCAGGTTATAAATTGCCTAACTATTGAGGACTATTGTATTTTGATGAGGCTTCCTCCCTAATGTCTCTGTGCCACTTAGTTGTGGTTAATAATTAGATTGGAAATGGCATCTGGTCCATTTCCTTCATAATACCTCTTGCATTCTAGAAAATCTGTGAATAATAACTTACATTTATGTAATGCTTAATGGTTACAAAATGCTTTCCATAAATTATCTTACTTGATTTTTCACAGCAACCTTATGACGCAGGTAGTTCAATTATTCTTCCTCATTTTACATGTAACCCATGACACAAGAAGCTATTTCTGTCATCCCAGAAAAAAGACATTTTGGGCTTACATGGACCAATTCTGATCCAGTGGGAGTGACCCCAAGATGTGTCTTTGTGTGTGTGTGTGTGTGTTAAGTGTCTGAGGTCAGATTTGAACTCAGGTCCTCCTGACTTGAGGGCCAGTGCTCTATTCACTGCATTACCTAGCCATCCCAAAAGGTTGCATCTTTAAAACTAGCCAGGCTGGAACAGTTTCATTCCTTCCTATGTCTTCTTTCCTACTGTGTCCAAAGAGTACGAATACAGTTCACCCACAGT
>CM053587.1:106110097-106232210 GCA_028646515.1 Pseudochirops corinnae
TGAAGAAGGATTTTCAAAACCAAATAAGGGAAGTGGAAGAAAAATTGGGAAGAGAAATAAGAATGTTGCAGGAAAATCATGAAAAGAGAGTCAGCAGTATGACTGAAGAAATCAACACCCTAGAAAAAAATTTTGTTATATTTCTATGATTTAAAAAAAAATCAACCAATCAACAAGCATTTATTAAATACATACTATATGCCAACCAGGTACTAGGGATACAAAGGCAAAAATGGAATGGTCTTTGCCTTCAAGTAGTTTATATTCCACTAAGGGGAGGCAACATATACACTTAAAAATAGAAATGAAATACATGCAAAATATTCCAATATATACCTGTGGTTTGTTCCACTTAGTAGCAACTCTTGCCTCAGGATATTTTAACCTAGAACTATTGCTCACCTAAGATGAAAGTGAAAGGCAGACAGGTTTGAGTCTTCATTCTAACACATACTAGCTGTGTAATCTTGGAGAAGACTCCTAATCTCTCAGTATCCCATCTCTAAGACTAGAAGTCACAAATGAGTAGTAAGTCTATATCAATTTCCACAATAGGAGTTCTTTATACTGATGAAATTACAGATACAGACATCATCATCCCCATATTCCCCCAACACCTTCCCACCTTCTTCCATGACCAAGACACAGCACACAGGCTGGCCTGTTGGGGATCCGTGTGTACATTTGGTTTGGGAGCAGAAGCAATTTATTTTTCTTCTGTCCCATTCTTCCCCATCCTCTTCTCAGAAATACTTGAGTTATTCCTTTCCATTGGTGGAAAAAAAAAAGAGCCAATGAAAGTTTGTGGAAACTTTGGTCTACTTGGAATATAATGTTGTTGAAACTGGTAGGAAGACAGACAATATCATACCTCTAGCATCTATGAATGAATGAAGTGGTTCGCTTCAAGGCAGACCAGACAAATATCCTTTATTGCAAGCCACTTAAGGAGCGAGCCTAATCCAGACCACCATTATTCCATCTTTTATCTTGGAGAGCTCAAAAAGCACTGGTAACCTCTGGACCTAGTCACCATTATGGAAAATTTCATGTATTTTTAGACTGTGTGTCTAATGGTATGTCTCCTACAATCTTCTCTGAGGTTGTTCTACACAATTCGGTTAACAAAGATTATTGCTTTTTTCTCCCTAGTTCTATATAGTTAGATGGTGAAACTTACTTCTGGAAGAGTTTCTAAAATGAATCTTCAAGTGGGAACATCTTCAAAGCAGAGCAAGCCAACTTATGTAAGATAATAGAGCTCTGTCACCTTGAGTGAGTTTAATAATGTAGTAGAAAGTGTAGTGTATTTAGAATCAGAATGCCTGGGTTCAAACCAGAGAAGAGAGAGCTTACTCCTCTGTAAAATGAAGTGTCTCATATTTGTAAAATGAAGAAAGGTTTGCAAAACATTTTCTTAACAAATTTGCAAATTGTTGCAGGTATCATATCCATTTTACGAATTTAGAGACTGAAGTTCAGTCAACTGATTTACCCAGGGTCACATATTGTAAATGGGCAGCTAGGTGGCACAGTGGTTTGAGTGCTGGCCCTGGAATCAGGAAGACTCATCTTCCTGAGTTAAAATCTGGCCTCAGACTAGCTGTGTGACCCTGGGCAAGTCACTTATCCCTGTTTGCCTCAATTTCCTTATCTATGAAAAATGAGCTGAAGAAGGAAATGGCAAACTACATCAATATCTTTGCCAAGAAAAAAATGCAAATAGGGTCACTAAGAGTCAAACATAACTGAACGACAACACATAGTAAGTGTTAGATCTACAATTCAAATAGATTTTTTGATTCCAAATCTGGTGTTCTTTCCATTATACTGCACTATCTTTTAAACGACTGGAGTTAAAATGCATAATCTCTAAGGACCTTCCCAACTCCAAGATTTTATGATCAATCAATTCCTGCCCTTGATAAACTTACATTCTGTTGAGGGAAAACATAAAAATATATACAAATCAAATATAAGGCAATTAGGAGTGGGACTGAGCCACGGGCACCTGAAGGCACTAATGCATGAAAAGTTCATGTAGCAAGTGGTATTTGAGCTGGTAGTTGAAGGAAAACAGGGATTGTAACAGGCAAAGGTGTAGGGGTGTACATTCCAGGAATGTGGGACAGCATGTATGAAGTCATGGAGACAAGGAGATGAAATCCCATATGTGCGAAGAAAAGCAAGAAGACTAATTTTGCTGGAACATGAAGGAGAGTAACACATAATAAGACTGGAAAGGTAGATTGGAGCCAGTTATTGAAGGACTTTTAATGCCAAACAGAGGAGTTTGTGTTTGATTCTACAAAGTCTTGGAAAATAGCAAGAGTCTGGACTAGTTGAATTAAATAAGAAGATGGCTGCTTGGCTGGTTTTTTCCTGTTGTAGCGTAGGGGACTTGAACTCTTTCCAAGTATCCGCCATATTGATTTGTCTGATCAGTGAGGCTTCTACTTGAGGGATTGAAAAGTCCACTGCTTTGGTCAGGATGTTTTATTTTTACTGGATGACCACTTTTTACCCTTTTGGCTAAAGAACTTCATGTTTAGAAGCAGATTTAAGGGAAAATATGGACAATATGGATTTTTCTTCTGAGAACTAGTAGAACCTGTTTAATTCAGCATGTCCTTTAGGGTGATCACATTTTATATTCTCTCTTGGGCTTCAGTTTTGCAATGTCTTTTATGGTGAATTGAAGTGCAAACCAGTAAAATGTTAAATAAGCAATAAAATGGAATGATAAAATAGTGATCTGAAGTTATGGGCCCCATGCAATCCTTTCAGGATTATTATTGGATGGCTGAGAGATATTTTGGATTTATGTATTTTAGAAGGGATAGAGATAACAGAGAAGAGATTGAAAATGTCCTAAAATAAGCTTCTAATCTTGCCTTCTATGTATTCATTCTATTTGCAGGGTGGCAATTGATCCTTCACAATGACCATTTTGGTAAAAGGGGGAAAACTGCAAATGTATTTCTGAGAATTCCCTTACCCAGGAATCATGTTTCTTCTCTATTCTGTCATCATTTCTCCTCCTCCCCTTCCCCCCCTGCCAAAAAAAAAAGCCTATTATTGGCTCAGATTAGTCTCAGAGCCTGAGTGTAAAAGTCTCATTTAGAGAGACTGTTGGAAATGTGTCTTTGCATGTTACCATGCATAAGGGTTTGGTGAGTATCAGCTATTCCAGGCCGGAGGCAAATTGCATGCACAGGAAAGATCTCTTCCCCTCTCACCCACTGTTTTCAATGTCTGTGCACGCCTCCAGTTTTTGTATATTGGAGAAACATGTAGATAAAAGGAAAGGCCAAAGAAGACTGTAGACTTGGGACATGGGTATATCTATCAGCTCTGCGTAACTGCCCAAAACTGGATACAGGAGGACAGAGAGGCTTAACCTGGGATTTGGAGTCTTTAAATGAGCAATTGCATGACATTCCACATCCAGGCTTTCTAAAAAACACTTGCCTCACAAGTAAGGTCAGGCTCACTGTCGGCATTATCTTTCCTAAGCTAGCTGCTACTCCGTGGCTGCGAATGAATATCTCTTGATGAAAGAGGCCACTTGGGTTTTTGGCTTTGCTGTCCATGGCTGTATATGGGAGAGTGGGGGAGGGAGGGAGGAGAGAGAGAGAAAGGGGAAAGAGAGAGAGAGAGAGAGAGAGAGAGAGAGAGAGAGAGAGAGAGAGAGAGGGAGACAGGGAGACAGGGAGAGAGAGAGAGAGAGAGAGAGAGAGAGAGAGAGAGAGAGAGAGAGAAACGGGGAGAGACAAGGGAGAGAAGTAGATAGGGACAGAGACATAATGACCAACAGAGAAACTGAGACATATCACAGGATAGAAACTCCTTGTGCAAAATGAGAAACCTGGCTTGAGCATTTTTGGCCTCTGCCTGGTGGTGGAGTAAAAGGCACACGCTGGTTATAGCTGTGGCATGTCAGTGGCAGCTGAGGCATGCACTCCCCTGACATGTACACTGCCTGTCCCAGGATTTCTCATTCAGCTAGCGCAGTGTTTTTTAATGGCAAGCACCCCCCAGGAGAATAGGGATGGGTGTCTGGGTGGGGTGAACTTGAAGGAAAGGGCTATAGAATTTCAGGGTGACAACAGAGAACTCAGTATTTACTTGATACAAATTGTATGGGCTCTCTGAACTACATATGATGTTTTGCCAGCAGTGAAAATTCTTATGTTTTCCATTCTAGCCTTATTTCTCTCAGTGAAGATGGGGCTATAGATAATGTCTGTTATGTGGTTGTTGCTATTTCATGGCAATAAAAGGTTGAAGGTGTGCATTCTCTGTCCATGATTGGGAGGTTCCCAAGTCAATAAGGACAGATAGTAAGATAAATGTATGTTAAAACTGGAAGGGGTCTTAATTTGCTTATCTGTATATCCCTGATAACCAGGAAGAGGAAGTGAGATGAAAGGGATGTTTTCTATGAATCCGGGAAGATTTGTATGAACAGAGGGAAGTGAGCAGAACAATTTATGCAGTAACAACATAGTAACCAACAATGAAAGACTTAAAAACTCTGATCAAATGTAATGACCTACCGTGATTCCAGAGGACCAATAACGAAGCGCATTAGCTACCTCCGAGACAGAAAGTTGATGGATTACGAACTTAGTGTGCAAAATGAAATGTTGTTTTTTGACATGGTCAATGCAAGATTTTATTTTTCCTTAACTGTCCTTATTTGTTATGTAGATTTTGTTTTCTTCTTTTCTTATGGTTGGGTGTATGGGGGGAGAGAAAAAATTTTGGTTATTAAAAAAAGACACACATGAATGGACAGCCAACTTTGCTCGGAGATGGCTACAAAGAGATTCAGAGAGTGAAAAATTCTCTTTTTCATGTGAACTTTTTCCATTCTTTGGTTCTGCTGACTTTATTGTGGATGATGTTTTGAAGGGAGAGACATGTTTCCAGTGTCATACATTCTCTTCTTGTCATGGCATGTATCCACCATATACCCTAGAATCAGAGAACTGTTTGTGCTATTTCATTTTTTATTATGGGGTTTTTTTGGACTGGTTTGGGACCCAACCATCTCTTATAATAGTGCAAATCAGAAAGCATTTTCCCATTAAAAATAGACTTATGAACACACTTTGAAAAGCTCTTCCCCATTTGAATGTTAAGCTCCTTTAGGTCAGGGACTGTGTTTGCTTCTGTTTGCATACCCAGTTTTGCCCAATGCTTGACACATATTAAGTCTTTAATAAATGCTTTTATGTTGATTAATTGGTCCATTTGCAAGCTGCAATGCTGCCTGCATTTGAAAAATGCAAAAAAATAGTAATCCTTTTGCCTAATTTCAACAGAAATATTCTAAGGTGACATTTTGAGGTGTGACATTTGTTTTCAAGGGGTCAAATGTGAGTTTGCATTTTTTATTTTAATGAAACTGATTTTTCCAATACACACACACACACATACAGACATATATTCCTACTTGGATAGATGAGCATAAAATAAGAGAAACTTTAAGCAAAATAAAACTGTTTTTATAATTGACCAACATGTGTGGGGAAAGGACAAGAAAGATGAAGTTGACATTGAAGCACTAAGGAAATTCTCAGCCCAGGCACAGTTAGCATCTCTTGAATGGTACTCAAAGTATTGATTGGTTTGGGGACTGAAATAATTTTGAAATCTTGCTTATGGGTTCAAAAATTATGGGAAAATATTTCATCAGAGAATGGACTTTACAACAGGAGCTTCATTCTATGCTAAAGAGGAGAACCTTTGGCAAGCTGACTGCATTTCTCTCATAGTTAAAAGACACACAAATTATACAGAAAATTTCCATCCAAACAATCACCTTGGATTGTAATAACAAAAACAATCAAGGGTAGGCAGAGTCTAAATTTTGCTTTGCCACTTGAGCAGAAATATAAATGTAATGTCTATAGGAAAGGCAAGTTATTTTAAAGCACCTAGACCTAGAAGGAATTTTTTTTATTTGTTGAAAATTCTTTTGGTGAAGATATAAAGTACATTTTGTATTTTAAATCCCTCAAACTTCCCTAAGATACTTAACTAATGGACACTCATTAGTCAATCTGAAATTCTTTTGCTTTTACACAGTTGACATTTTTATAGCTAAAATCAACAAAGCAGTGTACACACATTGCCTCATTCGATCCTCACAAATGACTCTGTGAGGTAGTATGATTATTATCCCCATTTTGCAGATAAGAAAACTGAGATCTGGAGGTCCTCCTATAACAGTTATGTGCAGCATTTGTCCACTGAGTCTTTACTGTATTTTGAAAGAGTAAATGGCTTTTTCTGAAACTATAATAAAGGAGCTCAGAAGAAGTTGAGGATTATAGAAAGGATCACCTTGCATACAATAAGAAAAAAGAGATTGTCTTGACTAGAATAACTGTTCTAATTGTTACCTATTGTGAGCTGAGCAGTGTTGGGAAAAGACATGTTTTATGGCATCGAAGTGCAATTATTATTATTTTGTAATTTCCTTTTCACTCAGTAGAGTGAAGAGATTTTATTTTGCTTTTGATTTCATCTCAATCGGTCTGCACAATGTAAAAATCAAATCGAAGGGTGTCAACGATGCAGCCAAACATCAGACTGTGCCCAAACATCTGGATGTTTGGCATCATGTGGGCAACATATTTTACTGATTGATGGCCTGGAATTTTCACTTTTCATGGGGATGGATGATTCAGTGTTGTGTAGATATGGCCAAATAATATCCTTCAGAGGTGAGGAGCTCCTCATATTTAAATGTGTCATTCATAATAAAACATTTAATTTGAGGAATGTTTGGGGGAAATTGTAGATTCTTGAAGGAAGGGGATAAATAAAAATCCAGATTTTTATTCTATTTTTTTTTTTTTTTTTTGCTTTTTTGGAGGGCAGTTGGGGTTAAGTGACTTGCTGAAGGTCACATGGCTAAGTTTTTGTGTTAAGTGTCTGAGGTCACATTTGAACTCAGGTCCTCCTGACTTTAGGGCCAGTGCTCTATTCACTGCGCCACCTAGCCGCCCCTATTCTACTTCTAAAGATCCAGAAATGAATAGAAAAAGAAAAGACATCATAAGATCTTTCATAACAGTTTCTACTGTGCTGGTGCACAGTATATATTCTAATTTGTATTTTAATAATCAAAGTTCCCATCCCATCCCTTTTAGATTCTAAGCTCCTTAATTACAAAGTCTATATCCTACTCTTCTGGTCCAATGCATAGCACACACAGAGAGGATCTGCTGACTCCCCTTTGTGTGCCTGAGTAACACAGGGGTTAGTTGATTCTCCCCAGGTCATGGCAGGTAATACTTGTGAAAGATCACACTTGAACTCAGGGCTTCCTAACTTTAAGCACAACATTCTGTCCATGATGCTAAGCTACCTTTAACCATATATGTTTTGTTGGGCCCTATGGTGATCCTGGGGGGGTCACTTGGCCTCTTAGTGACCGAATCAGTGCTCTAGGACTATCTGTTCTAGAACATTTAAAGATGTTCATTGTTAAAGGGAGTCTCCTCACCTAGTAGTTCCTTAAAATGATGAGATCACCTTTTTCCTAGAAAGTGCCAAATATATTAGTCTTGAGTAAATGATAGTAGAAAAGTCAAAGTACCACCATTAATTATTCATTCATGCATTCAACAAGTTATGCATGATGCCATAGATGGAAACCGAGTTTGGCTTTCTTATAATACCTTCATGTGTCTGTAATACCCATTCATTTTGCCATTTCACCCAATAAAAACTATGGAATGGCTACATATTAAACATAAGCATGAAATATCCTTATATCATCTCCTAAAGTGTTTCCAATTTGATTTCCTGCTGAGCAAAAGGGAAAAAAAACAAAACAGCAAGCTAGTGAGAAAATATATTGATCTCATTCCCTTTCCATTCTTCCCTTATTCAGATGCCCAAAATTCAATAACTGCTTTCAACTCAGCAAAGCTTCCTTCTCTCTCCTTTCCATGTCACTTTTTTTTTTCACCCTGCACAGTCTGTTGTAGGTTGACCATCTAGGGTTTTAAAAGCTGAGGACTTCAAGCATGTGCTGACAGGGACATTCATGCTAATGGTCATAGTTAAAACCAGTTTGGCAGTAAGATCCTGTCCACAAAGCATGTCTCCAGTACTATGTACATTTCACTTTATTACCAAGCATATCATCCTGTATTATCTGACTCAGAAATTATCTTATCTTTAGGCTTTATTGAAAAACAGTTTCAGAACAATTTGAAAACATTATAGGGTCAGATAATGCATTTAAAAGATTGTATTTCCTCTTTTTTTGTGTATGTATACATATATGTATGCTTTAATTTATATAAATTTGTTGTTGTTTAGTCATGTCTAGTTCTTTGCGACCCCTTTTGGGGTTTTCTCAGGAAGATGAATCTTTTTGAGTTCAAGCCCAGCACTCTATCTACCGCACCATCTAGCTGCTCTATACATTTTTTATCAAATGTTGATCATGGAAAAAGCAAATATGTTCTTTTAGTAGCAAAACATTATAGTCCTGTCAAGTCATTCTCTTTGGAGAGCAGTGATTTTTCTTTAAACTCATGGCTCTCATAAAATGCTGGAGATCAAAGATAAAATTAAAATTAATTAATCACCAAGCATTGAGGATCTTACTATGTGTCAGGTGATGGAGATAATACAAAGACAAAAATGAAACCCTTTGCTCTGAAGAATCTTATATTCATTCCACTGGGAGAAAGAATAAAATCATATGAATATCCAGAGGACAGCAGTCAAATTTGTGAGGCTGGTGACTGTGTCTTACAAAGATCAGTTAAAGGAACTAGAAATATTTAATCCAGAGAAGAGACTTAAAGGAACATGAAAGTTATCTTCAAATATTTGATGTTAGGCTGTTCAGTCTGGCTCTACCTAACTCAGTAGCTTGAGGAAGTCACTTAATATTTTGATGACCCAGTTTTCTGCAAAATGGAGATTATAACTGCACTCACTGGTATTCTCATAGGGTTATTGTCAAGATCAAGTGAGAAACCAATTAACCAATGATTATTTATTAATCATCTAGTATCTGTTACAAGCCTACTATGGTCCAGACAGTGTGCTAAGAACTGGGGATACAAAGGAAAGAAGAAAAGAGTTCATTCTCTCAAGGATCACACAATCTGTTGAGGGAGACAACATGTAAACAACTATGTACCATGTACCATATAAATTAAGGAGTGTCTCAGAGGGAAGACATAAAGATTAAGGAAGACCTAGAAAAGCTGTTTGTAGAAGGTGAGACTTTAGCGGAGAACTGAAAGAAGTGAGGGAAACCAAGAGACAGAGATAATAAGGAGGAAGAGAGTTCCAGTCTTCAAAAAAAAAATTTGTTAAGAATTAAAAACAAATATTTAGTATCAATGAAACATTGAAAAATAGTCATACATGAATGAACAACATCAAATTTATATTAATTAAAGCATACATATCAGCTTACATATCTATCTATCTATCTATCTATCTATCTATCTATCTATCTATCTATATGTAAGAAAAGAAATAAAGAAATAAGAAGAAACAAAAAAGAAAAGCAGAAGGGGCCAGAAACAAACAGGGCAATTTTGTTACCACCTTTTACATTAAAAAAAAAAATGATAGAAGTTCATAGCTTCATATACAACCCTCTTTTTATTCTTTCTCTGTGAAATGCATGTGTTTGATGATTAAGTTAACAATTTAGGAACATTAAAAAAAACAAATATGACTATATAGAGTGCTTTCTAGGTCATAGTCATAGTATCTAGAACATAGGAGGTAGTGGTTTTACTATATTCTGTCCTGCTTAGAACATGTCTGGAACACTTCATTTTATTCTATAAAGCACATCTTAGGAAGGACCTTGATAAGCAGGTAAGCATCCAAAAAGGTCAAGCAGCCTTGTAAGAAAACTAGTAACTATGAAAAACAAGAATGGGCCAAAAGAACTGGAGATGTTTATCCTGGAGAAGAGAAGACTAAGAGGAACACAATATAGATGTCTTCAGGTAATTGATTTGTCTTCCTAGGCTCCAGAAGGCAAAAGAGGATAGAAGCTGAGGACAGGGAGATTTAGACTGAATGTAAAGAAAACCTTCCTAACAATTATTTCTGTCCACGATTGCCTCAGGAAGCATGAGATTCTTATACCCTCAAGGTCTTCAAGTGAAGGTTGGATGTCCTCTTTTGAAGCAGGTTGTAGTGGACATTTTTCAACGGAGTTTTCTTCACCTAGATAACCTCTGAAATCCCCCTCAAGTCTGAGATTCTTTGATTGGTAAAATGCTATTGAAATGTGAATTATTATTATATTGCTATTATTTTCAGATGAAAATCTTACTTTGCTTTTAGACAACTAAGTGGCAGAATAGATAGAATATTGGACCTGGAGTCAGGAAGACCTGAGTTCAAATTCAGTTCAGACACTTAACCACTATCTATCTCAATTTCTTCCTTTGTAAAATGGGGATAATGAAAACTACTTATTTCTCCAGGTGTTTGTAAGGATAAAACAAGATAATATTTGTAAAGTGCTTTGCTAACCTTAAAGCACTCTGTAAATGCTAGCCATTGTTATTATCATGTCTTACTTGGTCTAAAGGTGACCTTGGATTCTGGAAGACTCTCCCAGCATAAAACAAGCTTCCAGGCCTGATCAAGCCAAAAGAGCTATGAATATGTCTATTGCTTCAGTTAAGTTCGGAAAGCTTCGTCATATTGAGTGACACTTGATGGTTTTCTTTTTGATCACAGCAACTCATTAAGCTGCCTATTGGATCTTTGTGGAAGAAGGAGTACCCAGATGGATAAAATCATGGGTCTTTGAAGTATTGAAATAATATCTTTTAGTCCAAATCTCTCATTTTATAGATGAGATTCTTGGAAGCACCAAAGGAAATTCAATTCAGTTCAACAAACATTTAGCACCTACTACTGTTTGTGTAAGATAAAAGGTGTAGTGGATAGAGAACTGTGATCTCAGAGTTAGGAAGACCTGGTCTGGGTCACCTCTGACATGTACTGGCTATGGGATCCTGGGCAAGCAACTTTAACATTTTAGCGTCCAAGTCAATATGACTAATCTGTAGAGCAGAGGTGCCAATCTGCGTTGGTTATCAGGACTTTCCTCACCAGGAATTCCATACACAATTGTCATTGATCTGGTTAAAAAAATGTGCAAGATACTTTAGTAGGCATTGGGTATACAAAGATGGAAGGTAGATGATGGAACTTTCATTCTACAGGTAAGGAGTAGAGGTTGGAAAGGTATAACATACATCTAGATAGTGAATTAAGCAATGTAATTTGAAGAAAGACAGAATAGAATGGTACAGTAGGAAAAGTGTTGGTTGAGAAGTTCAAGTACCTCACTTCCAGTCTCAACTCCCTTATGGACCTCGGGAGGTCAAGGTCTTGGCTATAAAGTCCCCATCTGGGAAATGAATGGGTTAGACAAAGGTTCTTGATTGTCCTTTCTCACTCTAGGACCTTTATGATAGCATTAAAAATAGGGAGAAGTGGGCAAGTTTCATGGAGAATGTAATCCCTGAGCAAAGCTTTGAAATAAATGTATTTAGAGAGGTAGAGATAAGGAGGAACTGTGGTCTAGGAATGGGGAATGTCTTATGATGGAATCAGGGAACAGTTAGTATTCTGGCTCAGTAAATGTCAAATTCATTATGAGGAATAATGGGAAATAAAGCTGGTGTGGGAGGCTGAAGCCCGATTGCAATGGGTATTGCACAGAAAATGGAAGAGTCCATAATTTCTCCTAGAGGCCATAAGGAACCACTAAAGTTTTCCCTTTTTTGCACGATTGAATTTTGCTGTTCCATTCATAAGACAGGGTATTTGACATAGGTGAGAATTCATATGTGAAATGGGAGAAGTTAGACAATCTGCTGCATAGGGCAGTGGTAAGCCTACTGGATCTGGAATGAGAGGGACTGTGGTTTTTAAATTCCAAGCTGTGTGCTTACTCTCTGGATGATCTTGGGCAAGTCATTTAACTGCCTTAGACATTAGTTTGCCTATTTGTAGAATGACAGGGTTGAGGTCCATTATCTCTAAGGTCCCTTTGAACCCTAAATCTATGATCTCGTGTATCTGCATATGTTTCTCTGATTGCTTCTGATCCCCAGTGTTCTGTTCTAGAAGTGAGATTTGGCTTCATGATTCAGCCAGATACCTGTCAAAGATTCTGATGTGTCAGAACCATTAAATACAATGGAGATGGCAAGGGCACGGGAGAGGGGGGAAGAGAAATGGACTATTGGTGCAGGATATTCTCATAACCTAAAAATGGGTAGCAATGTGTACCAGAGAATCCTGAAATGGAACCTTTTCCTCAACCTTTGTTAACCAAAGCATTTGACATGTTTCTACAATGTAAAAGATCAGCATTATACTTTCTGAAGTTACTCTGTTAAATTTCCCCCCCCCAAATCCCACATTTTTATTACCTTCCTATATATATATATGTGTGTGTGTGTATAGAGATGTGTATATATATCTATCTTATATTATCTTACATAATTATCATATTCTTTATATATATATTATATATTTATATATATTCTTTATATATATATTCTTTTATAGGTAGCTAAGTAAAGCAGTGTATAAGAGCACAAAACTTAGGAAGACCTGAGTTCAAATGTGGTTTCTGACACGTATTAGCTGCCTGACCCTGGGAAAATAATTTATCCTCTATTTGCCTTAGTTTCCTTAATGGTAAGATGGAGATAATCACAGAACCTATTTCCCAAGGTTGTAAGGACTGTATGAGATAATGTTTATAAAGCACAGAATGCTTGTTCCCTGCCCTTCCAACTATTCATATCCTTGACAGAGAGGTGATGCATTATATACAGAACAAAATACACATGTTTGGACTTGGCTGCTGTGGGGCTGCTAGGTGACACAGTGGATAGAGTACTGGGCTTGGAATTTGGAAGACCATTGATCAAATCTGGCCTCAGATAACTTACTAGCTGTGTGACCCTAGACAAGTCCCTTACCCTTGTTTGCCTCAGTTCCTCATTTGTAAAATGAACAGGAGAAGGAAATGGCAAACCATTCCAGGAACTTTATCATCAAAACCCCAAATGGGGTCATGAAGAGTAGGACATGGTTAAACAACATGGGAATTTGTTACAAGGGTTCTCTGTAATAGGTGCTACATAAAAGCTAGCTATTGTCATTAATAGTAAAAATTGGAGGGATTTTTTTCAGTCAGTACTTGGTAAGCCATATAGGGAGGAAAGCATCTGTCGCACAGATGAATGGAATGCTTTTTCTGTTCTGGTGATAAAATAATCCTGACTGAAGTTTGACAAATTATAACCTGAAGGGGAAAGAGGGATTTTCTGTTTGTATCAAAAAGGTGTCTAACAGTGCATTTGTTTTTAGCTCTTCTTTTTGCTCGTGTTCTACTCACATAACACCAAAACACGAAAAGACATCATTTCCCCCTGAAACTAATAAATTGTAAGTGTTCTGTGCTTGTTAAAACAAAGTTAGAGAACAAGGATTTTAAATAGTTTCCATGGCAGGTGATGAAGGGAATAAACAAGTCTTTTGCCGTTTGTTCTTTGTCATCCACCGTGAAGAAGATACTGTATTTCTAGCTTCTCTCCTAACCTTCTTTTCTGTCAATTTTCCGCCATCTTGTGATTAGGCTCTTCTGGTTCTGTACAGATCACAAGGCAAAGTGAATGAGAAATAAATTCAGATTGGTTTTTTTTTTTAATCTGACCTTGCTTGGTCTCCCTCTCAGGTCTTCATTCATACATGAAGAATCTTGCTGCATGTTGTGGCCTGTGTGTAGGCTCATGAGCTCCTCAGCCATTTAGGAAAAAAAAAGAAAAGGAAATTTGGATATTTCCTCAGAAGACAGATGGCTCTTTTCAGATGGAATAGATAGAGATTGTAATACCTTTCACGTCTGAACAGATACATTGAGTTTACTAGGCTGTGCTCATTATTACCAACTTTGCTTCTGGTGTACTACTCAGTCTGGCTTGTCAATAAACTTTTGAAATGTAATTTCATAAAGTTTCTTGTCATGTCATTTTATTTTAATTCATTTGTTTGAAGGAGGGGTCCTTAGTTGATTTTTCCCCCCTTCTAGGCTTATTTGGGCATGTAGATTTGGATTGCAGAAATATTCATGGTGTCTTATATTTAGCACTGGATGGGAAGTGGGGGAAACACTGACTTCTAATCCTGTCCTAGTTATGTGACCAGAGGCAAATCACTTAACCTCTCTGAAGCTCCAATTCTTCTCTAAAATGATTGAGCTTTGTTGGGAGTTTCCAAACCAATTAAATTACAAGTCCTAAACTTATGTTTCAATTGTTCAGTTGTCCCTAACTCTTTATGATTCTATGGACCATATCACACCAATACTGTACATGGAATTTTCTTGGCAGAGATATCAGAATGATTTGCCATTTTCTTTCTAGCTTATTTTACAGATGAAGAAACTGAGGCAAGCAGAATTAAGTGACTTGTGTGGAGTTACACAGCTAGTAAGTGCCTCAGACTGAATTTGAACTCATGTCTTCCTGACTTCAGACCCAATGCACTATCCACTCAGCTACCTAGCTGCTTCTATATATTTATCTATATGTTTCAGTAATTTAATTAATTTAATTAAATTAATTTAAGAAAAAGGTTTATAGATAAAATTTTGAAATAGCACTCTGAAGTGTGAAAAAAAATAATTGATTCTTCTTTTCCAAAAATGCTTATAGTCTTTATCCAGTTTTGAAGAGTTGTGTTTTAATTTGTTCAACCTGATTTTTGTTTATTTTTTCTGGTTGTTGAAAGCTCAGTTAGGAACAATACAAAGATAATACATGGCAGCCACTTAGAGTAAGGAGAGATTGGTTTGAATCTCCACCATTGACGTTTGCTGTATGTCCATGGGCACGTCTTTGAGCACCAGTTTCTTAATCTTTAAAATGGGTATAGTCTACCACACAGGGTTGTTGTGAAAGGGGGTGTGTGTCAAGTGAGATAATGTGTGTAAAATACCCTGTAAACTTTAGAGTGCTCTATAAATACCAGCTCTGCTGTGATGTATCTGCCACTTAAAAGGCATTTCTGAGGCGCCCGACAAAAAGTAGAACTCTGAGGCTTAGAAATCTGGATGGCGGGGGAAGCAGCTTAGGTTGGGGGAAAAATTAATTGTGGCTTGAGGGAATTTTGCGTGTGGGGTGAATAGGGATAGGACTGTCAAAAGTGTAACTTGTATTCTAAAAAAGCAGTGAATTTAAAATGGAACTAATGGGCCAGAAGTTATGGAAATTGCCTGAGGCAGCCTATAGGTGGGAGAAAAAAAACTACTTATTCTGAGAAGTTGAAGATTGTGAGAAGGTAATTATATTGGAAGATTTAAAAACAAAAAAGAGTGGCTCCAATTAGGGAATATGAGTAAAAAGTGAGTTATCTGCTATTGACTAATTTTAAAAAATAAGAATTTATTAAGTGGTTTGCCCCTGTGGCGAAAAATTAGTCACACTCCCTGTTTATTCTACAAGCACCAAAACAATTACTTTCACCTCCAATAGCTGCCGCCATCTGGTGCCTCAGAGGAACTCTAAAGCTTTGTGTGTGACTTGTCCTGCCATCTTAACTCCTTTTTAGTTATATTTATTTCTTTTTGCAGGGGATGACGATACTTCATTTTATTTTTTTAACCTTATCTATGTTTTATTATACTTTGATTTATTTTGAGTTTTTTGAATAACATTTTATTTTATATTTTAATTGTTTAAAAATTAAAAAATATTTTAAAAGTTATTTATTTTGTAAAAAAAATTTTTAAAATTTTTAAAACTTTAAATTTAATGTTATTTTATTAATGTAAAACAATTTGTATAATATATCATTAATTACTAATTATATAATTAATGTATGATTATATTTCATGTATATGTAATTAACGCTTTCAACCCCTTCTTTTAATGATGAAACATAATGTGCCTCGTATTATTTAATTTTTTTCCCACATGGGCCTTCTCAATTCAATTGTAAACTTCTTGGAGGAAAGACCATGTCACGCAACTTTTATATTCACCATAGTATTTTGGGTTTATAGTACACGTTGATTCCATCATTGAAATCAACGAACCAACATAAAACCTTAGAGTAAAATTAAATAGGTGATCTAATTCTTTAATGGAGAATCATATACTGTGGATGACAAAATGAAACTTTGTATGAAAATGTAAGCTATTTTATGGTAGGGTATCTATAAACACAAAGTAGAATTGAACTTCCATAAAATTGAGAGCAGCACTAGATTTTCTCAGAGGCTAATTGTATATTTCCCCAGTGGCCTACGGGGAAACATTAAAAAAAAATAAATCCTTAAACAAAACAAAACTTTTTTTTTTCCAAATGGGAAGCAAGAGTGACCTGAGTCCTGGGAAATTTTACCCAGTGGCTCTAGTGTTATGGGAATTTTCTTGGCCAGATTTAACCATCCCCAGTCTGTGCCAGTTGTTTGGGGATTTAAAGGCTTTCAGAAAAGAGTCAGATGGGCCAGAAATGTTCAGAGTTATAGGCCTTTATTACACACATGTTTAGCTCATACTAAAGAAGGCCCAATACCTGAAATAGTACATGGGACCATTCATTTAGAGCTCATTTTAGAGAATTTTAAAAATTCTCCAATATAATTACCTTCTTACTGTTTTATCCTCTTCCCAGAATGTCTTAGAACCATCTCTCCCAACTCCCTCTTTTGGTGCTGGAGGAAATTAAGACCCAAAGGGATTAAGCCAAAAGCTTGTAAGCAGTAAACAGTAACCAAAGTAGCATTAGAACCTAAGTCCTCTGATTCAAAGTCTATTGCAGTTTCCACTCTATACTTCAAGGGTAGAAAGAAAGATGAATAAGAATATCATCAAACCTCAGATAGGGCTGGGATCATTGGTTTTGTTGTTCAGTTGATTTCAGTCCTGTCAGACTTTTCATGCCCCCATTTGGGATCTTCTTGGTAAAGATTTTACAGATGAGTAAACTGAGGCAAACAGGGTTAAGTGACTTGCCCAGGGTCACACAGGTAGTAGGTGTCTGAGGCCAGATTTGAACTCAGAAAGATGAGTCTTCCTGACTCCAACCTTCCCTGGGGGTCATTGAACTTTGTTGGGAATATAGTCAGACGGAAGAGGGAGGGCTGGAGGGAACATCCACAGTAGCCTTGTAAGAGGTGGCCCTCACATTTGAGATAGTCTGCTTATGCCAACCTTCCATCCATCATTCCTTCTACTCACTGGATATGTCCTTGGTCAACTACGTCCACCCCAGGGAAGCTGCCCCTACATTGTAATCATGGCTTTTTATAGAGATTGGAAACCAATGCTAGTCCTCTCCTTCCTTTAGGCATAAGAGGTGGTAGAACATAAATATCTAGTCCCCGTTTCTGATTTTATAAGTGGGGAAGGGTCTCATAGGTCAATACAAAGAGTTGAGAGAGGTGTGGCTTGAAGGCATTTACACAAAGGCATAGTGATTAAAGAAATGGTACAGAAAAAGAGAGCTTACACAGATGCTTAACTGTCTTGCAAAATTCTATCACCATACAATTTAAAGCTGCTTCAAATGGTCATCATACCCTGAGCCCAGTTACTAAGTCTGTCTGTCCAAAGTATTCTTCTGTGGAATAAGCATAAGTATGCTCTTTATCCCAGCTACAGGGAATATATTCCTGTTTTTCTGCAGATGTACACTCGTGTAATTTTTTTAAATGAACATCTTTCTAAGGCCAAGAATTTTTTACTTCCTTTGGGGAGGCAGTGTGTTGTTGTGGTTAGAGCAGTAGACCTGGAGCTGGAAGATCTGAGTTCTAATTCTGCCCCAGGCTTGCTACCTGAGTGACCCTGGGAAAGTCACAACCTTTGAGCCTCAGTTTCCTCCTTCCCAAAATTAAAGGATTGGACTTGATGACTTCTAAGGCCCCTTCTAGCTCTAAGTCTTTAATTCTATGCACCAGTGGCTTATTGTATTTTGTTTGATGTGAGGGGGAAAAAATCCAGCCATGAACTTGGTACAATCTTTCATCATGGAAGCTCTGATAGAAGCATGAACTTACTTTCCACCCCAAAACTGGCCTATCACAAAGTAGACTATGTGCTGCCCATGATATGACTTCCTATTCTGTGTATTGTTGCTGTCTAGTTGTGACCCCACTTGGGATTTTCTTGGCAAAGATACTGGAGTGGTTTGCCATTTCCTTCTCTCATTTTATAGATGAGGAAACTGAAGCAAATAAGGTTAGGTGACTTGCCCAGGGTCACACAGCTAGTAAGAGTCGGAGTTTGGATTTGAACTCACGAAGATGAGTCTTCCCAACTCCAGGAAGTGCTCTATCCACTTCTACACCTAGCTGCCTGTGACCACCCTCTGTCACACAGACCTGCCTTTTGAGTAGTTAATTCTCATTCTGGCTTCTATTGGGCCCACGGGCAAACACGCCAAAGACTAGTCTTGACTCAAAGTTTGCTGGGGCTGCAGTAGCTAGTACTTTAAGGTGGATATTTATTTTACTTTTTAGTTGATTGATTGGTGATAGCAGTTGTCTGCTTTTGTATTATTCTGTTGCCCAAGGGCAGAGAGCTCTCAGGTTTCTTTGCATCTTGAGGTCCCTTAGGAGCAACCATATTGGCAAAGGAGTGGGTGGTTATGTCATCTGGGGGCCATGCTGCCCTCTCTGCCTGCCTGTTGAAATCCTTCCCTTCCTTCTAGCCCCCCATTAGTAGTCACTCCTTTTTCAGGTTTTTCTGTGATCTTTCTATCTGGAAGTTATCTTTACTTCTTCAAATTTCTTTTTTCTTTGTACTTATCACATTATGTCTGTATTATAGTAATTTGTGTACTTATTGGCCCTATTAGCTTGTAAGCTCCTTGAAGGCAAGGACTCTGTCTTATTTTAACTTTTTTATTCCCAGAATCTAGCATGGTATTGTTGTACTTGTATTGTAGGGGCTTGATCTTTATTCATCGAATTGACTTGGATGGCTCTTATGTCTAGGACAGTTGCACTGGCTTGCATATGACTGATTGACTGATGCATACCCCTGAATGTACCAGAGACTTCCTCCCAGAACCCTTTGCTTGTTCAAATCTATGCCATCCTATCCACCAAAGCCCAGATTAAATGCTACTTAGTCCATGGAATCTTCCCTTCTCAGTCAAGCATTCATTGTTCTCACCATAAAACTTGTAAGGATTATCCTTATTAGCATAGATAATTACATATATTGTATATGACATATATAATATATGTATATATATCTTGTTCTCTCCAACTAGGTTATGAGTTCTTTGAGGGTTAGAACCATATTTTGCCTTCTTTTTTCATCAAATAGTACTTGGAATGGCACTTGGCAAGTAATAGACATTTCATTTTTTGTTTTGTTTTTGTTTTAAATAATAATTTTTAAATAAATAATTTAAATAATATATAATAAATAATCATTTTAAATAAATAAATAAATTTTCCCAATTATATGTAAAGACAGTTTTTAACATTCATTTTAAAAAATTTTGAGTTACAAATTCTCTTCTTTTTTCCCTTCACCCCAAGACAGTAAGCAATTTGATACAGGTTATATATATGTGATCATACAAAACATTATCCATTTTAATCATGTTGTGAAAGAAGACACAGCCCAAGAAAGGGAAAACACAAAAAAATAAAGAAAGTAAAAAATAATATGCTTTGGTCTATATTCAGACTTCAATCAGTTCTTTCTCTGGAGGTGAATAGCATTTTTCATCATGAGTCCTTTGGAATTGTCTTTGATCGTTGTATGAATGAAAACAGCTAAGTTATTCACCATTGTTTATTGTATAGTATTACTGTTACTGTGTCCAATGTTCTCCTGGTTCTGTTCACTTCACTTTGCATCAGTTCATGTAAGTCTTTCCAGGTTTTTCTGAAATCATCCTGCTTGTCATTTCTTAGAGCACAATAGTATTCATTGCAATCATATAATCACAATTTGATTAGCCATTCCCCAACTGATGTGCATCCCTTCAATTTCTTACTCTTAGTTACTGCAAAAAGAATTGCTATAAATATTTTTGTACAAATAATTTCTTTCTCCTCACCCTCTTAAAAAAAAAAATCTCTTTGGAATACAGACCTACCCTGGATCAAAGGGTATGCACAGTTTTATAGCCCTTTGGGCATAGTTCCAAATTGCTTTCAAGAATGGTTGGATCAGTTCACAACTCCATCGACAATGCAATTAATAGAAATTTAATAAGAATATTTATTGGTTGATACCACTTTTAACTATTGCAGATGGCAGTTTTCTCTGATGCCTTTGCTAATAGAATGACACCATAATAGTTCAGAACCAGCTAGAAATGTAGCCATTCATTTATTCAGTAATTATTTTTAAGTGCCTATTGCATACAATACATTGTACTAAGTTGTGGAAGAAATTTGAAAGAAAAATAAGATAGAGTTTCTCCCTACAAGAAATTTAAAATCTGGTGACTGCTAGGGATGTATGAAGGCTTAATAGTTTTCAACAATAGAACTCTTATATTGACTAGCTAGCTGTTCTTCAGCTGAGAAGAAAACAAGAAAACCACCTTAAACTCTGTAACAGGAGTTTTAATCAATCAGTCAACTAGCATGAATTCAGCACCTACTATGTGCCAGACAGTGTACTAACTATGGGAATACAAAGAAAGAAAAACAACAACAACAACCAGTTCCTTTTCTTGAGGAGCTCACAATTGAATGGGGCTCAGAGGGAAGGTACTAAGATAATTTTGGTTATGATGATGATTTTCCTGATAGAAGTACCAGGAGTAGATGACAAAGGGTGGTCTTTTCAACAGATCTCATAAAATAGGATATGTTCTAATTTATCAAGGATATTTCAGTTTCTAAAGTATAAGGGTTGTGTGGAGTGGGTCTTTTAGAAATGATGATGAGCTTAAAGGAGCACTGAACTCACAGGCTGAGCTCTAACTAGAATCCAGATCTCCTGATTCCAGTTAGCTGTGTGATGCCAGGCAAATCACACACCTCTCTGGGATCTGGTTTCCTCATCTATAAAACAGCGACAAAAATTCTTAACCTACTTGCCTCATGGGGCTGTGAAAATTAGATGAGATTGCCTTTGTACTTACTTGAAGGTTCCTTCAGGAATTTGTAATATGATTTGTGGTGGGACTTTTTGTAGTAGCAAAGACAAAATGAGTGCCCCTCCACTGGGACCAGGTAACTAAATACCTGAATGTAAGGGAATAATATTATGTCGAAAGAAATGAATATGAGTTCAGAAAAACATGGAAAATTTTGTGTATACTGTTTCAGAGTGAAACAAACAGAACCTTCCCCCTTCCTCCACCCCAAAAGATCACTAAAAGGAATTTAACTGACTAATTAAAACAAAAACAAAAACAAACCCATAATGGTCCCAGAGAACAGAAAATGAAACTTATCTTTTTTTTTTTTTATTTGGCAGAGAGAGGACAAATAGGTCAGTGTTGTATACATTGTTGGATGCTCACATGATCAGTTTATCAAATGTTTATGCTTAACTATTTTTCTATGTCAGTAGGAGAGGGTTTAATTCTAGTGAGGAAAGGGAAGAAAAGGAAGTGATAATGTTTCTAGAAATGAGTATGATATAAGGCAGGGATAGCTCAACTGTCTATTGCTTAGGAGGCATACAGAGCCTTCTCACAGATAAAAGTATCGCAAACATTCACATTAATCTGGTGCCTGGCATTTGGCAAAGTGCTTTTCTTTCAACAATCTCATGAGGTAGGTTACATTGATATTATTAGCCCCATTTCACAGATGAGCAAACTACAGCTCAGGTGACTTGCTCAGGGCCATAAAACTAATTAATGTGGCAGTGACAGGATTGAAAAATAGGCTAATGCCCTTCTATACCCCAGGGCTTCTTCCTAGATCTACCTGGTTATAGACTTGGAGATGGAAAGGAGCTTCCAGGCAATCTGGTCTAATTTCTTCATTTTACAATTGAAGTGTTTTATACATAGGGTCACCTAGCTGCCTCATCACAGAGCTAGTAAGTATCTAAGGTTGGATTTGAACTCAGGTCCTTGTGACTCTAGATGAAGCACTTTGTGCACTGTGTTGAAAATTGTACGGCCAAAAAAATTGTCACGGTGAGTCTTAACTGATGAAGAACATACAAAAAGTTGGTTAGGGATGGTCCTTCCTTCCTCCTTCCCTCTGTCCCCTCCTCTTCTCCCATCAACTCTCCCACCTCTTTGCTTCCTTCCTTCCTTCCTTCCTTCCTTCCTTCCTTCCTTCCTTCCTTCCTTCCTTCCTTCCTTCCTTCCTTTCCTCTCCCTTTTTTCCTTCCTTCCTCTTCTTCCTTTTTCCCTCCCTTTTCCCCTCCTCCCTTATTTTTCTTTTTTTGCTTTTTGAAGGGAGGGGGGAAGGCAGGGCAATTGGGGTTGAGTGACTTGCCCAAGGTCCCACAGCTAGTAAGTGTTAAGTGTCTGAGGCCAGATCTGAACTTAGGGCCGGTGCATCATCTAGTCACCCCACTCCCTCCCTTCTTTTCTTCCTTCCTTCCTTCCTGCCTCCCTCAAGCAGGGAAATAATTTGTCCAAGGCCACTCATGAACTAAATGGAACTAATGTATGTAAAGTCTTTTGTAAACCTTAAAGTGCTACATTAATGTCAACCATAATTAATGCTGCTACTGGCAGAGTCAGAATTGGAAATCAGATCTAACTTTCAGTTCCAGACTCTATCCATTGTACCATGTTCCTTCTTGAAATATGTATTCTTTTATCTTGTGATGATTTTGACCCCAGGAGCCTGTTATGTAGTTGCATAGTGTGATTTGGGACACCTATTCTGGGTGTCTCATGTCACTTTGTTCTGAAGACAAAGGTGACCTTCCTTCCAAAATATCAGTTTCTGTTACTACTAGACAGCTGTAGCCTCTCAACGCAGCCTAACCTTGCCCTCCTAAAAAGAAATTAGAATAATAGTTATGGGGCTAATGGAAGAATATACCCTGTAGATTTAGAAGTTGTAGCTTTCTGGATCCTGTTCCCTCAATGTCCAATCACTTACCTTCTGGCTCAGCCTTTCTGACCTGGCCCTTTAGAACCAATTACTTTGAAATCTCTTTTTAATGTTTTTGTGAAATCCCTCAAAAACATTAAGTGTGGCATTCCCTGTTGTCTATTAGGAAAGAGTTGAGTTTGAATACTTCTCTCCAAAGGTCCAGTTCTCTAATAGTAGACCGAAAACTCATTAAGTGTAAGGAAAACCTCCTATGTGTTAAGCATTGTGCCAGGCACTGGGGAAACAGACAAAAAGAATGAAAAAGAAAAACACTCTTCCCACAGCTGTACTTAGAAGTAGTTAGTATGAATGCCACCCCCATTTTATAGTGAGGAAGCAACTAGATGGCACAGTGAATAGAGTGCCAGGCCTGGAGTCAGGAAGCCTCATCTTCATAGGTTCAAATCTTCCCTTGGACACTTACTGTGTCCTGTGCTGTGACCCTGGACAAGTCACTTGAGCCTATTTTCCTCAATTTCCTCATCTATAAAACAAGCTGGAGAAGTAAATAGCAAAAGTAAATAGTATCTTTGCCTAGAAAACTTCAAATGGGGTCATCAAGTGTCAGACACAACTGAAAATGACTGAACACACACACACACACACACACACACACACACACACACACACACACACACATACACGGACCTGCTCACCACCATTCAACTAGAAAGTGTCAGAGATGGGATTTGAACCTGGATCATCTTATTCTGAGGCCAATTTAGGAGACGAATCAATCAACAAATACTTTAGCACAGAATACATGACAGGCTCTAGGAATGTAGAGACAAACACTAAACAATTTGCGGTCTCAAGGAGCTTATATTCTATTGGTGAAGACAACATATACATATATAAGGATTCATAGAATAAATTCAAAATCAATCAGAGGTAGTTTAGAGAGGGAAGGTACTAGAGCCATTCCAATGAGTAGATAGAAAAGAAAGACATAAAAGATGGTAGAAGAACTCATCTCCCTCTACCAGAGATGGGATTGTGATGTCTAGAACAAATTGATTTCTTTAGTGCACTAGGCATCATCCAAAATAAAAAATTGTTGCTGACTTCAGACACTTAATACTTACTAGCTGTGTGACCTTGGGCAAATCACTTAACCCCAATTGCCCTGCCTTCCCCCCTCATCAAGAAGCCTGAAGTTAGCTAACATCCATTTAGAACATCCGAGGAAAGAGAATCAGTGATGAAGGATGCTACCTCTTGACAGAGAGGCAACAGACTAAATATGCAGAATGAGACACATTTTTTTGGACATGAACAATATGGCAATCTGTTTTGCTTGACTATTCATATTTGTTTTGAAGGGTTTTATTTCTCTTTTTTTCAATATGTGTGTGGGAGTGGGATTGAGAAAAAATAAATGCTTGATAATAGAAATTTTTAAAAAATTAAAATAATCGAATATATCCGAGGGAAAAAAACCAAATACTTCATAATTTGTAGCAGTGGGATTCATACCAGTTGAGAGCAATTTAGTTTGCTTCTCTGTGGCTGAGTTCAATTCATGAACTAGTTGTATTTAAAGGATAAAAAGCATGTGATTTGTTGCCTGCCTTCAAGGTGTTTATTCTCTGGCTGGGGAGACCAGACTTGTGTACACAGACCAATTAGAGAGGAATGCAAGATAATATTTAATAAAGTACTAAGTTGAATAGACTCAAGTGCCAAAATACATGTTACAGATAATAGGGAGGTGGGGAGGCAAGTTATTTGAGAGTTTTTAAAGACACATACCACTGATTACATTAAAATCCCCAAGAGATTATTGCTAGATTCAATTTGAAAACAGTTTTTATTCTTGCAGGTCAATTTATTGTACATGCCAGCATTAAAAAAGACAGAAAAGGCCAGTGCCTTTTAATGCCATTAAATTCCTGAGAAATAGGAAGGGATTGGATTTTGTTTGAAAGGATGTGGAAAGTGGAAAAATAGTTATTCAGCCGAGGGAAAAGTCAGGAGAGTTGGCTGATAGGACATGTTTTAATTTACTTTTGATGGGCTAGAACTCTAAATTCTTGCTGGCTTATTTCTTTCACAGTTATTAGTTGTGGGGACATCTGGTGCATTATGGTTTCATCTTTGGGAAAAATGGGTCTAACAGGCATTTCCTTTAAATGAGGCTGTCAAAGGGCATTACCTGTGCTAAAAGAAAAGCCTTTTGTCATTTATGGTACAAGCTGAAATTTCTCTGCTGCTCATTCACTCTCTTCTGTCTTAGGATGTGTCTGTGTAGGCAGAATGAATTAGGGAGAAGAGAAATCCTTGAGATAATTCAATCAGGAAAGAAAGCCATTTTGAGTCATTCAGAGACTTTTAGAGGACAAGAGTGCTCTGCCTTTTTAACTTACTTAGTAGAGTGCTTGGCACAGTGTTGAACCAGATCAAGATTTGTAAATTTTTTTCCTCTGTATCAGGTTGAGGGATGTGGAGGGATCTCAGTCTTCCAAAACAAAGACTCCAATTACCCATTTAATTAGTCTTTGAAGAGAGAATGAAAGTGAAGCTGGGCAGTCCTTTGATCAGGGGTTTCCTAACATGGCTCCATGGACTCCCAGGGGTCCTGTGAATGTATTTTGGGGGGTCTGTGAACTTGGATGAGAAAAAAATATTACATCTTTATTCTTCATATTGTCTCTCCTGTTAGTCTGGGACCTCCTTAAAAGAAGGTACTATTGGGACAGCTGGGTGATTCAGTGAGTGGAGCACCGGCCCTGGAGTCAGGAGGACCTGAGTTCAAATGTGACCTCAGATACTTAATACTTACTAGCTGTGTGATCTTGGGCAAGTCATGTAACTCCAATTGCCCTGCCTTCCCCCCTCAAAAGAAAAAGAGTTGGACCTGGATCCCCTCCCCATTCCCCCCAAAAAAGAAAGAAGGGACTGTCTCTTGCCTTTCTTTGTATGTCTAGACTTAGCTCAGTGTCTGGCATATAGCAGTCATTTATTAAATGCTTACTTAGCGACTGATTCTAGGTGAAATTTAGCATTTGTTTCAGTTAGGAATTTTTAAAAACTATTCTGAGGCCATAGGTCTCACTGGACTGCCAGATGAGTTCATGATGCACAAAAAGGTTAAGAACCCTATTATAGATGATAAACAAATCCAAGTTATCCAAGTCAAACTCAGGTGAGTAGGAAGAACTATACTCCTGGGGAGGGAGGAGTTAAAAGATACTTTATTTCTTTGAGAGGGAAAATGACATTATTAAATTTTTAAATATTTGTGTCTTTATATTTATATTGTATATTTTGTTTTTATGTCACATTTTGGATATATCTCCCCTTCCCCTTGAACCTCGCTTTATAATAATGAAAAAAATTAGACAAAAACAACTGATACAATGATTACATATGCAACATTCTGTCCCCATTATCCCCCACCTCTCTGTCAAGAGGAGGAAGGTCCATTTCATCACCTATTTGCTGGGACCACAAATGGTCTCCACCATTATTCAGAGATAAACTTCCTTTTAATATTATGGTGGTTGTATATATTTGTTTTCCTGGTTCTACTTAATTCCATCTACATCAGTTCTAGTTTTTCGATGTTTCTCTGAATTTCTCATATTTGGCAATTCTTACTGAACAATAATAGTAACAATAGTATCAATTTGTTAGTAATTTTATTAATGTACAATAATACAGTAATAATATGTAGTATACTGGAGTCAACTCAAGAAAGCTGATTATATTTCGAGTATGAACGTTTATACTTTGAAAGTTGGCAAATGCTATAAATTAGGACTCAATTTTTTATTTTGCTAAGTCTAGACTTAAGAAAGTGATGGGAGAAAATGTAGATCAATGTAGATTAAATTTGAAAGTGTGTCATGCCTACCTGCCTTCCCTCCCACCTCCAAAGCTGGTTGTTAATTATTTACCAGCACACTTTCAATTATATTCATTAAGCTTTCCTTTAAATAAGATTCATGCCTTTTATAAATAGTTCCATTTAAAAAAAATGCAAGATTGTAAGGAATTTATTAAAAGGTCCACAATACAACTATTTTCTTACCCACTTTTTAGCCAGCAAACATACTTTTTATTATGTTATTATATTATTATATTACAATAATAATAAATATTATACTATTTTATCATAAGAATTATAAGGGCATACAATATTAGAGATAGAGGTGATCATAGAGGTTACTTAATTCAAAAGAAGAAACTGAGGCCCAGAGAGGTTAAATAATTTGCTCAAGGTCATGCAGCTTAGTGGCAGCTAGGGAATGACTAGAACTTAAAGGAAAATAGAGAGAAAAACCGAATATCCTGGATTGTGAACAGGGCAGTGAGAAAAAACATTTGATCATCAAAAGCAAAATCAAAACGAGTTCACCGTGTAAGAAACTGTACCGTGATGTTTCTTGGCTCTAGCTTCTTTGTATCAGTTAACACCTCAAGACTACTCATGTAGCTTGTTCTCTCCAAGGGAAAAATAGTTTCAACTTTCGAATGGTGAGAGCACGTTTCCAAGAATTATTTTTTTTTAAGCCAGTTAGGACAGGAAATAAGCTAACAGAATTTTATAGCATGCATTTCCTACCTAAGGATTTTAACAGCCATCAAAAAGCTCAGTGGTCTTTGGAATGGTTTTTTAGTGGCTCCTCTCTTGTATGACTCAGGTAGTTATACAAAAACAACACTGGGTACTCCTTATGCTTTTAAAGCCTTTGCTTATTTCCATATATTTGTAAAGGAAAGGAATTTGCAACCTATTCTTTCTATAAACCTAGCAAGATGTAACAAGTAGTCATGTGACCTTTTCTCTGTTCCTTCAGGGACACTTCATTTCTCCTCTTCCAGCCTTTGCCTTGGCTGTCCCCTGTGCTTGGAATGCATACCTCCCTCAACTCCGCCTCCTAGAATCCCTCTCTTTCTTCTAGATCAGTGGTTCTCAACCTTCCTAATGCCGCAACCCTTTAATACTGGTATATGGGCATATCTGCATGTGGGCAGACCTGCTTGGAGACCTGGATAGAGGAGCGATGTCTCGGTTCCTAAGGCCATTGGAAATAATGTGTTTTCCAATGGTCTTAGGCGACCCCTGTGACTCCTGTGAAAGGGTCGTTCAACCCCCAAAGGTTGAGGACTGCTATTCGAGATGCTTCTCAAGCATCACCTTCTCTATGAAGTCTTTCCCATTCCTCTCAACTACTACTGTCTTCTGTATCCAACTACCTCATATTAATTTGTATTTAATCTCTTTATATTTATTCTGTGTCCATGTCCATGTCCCCTCCTCCAGAATGTAGGCTCTTTGAGAATAGTGATTATTTCATTTTTTGTATTTGTATCCTAAGCATCTAGCACAGTGGCACACAGTAGGTATTTAATAAATACTTGTGGATTGGTGTGACCTTGGATGAGACACTTTTCTTCTATGAGCTTCAGCTCTATAAAATTAGGCACTTGTAGATAATCTCCAATATTCCTTAACTCTTAAATCCTACAGTTGTGTGACTTATATAACAGTGGATTAGAAAACACCCAACCTCCTCCTTCCTCCAAAAAAGTTTATTGGTGGTTTTTGTTTTTTAATAGCACAGTCATTTTCATAGAACCCTATTTTAGAACAGATAAATATAATTAAGCAAAACCAACCAAATAAAACCATTTTTGTCTGATAGCATATTCAGCATTCCTTGTTTTATTGTATCTTTGCTGAATTGGGCTGGGGTGGTAGTGGTGCTTTTCATCAACAGTGTTCTGGAACTTAGATTGGTCAGTGCATTTAATTTGAATTCTGATGTCTTTCAATGCTATTTTCTTTTGCATTATTGTAATCATTGTCTAAATTGTTTGAACTCTGCTTTCTACCCTCTGCATCAAGTCTCTCCTTGTTTCTCTGGATTTTTTTGTCTTACGGAACAGTATTAGTTTATTACATTCATATGCTGTGATTTGATCAGCCATACCCTAATCAATGGACATCTGTGACTTCTTAGGAGATGTATATTTACTCATCTGATTTCATAGTTCAACAAACATCTCCCTACCAACTTTAATTTAACCTTTGCCAGCTTATTGTGGGACAAATTTAGAGCCTGTACATTCCAATTTGTATCCTGTTTGCACAGTCAATTTCACATATAAATTTAGAAAATACAACATATAAGCTGCTTGATTTGTGGAGTGTTTTCATTTCATGTGCCCCATTCATGTTAACTATAGCATAATGTCAATTGGTTGAATTGGCATGTTAAGTATTTCATATATTTAAACATTCAGTCTCAGCTGTAATGGTTCTAAATTTAATATATCATTATTAGGCTTATTCAAGTTTGCCCTACCAGTGTTGGGTTTAAGCTAAACAACTTTTGTTTTGTTTTAATTAAAAACAATGAACAGCCAATTCATTAATCAATAATGGCCAATAGAACAGTTTATTAACCTTTTACTTTAAAATATAAAGAAGTATAATGTCTAAAATATGCATATAACTGCAACTCAAATGTATTTTATTTTCTAGTGACATATTTGATGCCATGTTTCCTGTCACTCATATTGCTGGAGAAACGGTCATACTGCAAGGTAACTTTCTTCCTGTATTTTCCTGAATAAGAGCCAATATCTGCAGGAATTTCACTGTTTAATTTCATTTCGATAGAAATATTAGAAGAAAATCATTTGTGCATTACAGAATTTATTAAATATGATCTAAGAACAGTGTGCTTAGCAAACTGCTGTGACCCTGTTCCTAATTTACCCTGTTCACTGAGAATTCCATATTGATAAGATCCAGAATATTGCTTTTAAATTATATGAGAAGCAATTTTGAACATGCAATTTATCTAGTCATGGTGGTCCATGTTTGTCCTTGCAGGTACTAGTGAATGCTGATTCTTGAGATTCAGTTGAGCTTGAGAGTTTGGGGCTACAATGAGCTAAGCCAATTGGTGGCTTAATCCAGTACCAATATGGTGAAGGTTCTCTAAGGAGACACAAACCAGCATAGGTCAGAAACACAGCTGGGGAGTGTTGTGCTGATCAGTAATGGGCTTGGACTGTGAGTAGCCTCTGAACTTTAAGCCTGGGCAAGATAAGGAGATCCAGTGAAGGGAAAGAAAGAAGGAAGGAAAGAGGGAAGGGAAGAAAGAAGAGAGAGACAAAGAAAAGAAGGAAAGAGAGGGAAGAAGAGGGAAGGAGAGAATGAATCAGGAAAGGAAAAGGAAGAAGGAAGAAAAAAACAAAGAAAGAAAAAGAAAATGCTGTTTAACATGGTGTATGCAGTTTACATGTTTTTAACTTTCTCATTACTCTCTATATTATCTTAAAAAAATATTTTTTTCTTCTTCTCCAGGAGATGAAGGGGATAATTTCTATGTCATTGATCAAGGAGAAGTTGATGTAAGTATTTTACATTAATCTCATGAAAATATTAACTCTATTTATGCTTTTTGATGACTCTTTAACTTCACTTATCCTATCTCATTGGTGGCACCACCTTAGCTTATTAGAAACTCCTGCCAGTGTAGTATATTTGTCAGTTATATTTTTATGGGCAATATTTTTATAAACCACAAAGGAGCTCACTACACTCTCCATAGTCTATATCAATTTAAATTAATATCACTTATTCTCACTAGTCTTTGCTCTTTTCAGAAGTCCTGATTAATCTCCCTGGGCCTCAATTTCTTCATCTGCAAGATAAAGAAATTGTCCTCCTGAGGTCCCCTTTTGCTTTTGATCTATGATCTTAGGACCACTATAATAAAATCTCAAAAAAAAAGTAATCTCTAATCAAAAAGACCTATTCTTTGCTTTCTCCACTGTGCGTTTAACCTATGGAAAGACCTTAAGAATAGAAAGCTTAATATAAATCAAGTTGCCAACTATGGATCTCCAAGAAATCCTCTCAGTGATGGTTCCAAACCTTTCTTCTCTCAAATCCTCAGTGTTTTCCTCCATCACAAGAACCACCCTCTCACAGAATCCTAATTTATTGAGAAAATAAAGGTCATCTATCATGGACTTTCTCTGGTCTTTTACTTCATATCTTAAAATCCTAGCTACTTTTCTATCCATCCTCTCCTCCTTTATACCTATCTCTGAAGAAGAGGTGCCCTTTCTTACCATGGATACCTTTCTCTCTGCACTGATAATTCCATCTTCTCCAGGGCTTGTCCTATTAATCATTCTTTCAATCATTTTCAGCCTCTCCTTATCTATTGGCTCTTTCTGCAGTGCCTACAAACACACTCAGATTTACCCCTTCCTTAAAAACCTTACTATGACCCTGCCATCCCCTCAAACTATTGTGCTATATCTCTCCTGCCTTTCACTGCTGGACTTCTGGAAAGATTGTCAACATTGATAGCTTCCACTTTCTTATCACCCACTCATTTCTCAGTCATTTTGTAATCTGCCTTTTGACCCTCTATTCAACCAAAGCTACTCTTTTCGAGGTTATCAGCATTCTCTTAATTGTTAAATCCCATGGTCTTTTCTGAGACCTCATTTTCCTTTACACTTCTGCAGTTTTTGGTACTGTTGATCATTCCTTCCTTTGGAACTCTCTCTCCTTTCCTGGCTTCCATGATGCTTCTCTTTAATGGTTCTCCTCCAGTCAATCTGACCTCTCCTTTTCAGTCGTCTTTGTCAAATCATCACCCATCTCCTACTTCCTTAGAATGGATTTTTCTTAGGGCCCTTGCCCTGGAAGCTTCTTCTCTTCTCTTTCTAAAAGGTGCCCTGTGCACCTCTTTGACTCAACATTTGTAAAATGGAACTCACAAGTGCCCTTTCATCCCCAATTTTAGACTTCCCTATTTCTGTTGAGGGTACCACCATCTTCCCCATTACAGAGTTTCATAACCCAAAACTCACTCTTGATTCTTTTCTTTCTCTCACATTATCAACTCCAAATGATTGGCTGTACTGTCACGGCATTTCATACTGTGCCCACTTCTTCACTCATGCAGGTGCTGATCTAAGTCAAACCCATAGCACCTCTTTATTGGGCTACTATAATAGTTTCCAAAATGGATTCTTAGCTTCCAGTCTCTTCCCTTTCAGTCTTTCCCCAAGAGCTGCAAAATTCAGGTTTATAATGCACATGTTTGACCATGACACTCTGGTGCTCAACAAATCCCTGTTGCCCATAGGATAAAATGCAGACTCCTCAGACTGGCATTTAAGGCTCTCTAAAGTCTTGTGTCTGTCATCTTGTGCCAATCATTGGTACCATTTGGTACAGTCTTGTAACAATCATCTACCTTTCTAGCCTTATTTCATGGTATTCCCTTGCACTGACCTTGCTTTCCAGCGAAACTACACTATTACTTCTTCATTGAATTTTATATTTTCCACCTCAGTGCATTTGCACAAGCCATTCCCCATGCCTGGAATGCATTCTTTCCTCATTTCTACTTCTCAGAATTCTTGCTTTCCTTGAAGGTTCAACTCTAGATCTACTTCTTCCCTGAACACTTCCCTGATCTTTAACAGCTACTCTTAGGGTTCTTTCTCCTCCATTTTCATTGGCATGTTTGTTTGTATACATGTTGCATACTTGAGGGTAGAAAACATTTCTCTTTTGTTTTTTTATGCCTAGCATCCAGCGCAGGGGCTTTTGTACATTCTAGTTTTTAATAAATGCTTCTTGAATTGAAGAAACAAGCTAACAAGTTATTCCGAGGGCTCAGTTTTTCCCCTAAAATGTCATCTTCACAATAAGTGTCCACCTATGGTTTTCTTGGCAAATCATAGAAAACCATCCAAGAATTTCTCCTTTGTTGTAGTCTAGGCTTCTTTCCAGTTTTGCCAGAGCAGGTACCACAAAGCTGGCTGGTTCTGAGGGTTACCTGGGTACTGAACCCTCATGCAGCCTCAAATACTGGAACAGAGTTGCCAGACTTGATGGGCTGCATTTCCTTTTCATGAATGGCATTGTAGGACTCCATGTCACCCAATGAGGTTGTCTCTGGGCTATTTAAAGGATTTTTCTTCTCACTGAATCTCAGGCAGCAGTTTGCAGCTATTTTGGTGAAAGTTATTACATTTAAAAAAAAAGAAAACACTTTTTTAGCAGTTTGTTCGTGTCAAATTGACCATCTAATTGTAGTCTTTCTGGGAACTGGAAAAAAAAACAAAAAACCTTACCCTCTGCCTCTGGAAGTACATTACTTACACAGGAAATCCTTCTGACTCATTGTTCCTATCTTGCTGGCAAAATGTACATGTTAAGTCTGTTCCACAGAGAAGATGTTATATCAGAAAATTAAAAGGTAAAGCCATTTCCCCCTTTTTAATGAGTATTTCTACCCAAGAAAGTGTCAATTTATTAGCTTTGGGACTTCTGATGCAGGTTTTTTGTACAGACTGAAAAAACCTGTACTGGTTTTTGGATCTCTGTCTTAGCAAGAAACTGAGGCATGAAGAAGCTTGCTCATAGAGTTGTCTACAGCCACAAAGGAAGTCTGTGGTGGAGCTAGGATTAGAAAGCACAATTTCCTGGTTTCTTGTCCTGTGCTCAAACCACTTGACCACATAGTCATCTCCTGCTGGTAAAGCATTAAAAAAAAAATTTTTTTAAAAACCCATAAAATGGCCAATAGAAACTACAGACATGGACAAGTGCAAATATTCAGCTGGCTATTTGATGCAAGAGAATGGGAATAATATTTTCCCTAAAGGTCTAAGGATGAAATATGGTATTACAGAGTGCTTTTTATAGGACTTGGTGTTATAGCACGTATAGAAGAAGTGTAAGAAATAGTTCCTCTCCCTTAAAGATCTTAAAATTTGCTTGGAGAGACAGTATGTATGAAATGATAGAAGAACTAAAGATGGAATTTTGCTGAATAATGAATTGTGTGGGTTGTTGCAAAGTGCTATAGGAATTCAGAGGAAGGAGATTGGGGGGGGAGGGTGGGGGGGCGTCACCATTAGGGAAGGTTTCATGGAGGAAATGGGTCCCAACTTATGAACCTTCGCTTTCTCATGATTTAGTATCTAGCCCCCAACCTGAGGTAGGGAAACTTGGGTCCAAATTCTTTGACTTCTGTTCTTAGCAAGATTCTGGAAGCCATTAAAAGGGATGCTTTGTGAGAACTTAGAAAGGTAAGCTTAGGCAGCATGATGTAGCAAAAAGCTGATCTTGGAGTCAGAAGGGCCATATAATATACACACTGGTTTTGTGACCCTGAGTAAGTCATTTTAATCTCTTCACTCTTCAGGCAATTCTTTAAAACTGCGTTATCCAGAGAAGGTATAGCATTGGTAGAAGTTTTTTCACTGGGAGTTCCCTGTACCAGTCAGATAAGAGGTTTAGTGCATGGCCAGCAGTCAATATTTATTAAGTACCTACTATGTGCCCTGTGCCATGCTGAGCTGTGATAAGATAGAGAAAGGCAAAAACGGTTCCTGCTCTCAAGGAGCTCACATTCTAGTGAGGGAAACAGCATGTAGATACCATAGAAACAGGTTAAATTATGGATCACTCATGCAATCCATATGCACAAAATGTAGAAATGCAGGCTAGACAGGAGCAAGGCAGGAGTGAGATGGCTTGCTTGGGGTCATAAACTAGTAAGTGCCTGAGACAGGATGTGAACTTGAGTCTTCTTGACCTCAGATCCAGGGCTTTATCCACTGTGCCTCCCCAGGGGTCAGGTGGTGGTGGTGGAGTCTTCAAGCAAAAGCTAGATGATCACTTAGTGTTAGGAATGTTGCAGGGGAGATTCTGATTCAGGTTCAGTTTGGGATTGGTACCTCCTAAGGTCCCTTCCAACTCCAACTCTGACCTTTATTAACTCTATAGTCAAGGACAATCTCTGAGCTGCAGTTGTCTTATTTGTAAAATGGGAATGTACTTAGAGTGAGTTACCTCACAGGCTGGTTGTTGGGGCCTATTGTTTTCTACTCCAGTTCAGTCCTATCCACTCCAATCTGTTTGGAGCAGGTCTGACTCAGGCTAGCACCCTGTTAGGTTGAGTTCCATAAGGGAATGAAATGAGTCACTTGTAGATGATTCAAAAGTTAACAAAAGGAGCTTTACTTAGCCATAGCATAGAAAGGATATTCAAGAAGCGCTTACCGGACCAGCACTTAGTTTAGGGTTGAAAAGACTCTCTTCTCCCTAACCTCATCTCCACATGGAAATATGTCTGGTCAATAGAGCTTGATGTGGCCTGGCTTTGAGACAACTGCCACTTGGGCAGGTCTTTTTATGACCTTAAGTAGCCAGCAAGCATGTCAGTCTGACCAGAGGCTACAGGGAAGTTGGGTTCATGGAGGCTTAGCTTGGACCTTGGGTCAGTCAAGTCCTGAGGACAGCTTTATGGCTTTTTAGAGAAAAAACTGAGCCTAATCTATGTGGGAGTGAAAGAGGGTATGTGTGTGATTCAGGTAGATAGTGGTCCTCCTGTCACACACATACCATTTAAGGAGTTCACATTATCAGCATCAGTAATTGTAGTTTTCCCTTGATATTTGAGTTCATATTCCTCCCTTCAGAATCATAAATCTGATGGGTCCTACATTCTGTCCCTTAAGATATTTTCCTTTGTACTTTTTTTCTTTTAAATATGGTAGAAATGATTAGTTTTCTACTTCTGCACTACAGAGCTGTAATTACTATTATTACCACCACTACCACTACTACTACTACTATTACTACTATTGCTACTACTTCTACCACTTCTACCACTACCACCACCACCACTACTACTACTGCTACTACTACTACTACACATGTGTTTTCGTCAAAGTGGGCATTCCTTCCACTAGAGCAGCTCACAGACCCTATAACATCGCATTAGACAACTTCATGAGTTGTTGCTAAGAATTCCCATCACCCAGTATCCATCTTTTTGGTGATGGGTATTTCTACAATTAACTGGGCTCATCTTCTGAAGAAAGGTTTTAGATGGGGTTTTCAAGCATGATGGAAACTACCAGAGCTTTCTCTCCTCTGACAGCTTTTGAGGATCCTAGGGCACCTTTCTACCCACTGAAGAAACATCCAAATAGGACTTTAGTCTTATACACACTGGCTCTTAAAATTCTGCTTCTCCACTAAAGCAATGAAATATTTAAAAGCTTCGTAGAAAAAGACTAACCTTGTTTCCAATCCAGGAATTTTTTTGTGAAGTCCCCTCACCCTTAACCCCTCTTAACTCCAGGGTACCCACTTGCATTACCTACCTCATTAAAGAAAGATAATGAATCAGGGTGGTTACAGGTTCATTATCTTTGATTACTGCCTTGGGAGGGTGGATTTCTACAAGGCTATTTTGATTTCACCTCCTACACAAGAACTTTTTTGATTCCTCGTGGTTAGTACTGTCTTCCTTTTGCAGCTGCTTTCTATGTATCTTAAGTTGACTTCTCTGCTTACATATTGTGTCCCTTCTTTGGAAGGTGAGCTCCCTGTGGGTAGGGCTGTATTTTGTTTTTGTTTTTGTATCCCTGGTGCCTTGCCCATTGTTGTTGTTGTTCATTCCCTTTTAGTCATGTCTAAGTCTGTCTGATCCCATTTGGGGTTCTCTTGGAAAAGATACTGGAGTGGTTTGCCATTTCTTTCTCCAGCCGATTTTATAGATAAAAAAAAACTGGGACAAATAGGGTGAAATGACTTGCCCAGGGTCACTCAGCTTTGTAAGTGTTTGCAGCCACATTTGAACTAAGGAAGATGAGTCTTCCTGACTCCAGGCCCAGCACCCTACCTAGTTGCACCCTAGTAGGCATATAATGCCCATAATAGGTTATTAATGCTTGCTGAATTGTAGCCTAAAGCATTAAGGCTATTTTGAATCCTATCTGTGTAGAAATTAGCCTAGGTGGTTCTTAGCTCAGGAAAACATACTGTTTGGGGTGTGTGCTTGACCATCCAGAGATATCTCCCAAGTTTTTCCAAGTCAGAGGATTACAACAAATGTTTTTGTTTTGTTTTATATTTTTGTCTTAAAAATTTTTTTTATTAGCACCTAGGGCTTGGTTTGGCCACTTCTGATCCTGCCTGATGTTGGGGAAGATGCTCAAGTTATGAAAATGGTTTCACAGCCCCTTCTTTCAGCTAACTACCTATTCTTGGGTTCCCCTTCTCTTGCATAAATGTGTTACAGCTGGCTTGTCTCCAAGAGTGGGGACATGTGGATGCAATTTCATGAAGGGAAAAAATTAGGTCACTTTCCAGTAACTGGAGTTCTCCAAATATATTGTCTTGGCAGATTCAATCATCCTCTCTCCATCCCTGTACTAAAGTTGCTTTTGTACCTGTCTACCCATAATAGTTGGGTTAACATCAAAGAAGTCCCTTTCCTTGCATTACTTACTGATCATTGACTTGCCAGCATCAGTGGGGGAGAGGGTAGGAAGGGAATGGGACCCGTCCTGTATTACAATATTGTATTCTGACTTTCTGGCTAGAGTCTCAAACTCAGCACCATTAGGCATCCTGATGGGACAATCCCATGTCTATGGGAAGTCTGGCAACCTGAGCTACTTTGGAGTTCCAGAATGAATGCATTAGCTCTTCTGGCCTCCATCAATCTAATCACATTTTCCAGCTATGTGATGTACTGAATGCAGGGTAGGGCTCTGGGTGTGGCCCTCTGAAGGAACCATATTCAGAGGTTCCTTACAGATGTGGGATGAACTTAATTTTCAATATAAATAGGAAGGTATGTGTAAATGAACAAGTTATAAAGTAGGAGTGCGGGCAAATGCCACATCGAAGGAATCAAAAGGTTCTTTGGATGCTCAGTTTGGAACCTGGGATGAAATAAATGGGATCTTGGGCAGTCTGTTTGAGTTATGGGGGTATATATTATAATAATTACTGTTATTACTGCTCACGGATATGAAATTGCCTGAGCAGGATAATCTAACCTCCACATTTCACCTCCTGGGCCTTACACAGTTCCTTTTGTTTATTTCTTTCTGTAAATTCACTTTTTCTTTTCAGTGTCAGCAATAAAATAAAATAACCCCTGAACACGTGACCCAGATTGATGGCAACAGCTCTCCAGAAGCATTTCCAGTGGAGGCTTTCATATGCAACGTGGGAGGTTCCCTAGGATGGCATTTTATGACATTGATGATCCTCATTTTTATTGTGGGAGGGGGGAGGGAAGAAGCTTGGCATCTGCATAATTGCATCCAATAAAAAACTTAACCATCCCCCCCCACATTGGTTACCTCTGGGTCTTAAGAAGAATAATGGCCTATTTTCTTTCATGGATATTGGGGGTGTGGGGGTGGGGGTGGAGAGAATGCTTTTACCAAGCAGGAGAACATTTCTTTCCTAAATGCATCCCCAAAATCTTATGCAAACTCCTAAGCTGACCAGAACCACAGGTGAACAAATGCCAAAAAAATACCAGTTTAAATTTAAATTTTGGTTTTTGAGAAAGATACTGGAAATGCCTGCTGAGAGGTGCGTGTTGCCAAAAGCTATAATCCATTTTTCTAAATATAAAAAATATTTCATATGCATGGAACAGAGCATTCCTACTTAAAAGGTCGCTCTCATCTACCAATTCTTATGGGTTTAAAAAAATAAGTTTGTTTAATGCCCTCTTAGAGGCCTGATTCTTTCTTTAATTGTTTTCAGGCCTTTGTTATTTATAAAAATTGTCTGTGGCACCAGGCTTGCCTTGCTTGTTAGGGATGCTAAAGATATAGTGAAATGTCCTGAAAGTAAAAATCCTAGAAACAGGAAAAGTTCATCAAATCAAAACTTTATAACTATCAAGGATCTTAGAGGCCATCTAGTCCAGTGGTGTCAAACTTGGCTGCATATTGGCTTAGAAAACCATAAATTAGCATTAACTATGTTGCATTGCATTAAAAAAATTTTTTTAAAATATATTCCCCAATTATATCTGTCTGGTTCAAGTTGTACTACGGAATTTTGTAGCCCTGCTGGCCAGAGTTTGACATCTCTATCTCTAGTCCAACCCCTTCATTTAATGAATGAGAAACTGAGGCCCAGAGATGTCAAGCAACTTACCTAAAGTCACATAGATAATAAGTGGTAGAGATGTACTTTAAGCTCAGATCCCCTGACTATAACTCCTCTGAATTTTAACTTCTGTCAGGGTGAAAGTTAAAGTCATTGACAAGGCAAGGGAGATGTTTTTCTTTAGTTTTTTCTAGTTCCCTTTGCGTCAGTGTTCCTCTCCTCTCCCATATCCCAGTTTTCCAGAAGATAAGTATGGCAAAACAGACCTCTGTTTGCTTTTCTATCAATAATGTTATATTCCTTCAAGGTGAGCACCTGCCCTTCAGTGCTCTTGGTGACCCAGTATACAGGTCACATAACATAAAGTTATTTTTACTGATTGAGTGATATAAAAATATTAGTCAATAAGTTGTCAGCAACAATACTTGTCGGCTCATGATTCAACAAGTATTTTCTTGTTGTTGTTCAGTTGTATCTCATTCTTTGTGACCCCATTTGGGATTTTCTTGGCAAAGTTACTGGAATAGTTTGCCATTTCCTTCTCCAGCTCCTTTTACAGATGAGGAAACTGAGGCAAACAGGGTCAAGTGACTTGCCCAGGGTCACACTGCTAGTTAATGTCTGAGGCTGGGTTTGAATTGAGGTCTTCCTGATTCCAGGTACAGCCTTCTGTCCATTGTGCCACCTAGCTGGGCCTCACACGGGGCTAGGTATGTAGGCCACATAGTGCATAAAAGTGCTGGAACTGGAGTCAGGAAGAACTGAGTTCAAATCCTGCCTTAGATGTGTGACCCTGGACAAGTCACTTGACCTCTTTCTTCCTCGCTTTCCTTACCTGCAAAATGGTGATAATGATAGCATCTGCCTCTCAGGATTTCATTGAGGAAATCACATGAGATAATATGCCAAGTGCCTTGTGAACCTGAACGTGCTATATAAATACTAATTATCATTCACCATTATTAGACACAGCATGTAGTGATTTATTCACTTTTTTTAACTTTTGGCATTTATATCTTTCAGTTGGTTATGAGATATGCTGGAGGCTTTTATAATATATCATGAAGATTCATGACATTGAACTGACCAGTATTAAAACCACCCTTTAACAATGTGTGTTTGGCCACCTGGTGTATATAGGGCAAAGAGTGACGATATTTGTACGACTGTAAACAAGTAGTCACCTGACCCCTCCAAGCCTTTGTGAAATGGGATGGTGATACGAATTAGCATACTAGCTATGGAGACTTCGTGTAGATAACGATAGAACACATTTGGCAAACTTTAAAAGTCCTATGGAAATGAGAGCTATTTCAAGACAGCCAATCAAAAAGCACATTGTTAGTTACCTATGTGGCCACTGTGCCAACTGTACTGGGTACTGTAAAGGTGCAGGGGACACAAATACAGATGAAATAAGTCTGCCCTCAGGAAGCTTACATTCTATCACAGGAGACAACATATACATAGGAAGGAAGAAAAGAGACAGACATTTGTTAAATGCCTATCATATGCCAGGCGTTGTGCTAAGCACAGATAAGGAACTGGTATGTGGTGGTGACCTTGTGAGTAAAGGAGATGGATTTGAGAGATATATTGTGGAGGTAGAAATAACAATATTTGTTGATTGATCGGGTTTGTGGAGGTGAAAGGAGATCCAGGATTCTTCATGACCTCATTTGGGGTTTTCTTGGCGGAAGTATTGGAGTGGTTTGCCATTTCCTCTCCAGCTCATTTTAAAGATGAAGAAACTGAGGCAACCAGGGTTAAGTGACTTGCCCAGGGTCACACAGCCAGTAAAGTGTCTAAGGCTGGATTTGAACTCAGGTCTTCCTGACTCCAGGCATGGTGCTCTGTCAGAGTGAGCTACTGAGTCTTAGAGGAAGGGTTTGTATTTGGATCTTCCTCATTCTATGCCCAGCATGCTATCTACTACATCCCAATGCCTCTATTGGCTTAGCAGAACGAAAACCAGCATTTGTCATAGAAGACAGCAAATTGGATGAATCTGAAACTCGACCAACTTGGGCAGCCGTGGCTATAAAACTGATGGAAGAATCAGCAGGGAGGTTGCTGTTTACCTTTAAAAAGTGGAACATACTGTGCTCTTCTTGAGGCTATTGCATATTGCAGGCTGCAGCTCCCAAAGCCTGGAAGTAAAACACATTGCTTTCCTGGTGAATCTACTGTGAGAATGAGTTTGGATTTTTCTTGTCTTGAGATCCTGAGTGGAAAGAACATTAAATTTATTAATCTCCCTTTTGTTCCCCCTCACCATCTTACGGAAGAAAAAAAGTTACATATATCGAGTGACACTGCTTGGATAATTTTCTTGTCTGACAATTAAAATATGTCTTCAAATGTAGTGTAAGGGAGAAAATTGGGACATAATTCAAGGCAGAAAACAAAACAAAGCAACTCACCTTCCCCTGAATTAGCTAGATGCCTAATGTGACAAATGGTCCCCTTTACCTAGACAGTTATTTCAGTCTCCATTTTTCTTAATGAAAAGAGATTTAACATTGGTTGTAGAGGAAAGGTAACAGAACAGTTTCTGAAGGTAAAAGTCCTTCAAGAAGTGTCAGGATATGGTTTATGCTTTTATCATTTATTTTCCTTTTTATCTCTTCTATCTACCCCCTCCTTTCCATACTTATTGCTTTCCTTCCAATTCAGTCCTCTTGTTACCTTCCAACTAGACTGTCACCTTAGCCTTCTGGTCTACCTCCATCCACCCTGCATCATGCTTCTGTACTTCTCCCTTCCCCCAATCTAATTTTATTCTTTGGCTGCCAGATTATTGAGTAGGCAATAGAAAACCATTAGAGGATTTTGAGCTAAGGGTTGAAATGATCAGAGCTATGTACTATTTTTATTTAGTTTTCAGTTATATCTGACACTTTGTATGAAAATTAATATCCAAATTTCTTAGTTTGGTATTCAGTACCCTCCAGGTTCTTTGTTTTATTGCCTCTCTATACCCTGACTCCAGCTCTTCATTCAGCCTCCATTGTCCTCATTCTTTGCCTTCTACCTTCAGTTGAAATTCCATCCTTCAAGGCTTACCTCAGATGCTATCTCCTATGTGAATTCTTCCTTGACCTTCTGCTCCCCAGCTAGAAGTTTCACTTGAATCATTACTTACTAGCTTCTTAGGAAATCTCCCACTCTCCAGTCTGTCACCATCTCTAACTCATCCAGCCAAAATAATCTCACAAATGTATAGATTTGACCATTTTATTCCATTGCTTAAAAACCTTGAGTGACTACCTATTGCTGATAAGATAAAATACTTAAGTCCTTGGTCTGACTTTTTTAAGGACCTCCACCATCTAACTGCAACCTACCTTCCAAATGTTTTGACTTTTCTTTTTAACTTTGTTCACAGAGTTATTTTCACTTGAAAATATAAGCCCACATTGTGTGAAACAAAATACACACAGCTCATTGCTATAGGAAAGGTGGTTAAGGAATAAATACTTTAATTTATAGAAAGAAGAGAGTGGCCTATCACCTTTTCAGCCCCAGGGCCTTTGCAGACACAAACTTTGGTGTACTCAGGGCCCTCAGCAGAACCTAAGCTTCTCTTATAGGAGGCATATTTACACTTTTTGCTTTTCAGGACTCTTCATAGATGCCAGGAAGACCTAGGTTCAAATTTTGCCTCTAACTCATAATATCTGTATGTATGGGCAAGCCACTTAACCCTCAGTATTCCTGGCAGTTCCCTAAGACTAGCAATTGCAGAAAAGGAACCATTTTGCTTTGGTGGAGGGAGTTTCTGTGAAGAAACACACAGGAGTTCCTGGTAGAATGAAATCATAAGTCAAATCCCAACTAAAATTCTAGGTTCTACAGGAAGCCTTCCGCAATCCCTCTTACTTCTAGTACCTTCCTTCTCTTAATTATTTCCTGTTTATCCGGTGTATAGCTCGTTTTGTCTATGTTTGTTGGCATGTTGCTTCCCATGTCAGATTGTAAGCTCTTTGAAGGAAGAGATTGTCTTTTGCCTCTTTTTTGTATCTCTAGTACTTAACACTATGCCTGACACTTTGTATGTGTTTACTAAGTGCCTATTAATTGATTGATTGATCATCCCCATCCCAGTTCCCTTTCACAGCCTGAAGAGCACTACCAGTAGCAGCATTGCAAGAGTGGTCTGGGCAGGTGCAGTGTAGACAGTTAGCACAGCAAACACTAAGTCAGCTGTTGCCTCTTTCAATTTTGCCCTCTCTCATGTCTGTGTGTCTATGCAGAGTATCCCTCATGCCTTAAATACACTTCTTTCTCATCTCCATTGAATGGAATCCTTCAAGATTTTGAGATAGTTCAGTTGATACCCCAGCCCTATTCAGGTGCCCTCATTTACCACAGCTGAGAGTGATCTCTTTTTAAATTTTCTTAGAGAACTTTGTGTTGTTCTCACCTTTGTTGCATCTATTACATTCTATTTCACATCCTATATGCTTCTATACATGGTGTATCTCCACTATACTTAGATTACAAACTCTGTGAAAGGAGAGACTATAAAAAAAAAAGACAAAACCCACCAATTTTGACTCCTCAGCACCTAATTACATTATGTACAATATGAATAATATTACATATGTAAATGTTATATAAATACATAATAAAACTATTATAAATATAATACAGTATTATCTTTAGCAGGTGCCTAATAAATGCTTGCTGATTGAAATCTTTCCTTCCTCCAATTTTTTTTTTCCTTTTTGGAGGGGGGAAGGCAGTACAGTTGGGGTTAAGTGACTTGACCAAGGTCACATGGCTAGTAAGTGTTAAGTGTCTGAGGCCAGATCTGAACTCAGGTCCTCTTGACTCCAGGGCCAGTGGTCTATTCACTGTGCCACCTAGCCAACCTGCTTTCTCTGACTTCTCACAGTACTTTGTCCTCCTTGGCACTTGGTATAAGACCTTGCAGGAACAGCAGTGCACATTTAGATAGTGCTTTAAGGTTGGGAAAAGGCTTTCCTCACATCAGCCCTGGGAGGCAGTGAGCATTATCCCCATCTGCTAGATGAGGAAGTTGAAACAATGAGTCATTAAATGATTTGCCTTGTGATCATACGTTATTTTAATATTTGAAGGAGTTTTGAAACCTAGATCTCCTCTCTTCTTGACTGCATGTTCAGAACTGCATCTATGATGTTAAGCTGAGCTCAATAAAATCACCTTCTTTCCTTCAGGAAACTCATAGGATGCAGCTAGGAGTAAGGAAGACTTGAGTTCAAATTCGGCCTCAGACTACTAGCTGTGTGACCCTGAACAATTCATTTAAACTCTCTTTGCCTTACTTTCCTCATCTAGAAAGTGAGAATCATAATAGCTTCTACCTCCCAAGGTTATTATGAGAATAAAATTAAATAATATAGAACTTTGTGAATCTTAAAGTACTATATAAATGCTTTTAGTTAGTTGTTTAGTTGTTTCCAACTCTCTGTGACTCCATTTGGATTTTCTTGGCATAGAAACTGGAATGGTTTGCCTTTTCCTTTTCTAGCTCAATTTACAGATAAGGAAACTGAAGCAAACAGGGTAAAGTGACTTGCCCAGGGTCACACAGCTAGTGTCTGAGGCCAGATTTGAACTCAGGAAGATGAGTCTTCCTGACTCCAGCATGAGTATTCCTGATCCTATTCACTTCTCCACTTAATTACCATATATAAATGCTGGCTATTGTTGTTACAATTTAATGAGCAAGACAAGGCACAAAATTATAATACAGGTCAGAAGGTGATATATTTGTGTACGTTAAACAGAGGTTTAGATATATCTGTTGACTATTGGATAAATGAATTAAATAGCTTCCCAAATTACACATGAATTCTGTTGGAAGAAATAAGATGTCCAAATACTGATTTAGAGTGAATCACAACTTAAACTTGGTCATGTTGTAAACCTAGATATGTTCCACATTGTGGAAATAGAATATGGGAGATGGAAGGAAGAGGGTTAAACATAGGGTGTTGAATAGGGATAGAGACCCCAAAAAAGAACTTCATTAAGAAAAAGATTGTGGGGGCCGGTAGGTGAGGCAGTGAATAGAGCACCGGCCCTGGAGTCAGGAGGACCTGAGTTCAAATTCGGCCTCAGACACTTAACACAAAGACTAGCTGTGTGACCTTAGGCAAGTCGCTTAACCCCAATTGCCCTGCCTTCCCCCTTCAAAAAAAAAAAAAGATTGTAATTAGAAAGGATAATTTGTACAAAGAGTGGAGATGATCATGGGCAGTGGTTTGCAACTGGTCTCAATACAGCTTCTTTCTTTTCAAGAGGATGAGGAGATGAGCCAGCACTCATGGTAATCCATGAGGTGGGGGGGAGGAGGGGGGAAATTCCATCTTTAAGCTCCACCCATTAGCATTAAAAACCGTATTCTCAGCTAATTTAGCTTTTGCCTCCTTTGATTAGATGCCCAGGTTCCATAGGATCCTAGGATTTAAATATGAAAAAAATCTTTTTACAGATGGGGAAACTGACCCTTAGAGCTTATTTAGTTTTATTCCCCTGTTTTATAGATGAAAAAATTCAGGTGCCTAAAGTGACCCATCTGTCACATCAGTCAGTCGGTCATATCTGTCTTTAGCAGAGCTGGGATTTAAACTTAGGACTCTGAATGTCTATGCTTTCTTGTTCCTCAGGTCAATGACTTAGTTCTTTGGCCCTTGAAATTAAGACTGTCCCTGTCCTAGGATCTCATTGTTGACTGGTGGCACAATTCGTTCACTGTATAAAATAATCATATACTTTGCCTTTTTGACCCTTTCAGGATCTTATTTTCACTGACTTGATGCTGAACTCTCGGCTCCTTCTCTTGCCTTTCTCAAACCTGGCATCAGCTGGTGTCAGACCCACAGTACCACATGTCTTATGATGGCTTTAGTGGGTCACACACAGTGAGTCTTGTCCTTGGCTTCACCTTTAGTCAGGGCCAGATGGGAGAGAAGAGTAAATCAGGAAGGCTGGCTTTTGTTGTTCAGTTTTTTTTTTTAGTCATGTCCAACTCTTTGTGACCCCATTTGGGGTTTTCTTGGCAAAAATACAGGAGCATTTTGCTTTTCCTTCTCATTTTACAGATGAGAAAACTGAGACAAATAGAGTGAAGTGACTTGCCCAGGGTCACATAGCCAGTAAGTGCCTGAGGCCGGCTCTGAACTCAGGAAGATGTCTTCCTGACTCCAGCCTCAGCACCCCATCCATTGTCTGCCTAGTTGTAGCAGTAGCAGATTACTGCAAACATGAGCCAGAAGAAAGAATAAATAGATGATATTTTAAAATTTATTTATTTAAAAATCAGTCTTAGAGATTTTAGACAGGAGAGATCATAGGATCATAATCTTTGAGCTAGAAGGGACCTGAGAGGCCATTGAGTCCTCATTTTAGGCAATTAGAGGTTAAGGGACCTATCAAGGGCCATACAGCAAGTACGTGTCTGTGGCAGGATTCAAACTCCTATCTTCCTGACTCTGGTAGCATTTAATTGAGGGTAACTGGATTCCAAATTTATGGAGATAGCTCATTGAAAAATCTCTACGTATGGAATCCAGTGAAGTAGCTGGGGTCAGGGCTCTGTTAACTTAGAAAACAGTTTTCCTTCTTAGTCTAGGGAACTCTCAGCCTCGATCCTTGGTCCTGTCTTGAGGTTGAAGACCACATTCCTGGTGGAAGGTGTAAAAGCCAGTTGTGCTATGCAGGATGCTGTCACTAAATTGAGAACCTGTAATTTGGGGAAGTTCAAGCTTTTATACCCCAATTCTCCAAACTGATAGTAGAATCGATCTTGTCTTCTAAATAGCTGATTGAGTGTGTGATATGCTGGTGACTTGGACAAGGTGATATAAGGTCATGGTCTAAAAAGTGGAACCTTCTCCCCACCCTTCTACCCTCCACCCCCAGTTTCCCTTGGGCAGTAGCAGTGAAATCCAGGGTACTTTCTGTTTAACATTGCCCTGGGTGACTTTGTCATAGCTTTACTTTCAACTATACCCTATGATCCCTTTACAAATTTGTTTTTTAACCTGTGTGCTGCCTAAACTATTTTTCTTCTCTAATAGCTAGAAATGAATGAATTTCTTTCTTTTTTTTTTTAAGACTGGGTCTCTCCATCTCTTCCATGCTAGCAGTGCAGTGGCTAATCAAAGGCCAGCTCTCATCATTGGTTGTCGTGAGAGCGTAGGCTTTATCCATTTCTGACCTAGGCCAGTTTGCCCCCTCCTTAGGCAGCCTGGTATCTTCTAATTTTGGGACTTGCCCTATTGATGTTCAACTTATTGCAGATACCTGATTACCTTCAGATTACCTCCACATTCTGTGGAGAATTCCTAAGCTCCAGTGGTCTGCTAACCTCAGTCTCCCCAAGGGAAAGATTATAGTCCTTCACCATCATGTCTGTCTGGCAAGAATAATTTTTTAAAAAGCTGAACCTTAGGATTTCATTTTTATAGGAAACTCCCAGAGTCCCTCAGCAAGTATATGTCAGAGGCTGCTCTGGAGCCTGGGTTTTCCTAACTCTCAGATCCCTTCTTGGTCCGCTCTATCATTCTGCCCCTCCTTAGTGATGATGACTCAAGTTTTTTATAGCATTTTATAATCTTCAAAGTGCTTTTTTCATAGTAGTCCTATGAGGTGGGAAGAGAGTTCAGATTTTGTTATGCCCCTGGTACAGATGAAGCCTAAGAGTTTAAGTGACTTCCATAGCTAGTGAGTGTCAGGACTGAGCTGAGAATTAAAACCAGGTTCCTCTAGTTCTAAAGGATGTATTCATATTCTCTCTCTCCCCGCGTCCTTTCCTCTCTTTCTGTATCTCTGTCTGTCTGTCTCTGTCTCTCTCTGTCTCTCTGGGTCTCTGTCTCTTCCCCCCTCATCCCCCATATGTGATTTGGTTGGTATAGAGAACACTCAGTGAGGAAATATCTTCTACCAATGCAGATCAGCACCTGCCATGCAATTTACAGTCTTAGTGTCTTTTCTGGGGGGAAAGGGGAAAGGAACGAGCATTTATATAACACCTACTTATGTGCCAGGCACTGTGCTAAGTATTTTTACAAATATTGTTGTATTTCGTCCTCAGAACAACTCTTCAAGGTAGGTGCTATTTTTAATCCCCATTTTACAGTTGAGGGAACTGAAGTGAACAGAGATTGAGTGACTTGCCCAAGATCCCACAACTGGTAGATTTCTGATATCAAATCTGAACTTAAGTCTTCACGACTCCAGGCCCAGTGCTCTATCCACTGGGTCACACTGAGAACTTAAGTGACATGCTGAGAGGTCACACAGTCAGTACGTGACAGGTGTTCTTCCTGACCCTTAAGGTTTATAGCAACTTCTATCGTGTCATTTTGTGACAAATTCATCAGCAAGGATCTAAACAAAATATAGGGGTTCAGAAATATTTACAAAGATGGGATGGCAGTTAGGTAAAAACATCCTGTCTCTGAACATTTTTCCATGGTGGAAATCAATTTTCTTCTAATCTAGTAGTGTAGTTGAGGCTTGGTGGATGAGCGAGGGGCTGAGGGGTAGTGTTTAGTGTGCTAGAGAAAGCACTTCTGTTTTCCCTGTTTACTTGAGCCCATTCTGAAGAGGATTTTTTTTTTTTTTTTTTGCACAGTGGCTTTTCTCTTGCAGTACAGTGAGTTGTTCTTGTGTTTTGGTCTGGAGGACATTGCATTTAGGGAGGGGCGGGGGAAGGGAAAGCATAATCAGTGGAAGAAAAGAATCCCCTACCCCAGAGAGATTTGATTTGGGTTCCCAATTCTATAATTGAACTCTGAAAGGGCCAAGTGTTTCCCATGTTGTGGAATTCCCTAGAGGTAGCTTTTTTGTATATGTGTGTGTGTGTGTGTGTGTGTGTGTGTGTGTGTGTGTGTGTGGATTCTGAAGGAGGGTAAGCTGAGTGGGAACAACTCTTTTGCTGAATTCCATTGTCTCTGCTGCAAATACTTTCCTTTTGTTACGGCTCGGCTCGTACAGGGCTGTGTATATACGCTGTGCTGTCTCGAAATGTGAAATGTCCCAATCAAAAGCCAATTCTCCTGCTAAATAGCCATTATATGGTGTGTTTCTGCTGCCCCTAACAACATCATATTCAATAACAGTAGGAAAAAGACTGAATTTTCCACAGAAATACCACAGTGGTCCAAATATTAGATTAAGATCACTCTGGCCTTTTGTGAGATTTCCTTTAAAAAAACCAAATCTGTTTTCTTACGAATCTGTTGGTGTAGTTAAGTCTTCACCTAAGAGAGTTGAGCAGTAAAGTTTTCTGAGCAGGAAAGTGACATGGTCAGTTTGAAGGCAGAAGGCAGGAAGACAGATTAGGGAGCTATTACAATAATTGTTGTGAAACTTGTAGTTGAGGAGAGGGAAGGAGATCAAGGAAGATTTCATGGAAGATGTAACGTCCCTCGTCCTTTTTGTCACTGCCTACTTAGCCCTGGAGAAGCTTCCACCCTTGGGCTCATATTTATGGATTTTTGCCTATCTCTCCCTGACCACTATTTTCTGGAAAATCCTCAGTGATGTTTCACTTCATTCATTATCTTCTGGTCCTCTCCTCATCCTTGGCTATCTCTTCTACCTAGCCAATGGCCTTACCCCTTTATCTTTTCTTCCTTTCTCCCTTCCCTCTGGTTTTGAAACCATGAACTATAACCTACTTTGCCATTGTTCCTAGATGGGGTGTATCAATCTCCTACCCTGCGGCTTAGTCACTAATCCAACAAATTTCTGAACCAAAGTGCCACTTCCCATTTTGTGTAGTCTCCTCTATTAGAATGTAAACTTATTGAGGGCAGGGACTGTCTTTGCTTTTTGCTTTTATATCCCCATCTCTCAACACTGGGCTAGAACTGCTAGTATAGCACTTGATACATAGTTTTTCACTCATTCATTCGAGTTAGGTCTTAAAAGGATGAATTGAATTTCAAAAGGATGGGAAGGGGAGGGGAGTACCATTCTGAATGGTACTCATAAAATTCTCTAACATTTACATAGCCTTATTATGTGCTAGGCACTTTACAATTACTATTTCATTTGATCTTCACAACACCCCTGGGAAGTAGGTGATATTATTATTATTATTATTATTATTATCCCTGTTTTACAGATGAGGAAACTGATAGAGACATTAAATGACCTGCCCAAGGTCCCACAGCTAGTAAGTGCCTGAGCCTTGAGTTATCCACTGAACCACCTAGCTGTCTAATAGGTGGAGGTAACAGTAATCTTCCTAATGTGAAGCTCTAATCATGTCACCCTAGTGATTAAAAAATGTATAAATAAATAAAAACTTCTATCCCAATATAAGTTCCTTGAGGGCAGGGAATGTTTTCATTTTGTCTTTCTATCTCTAGATTCGAAATAGTGGGGAATTTGTTCTGTGAAGTTTGAATTCAGTCAAAAAGACACACTTGAGGACCTAGAGGGCCACATGTGGCCTCTAGGCTGCAGGTTCCCCACCCCTGCGCTAGACCCTCTCACAGTACGTGGAACATAGTAGGTAACCAGTCAATACTAACTCATTTGAATTCAGAGAAGGCTTAATTGCTGCGAGAGGCAATGACTGGCCTCAGATTTAGGGTGAATATTCTCCTTCTGCAAACATTCTTCACAGGAAATCCAACACCTAGGAAATATTCCTAATTCTGTTCCACTGGACTCATAACCTCTCCCAAGCCCTAGTTTTCTCATTTGTGATAGGAGAGTTGAAAGAAGCCTTTGAGTGTTCCAGGAATATCTAATTTAATACCTGTATGATTCAATGGCTAGTGGTGGAGCAGGTCAAGTGGGCAAGAAGCCTTCAGGGAGAGCTGCAAATAAGGATGACAGAGGACATCATTCAAGGCCCACATCAGGCCCTAACCTCCTTCATGAAGATTACCAAGGAGCCAGCTGATATTCATCCTGATGTATCCCAATCCCTGCCCATTGCTTAGGTGTCACTTAGATATATGTACATCTTCAGTGCCAGCTTCTGTTTCATTCAGACTATCATCATCTCGCCTTGAAAGTAATAAACACAAAACCATTTAGAAAACAATGCAAGCCTGTTTCCTAGAGGAGATTGTAAGCTCCTTGAGGGCAGAAATTTAATACTAGGCAAAACTCATTTTATTTCACTTTGCTTTATTGTGCTTTGCAGATACGGTTTTTTACAAATTGAATATTTGCAGCAACCTCGTGTCAAGCAAGTGTATTGGCACCATTTTTCCAACAGCATGTGGTCATATGGTATCTCTATGCCCCATTTTGGTGATTCTCACAGTATTTCAAACTTTTTCATTATTATTGTGTCTGTTATGCTGATCTGTGATCAGTGATCTTTGGTGTTACGTTGTAACTGTTTTGGAATGCCACAACCTGCATCCATATGACTTAATTGATAAATGTTGTATGTGTTCAGAATGTTCTATTGACCAGCTCTCTCCATAGGCCTCCTTATTCCACCAAGACACAACGATTTTGAAATTAGGCCAGTTAATAACGCTACAATGGCCTCTAAGTGAAAGGAAGGGTTGCATGTCTCTCAATTTTTAAATCAAAAGCTAGAAATGATTAAGCCTATGTTGAAAGCTGAGATAGGCTGAAAGCTAGGCCAGCATCTTGATCAGTCAGCAACCATCAACTTTGAGGCAAGACCCTCCACCAGCAAAAAAGATTATGACTCACTGAAGGCTCAGATGATTTTTTTAAAGCAATAATGTATTTCAAAATTAAGGTTTATACATTTTTTAGACATAATATTATTGTACACTTAATAGACCACAGTATGGTATATACATACGCATCTTTTATATGCACCGGGAAACCAAAATATTCATGTTACTCACTTTACTGCAATTTTCGCCTTATTGCAGTGGTCTGGAATGGAACCCACAATATTTCTGAGGTATGCCTGTATATACCTTTTCTGGAGGCAGCTAGGTGCCACATGTCCGGCCCTGAGGTCAGAAAAACCCGAGTTCAAATCCAGCCTCAGACATGTCTAGCTGTGTGACCCTAGGCAAGTCACTTAAGTGCTATCTGCCTCAGTTTCCTCATTGAGCATAATATCATTTACCCCCCAGGGTATCAAATGAGATCTCATTTGTAAAGCTTTTTGTGAATCTTAAGGAGCTATATAAATGCTAACTATTGTTATTATTAGCAACAATAATTATTATTATATTCCCTTTAAGCCTAGTCCAAACAGCACTGAACAGATACATATTAATAGATAAAACAGTCTTTTTCTTCTGATTGCATATGTCAAAGGCTATCTCTTGATTTCCACCCAGAAAACCTTAGTCCTATTTCCTCCCCTTTTCTTCCTTTGTCGTCTCTGGTCTCAGGCTTCATTCAGCCCAAGAGACAGACTACGGTCTACACCCCACCACCTACAATGGAGCCATTAGCATGGCCACATATTATACTTATATTGGTGTTGGTCTGCATTAATGATAATAATAATAGTAGTAGCCAACACTTATGTAGCTCTTCAAGGTTTGCAGAGAGTTTTATATATATTATTTCACTTGAGCCTTGCAATAAGCCTGTTAGGTAGATGCTAAATTATCCCTATTTTCTAGACAAAGTAGACTGAGAAAGTTAAATGACTTGTCTGGGATAACATAGCTAATAAATGTCTAAGGCAGGATGTGTACTCAGATTTTTGTGTCTTCAAGTCTGGTGTTCCATCTACTACACCACCTACCTGCCTTATTAATGAGCCTGAGTGCTGAATCTAGAGTCAGAAAGGCCTGGGTTCAAATTCTGCTCCTGACACTTTAAAGCTGTGTCCATGGGGAAGTCACAACCTTTCCTAGCCTTGGTCTCATCATCTGTAGAATAAGCATGATGTCATTCTCACTTTATAGGCTTGTTATGGGCTCAAATGAGATAATAGAATAACAAAGCATACTTAGAGCACTACATAAATACCAGTTTATTATTGATGGCTGCTTAAGGACCTATATGTTCAAATCAGTATCCAAGAAATGATCTCTTCAAATGGGGACATTGGAGTCTGCTTTAGAAGGAGTAGACTATGCAACCAGAACCTTTCCTCCTCTAGATCCCAAAGGGACCATACAGTTATCTAGCTTTAATGGGTATATTTTGCATGATTTCAATAATTGATTTCCTATTGCTTGCCTTCTTAGTAGATGTGAGAGAGGGTAGCAGGGAGGGAGAGAATTTGGAACTCAAAATTTAAAAAGAGAAGAATGTTTAAAATAAATATTAAATTGGAATGTTTAAAGAAATAAAATTATCTAGCTTTATTAGGGAACATAGAAAGGGGAATGTTTGAAACCCCAGGGACTGGATGGGTCAAACCCTGAGAAAGTGGAGGAGAGACATGGTAAGGGGAAGTAGAGATAGACAGAATGTAGGTCATTGCATTTAACATAAGGAGCATATTTGAAGAGAGAGGGCAGTGCAGGGAGGTGTGGGGCACAGAAGAAAACACATTGTCAAAGAAGGGGTGGATACTTGGATACTGATAGAGAGGAACGGCATCACTGTAGAGAGCCAGGCACAGGGCTGAGAGCCACTTTTCTGTGATCTCACCGTAGAACCTTTCCATGAAAGGGCCTGTTAACATTGGATTGGGATGGGTGATTAGCTGAGCTCATCCTGCTGACTGGTTTGATTTTGAGGCACACTAATGGGCTCTCATGCCTCAAATGTGCCTGAAATTTCTACCATTTCAGTTATTCCGTCTGGGTTAAACATTGCCTCCTGAGAGCTCTGCTTGCAAATATGTTACTCTGTAGAGTAATACATTGCCCACAGATTGGTTATTAGCAATGGCTTTGTAGTCGATAGGAGAAGACCTCTTGCCACTCCTCTGCAGAGGTGGGGATCCACAGGTGTGAAACGTTGCATATAATGTCAATAGTGTATTGCTCCATTTTGGGGAATTTTTTTCTTTTTTTCCCTCTCTTAAAAAAAAAAAGAAATCTCTGATAAGCAAGTGTGGGCTGGAACAAGCTTGTACTGACTTGGGAGAGTCAATTGTTAAATCTTCAGTGTGAACTTTTATGCCTCAGAAATTGTCAAATGCTACAAACCAAGGCTTGATTTATTGTTTTGTTGATTGTCTAGTCTTAAGAAAGTGTTAGAGGAAATATTAAATAATACAACTTAAACTTATATCTGTTGTGCATACATATTTTTTTCTCCTGTACACCCAGTTGTTAAACATGTTGGTACATGTTTAACATGTACTGGTGCACACTATTAGTTATAAGGGGTAGTTCTCTGGGAAGTTGGAGGAAAGGGATACAGTGGGAAATCTAGACAATTACAAAAATAGATATGCAAAAAAAATCTATCTTTTAAAAATGGCTTTTAGAATTAAGGGTAAGGGAGGAACAAATTTATACTGAAGTTTGAGGCTGACTTTGCAGTTTTGCCTGAGACAACATTTTATATGAGTTGACATGTTTATCTGGTAGGTAATTGTTTAAGGAGAGCAATTAGCCATGGAGGAGTGAAGTTCTATATGTGTGGGGAGTGGTCAGTTGCTCACTTGACTGAGTATCTAAAGTCTAGGTCTAGTATTATCTCTACCATTGTGTGACCCTGGGCCAGTCACTTTACTTTCTAATAAATGAGGAAAACAGACCCAAAGCAAGGTGGTTAGATTAGGTGATCTCTGAGGATTTTTCCAGCTTTAGAAGCAACACTAAGTTGCTAGAAGGGATTTTTGAATTTTGAAGATCCTAACCAAGGACAGCCCCACTCCCCAAATTCCCTGTCTTGTCATTTTTGAGAAATTGAGAAGTACAAAATCTCTCCTCCAACTTTTTCAGTCTGCCCTGTTAAGAATGCAATTTCATTCAGATTTACAGAGCTGCCTAACCTGGAATAGGGTCTTTCCTCTCTGAATATCAGCTTACTTCTAACTTCTTGCCAGTTGTGTGGGAGTTCAGTTAATGCAGTCTGTTTATTCATCCTGGCCATCTAATTAGAAGTGCCCCATCCTAGCGCTCTCTGTGTGCCCTGGATGGAATGAGCAGGAATTGGATGTTATGAAACTTGAACAAAATAGCTCCTCCTGGGAGGTGAAATACTTTTCTGACTTAATAAATCTCTTGAAGATTGTCTTGAATGGACATAAACTACTTAAATTTTATTTTAGCCCATATAAAATGTTGATTCCCTTTCACTCTTCAGATTAATTTTTAAATGAAGGACATTTCTTGGGATAGTTGCAGGGAGGGAGACCACAAACCTAGACCAAGCTATCTCTTTTTAAAAATGCACTCCTAGTAGATTTATTAGTTATTACAAACATAATCCTTCATTGATTTCAATCATAACAGCTTCCATGATCCTTTGGAATACATTCTGTCTTCTGCATATACACCCATTTTGCTAATGGATACTATTCTTTGAGCTCATTGACACACTGAGAGAATAAAGAATTCATTGTGTCAATTTATAGTAACTGAAGCTGCATAATAGTGGCATAATAAACAATTGGTACTATTCTTAGATTGAATTCGAATTGCACAGTCAATGCATAGTACGTCAACCCACATAGGTTGAAAGGGAATCTTGTCCAAAGGGACCTCTGGTCTGATACAGCTTAGCAGAAGTAGCAGAGTCATAGTGATTCCATTCATCCCTGAGACTCAAAGCACTCTAGAGCTTGCTGTTAATAAGAGAAAAGACATCAATATCAGTATTTTCCAAAGGGCATCAGAATTCATTCAGGAGCTGGTGGGACAAGAAAAAGAAATATCTATGGGGTAGATAGGTGGAAAGAGATACTATGGGGGTGATGCTAGGTAGTGTTGGTAAATGAATAACGGTTTGAGTGACAGGAAAAGAGTGAAAATAAGTTCTTCCCAATTGTTAATTTGGTCTCTCCTATGCACTTACTGCATTTGAACATAACAGATTTTTGTCCCGTTTGTTGTAAGTTCCTTGAGGACATTGACTGGGTTGGGTTCTTCTTCTCCTTCTCCTCCTCCTCTTAATTCTCCTCCTTGTCCTCCTCACCCTCCTCCTTCTCCTCCTCCTCTTCTACCTGCTTCTTCTTCTTCCTCTTCTCCTCCTCCTCCTCCTTTTCCTTCTCCTCTTTCTTTCTTTTTTCTCCTCTTCTTTCTTTTTTCTTTCCTCCTCCTCCTCCCCTCCTCTTCCTCTTCCTCTTTCTCCTCCTCCTCCTCCTTCTCTTTGTAAGCCCATTGACTAGAATGGTGTCTGACTAGTAAGTGCTAAATAAATGTTTCTTAAATGAAAGATGAAGATTGGAAGACAGTCTATCTTCAATATTCTAGAGGTCAGCAATTATGAATTTTCAGACCTGGAAAGGAATTTCAGAAAACCTCTCTGGACCACATTCTCCTCTCCTATAAAATGAGGGATTGACTAAGAGGTCAAAGAAAGAGGGAAAGGGATTCTATATACACAAAAATATTCAGAGCAGCACTTACAGCAAGGAACTGGAATGACTAATTAAAATGTCACATATGGAGGTGATAGAATATTATGTCTTAAAATGACAAGCATGAAGAATTCAGAGAAACTTGAAAACTGGTGAACTGGTATGGATGGAGGTAAACAGATTTGGATAACGATTTACATGATGACCCCAGTAATGTAAAGGGAAATAACTCTGAAATATTTCAGTTCTCTGTGATCAGTACAGTGACAATCATGATTTTTGAGAAGTCAGTCAGTAAACATTTATTAAGCATCTACTTTGTGCCAAGCACTGTGCTTAAGCTCTGGGGAAAAAGAAAGGCAGCATCTACCCTCAAGGAGCTTCCAGTCTAATAGGGGAAGTGAACACAGAAGAAAGTTGTAAAGGGAGGGGGGATGGGAAGGTACCCACTGTTGAGTGCAAGATGGAGAAATCCAAAGGAGTGCAGCTAGCTGGGAAATGAAAAGATGACTGCCATGAGTGCCCCCTTTAAATAGAGATTTTGGAAGGAGTTCTCCCTCCAAACACCCTCCCATATTTGGTACTGATGAGATGTGAATTCCAAGGTTGATGTGATCTTGAGGATGGTGAGGTTCCTGAGGTTATGATGGAGAAGTCCAAAAGAATACAACTGGGTGGGAAATGAACTAAAAACCAGCTGATGGTCAGGGGTTCTCCCTGCCCCTTCCTCCCTTCCACTCCCTAAAGAGCTGGTGGACTAGAGGTATGGAATGAGACATACATTTTTCAAACCTGGGCAACATATTGGTTGGTTTTACTGGACAATACTTGTCTATACTTTGGAAGGTGAGTAGGAAGTGACAGTAATTTTTTTTTAAAACAGCGTCAATAAAACTTTTTTTTAAATTAAAAAAAATTATGAAGCAGCAGAATCTAAGCTTGAGGAACTGAGTTTAGAATCACCCCATAGCTCCAGTAATCTTTGGATTCATTAAAGCATGTGTTTAAAAATCACTTTCAGGAGTCAGATGGCCCTGACAGAAAATGTTTTGTTTTGTTTTATTCCCAAACTCCCAGTTCTGGTACTTGCTTCCCAACCTCATTAAAATTATTAACTCATCTTTGGGGTTTGACATTGCTATTGAAAGACTAAAGTCATGCCTGTCTGAGTTGCTTGCTAGTTCTGTGTTAGAAGACCAGAAAGAGAAACTTGAAACCAATAAACTATAGGAAAAAAGAAAGAATGAATGTGTGTGTGTGAGAGGGAGAGAGAGAGAGACAGAGAGAGAGAGAAAAAAAGAGAGAGATAGAGAGAGAGAGAAAAGGGAGGGAAAGAGGGAAGAGAGGAAGGAAGGAAAGAAGGAAAAAAGGAAGTCATCTAATCAATACAATCAGTGTCTTCCAGCTAAGGGACTTGAAATTCTATCCACAGAGCTGGTTGTCACTCCTTTATGACAGAGCAAAGAAACCGTCTAACCATTGTTTGCTTCTATTCTAGATTTTGTTGGAGGATAGGAAAGAGAGGACAAGATGGGGAAGGATTATTGACTTTTTAGGTTCGCTGCCAGGGAAAGGAAATGCATAATTCTCTAATTTATCTTCCTTTCTTTCTGTCTCCACTTATTTTCTATAGGTATACGTGAATATGGAATGGGTGACCAACATTGGAGAAGGAGGCAGTTTTGGAGAACTTGCGCTGATCTATGGCACACCAAGGGCTGCCACTGTCAAAGCCAAGACCGACCTCAAACTTTGGGGCATTGATCGGGACAGCTATCGGCGCATTTTGATGGTGAGTCCTCTTTTAAGCCACACCTCACTAGACCAAGGTTGCTGAATTTGGAACTGGACTTCCAACATAGTTAAGTATAAGCACTTCATAAACTTCAGTTACTTCCCTAGAGATAAAAACAGCACAGTGGGTAAGTATCATCAACATTAATAATAGCTAGCATTTCTGTAAGGCCTACTATGTGCCAAGCACTGTACTATGCTAAGTACTTTACAAATATTATCTCATTTGGTCCTTACAATACCCCTATGAGGGAGGTGTTATTATATATCCCCATTATACAGATGAGGAAACTGAGGCAGGTGGAGGTTAAGTAACTTGACTAAATAGTGTCTGTGGTAGAATTTGGATGCCAGGTCTCGTGACTACCAAGATTACTATTCTTGCCGTCATCCCATGCTGACTTCTAAATGCAATGCGGTGTAGCTAAATGTTTTTCATAAAAGGGCATAGAGGGCATGAATTACATTCCTTTTACTTTCATTTTATGGGTTGAAGGCTGTGCATAATTCTTAACTTGGCTGAAGTTTTATGAAATAATTACAATAGGATGAGAACTAAGCCACATTTAGGTACTCTAATCCCCATGCTCCCATTCGATCTCTCTCTCTATGCTCCCTGATAGGAGTTCCATAGGCTGTGCATTATATCACTTCAGTAGGTTACAGTGAATTTCATTTGATATTTTCGATGCAGCAGAGAAAATAGCAGAACTGTCTCATGGCCCTAATCTGGTCCCACCTCATGGGACCTCATTTGATAACTCTTCCTCAGTCAGTCATTCTTCTGACAGCACTAGTCTCCCCATCTGTTAACCATTCTTTTTAACTGCCCTCTATCTGGAAAATAATACTTTCCATGAGCACTAAATCCCCATTTTAGAAAAACAGTACTTGACACACATCCTGCAAATCCCCGAGACTTTTAAGATTCCTTTGTCCTTTAGCGTCAGACACATGTTACGGGATTGGGGAGAGGGTGGAGAAGAGAAATGTTATAACAGTCAAATAAGACCTAATCTTTCTAAGAGAAAGGAAGAAATGTGGTTGGACGACTGGCAATGCCCATGGCTTTCATATTTTTCTCCCCCCTTGATGAATCTGGAGGGTGGCAAGTCAGTAAAGGGAGTAATGGAGGCCTGGGATTGGGATGCTGTTCCAGGGGGCTTCCTGTTAAGCTTTCTTCTTTGAGGACAGTGGTGATTCCATAAAGGTGCTTTGCAGAAATGCAAGACTGTATCACCTCTGGTCTTATTGGCATGATCCTATTCGAACAACAGTAGAATTTATATTTTTCTCTAAGAATACTTTACCCCTCAGAATTTGCACAGTACTTTCTGTCTAATTGCTTGGAAGAAGTATTTGGAAGAAAAAAAAACAAACTACCTTAAAAAACAAGCAAATAGTAAAGCATGACGTGTGATATTTGCCTGTTAGACTCAGTGAAAGCCGGGCCCAACTTTTATTCATTATATACATAAACTATGTAGTATTATCTATATAGTACTGTGCTGGTATTGTAAACACATTAGTTTCTACAGCAACAGCAACATCGAGAGAACTTTTTCCTTCAATAGAGAATCTCCCTTCTATTTCAGATCTTCCAGAGTCCATTGGTGAACATTTTTGGTGAGCACACATCTCCGTTTGATGTGTCTTAATTTCTGAGATGAAATCTGTCTCAGAGCCTTTTAACTTTCCCCAGCTGGCTGGTGTGTCAGACAGCTATGATTTCATCAGTCCTAAAACATCCTCCACTGGTGCAGGTCAAAAGCAGTCTGTAACATAATCTTAGCCCTGCCTTGGTTCACAGAGTTTTAATGACATATGCCTGTGGTGATATAGAGAACAAATGGCAGAAGTGGGATTCAAACCCAGGACCTCCCAATTCAGGATCCAAGACTCTGTCCATTAGGCCATACTGCCTCTACATATTTTCAGGGGACCAGAGCTATGATTTCCTTGATATGGGAAGCTCTACCAAAGTAGATCAGCGATTGCTTTGCAAATACACAGCTTTAGAGCTTCTTGGGGCACCCTGAGAGATGGTACTTGAGCACAGGCCTTCTTGACTCTGAGGTCACACTGTGGCATGATGCAGCAGCTTCTGCAAATAGTAGGTGCTTAATAAATGATAGTTTGGATAGATAATAAACGAGAGGGCACCTCCTCTGCAGCAAGAGTAATTCAATCAAGTCGTCTGTTACCTTCCACAGGCAGGGGAATAGCTTAGTAAACAAGCCGGTCTCATAATGAGGACATTCAATTCCTGTTAAACAATAAAGCAGGCCTGATATGCCCCTAGACTGCTGTGCCTGAGATTGATCTATAGCAGAAAGAGTGATTTCCTGCATTTATGCTGTTCTGTTCTTTCTTCCAAGTCATCGGGCACGAGAACATTGGTGCACTTGAGACATTTTGGTGGGCTCAAAGCAACTTAAAAAAAAATCGCCTTTATTGTAAGGACTCATATCCAACTATAGGAACTGGTCAGACCTGATTACCCAGAACTGAGGAACAGATGTCCATCTCTATGTGATAGCCGTCTGGATGGCCGGAGCTTGTCATTTGATGAATATCTCTCTTGCCAGCGGCAATTCCTCTAAAGAGGAACATAATTTCAAGAATTCTTCTTTGTTCTGGAAGGAGGATGATAACAACATAGCTTGGATGCCATTGGCTTCTACTGTATTCTATTCTAATTTCCCAATGACCTTCCTAGACCAGTAAGAAGCTCTTCTCGTTTCGAGGGATTAAGATAAGACCAGCAGGTTGAGTTTGGTTCTGAGGCTGTAGTGCTGCCGATGGCTCTTGTACCAGGCCACATTTTAGGGACCTGCTTCTCTGGGGAGATGTGTGATTTTCATCAGCTCAACATACAGCCTGATTTTCTGTTTGTCCTTTTTATGGGCAGGCACATTGTGCAACAGTCTTCCTTGAGGCCCTTATCCTTAAATCCTGAGGTCTGTGGTCCTTGTCAAATTTTTGAGGCCATTGTCCGAGTTAGAACTCAGTAAGATTCTTTAGTGGAGTGATTTCTTTCTGAGTTTATTGTTTCGCCACACTCCAATAGGCAATGATCTCTGAACCTGGAGTGCTGGCTAAACTTGTTACCAGATCCAGCTTCCAATTGTAGTTCTACCTTTGGGTTGTGGTCCAATCATTTTTCCATTCTCCATGACCCCATTTGGGGTTTTCTTGGCAAAGATACTAGAGATCTTTGTCATTTCCTTCTCCAGTTCATTTTCCAGATGAGGAAACTGAGATATACGAGGTGAAATGACTTATCCAGGGTCACACAACTTGTGTCTACTACTTTTGCAACCTTGGGCAAATCATTTTACTCTTTCGGCCTTGGTTTCCTCATCTATAAAATGAAAGGGTTAAAGTCCCTTCCCACTCTAGAGCTATAATTCTGAGACAGTTCTGTTCTAAAATTTAAGGAGTATTTATTAAGCACTTACTGTATGCCAGGAACTTGGAAGACAGAGTCAAAAAACGAAACAGTTCTTGCCCTCAAATGCTTATATTCATAGCCAAGGCATTTACATTTCTAGATGGGAACTGAAGGGATTGCGCAGTATGGTGTAGAGGTCAGAGGGAGAAGGGTGAGGATTGAGGAAGGTGCAGTTGTTAGGGACTTGTGTTTAGTACGTCACCCCAGTAAGGAGCCTCTATTTCCAGATGTGATCGCTGTTATTTATCATGGGGAAGAGCGCTGGACGTGTTGTAAGCCAAAGACCTGGGTTCCAGGCCTGACTCTGCCTTCTGAATAGTTGTGAGAGTTGAGTAACTTATCAACTCAAAGCTTTAAGTTTCCTCACCTTACTTGCTCTCAGGATTGTTGGGAAGATCAAACAAAACTAGGAAACGATATTTCACAATTGTAAAGTGCGTGTGGCAGTAGAGGGAGGGCTGGATTTGGAGACGAAAGGCCCAGATTCAAAGCCTGTTTTCCTCCTATTTGGGCAGTTGATTGACCCAATTTTGAGGACTTTTGGAGCAGGGCGGAAAGCTTTCCTGGTGTCACTGACCAAACACAGCTGAACTACCATTTACTCTATGCAGGTAAGACCAGCCTTAGTCAAGGTTCAGGGTTAGTCAGGACAGTGGTCTCTATAAATCTCAGAGGAACACAGGCTGTTTTTCAGGAGCCTTCATTTACATGCCTCATGAAGTATTTCTTCACTGTCTCCTATCACACTGCTCCTTGAGAGAGTTTTCATTATAGGGGAGCTTCTTTAAGGCCTTCTCAGTCAGGGCGAGCATGTAATGATTCTGGGCTGGCTAAGAAGAAAGAGGCATGTTCTGGTCTCTGTTTTGCTCTCCAAGCCTTTATCTCTATCCCTTTGTCCTTTCCTCTTCCTCTCTCTCTCCATCTTTTTCTCCTCCTTATTTCCCTCCTCTCCTCTTTTCTTCTACCTCTTTCTCCTCCTCTTTTCCCTCTCTCCCTCCTCCTCACTTTTCCACTTTCTCTATATCCCTTTCTCTCCCTTTCTGTACCTCTCCTTTTTTTCCTCCCTCTCTTCATCTTTCCTTCTCTCCCCTCTTCAGTCTTCCTGCTTCCTCTCTGTCTCTGTCTCCTTCCTCTCCCCTTCCTCTCCTCCTTCTTTTCCCTTTCTCTATTCTCCTTTCTCCTCTCTCCTCTTCTTCCCTCTTCTCTATTTCCCCTTCCCTCTTTTGCCCCTTTCCCTCTCCTTTTTTCCTCTCCCTTTCCTTCTTCTACTTTTCTCTATTCCCCTTTTCCTTCCCTTATTCTCCCTTCTTCTTTCCCTCTTCTCCTCCTTCCTTCTCCTGCCTCTCCCTTTCTCTCTCCTCCTCCCTCTCTCCCCTTCCTTTCCCCCCTTCCTCCTTTTCTTCTCCCTCCTCCTCCTTCTGTTTCTCCCTTTCCCTCACTTCTTCCTTTTCCCCCATTTCCTCCTTTCACTATACCCATTCTCTTTTCCCTTTTCTTTCTCCCCCCTCCCTGTCCCTTCCCTCCTCTGTTTCCTCCTCCCTTTTTCTTCCCTCCCTCTCCCCCTTTTCTTTCCTTTCTCACCTACTGTATAGTGTCTGGATGTGGGTTTATATGCCTAGAACCTTGTATCCAAGTCAGTTTCAAAACCACAAAGGGAGTTTATGTTTCCTTTCTTTAATTTAGAATCCTTTGTACTATGAATACTTGTGGGCATGACTGTAAAGATGTTTGGCTTTGTAAACACTGGGAAAGCAAGTATCCTAGTGGTTAGGGCTCAGCTTTTCTGGTGATAGCCAGGCTGTCATGGAGGAATTCTTTTCATCTTTTTTCAGAGAAACATCAAGAAGTCTTAGATTATTGATTGATGGACTGGTTCCTATTAGTAACAAGTATTTGTTCACTTACTGGGCGCTCAATACCGTATTATGCAATCTAATAAAAGTATTAAAAAATGGTCCCAATGTATCATCTTTCCTAGAATGAAAGAAGGAGAAAGCACTTAGACCCTTTGCTGTTAGAGATCCTGGGTTTGAATCTGCTTTTTACTACCTGTGTGAGTCCCTTAAAGTTTCTGGGCTTCAACTTCATTTAACCTAGGTAATCTCTGTCCCAGTTTTGGGACCCATCTCCTTTCAGTTTCTTCCTTTCTTCCTTGCTTTCCCTCATTCTGTTCGCCTAGTTTAAACACATTTGTGGTTGTGGTTTGTCCTTCATTCTTGAAGAGGACCATGACATCAGGGAGATGATGACATGACTTGCAATTGAATTAGATTTGAGGGAGGGGGGGCTGTGCAAGGTCACCAGCCTCACTTTCTCCTCCAGAGCCATCGGGGTCCAGTGGCCTGACAATGATCAGGAGGACTGGAAATGGCCCAGGATGCTGTGGGAGACCTTGGCCTTTTTAAGCTAAGGTCTTTTCATATTTATTTGCTAAACCAAAGCCTTCATTTTTCTTATGTTTCCATTTCTCCAGGGGGAATTCCATAGCTGGTTCTGCCTCCTTTCCCTTCATCGTTCCTTTGGCCACATCCATTTCTTCTGTGCCACCACCTACCATTGATAATAGATGACCATAAATATAATTTGGCAGCCCACTGAAATCAAATTTAAAAGAGCATGAAAATGATACTTGTTTCGAAACAGAAGAACCACTTTCATTTTCCAACATTTTGCTTTAGTGCCTCAAATTTTAAGTGCCTACAATTAATTCAGTTTTTTATGATGTCTGCATTTTGAAGTGCCTTAATGAAAGTGGGATTCTTTTAGGCAATTGCAAGAATGATAGATATATTTTTAGGGATTAAGGTCATACTTCTTTTACACCATAACAAATTAATCTTAAAACTGGTCATTTTTTATGTAGTCTTTTTTTTTTATGATCTATCATACTAGTGAAACTCTTTAGAGCTGTTATGGTTAATGGTCTGTCAGTATTTCCATTATCATTCTTTATTTTTCCAGAGTGTATTTAACCAATCATAAAATTTTAGTTTGGAATACAACTTGGCTTATTGGGTTTTTTTTATCAGGTATACTAGAACATGAGGCATGTGGCTCACAAAAGCCAGTTATGTTATTAGAGCTCTTTATACTTTTCCACAGATTGGGGTTTAGTGTTCAGTATAGACCTATACTCTCATATTATATATCAAAAACAGTACAGGAGGAAGCATGATATTGACTCTGGTGGAAAGACCCAGGTTCCGATTTCACCCCTAATGCTTCCTATCTCTGTTACTGTAGACAAGTCACTTAACCTCTCCAGACCTGAATTTCTTTTTTCTTTTTTTTGCTTTTTGGAGGGCAATTGGGGTTAAGTGACTTGCCCAGAGTTACACGGCTAGTAAGTATGTCAAGTGTCTGAGGTCGGATTCGAACTCAGGTCCTCCTGACTCCAGGGCCAGTGCTCTACTCACTGTGCCACCTAGCCACCCCAACCTGAATATCTTTATTTGTAAAATGAGAGGATTACACTAGGTAGCTTTTGAGGTCCTTTTCAACCCCAGATCTATGATACAATTTGCCCCTTTCCACTATGAACAATGAAGCCATATCGCGGTCTCTTTCTGGAAAGTAACCTACTATTTGGGTAACTTCCTGGAGGGAAATAAAGGTTGAGTAGGAAGGTTAAAATATGGACATCTGAAAACCCCAAACATACAGAATCTGTCTGGTTCTATCTTATGCTCTGTTTTCCACGTTTTATTTTTGTTACTTAACATTTATATTCTTAGCCACATATATCCTAGAAATAAAACTGCACTGTAAAGAACCAAGACTGTTAAAACTCCAGAATAAAGTGAATTATACACTAGATGAAGGTGACTGACTATATTATTGCTTTAGGCTGTACAACCCCAGGTTTCTTTTGGCTTTTGAATGTGGTTCCCTCCAAAAAAAGAAGGTAGCTGAATGGTTCAGTGGATAGAACAGAGGGCCTGGATTAAAGAAGACAAAAGTTCAAATACAGCCACATGACCCTGGGCAAGTCACTTAAACCTCTCTATCTGTCTCAGTTTTCTCCACTATGAAATGGGCATCATGAAAGCATCTACCTCCTAGGGTTGTTATAAGGATCGAATGAGATAATATATGTAAAGTGCTTAGTATGGTACCTGGCCCATAGTAATTATTTAATAAATGCTATTTCCTTCCTTCCCTAATGTCCTAAAATGGCCTTTAATTATTCACTAGGACTTATTTCCTTCCTTCCTTCCTTTGGATTCTTCCTTCCTTGTTTTTCTGCATTCCTCTTCCTCTGTTCAAGCATTTTTACTTATTAAACCAAAGCCTTCATGTTTCTCACATTTCCATAGTTAGTACCACCTCCTTCTCCTGATTCATTTTCCCTCCTCTTGCCAGACCTGTCTCTTTTATTCTCCCATTTGCCATTGTAAGGTCCTCACACTGGGACCCATGTTATTGAATGCCTGGGAGGGACTGTTCTCTCCATCTGAGTTCTACTTGTTTTATCCATTAGTTTTATTGCCATATCCAAAATCTAGTCTCTAGTTAGTTCAAGGATTTTTTAAAAATGGAATTGTCAAAGCTATGATGATTTGGGAGGCATAGCAAGAGTTTCTAGCAGGTGGACTGATAACGTACCAGTAGAATCTGAAGCCTTATATGGTACATCTCTAGCTGACTACTGCTGCCTTGCCCATGACCTCCCACTCCCTCTTCACCTAATCTCCTCTCTCTGACACACCATTCTCTTTTCAGTTCAGGTTGCCAAGATTCCCAGAAGGGAGGCCAACATAGCTGGCAGGGTTTTCTCCCTCCCCTCCCCTCTCTTTTCTTCTCAGGGACTGTATTGTCAGCACCCATCCCTTCTCTCCACCCTGTTCTTGGACTTCACTCTCAAGAACTTCTCCCTGTTTCCAACCCGTTTATGATTTCAGAGCTTCCATTAAAAGAAAATTTAAAAAAGATTGGAGACCTCCCTCAGTCCAAAGAGTAAAACGTTTTCATGGGTAGTAGCTTTGTTTGAGGAGGGGGTGGGAATTCTTAAAATAAAATCATACCTGAGAATGTACATTCTAAACATGGTTTGGTATTGGGTTTACTCGGGGAGTGAGCAAGCTGGAACAGTCTGAGCTCCATTGCAGGAGAGGTCCTGCCAACTTAGCTCTTATTACTAATGTGAGATCTCTTGCAATTTGTTTGTGTAAATTAGACTGCAGGAGCCCAGCCTTGAACATGAAACCAGAGGGGACAGGACCATGCTCTTTTCTCCAAAGTCTAAACAAAGTGAGCAAAAAAGAAAGAGAGGCGAGGAAAAGGAGTTGAGGGTATGAAGAGAGAAGGGAGGGAAGGTTCAAAAGGAGAACTAAGAAGTGCATGAGGGAATCTTGTGGGACCGAAAGGAGTGATGTGTGGAAGGAGTCTACTAGTCACCACAATAAGTTTTCTTCAGTGTCAGACTCTGTTGGTTAGGTAGAAGGCTAGTTATAATGGAAAGAACATTGGGAGGCAAAACCGAAAACCTAAGTTCTAGCCCCTGCTTTGCCCACTACTTGTTATATGACTTTGGGCAGGTCCGTTAGAGGCCAACAAATATTGATGAAATTGGTTACTTGCTCATCCACAAAGTGGGGATAATAAAGGTCATCCACCCTTCCTGCCTCATCAGAGGATCAGTCTAGCTAAGTTTGAAGAAGCTCATCACCGAGTTTGGCTCCTGGGAGCTGGAATTTATTTGGTTGCCTTAACTTGTGAAAACCACCTACAAAAGTGCAGAGGATTTATGATCTGTTCTGATGGTGGGAGCATCCATACCATCAAAACCCAGAGACCCTTCAAATGTATGTTTGGGACGTTGTGAACAATTTCTGATGTCTATGATCATCTATGTTTTTTAATTCTGGGGTGGAAACAGCATTAAACTCAAGGGCTCATTTGGGAATATAGAACCTAATTATTTGTCTACCCACTCCGCATAAAAGTCTCTTTTCTATAACAATAATTATAACTTGATCTTCAAAAATATGGCCCTTTGAAGTACAGTTTGACTGTTGTACAAACACTATGGCCTTGATACATCATTATTCATTTTCAGCTACAAGTTGAATGCAATATATATATGCTGACTATAAGGGGGTGAAATTTTGCCGATTCAGGGCGGCTAGGTGGTACAGTGAATAGAGCACTGGCCCTGGAGTCAGGAAGACTTGAGTTTAAATCCAGCCTCACCTTGGACAAGTCATTTAACCCCAATTGCCCTGCCTTCCCCCCCTCAAAAAAAAAAAAAAAGAAAAAGATCCCAAAAAGAAAACTCCTAGGAACACTATAGCCAAATTCCAGAGTTCCCAGATCAAGGAGAAAATACTGCAAGCAGTCAGGAAGAAACAATTTGAGTATTGTAGAAACATAATCAGGATAACACAAGACCTAGTAGCTTCTACATTAAGGGATTGAAGGGCTTGGAATATGATACTCCAGAAGTCAAAGGAGCTAGGACTAAAACCAAGAATCACCTACCCAGCAAAACTGAGTATAATGCTACAAGAGAAAATATGATCATTCAGTGAAATAGAGGATAATGACAAATTTGGGTATACTGTTGACGTAAGAGAATGTGAGGTAGAATGGACAGCAAAACTTCCATCAGGGTACCTCACTAATAATTCCAGAGAAAAATGACCATTATTTTGGAAAATAAAAAGCTTTATTTTATTTTACTTTATGTAATAGATGTGTACGTGTGAAGTTCTGTTTCTAAAAAGAATGTACTAAAGGCAGCTTACTATTTAAAGCCAACATTCTGTAAAATTAAAAAAAAATCTTTTGCAAAGAAAATTCCTTCCTTCTCTCTATCTTCAAGAACTTTGAACCTACATACATTTTTAACTTCATATTTTCAAAATGAGAGACAGGTAGGATAGAGTTACATTTAAACAACATCTATTTGATGCCAAATATCTGAAGGAAAAGTGAAAAATCCACTTACTCTTCCAAACATTTCCACATATCCAGGTGACTGGCATCATGTGGGCAGTTTTTATATTTTGTCAGCTGCAGAGTCTGTTAAACGCTGAATTCTTTAAATTTAGAAATCTTAAAGCTAACCTTACAATTAGCTACTTGCCTACTCCTCTAGGAGAATAAAAATGTGTGTTGGGTGAGTAGAAGTGACTTGGGATTTTATTTTTCAATCACAGTGTAACCCTTGACTGGGAGGTAGTCAGGTAGGGGGAAAACATTGTGGGCTATTTAGTTTTTAGGACATGTTTGCAAACCTGCTTCTAAACCACTTCTGATGATGGAGCAGACATTTTAAGGTTGCTTTGCCTCATACTTCTTCACAGGAAGGAGAGTAATGATTCTTCAAAAGGAGGTAGAAATATTGCCCCTGAATAGAGAAGCAAGCCATAGGAAGATTGGGGGAATTAAAAAGAGAAAGGAAAGATTATAGAATGTCTGAGCTGGATTGCACCTTAGAGATTATCTTAGTCCAGCCTTCCCATTTCACTAGTGCAGAAGAGAAACCCAGAGGAGGAAAAGTGATTTGTCCAAGGTCACAAAACTACTTAGAATCTGGGCCTCTGGACTTAAATCCAGGGTTCTTTCCAATTTGCTAGAAAAGGATGGAAATACCTGGTATTTGGAAGTAAATCTGTACGGCCCATTCTGTTGAATATAAATTCCTGGGTAAACCAAGATTTGGGAAGAACTGAAGAAGGGTTGATACTGAAGCTTGGGTGGGGCTGAGGAGCCGGGAGATGAGAAGATATGGTAGGTGGAATCAGGAAGTACTTGATTTGCTTATGTATAAGGTAGTGCCAGAGAAAGGTCAGAGATACTACTCCAAATGCCAGAGCAAATAACTATGTAAAAATCTTGCATTTTGTCCCCAAGTGAGTTATTGCTTTCTGGGCGCTCAGTCATTCCATTCTCTACTTTATTTCTTTTCAAATTTTTGTCATAGTTTTCTAGGGACAGGCATTTAAGATCCCCCATAAAAAGCCCCTGGCATCAGTCTTTCAGACTTTTTTCCCTTTCTGCCTCTGGTTTCTCCTCCTTACTTTATCCTTTCCGCACCCATTAGCATTCCCTTGCTGGGAAGAACAAGACAAAGGGAGTTTTGTACCAAACGTGCTTTCTCCCCTTCTAGAAATAGCTCATCAGACTCTGAGAGGTGCAGCCTGTAGTGCCCATCCCTCAGAATGTTCGACATGGTGCTTTCATGTGGTTAGTCTGTCCTTACAGCTCAGTCAGGCTAGGTGGGCCTTCTTCACCGTCTTCCAAAAGGACTACTGTTATGATTCCGTAGGCTATTTAATAATGATTTTTAAAAAAGCGAGATCATGGAATCACAGCATGTCTAAAAGGGGCTCAGAAATCATCAGCTCCAACCTTGTCATGTTACAGATAAGGAAACTGATATACCAAAACAACGTTAAGATGTATTTAAACAGAACTTAGGAGAAGAGGGAGTAGACCTGTGATTTTGTTGGTATACAGAATTCCCAGGTGCCAGTGCAGGGTTTGGTACCTTTGCTGCAACTTAGAGGCTTAGAACTGGCTGTGGCACCAAGGAGTCAACTGACATGCTGACAACCAGTATGTATCTGAGGTCTTCTTCATTCCAAAGCTCATTTAATAAGAACAAATATTTGGTAAGTACCTGTGCTAGGTGAGAAGAAAGGAGATAATGTTTAGATTAGACTTAATCCCTGCCTTTATGGAATTTACACTCTAATCTAGGGATAGACTTCAATGCATGTAGTTAGAAGACACAATAGTAGGAATGGCCAATAAACATTTATTAAGCATCTGCTTCTGGTCAGGCCATGTGCTTAGCAGTGGGCATACAAAGAAAGGCCAAAGACTGTCCCTGCCCTCAAAAAGCTAACTATATAATGAATTACAGGCATAAACCAAAGTCCTTTGTAGAGTCTGAGGAAGGGAGTGGGGAGAGGGGAGCAGAGATAAAGGAAAACTTCCTGGAGGAAGTAATATTTTCGTTGGTTTTAAAGGATGGGGAAGGAGCATGTTCAAGTAGAGGGCTCAGCCTGAGCAGAAGCACCAGAGGCCTGAGGACATCACATGGTGAGGAAACAGATAGTTGTCCAGTCTAGCTGAAGCATAGAGTGCATAGACGGAGAAATGTAGGATAAGACTGGAAAGGTATGATGGTGCCATATTGCCGAAGGCCTTGAATGCTAGGCAGAGAAGGGTGAACTTTATTTGAAATTTTTTAAAATTTTATTTTCAGTTCCAAATTCTCTTCCTCTGTCTATGCTCTGCCTATTGAGAAGGCAAAAAAAAATTTGAAACTCATTATATATAAGAAGTTATATAAAACATCTTTCCACATTAGCCATGTTGAGAGAAAAATAAAGAGAAAAAAATATGTTTCAATCTGTACTCAAAATTTATCTGTTCTCTATCTGGAGGTGGATAGCATTTTTCATCATAAATCTTTAACACTGAATATTTTTGAGCAGAAGAGTATCCACATGATCAGAATTATGAATAATGAAGAATATTTTGGCAGTGATAGGAAGGTTGAGTTAGAGAAAGTAGAGATGGGGAGGCCTACAAAGATTCTATTGCACTCATAAGTGGATATGAGAATCTATGCTGGGGTAGTAACAGTGAGTATAGAGGAAAGAGGATAGATGCAAGAATTGGTACAGGAGGTAGAATTGATAACTGAAGGAGAAGGATGAGTTAGGAGAGCCCCAAAGTTATGAACATAGGAGCCTGGGATAATTGCTGAAGAAAGAAAGAATGAAAAAAAAAGGGAGGAAGGAAGAGAAAGAGGAAGGAAAAAAGGAGGAAAGAAGGGAGGAAAGAAAGAGAAATAAAGAAAGAAAAAAGAGAAAGAAAGGAGGAAGAGAAGAAAGAAGGAAAGGAAGGAGACAAGGAAGAAAGGAGAGAGAAAAGAAGAAAAAAGGAAAAAGGGGAGGAAGGAAGAAAGGAGAGAAAAAAATCAGTGAACTTTGGAAGGTAGGTGGTACAGTAGATGGAGCACTGGGCCTAGAATCAGGAAGAGCTGAGTTCAAATTTGGCTTCAGATACTTAGTAGTTGTGTGACCCTAGGCAAGTTACTTAACCCTGATTGCCTCTGTTTCCTCATCTGTAAAAGCTAGAGAAAAAAATGACAAATTACTCTAGTATCTTAACCAAGAAAACCCCAAGTGGGGTCACAAAAGTATACACGACTGAAATGACTAAACAATATCTAAGGGTCAGGAAGAGGATAAGGAGCCAGAAAATAGAATGGGTTGGAATGCAGAATCTTATTCTGTGGAAGGAACTAGGTTTTATAACTTCATGGTCTTTCAGAAAGATGTTTTATAACTCATCTTGGGTGTGATGGTTGCTATGGAAACAACAAACCATAAATCTAATCAATAGCTTAGCTGGATAGTGTGTAAAATGCAGTAGTGGGAGAAATCTGCTGAAGCTTCCCTTAAAAAAGAGTCAGTCTGTGTGTGTGTGTGTGTGTGTGTGTGTGTGTGTGTAATGAAAAAGGGTTCAACAATTTGAGACATTTTTTTTTACTGATTGGAGAAAAGATGATCAGGCAGATGTAGGGAAGGATCACACTTCTAACAAGGAGTTAGAAATGTGTGGCTGTGAGCTTTTTTTCTTTGACTATGGATAGAGAAGGGCAAGTAGGTGGTACAGGGGATAGAGCATTGAACTTGGAATCAGGAAGACTTATCTTGATGCGTTCAAATCTGGCCTCAGACCCTTAATAGCTGTGTGACCCTGGGCAAGTCACAAACTATTTGCCTCAGTTTCCTCATGTATTAAATGAGGTGGAGAAGGAAATGGCAAACCACTCTAGTGTCTTTGCTAAGAAAAACCGATATGGGATCACAAAGAGTAGGGCACAACTAAAATGACTCAGCAACAACAAAATGGGTGGAGAAGTACAAAAAGGCAAAAGTAGAGGATCCATAGGAAATAGTGAAGTCATCTGTTAATTGGCAAACTAGGTAAACTGACTTTTAGTGGCTATAATGGAAAGAATCATAGTGATAGCTGACAGTAATTTAGCACTTTATAGCCGTTCTCTTTGCTCTCATAACTCTGTAAGGTATTTCAGACTTGGTTCATAAAGGCTTGAGTTTGAATTCTGACATCTGAAAGGTACTAGCTGTGTGACTCTCGGCAAGTAATTTTGACCTCCCAGCCTCAGTTTCCTCATCTGTAAGGTGAAGATAATAATAGTATTTACCTAGCAGAGTGTTAATGAGGATCAAACAAGATAATGTAGGTAAACTTAGCTCTCCAAAGACTAGATATTATCCTTAGTTTACAGAATGAGGAAACAGGATCAGAGAAGTTTGGAGGCTTGACCAAGATCACACAGCTAGTAGATGTCTTAAGAAGGATTTTAAATTCAAGCCTTCTTGACTTGAAGTCCAGAACTCTATTCACTTTTCCACTCTGCCTCCTTCACAGAAGGTTTGACTGACTGTCAGGGTAATTGGTACAGAGATCTCTGGGGCTGAGTTGACTTGAAGTCTCAGAGGAGGTAGAGAGGGAACTGTAAGGAATATTCAAGGTGAATTTGTTACAATCAAGGCTAGAAGAAATCAAGAGTCAGAGTAGATGTTTGATAATAGTTAAGGATTAGTGAGAAAGATACCAAATTGTAACAGGGAGTTTATTTTTTTTTAATTTAAAAACCACATAATTAGAGCAAGATTTAAAGGAAATGTTTGATTATTAATGAGGTCATTAACCAGTATCACTAAGGGATTCTGTTATTTAACAAAAAGCCTAATTAGGTAGGAAAATTTGCTTAGTTTCTTTTTCCCAATTAATTTTGTCTATGGGAAATTTAAAGCTAGGGATTATAAGGCTAACCAGGTACTACCATTCTCTTCATGGCAACATATTTTAATTCATATTTCATAATACGGGAGAGGATGTAAATTCCCACTTTGTAAATCTAAACCCACAAGCAAATATAATGTAAGGGTAACAATAATTTTTTATGGTGGTTTTTGGTCTCCTTTGGGGGTCATGTATTTTCCCTAATATATTATGCATATAATTAAGGTTAAAAAAATTCTTGAAAAGTTTTGAAGGGAGTTCAAATCTTCCCTTACCTAGAAACTTTTTCTTTTCTTTTTTTTTTTTTACTTATCCAAAGCCTGTCCATCCTTCAAGACCCAATTCCAATCTCATCTCTTTCATGAAGCCTTCTCCAATTATTTCAATGACCTCCCCTTTCTCTCAATATCAATGTGGTCCACAGTCTAATGGGGGATCCAAAAACACACAGATATGTACCCCTTCTACATTGCAGAATCTGGAAAATCTGTATAAAATTTTTTAGTCCTCTCTTTATATCAAAGAAGTCTGATTTTTTTCTTTTTCTTTTATGGGCTGTTTACAATGTCTTATTGCAAAGTCTGGGTTAAATATTTGGTTATAGGCTATATGCAGGTTAATATTAAGTAAAAATACTGTATGAAAAAGAAATATTAAAAATGAAACTTTGACTTTTTATTATTTTAACTTTGAAAAAGAAATTGTATATGTTTATTGTATTAAAGATAAAATATATTATTATACAGCACTGTGCCTATAGTTTATGCATTTCTGACTCTCTAAACTTTTTCTGTGGTGTCTACTGACCTTCCAATGTTATCTGCAGCTTCCACAAAACTCCCCCACAATTCTCATTTAATTTCTTATGCTGACCCACAGTGATATATCAAAAACTCAGTGGGGAAAGTCATGATGTGTAAGAAATAACTATACAAACAAGCTATATTCAGGATAAATAGGAAGTAGATTAGAGAGGGAAGGCATAGCATTTTTATTTTGGAGGGGGGAAGGCAAGGCAATTGGGGTTAAATGACTTGCCCAACATCACACAGCTAGTAAGTGTGTCAAGTATCTGAGGTCGGATTTGAACTCAGGTCCTCCTGACTCCAGGGCCAGTGCTTGATTCTCTGCACCAGGTAGCTGCCCCAAGGCATAGCATGGAGAGGGATTGGGAAGGGCTTCCTATAAATGATAATCCAAGGAAACAGTAGGTAGAGAAGGGAAGGAAGAGTATTCTAGACATTGGAGTCAGCCAGAGAAAATTCCCAGAGCCAAGAGATGGAGTGTCTTGTTTGTAGGGCAACCCAGAGGCCAGTGTTACTGGATCAGAAGAGTCTGGTATAAGAAGACTAGAAAGGTAGAAGGAGAAAGGTTATGAAAGGCTTTGAATGTCAAAACAGGATTTTGTTTGGAGGAAGTAGGGAGCCACTGAAGTTTATTGAGTAGGGATGACCTGTGTTTTAGGAAAATCACTTTGGTGGCTGAATGGAGGGTGGACTGGAGTGAGGAGAAATTTGAGGCAGGGAGAACCACCAGCAGGGTGTTTGCAGTAATCCAGGTGTGAGGTGATGAGGGCTGCACTAGAATGGGGCCAGTGATTGGGGAAAGAAAGATATTGCAAAGGTGAAGTTCGCAGGTCTTGGCAACAGCTTGAATATAGGGGGTAAGACATGGTGAGGAATCCAGGCTGCCTTGTAGGTTGTGAGCCTGAGGGACTAGGAGGATGGCATTGCCCACTGTAGAAATAGGGAAGGCAGGAGGTGATGGGGTATAGGGGGAAAGATAATGAGTTCTATTTTGAACATACTCAGTTTAAGATGTCTACTGGACATCCAATTTGAGATGTCTGAAATTAAGCTGGAGAAGTGAAATTGGAGGTCAGCAGAGAGACTGGGGCAGGGGAGGTAGATTTGAGAACCTCTTTTTTTTTTATCAGCGAGAATTTATTAAATGTCTATTGTGTGACAGGCACTGGAGATACAAAGTTTCATTTTCAGGAATGAAATGTTTCTTGCCTTCAAAGAGCTTAGATTCTATGAGGAAAGACGAAATACACATGTATAATCATATACAGAACGAACAGAAAATGAATGAGGTAATTTAAGGAATGGAATGCTAGCGACTGAGAGGATCAAAGAAGATTAAAGGGGCACTTTTATGTAAGAAAATGCTGTTTATATAAGGTAGCTGAGTTGTGGCCAATGTGGGCTGAGTTATCGCTAAGGGTCCTCAAATCCATATGTAAGCTAAACATTGTCATTTTGCTATTTTGATCTTTATTTAGCTCTAACAAAATATGCAGTGTGACTCCAGATAATAAATAAGGAAACACACCTTCTACAGACCGAATAAATAATATGTCTCACACATATATGTATGACTAATTTTAAAATGTATTTGGATGCTGTTATGATTAGGAAAATACAAATTCTTTTAAAAGCATTCTTGAATTCAGAGTCAAATTTGTTCTTGGATGTTTTCTCAAACAATAGATACTTGTAATAAACTGCAATCATGGGAAGGTTGGTGAAATGTTTTTGATGTTAAGAAAGAATCCTCATGTTAAACGAGCCTATGTCACATAATCAACAATATTTCATGACTTTGGAGATGCTAGTCCTTAGTGTTCTTCCTTTTTTATACAAGGAAAAACTGTAGTAAAGAACTTGTCCAAAGTCATATTCATTGGTAGAAGGAAGCCTGGTACCTAAATTCCTGATTTATACACCAAAATATTTTGCCTTCATTGCCTTCATTTTGGGAATGATGATACTTTTAAAATTCTAAAAAAAAAAACCCCAAACCAATTTTAACAATGTTAATTAAATGGCTTCTGGATTCTGGGGTTTCAAAAGTAAAAATGAAATAACCCCTACCCTGAAGGAACTTGTGTTCATCATAGCAAATTAAACTTAACTCTGTATATTAAAAATTGTGATGCTCTTTTAAGCAGTGCTTAAAATTCAGTGTAAGAGAATGGATCATAATTTGATCAGGGGAGAATTGAGCCCTGGGCTGCTTTTACTGTCTATGCCATAGAGCAAAAAAAATTAGAAGGTTGTTTTAAAAAGTTACAAAATATTAGATACTGTTCCCCATCGCCTTAGGTCTCTGTGTTTCTCTTTCTCTTAAACAGGGCAGCACTCTAAGAAAACGGAAGATGTATGAGGAATTCCTGAGCAAAGTCTCCATCTTGGGTCAGTTGCCTTTTTTATTCCAGTCTTTGTCATGCATGGTCGTTTGAGTTAGTAGAAGACTAAATCATTCCTTGTATCTTCTGTCTAGCTGCCATTTTGTTCACTTGACTGTCTGAAAAAAAGTTTCAAAGGGTTATTCAATTATGAGTCTGGGTGTCATACTTTGAAAATAATTTGCTTTTCAGCTTGCAAATGGGAGAGGATTTCCCCACAATAGTTTCTGATTTTCTCTGATGATAGTTTTTCGATTGTTTTCATTGCTCTCAATTTGTACTCTCATATCTACCAATTTTTTCCTTCCCTTAATATGGCATAATGGGAGGATGACTGGCTGGAGAGTCAGATGATGTAAATTCAAATAATATCTCGGCAGCTTACTACCTATGTGACGTTGGAAAGTCACATATTCTCTGGGCCTCAGTTTCCTTGATTGTAAAAAGATGACTTCTCAGGTCCCTAACATCTGTGATCCTATGATCCTTTTTCATATAGTGTTATCCTATAATTACAGTTAAGTGTACTTCATTATTTTAGTGTTAATGATCTAACATAGTTGACACCTTCCTATGTATCCATTTTATCTCTAGAGGTGTCTAAAAAATATTTTGGGTTATGAGAATTTGGGGGAAGAAATAAGCCAGACTCTAAATGTGAGTAGGTTGTTGTTGTCTAAATCAGAGGTATCAAACCCACAAGAAGCCAGATAAATCTGGAACCAGATTAAAATGTAAATGGGAAATGTTTACTAAAATAAATAAAAATACACAACATAGATAATGTTAATTTGTGGTTTTCTGAATCAATGTACAATCCCCTTTCTGTTTGAGTTTGACTCCACTGGTCTAGATGATCTGGAAAAAAGCTTCCAATTTTAAATTTCTAAGTAAAATTCCATGCAAATTGGAAACCCAGGCTACCACATTGATCCCGCATTTCTGCAATAAGCATGTTTTGCACAACCAATCCATTTCTTTGTCTCTATTGTCATTCCAATATCCCGTCTGCTTTTGAAGTAGTTCCTTAGATCAAAAGTGAGTTTTTCTTCTTACTTTAACTATAGATTTTTCCATCTTGATTAACGGAGCCTTTGTTACAGTAAATTGCTTTGCAGTAAAAGGCTTTTTAGAAAGGTGGCTAAATGTAGCAATTACAAAATATTGCTTTCTGCTTCTTACGTTCTTCCAAGTGAAATGGGAGAGTCTCCTTCTAGGACAGAAGATTTGACGGTTACAGATCTAGAACTGGAAGGTACCTCTGAAGTCTTCTACTCCAACCCCTTCATTTTACAAATGAGGAAACTGAGGATCACATTGGTGAAATGGCTTAAAGGTCACAGCTCCTAAGTAGAAGAGCTGGGATTTGACTCTTGACTCCAAGGTCCATAACTCTTTCCACTGTGCCAACTGCCTAGTGTACCCTCTCTGAATAATTGTACAATAAACTAGGCAACACCCAAGTCCCAAATGGACAGAGGCCCTTCTCCTCCCCCTTTTTATTCCTTTTTAAAGTCTTTTACCTTTTATACTCCTGTCAGACATTCTTAAAACATCTATTCAACTTCATGTCTTGGGATTCTGTTTTTTCTTTGATTAATGTGATAGTCACAAAATATGGACATGTCCCTGTTGGCCTTTAGTAGGAAAAATAACAAACTGCTAATCTTTCTCTGATCAATCACCTTTGCGAGAACAAAAGCCTGACCATTAAGTGGACAGTGTTGGACAATAGAAGGAAAGGCTCTCCTGTGTAGGAAGCATTCTGATCATATTTCGGTTGGCAAATCTCCCTCTCAGACTGTATGCTCAAGATCTACTCTAAAATGCTTAATTTTATACATTTTACTTTGAAAGTTTTGGTAGCACATTCATGAAAAGAAAATTTGTTTGTTTTGTTGTTGTTGCAAAGATTAATCCCCGTCCTTGTGAGAGGAGAGGGAGCCTGGAAATGTAATTGAACTTCTGACTGTCCCTCTTTGAGAAATCGGCAATTATATGAATTGTGAATGGGCCGAATTTCATATTAAATTAATAATTTAGCAATGCTTAGTTTCGAGCCAAATGTAAGTACTTTTCCCCTCCCCAAGCTCGTTTAAATTTGAACATGACTTGCCTTCCAAAACTCAGAATGCCAATTAGGCCAAAATATGCCAAGGAACTTTCTTAAACTAAGCTATACCTGCTTTCATTATGTATCACCTCATTGCTGAAATGTTGAAAATGTATTTTTTTAAAAAAGCATTCATTAAAAACTGGATTTTCTTTAGCCTCAGATTGTTGGCTGTAGTCTAGTCCTGAGATTCCTAAATATAGCAGATTGCCAGCCTTTAGGATACTGGTTATTTGGAGGTGTCTTTCTGAATTTGGCTGAAAATGCAAAAAATAACATCCCACCTAACAGCTCTGTGTTTAAAGAACAGCTTCAAATTCATTTGACATTTGAGAAATTCAGGGGAATAAATTTGATGAGACCCTTTCCTTTTCTTACAATTTCATCACAACAGCTCAAAAAGATCTATTTGGGAAATGACAAAACTCTTGGATTCCACATTTATTTTCTATCAGACTTTTTTATGGCAATTGAGACCTGTTACTTCTGACATTGAAAAATAAACATTACAACTGTGAAGCTACTTGGTTCTTTACAAACATAGAAAGGGCTATTTAATTTTAAGGGTAAATAAGCATTTTTTTTCCACCAAAATAGCAGATTTGTTCATTTTCTCTTAAGTCTTTTCCCCAAAAACACAGACTGTAGTTTGCAATTAAATAATTCAAGTGTCTTTTGAATGAACATCTTTCTCAAGGTGTTCTTGCATAATTTGGGAATGATTGAGTACTTCACCATTCAGAATTACTGAGTACTGTTTGTACACAACAGAAGCAAATTGGTTAAGTAGCTTCCTCTTCCCCCCATTAAAAAAAATAATCTTGATTGAAATGACATTGCTCATTTGCACAACAACTACAAAATTGTTTAGGTTCTTGAATAGAAACCAGCTGTTCATCTTCTCCTTGTATGCACCATGCTATGGTTTTTGAAAGCTCTTTACCAGCTCTCAATATTACAAGAAGAGATTCCCCCATTAACCCAATTGTAAATACATTGCTTTATATCTTTTATTTTTAGCAGCTGCCCTAAATAAGTAACATCAGATAAGTACAGGCCAGAGTTGAATAAAAATTTCTTTGCCCCCAAAGGGAAACTTGATGATTAATCAAGCATTTATTCTTTTCTTATAAAAGAGTAGATTGTGTTTATTCCAGGGAGGTGGGGAGGGGGGTAGGGATGATGGTGGAGGAGTAGGGAGTGCAGAGAGCACAGGGTGAGGTAGTTTGTTAAGGGGAGCGGGGAAGTAATCCTGAATTTTTAAAAATATTGCTGGACGATTAAAATTAGCGCAGTAATTATTTTGACCTTAAAGGGTTATAAAGTGTAGTTAGTGTTCAGAAAGGCAGCCTGGGCAACAGTGCTTAGAGGGCCAACTTTGAATTTAGGAAGATCTAGGTTCAAAATCTGCCTCTGGTACTATCATTTGTATAACTGTGGGCAAATCACTTAAACCCAACTCTCTAAGATTACGAGTTACAGATGAGTTAGCCATCTCAATTGGTGGAGGGAATTTCTACACTAAAAGTAGTATATCTAGAACTGCTACAGAAATAAAATTAGATATTCTAGGATGGTTAGTGATGTTTCTTAATGGATAGTTGCATCAATAATGGAATCAAATGAATCCAACAGCTATAGTACTTGGCTGTAATTTCATTGCATGTAAATGTTTGTGCTAACCTTTTCTTTTGAAGATAAGGAAAGTAACATTTTTTTCTAAGCCGACTTGCTGTTCCATAGACTCCATCTTCATTAATATCTGTGTTAAGTTAATTTTTTTCTTGAAAAGAGTTGCTTGCTTTTAAACCATATCTACCTGCTGAAGACTAAATTCTAATCTTTTGCTTCAAGCATCCAAGCTAATTAAAAAATATCTAGGCCTTAAGAGTACAAAAGAATTGAAAAATTTACTTTTTTTACTTTTTTGTCCTTGTGCTTTATTCATTTTTTCCTTCCTGCAAAGATTAATCATTGCAGAGCTAATGTTCTTCATGTTTTCTGAGAATGTTCTGAGAAAAAAAGGCCTGCCTTTGAGTTTTGCAACTGCTAAAAGTTATAAAAGAAGCATTTTGCCATTATCCCTAGTGACTGGATTCCATAGCAAATCAGACATTTCCATCATGAAAGTTTTATTGTCTCTAAATCTTCAGAATCACTGGATAAGTGGGAACGACTGACAGTGGCTGATGCATTGGAACCGGCCCAGTTTGAAGATGGAGAAAAAATTGTGGTTCAGGGACAACCAGGGGACGACTTTTTCATCATTACCGAGGTGAGTCCTGTGTTTGATGGTTTCCTTTAGGTGGTGTTCTTTTTTTTTTTTTTTGGAAGGGGCAATTGGGGTTAAATGACTTGCCCAAGGTCACATAGCTAGTTTTGTGTTAAGTGTCTGAGGCCGGATTTTAACTCAAGCCCTCCTGGGCCGGTGTTCTATTCACTGCACCACCTAGCCACCCCAAGGTGGTGTTCTTATAAGCAATATAATGATGAAACAAATCTTGTTATACATTCTTCCCATGGACCTGATATGGAAGGGAGAATGGGCCATTATGGATACTGCTAGTAGACTCAAATCAAAATGAAGGGCCAGTTAGGTGGCACAGTAGATAGATTCCTCTTTTGATGCCAGTTCCTTCATTGTAATGGGGCATCTAGGTGGTGCAATTGATAAAACATTGGGCCTGGATTCAGGCCCTAGAGTCAGGAGGACCTGAGTTCAAATCCTGCCTCAGATACTTACTAGTTGCATGACCCTGGGCAAGTCACTTAACTCCAGTTTTCTCCCCACAAAAATCAAAATGATACAGAGCTGTACATAATTGTGTGTATAAGAAGCATCTTTAATGCTTGGACAAGCAGAAATATCTTGGGTAGAAATGAAAGACAAAGTAAGAGGCAGTGTGGTGTAGTTAGTGGAAAGAGAGCCAGCCTTAAGTCAGAAACACCCATGTTCAAGTCTGGCTTTTGACCATGTGGTCCTGAGCAAGTCATTTAACTTTGTGTTAGACCAAAGCACACCTCTAAGCCTGTAGGATACACAGCAGTGATTATTTGTGCTGATGAAGTGTTTCTTCCCTGGGAGTTCCCTAGACCAATGAAACCATGGGTCTGAACTTATATCCTCTTTCCCCACAAAACTTTGAAAATGGTGACTTATAGGATCTAGAAATGGAAGGGACAGTAATGATCACCTGATCAAACACCATTTTCCAGCTCATTTTACAGATGAGGAAACTGAGGCAAACAGGGTTAAGTGACTTGCCCAGGGTCACACAGCTAATAAGGGTCTGAGGACAGATTTGAACTCAGGAAGAGGAGATTTCCTGAATCCAGGCCCAATGCTTTATCCACTACACCACCTAGATGCCCCTTTATGATGAACAAACTAGCATCCAAAGAGAAAAAAAGATTTCCCTAAGGTCAGATAGCTAGTCAGGAAATAGCAGAATTGGAATTTGAACTCAGGTCTTCTTTCTCTAAATCTAGTATTTGTCTCCAGTACTGCACTAACAGTACCAAACTTTACTTGTCAGGGATACAGGGACTTTTTTTTTTTAAGACAATGCACATGATTTAAAAAGGAATAGTGCATGATAGACCATGTCCATATCTTGCTATCAGCTCAAGCCTCAGCAGCTGTCTTGAGAAGAGGGCAGGGGAAGGAGAAGAAACCTTTGGTAACTGTTTGCACATCTTGCCAATTTTCCACACTGGATTTGATGGATAAGAAAATCTCATTTTTCTCTTTAAGAGGTACCTTAGATTTTCTGTAGGAAAGAATGAAAACTCTCTAGTAACTAGTTCTTTTGTGTCTAGTAGATGAAGGAATAGGTAAAGTCTAGCATAATAGCATTTGGAACAAGCCCTTGTTCTTCCAAAGGGTTATACTTTGGTTTCATATGTTTTCTTTGAGCAAGGGAGAGGGAGGCAGGGACAGACAGACACAGAGACAGAGAGAGACAGGAACAGAGAGAGAGAGACATAGAGACAGGGAGACAGAGAGAGGAGACAGAGAGAGAGGCAAGAGAAACAGAGGGGAGAAAGAGACGGAGACATAGAGGGTAAGAAAAGGAGAGAGAGGAAGAGAGAGAAAGAAGAGAGAGAGTGAGGAACAGAAGAGCTACAGAGAGATAAGAGAAAGGAGAGAGATAAAAACAGACAGAAAGAGAGGAGAAGGAAGAGAGAGAGAGAGGAAGAAGAGGAGGAAGTGAGAGAGAGCTGGAGAGAGAGAAAAGAGGAGAGACAGGAGAGAAAAGACAAAGACACACACACACTGAGAAAGAACATTTGGTAAGCATTTGATGTGTGCCAGACACTGCTAAACATTGGGGATAGAAATACAAGCAAACAAGATACAAGCTCAAAGAGTTTGTCTTCTGAAGGGGAAAGATAACAGATTAAGGGGACCTGGAAATCAGACAGTGGGAGGAAAGGTGGTTGTTGAAGAAGTCATCTCTAGAGTCAAGTCGTGAGTAAAGTATGGCTAGAGCCCCTCTTAAAATAGTAGTCGCGGGGGGGGGGGGGGGGGTAGGTGGTGCAGTGAATAGAACACCGGCCCTGGAGTCAGGAGGACCTGAGTTCAAATTCGGTTTCAGACACTTAACACAAAACTAGCCATATGACCTTGGGCAAGTCACTTAACCCCAATTGCCCTACCTTTCCTCCTCCAAAAAGCAAGATAAAATAAAATAGAATAAAATAATAGTCTCATCATGAGAGTGTCAGAGAGCCCCTGCAGAGTGGGGCTGCTGGACAAAAGTTTCTTCAATGTGGGAAGGTGATTATTGAAGAGGAGAAGAAAGAGAAACAAGCTACACTAAGCTTTAGATATCTTATCAATATGTTAATACTCATATAGTCCTTATTTCATACGTTTTTAAAGATTAAAAACAATTTTATGTTCGCATTGTACCTTTGGCCTTAAGCAGTTCTAAAATTTTTTTCTCCTTCAGATGAAAGGGAGTATAAGTTGCATGTAATTATACAGATTTCCCAACTTCCATTGAAGTCCTTTCATTTCCCTATGAAATGTACTAAGTAGTAGCACTAAGCAATAGTAAAGAAAATCATATTATATGAAGTTATGAACACTGATCACTTTGGAAGTATTTTTCTTATGCATACATGTGGTTGTCATTCATTTACTCAAAAATCTTCCAGGTTTTCATATCGCTTACAAAGTTAAAAATCAAACTCCTTTGTCTGGCATTCAAAGCCTTCCACATCTGGCATTACTCTAGCTTTCTTGCTATACTATGTGATACTTTAGCCAAACTGAATGACTCTTTAATCTCCAATAACACCTTCTGTACTTTTTCATCTCCATGCCTTTGCTCACAATGTCTTCCTCTTCATCCAATGAATTCCTACCCATCCTTTAAAGACTGACTTAAATGTTGCCCCCTATATGAAGTCTTATGAGTTTCTTCCTCCCATAGCATTTTAATTCAAAGATTTTTCCTCATCAACAACTCCCCTTCTTATCTTGGTTGCATTGATTTTGTTCATATAAAAGCCTTTCAGTTTCATGGACTCGTTTATTTATTTATTGTTGGGTGATCACCTCTATCCTTTGTTTGATTAAAAATTCTCCCTTTAAGACACAGCTATGAAAGATACTGACGTGGTTCTCTGTCACATTACATTTTGTTTTATAACTCTCTAAAGTACTTCTATCATATTGTACTTAATCTGTAATTTTCATATGGGTAAGAACAGTCTTATCTAGAATTTATAGCTTTCTCAGTTTAGTATAGTACTCAGTACACAGTAGGCACTTTGAAAATGATGGTTCAGTATCAAATGGATGAAAATGTAGAAATCAGCAACCCCAATAGGAGATTTGGCTAATATAACCAAATTCAGCACCAACATTCATAGAGAAGAAAGAAAAAATGGCTGAGATCTTTGAGGAGCTCAGCATACCTAACCTTGTGAGTTTCATTTGAAAATACTGGCCAGAAGACAGTTATATATGCATATATGTATATATGTGTGTATGTATTTATGCATTTTATGAATTATGGAATTCCATTTATCAAAAAAAATTTCTTTTATCTTTCCTCCTGGATGCTAAAGTATGCCACTATGAGGAGATTTGGGTTCTCTCACTTTTTTCTTTTATTACTCCCCCACTTGTTGGTGGTATTAATGAGAAGTGAAATATCTAAAAGGATGAAAGGAAGGAGGAGAAAAGGGGCCATGGGTTTGGATAATCTCTAGACTAGATCATTAGCCCCTGAATAATCAAGGGCCAGTTGCAATGTTTGTACTTCTTGGCTGGATATATGCAGGCATTTTGAAATGGCTATTCTGTGGAATAGAATAGAATAGAATCTGGGATTGAGAGGGAGGTGAGGATGCATAGGGAGTACATTAACTTAAACTCACCAGAAGAGCTGACAAATGGCTGCTTAAAAAAAAATAAAAGATTAAAGGAATCCTGGGAGGAGGAAGGCAAAGGAAAGGAAGAGAAGGGAAAAGAGATAAGAGGGAAGATTCTACAAGCATTCATTATAAGCATCTACATGGTGCTAGGTATGGAGCTTCAAGGATTTAAAAAATTGTGTATTCTTGCCTACAGGGAGCTTAAATTTTCATGGGTGGGTAGAGGGGAAAATATAGCATGAAAAATCTTGAGAAATGTTATACATCCCTAGGCTTGGACATTCATTTAACACAAACAAGTTTGTTATTTTAGTGGGGTAATGTGGTCCATGGGAGGGAGAAGAAAGAAAAAGAAATCAGCATAGGAATATTACTATTCTGGTCAGAATTATTTATGTCCAAAATGGAAAACTTGTTCCTTTCTTCCGTATGAGAAGTAAGAATTGGAGAAGAAAAAACTTTGTTTTGTTTTTTCTCACCTTGATTCAGCAAGGACATGAAATGCGTTAACTCAGAAAGCTGATGCCTTGAATTCCCTCCAAAAATATAATAATCCATCCTGTGGACAGACTATGGGAAAGGCAGGGTTTTTGTAATTGCTACTTAGGGAGAAGGCCATGATTTAGCTTTGAATATTTCTGAAGCTTTTATTCTAGATTTTTAAGGGACTTGTATTTTTATCTCACAAAATATTTTTATAAAGCTAGGAAATAGTCTCTTGAAGGGTGTGTCTACAAAGCCATTTGAAGACATTTCCCAAGGAAACCATTTTCTTTGCCCTTTAGAGACTGCATAACATTGATTCCTTTCTTCAGATGGTAGATGTAGCAAAATCATAAACTCTGACTGTGTGTAGACAGTACCACAATATGGCATGTCAGAGCACATTCTCCATATTTCTTTTTGCCTGCTCTCATTCTGCTTTGTGCTATATTTATTTGTGTTTATTATCTCCTTGACTAGGTTATAAGTTCTGTGAGGGCAGGGATTTTGTCATATTATTCTTTATGTCCCCCATGGCTCCTAGTGTAGTTTCTTGCATACAGTAGGTATTCAATACCAAAAATTTGGGGAATGCAGCCAAAGCAGTCTTTGGGGGAATATTTTTATCACTAAACACTTTTATCAGCAAACAAGAAAGAGTAGATTAATGAATTGTGTAGACAACTAAATTAAAAACTAGAAAAATCAGCAAATTTCTAGGTATTTGGTAAATTCCATTCAATTTAATGAATATTTATTAATCACTTACTGTGTACAGGGAACTAGATGCAAGATGGCATAGTGGATCATTGCCAGTGGATACCAGGAAGACCTGGGTTTAGGCCCCACTTCTGATAGATACAGAATGAATGACCCTCTAGGCATCACAATCTCTCAGTGCCCCAGGCAACTTTCTAATTGTATAAAATGCAAAGTGACAACCTGTATTGGTAGAGAGATTTTTTTTTTCTTTCCTTTCTTTTTTTTTCCAAGGAAGAAATGTCTATTTTTTTTCAGAGGAGGAAAGCAAGGCAGTTGGGGTTAAGTGACTTGCCCAAGGTCACACAGCTGGCAAATGAGTCAAGCATTTGAGGCTGGATTTGAACTCAGTCCTCTTGACTCCAGGGCTGGTGCTCTATCCACTGTGCCACCTAGCTGCCCTGTAGAGAGATTTCTAACTGGGAGTTCCAGATACACAGACAGATAGCTAGATACACACATACATACATACACACACATACATACACACATACATACACACACATAGATAGCTATAGATGCATATATGTGTGCCTATACACACACACATCCATTTCTCTATGTATATGTATACCAATGAAATCCTAGGTCGTTTTCCCCTCTCTCCATGCCCATCTTCCTACCTCCCCCCCTCCAAAAAAAAGGGAAAAGAAAGTCCAAGGTGTTATACCAGGAATGAATTTATTGAATAAATCTGTGAATTGAGTAACTTTAGTCACTTAAGTATCATCATTTATTTTTTATCACCATCACCTAATCAGAATCTATACTCTTTTATGTACCTAGGTAATGTAGTATAATGGAAAGGATAAGACAATCCTGATTATTGGGCAGGCTTTGTCGCCAATTTTCTGTGTGGCTTTGGACTTGGTCTCCCTGAACCCCAGCTCTCTCATTGTATAATGAGGATCATACTATTTGCTTTTCTTATATCAGTCAGGTATCAGTAAGGGTTTTAGCTGATCACTCCTGAATGGGGAAGGCAAATTTGAAAAACATACAGCCTCCAGAGATCTTTGAGCAATCACTTTTTAAAAATTTCTTCTACTCTACGGATTCCTCCCAATATAATTATTATACTTCCTTTGACTTTTTGATTAAAGCCTTATAAACTGAGGGTGCTTCTCCCTCCACCCACAAGCTGAATCTCAGAAAAGAACTCTGACTTAGGATCGGTACCATTCCAACTTGGCTCCTCTTTTCCTCACTGTCCTTCCCCCTCCCCTTTTCTGGAATTGAACTTCCTGGCTGAACGATAACTCAGATTCAAGATTCCTTGCCCCAACCCCTCACTGAGAGCAGTGAAAAAGGGCTGTGACCCAGTGTGATTGTGAAGATCTCATGAGATAACATATATAAAATGTTTTGTAAGACATTCAGGTACCAAATAAATGTCAGCTATTATTGTTACCAGTTAACAAGCATTAATTAAATACCTATTGTGTGCCAGGCAGTATACTAAAGAACTCAAAATACATTTTTTTTTTTGGCAAGGCAATTAGGTTTAAGTGACTTGTGGGTCACACAGCTAAGTGTAAATGTCTGAGGACAAATTTGAACTCAGATTCTCCTGACTCCAGGTCTGGTACTCTATTCACTGTTATATTCACACATATTCACCTAGCTGCCCCAGAATACAATTAAAAAGAATGAAGCCACCCCTTTTCTCATAGAATATTACCTAGAAAAGAGAAAAGGCATAGATGTTTCTTTGAATGACTCTTAAAATTAAATGACATGAAGCCTCTCAAAGGTTCTATATTCTCAATAAAAAGATATCAATAAATCTATTTGGAAAATATAGAAAATTCTCCAGTCTCCTATTATTGAGACCCAGGACCTTCTCCCAAACAGGATAAGGGCCTTGTATGTTAAATATAATATACTAAAAGTAGTTTTTAAAAAGTCATATCTGTGATTTCATTGGTCCAATATGTGTCAGAAGCAGGACTTCAATGCATTTCTTCTTGACTCCAAGGCTATGTATGTTTTTATCCTCTACACCACTCTAGCTCTCTAACTAAAACTGATAATTACAATAATTTCTTATACTTGTATAGTGTTTTCTAGTTTTCAAAGCACAATTCACAAACATTATCTATTATCTGCTCCTCCCAAAGACCCCAGGAGGTAGACAGGGTGGTGGTGTTATTCCCATTTTGCAGGTAAAGAAACTGAGGCTTGGGGAGGTTAAAGCTAGTTGCCCAAGGCAATGTGGTTAGTAAGTGGTAGAGTCAGAAAATCTAGGTTTGAGTACCAGTTCCCAGTCTTTCTAACATGCTAGTTTAAAATGGGGGGGCACTAGAGGAGATTGTCCTGGAGGTAGGTGTAGACCAGATAAATTACTGAGGCAGTAATAAAAAGTTATCATTATAAAAGACTTCTCAGCAAAGGGAGTTCGACATTTTTCTAAAATTTTTTGAATTTGTGGCTTAAATGTCTACTCACCACAGAGTGTATGCATACAGACGTGGTAACCCCTGAAATGGCAAATGGTTCACCCATATTATTTCTACTGCTGGAATGTAACCTAATACATTTTATGGCGCCACAAAAAGCTATACCTTTACTTCAAATACAGTTTAGTCTCCTTGAAAATGTGTATTTCCCCTCTTTATTCTGTGATCAACCGAATTTGGTAAGTCACGGTCACACCATAGTAGTTTACAGGAATTAAGAGTTTTGCTTGCAGACTTTGAGTTGTTAAAGCATCTCTAATAGAATTTCAATTTTAAGAGTCACTGTTTTATTAGTAGCTATTAAAAATGTCATTGACTACTTGAAAGCAAATATAGCTCTAAGCTCCTTACTACTGGGTTTCAAACAGGTGTCTTGAGCAGTATGACTGTATGACTTTATAGTATGGTTTTTCCATGTGACATGTTTCTCATCTAGCAGGTACTATGCTTGCAATTCAGGTAACTGCCGCCAGGTAGGTGACTGGTGATGCCAAGATTGTGGTCTCCAGCTTAGCGGACCTGGTTTTTGTAGGTGTAGTTACAGCATATCTAAGGTTTAAGGGAAGCCAGTATGCACTGAAAAATAGAATTGAATAAAGGTAAGACGTTTGACATATGAATTATCCTTTTTAGGGAAATTAATTTATTCATTCAATCAACAAGCATTTATTAAATGCTGGGCTCTTTTAAAAAGACAAAAAACAATCTCGGCCTTCGAGGACCTTACACTGTATGGCAAGAGACATATAGAAATATACATGCATACATACATATGTAAACCATATTCAAATGAGAAATAAGGCATTTTTATAGTGAGGGATAAAAAGGTAGGAGAGATGAGGAAAGGTCTCACGTAGAAGGGGGATTTTGAGCTAAGTTTTGATGGAACTCTGGAATTTTTAGAGGTGCCATGGGTGAGGAGGGAGACCATTCCAGGCATAAGGGACCATCAATGCAAAGATATGCAGCTACATCATTTATTAGTAAAGTTGGAGACAATTTTTGTGAAGCCACAGTTTAATAAAAGATGGCATTTTTATCTTTATACACTTTATGCCTTCCCTTTAATTAGGGAAGAGAAAAAAATGAAACCCTTTAAAAGCAAGCATTGTGTTATAATGACAGCCTGGATGTGTTACTTTTCATACTTTTCGCATTTGGATTTTGTAAAAGCTGCCCTTTAGCTTCCAGTTAAAATATATTTTGACTCTAAAGTAGATTTTTCTAATTTTTATAGATTCTACTTAAGTAGAAAATGACTCCACTCCACATAGTCAAATGTTTTCTGGTTGTGCAGACTTACCTTACCTGGTAGGATGACTGTTGATGACAGGGGCCTGATACCCATTGGAATTCAGGCAATTGAGATACCAATGCATCTTCAGATCCATCTACTTGAGGGAAGGTGTGTGGGGAGCTAAATTCTTCATAGCTCTAGGAGGTGGTTTAGTGACTAGAATGCTAAACTTGGAGTCCAAAGACCCTGTTTGAATCTTGCTTTGGACACTTAATAGCTGTGTGACCCTGAGTAAGTCACTCACCTCTCCCAGTCTCATTTTCCTCATCTGTAAAATCAAAGTGTTGGCTTTCAAGACCCCTTTCCAGCTCTCTGTCTATGATCCTGTTGTCCTTTGATTTTGCAGTGCCTGTTGTCAAGGATTCTGGATGTGTTCAGTATTGCCCTTGTTATAGCATGCCAATAGCTTATTGTGATGATCCCATTTGTAGGATGTCAGCCGTTCCAAGTGAGAGTATTTATAGGAGCTTCTTCTACCTGACCGGTCTGGTCCAGCTCCATTCCAACTAATACTTAAAAATATATATATATTTTTTTGTTCCACAATATACCTACAGCCTTCCTTGCTATCTTTCAATTTTCTTGCTTTCTCATGCTGATGGATTGGCAAGCCCTTGGTCAGCAGTTGATACGCTTGCTTAATTGTGAATATACTGCCCTGCTTTTAATTTTTAAAGTAAATTGTTTTGTCAGCTATTCCTTTCTTTCTCTGCCAGTGACTATTCAGGGAGAAAAAGGCTCCTCTCTAAAATACTCATAGGTCCAGCCAACTTAGGTAAGCCTTTTAGAATGTCACCTTGTCTTTCATCTCTTTCTTGTTGCTCTGCTCCTCTTCCCTTTGTGTCTTTTTTTTTCTTTTCTTTTTTAAATTTTTTTTCAGTTGACCAAAGTTTATTTCTGTCTTCCACCTTTCACCAATGGAAAAAAAAGGAAAAACAAAACAAAATTTTTGTGGTAAATATGCATTAGTAAAACAAAACATTCCCACACTCATTGTGTCCAAAACGTGTTTCATTCTTCATCTTAACTCCATCTCTTCATCTTAACATCCAACTCTGTCAGGAGATGGGTAGCATTCTTCAACACTGGTCCTTTGGAGTCAAGGAATTACACTGATCAGAGATCTTCAGTCTTTCAAAGTTGTTTCTTTTTACTATGTTGTTATTTTATAAATTGTTCTCTTGGTTCTGCTCACCACTCTGCATCAGTTCATATATTTTCTCAGGTTTTTGTGAAACAGTCCCATTCATTGTCTCTCACAACATAACCTTTCATTACATTCATACGCCATAACTTGTTTGACCATCCCTCATTTGATGGGCACCTCTTAGTTTCTGGTACTTTACCACTACAAAAAAAAGCTGCTGTAATTATTTTTTGCACATATCCTTTGTGCCCTTTTAATTCTATCTTGCATTTCTGAAGGTGATCAATTGGCTTTCGAATTAAACCCAAGAATTTTTTTAAAAAAATAATACTTTTTCTTCCAATTACATGTAAAAACAATTTTTAACATTTTTAAAAAAGTTCCGAGTTCCAAATTTTATCCTTCCCTCCTCCCAACCTGAGATGTAAACCTGGGAATTAAGATGGTAAGCATGGAATTTTTTTGTTCCAGACCTATAATTTCGTTGATATAAGGGAGCTGAGGAGGAAAGCTCCTCTACTAAATCAGATCAGTAACTGCCTGACAGGTTCTAGTCTTTTGGAGTTGCTTAGGAGGAACTAAGAGGTTCCAGGATTATATAACCAATATGTGTTGGGGGGAACTTGAACTCATGTCTTCCTAACTCCAAAACCAGGGCTTTATTCACTATGCCATGCTGTGTCTTGATCATGAAATAAGGCTTATATACTCTAGAGATGAAGGCCTTCTAGACATCTTTTTACTCCTGTTGCTTTTCAGATTTGAATCTCCATCATGTTTGGTTTGGTTCTTGAATAAGTGTTAAAGAATCATAGTGATTCAGCATTCCTTCCTTACAGATAATAGATGTAGAAAACTGTTGAGAAACTTACCAAGTCATTAGTACTATATTTTCAGCTAGAATGAACCCAAACTTTATATGCTTTTGTCTGTGTCCAGTTCCTCTGTTTGAGTAATTCAGAAAGTAGGGCTAGTGAAAAAGGAGGTACTTTAAGGAGCATCTTAAAAGGAAATGTTAGCCAGATTCACCCTGGGAGGGTGCAAGATAGATGCATGCTCTGCTTTGGCGTTCCAATACTACGGCTTTCTGAGATTCTTCCTATAGGACTTGTTCCCTCCCAAGGGATGAAGCTGTAGAGTAAGCCTCTTTCTGTTGGCTCACACCAGCTGTCTTTGAAACTGTTCATGATTTGCCAACCCCTCTGAAACCTGATCCCCAAAGGTCTTGGAAAGTATGCTTGGCAGGCCAGAGTAGAAGCACCCCTTTTCCTGGCCTGATGCTTGTTATTAGGAGTCCAAGGAAAAAGAGGAATAGAAATACCACATGGTTAGAAAGTCCATGATGTCCATAACAGCTGTGCTGTCTCATAAGAGTTAGCAATTTTCTCTTTGCATGGTATCTACCTCCAGCAAAACCCTACCTATGTAGAGAGAGTTGGCCAGTGTCTTTTTCAAAGGTCTTTGCCCCTGGCTTGCAAAACATATACGTTTTGAATGTATTTAGATCAGTAACTGTGAGACTTATAATTGTGTGGTAAGAAAATGTTTTTAAAAACCACAACAATCCATTTCTATTATGCTTTAAGGTTTAAAAAAAAAATCACTCTTCTTGCAACAACCAATTATGAAAGATAGTTGTATGCACGTTTCATAGCCAGGAAAATGAGGCTTGGAAAGGTGAAGTTTTCCTATGATCTTGCCTTCCAACTTCAAGTCTAATGTTCTTCCATCATAACCTGTCCCTTTCCTACCTTTCCAGTCTTCTTCCACCTTATTCCCCTCCATTCAGCAATCTAATGACACTGTCCTCCTTGCTGCTTTTCCCATGTGACACTCCATATCCTGACTGAGCATTTTCATTCCAAGCTGGGAACTCTCTCCCTCCTCATGTCCATTTCCTGGCCTTCCTGGCTTCCTTCATTATCACCTGAAGTCCTACTTTCTGCAAGGAGCCTTCCCTAGTCCTCAGTAGTCTTAATACCTTCATTCAGAGACTACCCCCAATTTATTCTGTATATAGCCTGTTGTACATTAGTAGTTTGCATAGACCGTGAGCTTCTTGAGAGCAGGGACTCTTTTTCCTCTTTCTTTCTATCCCCAGAACTCAAAACATAGTAGGTGCTTAATAATATTAGTTGTCTGACTTTCCACTTGCTACATCTTAAAAGTGAGGAGGCAGATCTACTAAGCACCAAGGTTTGATCAAACAGATAAAGGGCATGAGATGACATCTGAGTAAGAAAGGAACTCATCTTATCTAGTTCAGAGTGTGGATTAGATGCTATTTTTTCTTTTTTGTCAGAAGAGAAGGACTCTGCCAAACCCACTGAGTCAGTTCCTGTAACCACTATTCATTGTCCAGATACTATATAACCTTGTCAGAATTTCTGTCTTCATTGATTGTGATCTCCAGGAGAGTGATAGATGATGATGAAGAGGAGTGTTGGGGTTGAGGGAAATCTGTTGCCTAGTGCTAAGGTTTCTTCAACAAGTCTCCTATACATAGCCATCCTATCCCTTGATTGACCTCAGCACTATCTCTCTGCAAGTCTCCATTCAAGCCCTGCTTTTCTATGACACTTGAATTTCCTTCTTCATGAGAAACCTCCAGTCAGGACTGGTGGCAGCTGGATTACTGAAAGCAGGTTATCCATAAAATTGAGACATTTTTCCCATGGATCTGGAGTGAAAATTTCAAGTCCATTCCCACATTGATAGCTCCCACATACCACAGCTAAGCACCGGGTTGCCTTGGAGATGCTAGATTGGATTTATCTCCTCTCCTTGCAAATTAATTTTATGAATGTCCATATCCCAAAGTGACAGCAGAAACAACTCATTTCAAAGCTGTTTTCTGGCTTGTGAGAATTCTTCCCTTACTCTTCCTTATAATAAGTGGTGCTGTGATTATAAATGTTGCTGATTAAGTGTGGCCTTTGGACTTTTTTGTATAGTGGGAAGTATGATATTTCAAAAGTGAAATGTATTTGTAGGAAACTTAGGACAGGGGGAGGGGGAGAGAACTCAGAGCACACTTGAGAACTAACCTCATTCTTGGTATTTCTCCTGTGCCTTCTCAGTTGGAAAGGCATAGAAGTCTACCATTTGTAAACTCTGTGAGTGACTTTTCATATTCTTTCCCTACTCACATGGTTTAAAAAAAAAAAAAAATCTATCTCAGGATTTCACAGCTGTTTTGCTTTTGTACTTAACACATCCTGTGGCAAGCAGGGCTTGCACCTTGAACTCTCTCCCAAACAAAAACAAGTCATCTTCAATTAGAGTTAATATATCCACAATCTAATTTTCCTCCCTTCTTTTGGAACTGCTTACATTCATGGCTACCCTGACACCTACCAGATTAGAACAGGCTGGCCAGTTCTTTTGGCTAATCTGATTGTAAACACATTATTAAGCTAATAAGCATTAATGATCTCCCAGTGTACATTATAATGACTTCTTAGGGCCTCGGTTTCCTCCTCTGTAAAATGAGAGGCTGGACTAGATGCTCACAAGGGTGCCTTTAGCTATGAAATTCTATGAACTGACATTTTTTTTTCCAGGGCGAGTCTGTGAATTCGGGATCTTTCAGGTAAAGATGCCATATTTTAAAATGGCTTTTAGCATCCCAGGGACCTCTTGAATGGTCTTTTATTATTTTTTTCAACCCAGGTTGGAAGTGCAATAGCCAGCTGATCAACATGGGAGCTATGATGCACTCCATTTTCAACTTGTGCTGCTTTGGACCTTCCGGCAGCCTAGTGGACCTTCTCTTCAACCCTCCCTCACCTCCCCCTCCCCCCCCACTTCCCAATCAGAAGATCCCAGACTTAATGCAGATAGACTATTGCCTTAGGATATGGTAGCTCAGAACTCAGGAGATTCACCTGCCTCAGCCTTCACCAGTAGCAGGGATTATAAACATATAAAACCACCCAGCATGAATGGTCTTGCAATCAGTTTGGGACTTAAAGCTAGAGAAACCTTTAACTTGACCTGGTGAAGTATAAAGGCTAACACAGCTCTCACAGTCCTTGACTTTTTTGGGTTCTTGATGTGTTATCAGCAGCTGGTTGGAACAACCATTACTTTGTCATCATTGACTGCACCATTCTAACCAATGGAGCTCATTCATTGTCCTCTACTCTTCAGCTACTCATAACACCCCTAATCTAGCCTGACATAGTAAAAATGAGTGCCATATAAGGGCTATCCACATCCAGAGAAAGAACTACAGCGACTGAATGCAGATTGAAGCAAACTGATTGCTCTCTCTCTTTTGTGTTTTGTTTTGTTTCATTCTTTCTTTCTCCTTGTTCACTCCATTGCTTATAATCCTTCTTTATAACCTGACTAATATTTAATGTGAAGGTGCTTGTAGAACCTATATTGGATTACATGACACCGTGAGGGGGGGTAAGGGGGAAGGATAAGGAGGGGGAGAAAATTTGGAATTCAAAAACTTGTGGAACTGAATGTTGTAAAGTAAAAGTAGATAAATAAATTTTAAAAAAATAAAGTTACTGTAAACATTTTTTAAAAAGAGTGCCATAAGTAGGATCCTTGAGAGAGAATATAAAACCACACCCCCCCCCAATAAACAAAAATAATTCAAAGTCCTATTGATAATGAATTAGTAGCCTTGTCATCAGTTTTATCTCATATTAATGCTTTATTCTTTGGATGCAAACTGGTTTGCTCTCTGGGGACACTTTTGTATGTGGGACTCTTCCAACTCTACCTCTACCCCTACCATTCCTATGTTCAGACTATCATCCCTCTCTTTCTTTATCTATTGAATTCCTGTGTTTCCTTTAAAATCTGACTCAAATGTTACTTTTCTTCAGATCTTCCCAAATCCCCCTAATTGGTTAAGGCCATTCTCTTTGTTTCACATGACACACACTTTTGCAAATCTATAAAGCATTTAACCTGTAATGTTGGGGATTATAATCCTCTTAGTTTGTGTCTTATCCTCCTTCTAGATCCTAAGTTCCACGAGGGCAGAGATCATGTTTTATCTCAGTATTTTATCTCTTTTAATACCTTACAGTTTTACATATACATTTAGCACTTAATAAATGCTCATTGAATGAATTATTACATATAATGGTAATATTACATATTATTCTTAGTGTTTGAATTAGAACAGCTTTTTTTTTTTTTTTTGGGAAGGGGGAAGGCAGGGCAACTGGGATTGAGCAACTTGTCCAAGGTCACACACCTAGCTTTTTGTGTTACATGTCTGAGGCTGGATTTGAACTCAGGTCCTCCTGACTCCAGGGCTGGTGCTCCATTCACTGCGCCACCCAACCGCCCTAGAATAGCTTTCTAGGTTGTAGTGTAGCCCTTTTTTTTTATTATTGGTGATGATTGTTATTGTTGGTATAATTCATCTTATCATGTGAGAGTTGTTTCCATAAAAATAAATATAAATGAGGGAAGGTATGTGAAGAGGGGGTTTAGAAGTAGGGTTGCCCCAGTCCCCAAGAAAAGAGAAAAAAGAAGAGGGTCATTAAAGAATTTTTTTGGGGGTGGGGCAAGACAATCAGGATTAAATGACTTGCCCAGGGTCACACAGCTAATAAGTGTTAAGTGTCTGAGACTGGATTTCAACTCTGGTCCTCCTCACTCCAGAACTGATGCTCTATCCACTGTACCACCTAGCTGCCCCCACTGAAGACTTTTAAAGGCACAGAAAAGAACAGAAGGCCAGAAAGAATCACAGAAAAACAGGACATCTTTGAAAATTTTGTATTAAATTTATTATACACTTGAAAAGCGAGCAGTACATAAAAGGGATTTGCAATTTCATGTACAGTCCTCTTTTTCTGCTTAAGGTGTGCATATGGAATTGTTAATTTCATTTGATGTCAAGTTTGAAATTCAGAAATTCAAAAAAAAGAAATGTAAATTTAATCATTCAGATTACTCTAAAATGAACCTCGGCTGAGTTATAGTAGTAATCATAATTCACTTAAAGAATACTTTCCCATTTACAGATTTCTTTCCTTACTATGAAGTATGTAGAATATTTAGAATATCTACTATGAAGTAGTAGATCCTTGCACATTTGCCCCTGAAGAAACAGGTTTAAGGAGTCTAAAAGACTTGCTTAGTATCACAAAACTAATGAACTTTATGAAAATTAATGAATTTATACATGATTGTATAGAAATATAGCTTCTCAAGACTTTTTCAAAGAATTTTCACATCTTCAATCTCATTTAATCCCTACAGCAAAATTAGGAATTTGATAAAACAGGCATTATAATCCTCATTTTTAAAGACATGTTTACAGGGTAAACTGAGGGTTTGAGGTTGTGGGTTTTTTTTTTTTACTTCAAGGTCACATAGTTGAAAATAAAGTCAGGATTTGAACAGATGAGATATATATATATCATCTGACCAAAATAAAGGAAGAATTTTAGGGGTTTTGTTTTGTTTTGTTGTTGTTTGAGGAGTTGAGTGGGAAACAAGATCTGGAAATGTCTGAAAATTAACCAACAGTTCAGGCTTTCCCAGACGAGACAGATGTGGAATGTATCTGCTGGATTCCAAGGTCATGGGATTATCCCATATGAGATTCCTGGCACCGAGGTGAAAAGCTTTAAGCACCATGCAATGATTGTTGCCATAAAGAATGATATTTTGGCCAGGGAAAATCATAACAGATGTACAGTTTTTTTAACAAATAAATTTGCAGTGGTGTTAAACTTCTCTATTGAGTAGCCCCCACAACAAAGATCCAGGATTGGTCTGACTTTAGAAGCCGTGAAGGAGAGTTTGGAATTGTTTTTGCCTCATTCTCTGACTGATAGATTGCTTATTTGAGTGGCTTGTTAGATTAAGGAAACCTCCCCTCCTCCAGTCCCCATAAATCGGCATAATAACATGAGTCTTGTTATTGAATTACTATCAAGGGGAAAGCACTGTTAGAGACGTCCGCTAATAGAAATCAGGATGATGACCTAGCTCACAAACAATAGTAGTAGGAGAGGAAGTTGTTCTCATGTATTCTAAATGGAGCCCAAGTCTTGGCCAGAAGGTGTCTTCTCTGACTCAGCTGCCAGGAAGCACTAGGGCCCACTGCTGGGGAGCTCTGGGCGGGCTTGACTACCACTCTCCATCTCAGAGCTTTTGTGTTCACTTGTTGAGTAAGACTAGCTCCATATATGGCTTGTTGGAGTCAGGCTGAGTCTATTCATTCCAGTGACTATGTCCTCTGATGCCAGGTGTATTCAGAATTGTCCCAAGGGCCCCATGGCAGGAGCATTCTGGCTCTGGACTTTGTGGGTAGGGACTGTCCTAACACAAGTGCGCACCCCACCCGAGACAAAAGACAACCTGATCCAAAAAAAGCAGCCTGAGTCATGCCAGACTAGAGCCATGTATGGGAACCTTTCTCTGTTTTCTGCCCATCTCTCAAACCTCTGGGGTCAGGTGTGATCCGAGTTTGAAAAGGGGAAATGGATTGGAAAGGCTAGGACATATTTCCACAGACTCTCACCCTGTGACCTAACTAATTGTGAGAAGATTAAAGACAAAGGGGAAAAAAAACCTGTCTGTGCAAGTGTTAAGGTAGGGGGAATTTTCTTTTGGCTTCCAAATGCATAAAATTCAGCCCACTGCTCTATACCCATATTGGGATCAAAGAGATGACCCCCACACTGGAGACTGAGGAAATCCCCTGGATGTTAGACTAATAGAGTTTCCATAGGTTCAAGCCCTCCATTGTTGCTTGATCCTTCCCTTTCCCTCTCCTCCTTCCCTCCTCCCCTCCCCCCCAAATAAAGGTACAAAAGACATAGACTCCATCCCAAGCCACTAGGAAACTGTTTTTTGGCATCTCCCTTTATTGGGGTTTAATCCTGGGCCTAAGTGTGGCCTTGGGGGAAATTCTAAAACAACTAAATGAATTCTAAATAGAAATCCTTTCTCCCCTACTCCCCAGTTTGTGAATCGTAGATTTAGATCCAGACAGGACTTCAAGGCCACACAGACCAATATCGTCATTTTGCAGATGAGAAAAGAGGCCAAAAGCTACAGGGATTTGAAAACAGGTCCTTGGCCTCCAGTCGTGTCACTTTCCTTTCCTCTGTCTGGGCCGACTCTCCCTATCAGTCAAGATTGGTATCCATTATGTTGATGACTGATTTTAAAAAAGTTTTGTTTTTTTTAGAGGGGGTGCATATGGTTCCTTTACAGATAAATTCTTATTAAACTTACGGGGAAGGGAGGGGGGGAGGGAAAAAAAAAAGAACAGTTTAAAAAGCATTTAAATCCTTGACTTGGCCTTGGGTGTGAAGCGCTAATTACCCAAATGTTCATCTCAGTCTCTAATGAAGGAGTCCTTGCAAACTGGGCTTGTTATCAGGAAGCTATTTGCTTGCTTTTATTAATTCCCTTTTGGCTTTGCAATAAAAGGAGGACCGGACCACAGGCCAGATAAAGCCTGCCTCTGAAGATGAATGGCCTGTAAAGCAGCATTTGAGGGGTGGGTGGGAATGTGCTGCTGGGTTCTCTTCATCTAATGGTTACATTTTGACTTTAACCTGAAAAAGATCCCCTTTGGTCTCCTACAAGGAGCAGAAGAACTACAAAGTAAACCTTTCTAGCCTGTTTGAATGAAATCCCTGCCCTAGGCATACTCTGCTATCACCCGGGATAATCTCTTTAAAAAAACATCCCATGATTAATTATTAATTAGAAAGACAAATGTTGTCTAGAAGTGGGGTTTCAAAGGCAGCGATCTGCACTCCTTTGGTGTTTGTCTGGGTTTCTGTTACTCCCCAAAGAAACCCAAGCTGAAACTAGGAAAATCTCTGCCACCATCTGATGCTGAAGTGATGGGAAAGTGTCCCCACTGGGGACCAGGAGCGCTAAGTGCACACTCATCTCGCCTAGTAGGGTCCGAGTATGGCAATTCTCTGATGAGACTGGTCAGACTAAAGCATCCAGGGGAAATATTTCTTAGTTTAGGTAGAGCAGTCCCTTTTACAGATATTCTTGGTAACATAGTACAAATTTAGATAGCAGAAAACCTGAAAGCCATTTTATCTTTTGAGGGTAGGAAAATTTGTGAGTGTAACTTAACTAACCTTCCCCCAATCCCCCCCCTTAAACTCCCCTGGCGTTCTCATTTGAAATTATTTTGTATGTATGTTATTCCTCCAGCAGAATATAAATTTTTTGAACGCAGGAACGATTCCTCCTCTCCTTTCTCTTTCCCCTTACCCCTCAGTCTTTGTGTTCTCAGTGCCTAGCACTGTGTCTCACAGTAGATGCTGAATAAATATGTGCTGGATTGGACCATAAAGATTAAACTTCTGGTGCTTAGGACCTGGTACAGTGTGCCCCGTGTATCTATTTTCAGTATCAGCAGCATCTCTTCATCATGAGGTAGCTAGGGGGCATAGAAGATAGAATCCAGGACCTGGAGTCAAGAAGCCTTGAGGCCAAATATGACCTCAGACACTTATTGGCAAGTCACTCGATCTGACTGCCTTAGTTTCCTCATCTATAAAATGGGGATAATAAAGTACCTACCTGACAGGATTGTTGTGAGGATCAAATGAGGTATTTGTAAAGCACTTTGCAAACCTTAAAACACTATATAAATGCAAGCTGTCATCATCATCAATAAGTGTTTAAAAAAATTTTTTTTTATCAATAAGTATTTTTAAAGGAATGAAGCTTTAAATAAAAGCCCAACAAAATATTTTTTTTGAAGGTGGAAGTCAAAATTATAATAATAGAATCCTTTAGAGTCAACTTAGTGGCCATCCCTCTCATTTTACAGATGAAGAAACTGAGGTAACCAGGTTAAGTGATTTGCTCAGGGTCACACAGGTAGTAAGTGAATGATCAGGATTTGAACTTAGGTCAGTGCAATATCCACTGTGCCATCTAGCTGCGAAGATGATGATGATGATGATGATGATGATGATGATGATGATAATGATGGCATTTATTTAAGATTTCTTTAAGATTTTCAAACCAAGTCATCCCATGTGATCTTAACAACATCTCTAATGAGTGGGTGCTATTATTAGCCTCATTTTACAGAAAAGGAAACCGAGGTTCAGAGAGGTTAGAGGACTTGCCCAGGATCACACGGCTAAGAATTGTGCAAGATGGGGCTTGAGCCCAGGCCTTCCTGACTCCAAATCTAAATTTATGAACCATGCAGAAAAAATTACATGCTAGACCTTTGTATTTTTATATCATTTATTTTTTTCTGTTTTTTTTTAAATCAAAATATAGTCCCATAAAGATTTAACCAACTGTCCGAAAAACCCTTTCTTGAATTAAAGACTTTTATTCTTTACGGAGCACATAACAAACAATAGTTTGCTTTAAAGTGTCTTTTAAAATATGTGGGGTCCTGGGTGGTCCATAAACAGACAACAAAGTTGCTTCAACTGTGAGAGTTTCTCATTTCCTTTTTCCACTTGGTAAAATAGTTCACATCTGGACTGACAGCTTGTATATGATTTTTCAAGTCTCATTCAGAAGTAATTTGAAACAGCTGATTTATAAACCCCCTGAAAATTGGGGTTTATCCTGGGGAGTGGTACCCACCCTCAACTATGCAAGTTACACCAGGTGCCTCCCCTACTTTAAATGCTGGGAGGAATGTATGGGAAACTCAGATCTCAGTCCGATGTCAGTTACCACTGATTTCATTCCTGCACCTGCCATCATTTCTAGCTTGCCTCTGCACTTTTTTTTCCCTGTTAAGGAGATTTTTAAATGGCCACTATTTGAGTCTCTTCTGTGTTTATTGTGTTGCTCAGGGACTTCAACAGATGCAAGCCATAGCTCCCCTTAAGTGCAGTGTCACAAAAAATCTGACCAGTCTCTGAGGTTTTCTGTAAGTTCCCAGGATATATCTAAAGCCTTTAGGGGATTAAAGCTGTTTCTCACATGCCATGAGTCAAACTATTTAGTCAACAGCATTAGGAATTCTACTGGGTTTGAGCTGAAAGCACATTTGTTTACCCTTGTTCATTCTCTGGTTTAGGACAACCGGTTTCTTCAATTCACCTGAATATTGACAACTTTAGGTATGCATTTTCACTGCATGGGTTTGTTTTATAGCTTATGGCATCACTTTCCCCTCATTCAGCTTATTTGTATTTGAGAAGTCAACCCTAAAAAAGAATAAATTAAAGTACTATTAAAAAAAAGTCAACCCACATTTTCTCAAAACAAAATAGATGAGTGGTCTACAACCTACTTTTTGCTGATAACAGCATTGTTGAATACCTGAGGGTTCATTAATGAAAAACTTGGCTCTCTCATTATTGGGATGCATGCCTTACCCCTTTCCCACTGCTGCATTAGTTATGAGACTTTAATCACGATGTCTGTCTCAGACTTTTGCTTGGTCTGGTTACTTTCATATCTGCAGAATGTTTTCACAAAGTAACAGATGGTGGTAGGAGTAATTGGGCTGTGAAAACGACATTTACAACGAAAACTGGTTGTCGCCAGAAAAGTGTTCCTTCTTCCTGCCCCACCTTTTCCCACTTGTTTTCTGTCCTTTGCATTCAATATTCCATCTTCTGTAGGTGGTACTATTCTATACGCTATCTTGTCTTGAGTCATGATAACTATTAAGGTTAGTCACAAACATGAGCAGTTGATGACTAATCCATTAGAAAGTCACTTTTAAGTTGACCCAGTGGACATTTCCTGGCTTCAGAGAGAACTAAGATAACTACTAGCTTTGTAGAAAGAAGAACCCTTAGAAAATGCAGTAATTTTCCCTCCTTTGTGATTTTTATTGCCTTGTACATTGATATGTATGAAGAAGGAAAACAGTACATTGTTGGCAATAATCCACAGTGCTTGGCACAGACTTTCTTGAAAATCTGGCATCAGAATGAATGTTAATTCAGTTGTTTTCCCACAGAAGCTACTGATTTGTTCCTTGGCCAAGGCCAAGTATCTCTAAGATGATTCATTAGACGTTGGCACAAAGAAACCAATCTAGAGAGCTCACCTACTGAAACAGGTTTTTATATTGTTAGAACGACAACTCAAAACTCAAGGTGTACAACTCGAAAGTTTGATGAAGGAAATGTGTCTGTGTTGGTGCATCTCAGGTGGAGGAGAAGAGGGAGAGAAAAAAAAAAGGGAGCAGAGATGGGAGGGAGGGAGAGAGAGAGAGAGGGAGAGAGAGAAGTTTTCACAGATAACTGGTATAGACACATTTATTCCAAATGTTTTGGAGACTGAAAAAAATGTTTTTTTTTAAAAAAAAAATCTGGAACATGCAGCTAATTACAGAGCTCTTGTGTACGTTTTTGCATGAGGGGGCAAAAAATAGATTTGAATTAAGAAAAGTTTAATAGAGTGTATGTATGGAAATATGTTCTGTATAGGAATAATTGTGGCCAAAATGTGGAATCACTTTATACAAGAATGTCTTCATGTGCCATATATTTATTTAGAAGCTATGTTATATTTTTACCTAGGGCAGGTTTCATATGAATTAGAATCTCTCTGTCTCTGTGTCTTCTTTCCTTCAAATATGTATGTGTATTGTGTGTATTACACCAGCCCATTTATAATGTCTATCCAAAATACATTTACATGCATACAAACTCTATTAAATTATCTGTGTACTTCTTTTCTATCTTTTGTCTACTGTCCTTCTTTCAGTTTTGCTTTTAACTGCCTTCAAGATGACTTCGCTTATTTAAGTCTTCTGCTATATTTTCTCTTAAACTTCCCCCCCCCTCCACCATACTCTTCTTAATCTTTCTTTATCTTTCTCTATAAGATTTTTGCAAATAAGTTTCTGTTCTAAACTGGTATTTCCCTGAACTGCCATTATCATAGTGCATTTTCTGATAAAGGTAATGTTTAGGTTTTTTTTTTTGGTCTTTTCATTGTAACAATTGATTTTCATTAATACATGTATGAAATCATTTTAATCAATGCCAGTGTCCTTTTCTCCATCTCTTTCTCATTTTTTTGGTGTCAGCTTGTTTAAACAGACCCACTTGAAGTTGTGCTAATTATATACTCCATCTTTTTCTCATTTTTATTCTCCTAGTTTCATATTAATTTTTATCTTTGCTCTAATAAGCAGTCATTTGCCGATACACAGGAAGCTGATTTAGGAATGTCTCTTAAATGAGTAACCAGTCATTTCTTCTCAGTTAAAATAAAATCAATTTCATTTTTTCCTGATTTATTTGGTCCTTCCTATGTCCAGAGCTTTCTTATTCTTTTCTCAAATAGAATAGTAATGATGGATGAGATTTCTCTGTAGTCTTTAGCCTCTTTCCTTCCTCTGAACCATGTCTTCCTACTTTTTTTTTGTTATTGTTGCTGCCTCACCTCTGTCCACATTTGCATGGAAGTCACTGAATATCAAAGCACATGTTGCTTTGATTTTGAGGATCTTAGTGAGTTTTTGGATAGAATTTCTCTTCCTTTTCATCCTCTGATACAGATACTGGTGAATGTTTCAATTGTTATTTCTTTTACATTCATTATTTATTTATTGGCATTCTTCTTTTTTGAAATTTTGAATTCCAAATTCTCTCTCTGCCTCCCAGCTCTTCCCCCACCCACTGAGAAGGCAAGCCATACAATGTCAACCATACCTGTGAAATCAAAGTTGCAATTATTTACATGATGGTCTTCCCTCCTGCCCTTTTAAAATTAAAATTTTAGTTATTTCATTAAATATTTCCTAACTACATGTAAATTTTTTTAAGATTTATTTTTGAAAAAATTTGAGTATTAAATTCTCTGCCTCTCTCCCACTCCTTCCCCCTCCTTGAGAAGGCAAGCAATTCAATATCAATTAGACATGTGAAGTCATTCAAAACATTTTCTTATTAGACACGGTGCAAAAGAAAACAGAGACAAAGAAGTGAGCAAAATCAAGAAAGTTAAAAAGTATGCTTCAGCCTGCATTTAGAGTTCATCAACTCTCTCTCTCTGGAGGTGGGTAGCAATTTCTGTCACCTTACCCTTTGGAATTGTCTTGGATCCTTGTCTTGATCAGAGTAAATACATCTTTCATAGTTGATCATCCTTACAATGTTCCTGTGTGTGTACAGTGTTCTCTTGGTTCAGCTTACTTCACTTTGTGTCAGTTTACATTAGTCTTCCCAGGTTTTTACATGATGGTCTTTTTGTGGATATTTCCCACAAGTGCCACCATATAAGATGGCCAAATGTCCCATGAAATGAGATGTCTTTTTGCCTTTGAATGTAGAATACTTACTTTGATAGCATTACTTCCACAAAAAGAGCTCCAGAATCCTTTTTTTTTTCCCCAATGACTTGTTTATTTACTTTTAGTTTACAAGATTCAGTTTTACAGTCCCTTGAGTTTCAGATTTTCTCCCCTCTCTGTTCCCCGCCTCTCCCCCGCCCAAGGTGGCGTGCAATCATGTAAATAAAAAAATCACGCAAATACTTTCACACTGTACAACAGTCTGGTTGTATAGAAGGGTTGTAACCAATGAGTGGGAAATAGGAAAAAAGAAACAAAACCAAACATGAAAAAGAACGATAGCATGTATTGCTTCAGTCTCCATTTAAACTCTAGTCTTTCTAGATCTTTCTCTGAATGTAGACATCTCCTTCCATCCTGAGCCTTGTAGAGTTGTCTTATAACTGCGTTGCTGAGAAGAGTCCAGTTCATCAAGGTTGGTCGTCACACATACCATGTGTCTATGATTGTGTACAAATTTCTCCTGGTTCTCAGAATCATTCTTCCATTTTATCCTTTAGTCTTTTGGTTTCATTTAGAGTAAGAATGTCAAAGTTATAAGAGGTCAGTTCCTTTAGTAATATGTCAATTTATTGATTATTGGCTAAGAATATCATCTTTGGAATATCAGCAGCTAAATTAAAAATGACTGATAATCTAAAAATGGTGTTCACTTTAACACTTATTCTCACCAGTCTACCACCATCACTGCAGAAGCTGAAGGAGGAATGTGCAAGATTGAGGGACATTCTGTATTGTTCTTTGTTTCATGCATTGCCAATACTCAAAGAATTCATCCAGCAGCCAGCTTCCATGCTTAGCTAGACCAGTCCTCAGGTAGCATACAGTCTGATACTAGAACCTATATCTGAATCCTTTTTATTACTACTATAGGACGGGTTGGAGCTTGTGCTTAACTGGCACAGAGTTGGAGGACCTAGCGTTACCTCTGTTGTCATAATTGGCCATTGGAACAAGTGGCTGTATTTTGGGCCCTCCTGGATTAGAGTTAATGTCAATGGTAACTGTTTCTCTTTGGAAGAGCAACCCTGAGGGTCTTCCCCTCCCGGCTTGATTTCTTTTTCTTTTTTTCTAATTAATGGGGCCATCCCTTGACTCACTTCTTAAAGAGAATTATTCACTTAATGGGTGTTAGCTCACTCTAAATGAGAACCTGAAAAGACCTTAGCCTAAAAGAACCAGGGTCTCCCATTGCCTCCTGAGCCATCTCCAGTTGTCCCGATAAGTATCTGGCCACTGGACCCAGATGCATCTGGAGGAGAAAGTGAGGCTAGTGACCTTGCACAGCCTTCCCTCACTGAAATCAAAGTCAACTGCAAGTCATGTCACACATGAGTGCACACACACAGGTGTGTAAATTACTCAATATGGACAATACTTTTGATATGGTTTCATTTTGTAACATAAGTGGTCATTTATGTGTGCTTTTGCTGACATCAGGATGACTCAGAATCTCTGACCTTGACTTGATAAAATCAAGGTCTTATTCTTCAGAAAACAAGAAAAGACCTTCAGTGGGACTTTGAAATTTATAGGGGTTGTTAGTGATTCTTCTACTGTTCTGTATAGGTTTCTTGAAGTTGGAAAGGTAGCCAGAATACCAATTTTTAAAAAAATGCTAATCTTTCTTAAGAATAAAAATTTATCATGAAAAACTTATCATACAAAGGGACTATAGTACGAAAGATTCAAAAAAGGTCATTTTTACTGACGGAAATTACTTTTTCATTTAAGGCTATGATAAAACCATTGTTTTGCCTAGGTCATATTGTTTTATAGGTCCAGGTGAACCTGTAAAATCTGATCATTTTCATCATACTGCATAATATCCACCCCACAAATGTTTTGGGGATCTTTCATGTCGTGTGTGTGTGTGTGTGTGTGTGTGTGACAGAGAGAGAAGAGAGATAGCAAATACCATCTACAAAGTCTTATTCCAATACCTAATTATGATAATGAGGTAATGCTAGGTCCTCCAACTCTGTGCCAGTTAAGTACAAAATCTAACAGGTCCTGTAGTATTAAAAAGGATTCAGATGTAGAAATCATATCCCCATTGAGGGAATTATGAACTCAGTAACTATATTGATATACTATATTGATATACTAAGAAGAAAAATCATTCTAGAATTATGGAAATTCCAGAATAGATATATATTATAGCAACATGGTTTTATACTCTGCTATACATAATGAAAGGTTAAGAAAATCTATCTAAGAGATAGAGATAAATATGCTTCAGTGTTGGGAGAGTTACCTGAGTTAAACCCTCTCAAAACCCACATGCTATACTCAAGTCTAGATTTGGAAAAATAGACTAATTGTTAAAGGTATGTTTAGTATCCAATGTGATTAAAGTGTGATTTTGTGATTAATTCCAGAATATATGTCAAATTCTTTGCATACTATTCCAAATTGTGTAAACCAAATCATTAATAGCACAAGAAGGACATTTTTTGATATTAAAACTTTTTTTAAGATATAAGAAATTGTAAAGTCTATTGTCAGTCAATAAATTGAATTATTTTACTTGGTTTAAGTTAATTTTTATACCACCACATCTATATCTTATATCTCTGTCTGTCTGTCTGTTTGTCTGTCAACCTATCTATCCATACAGTTGTACTTATATAGAGAAACATATAATGGGCAACTGTTTTTAATGTGCATTTAAAAGCATAGGTATAAGGCTAAGATAACGAAATTCCTTAAAATTAAGGGAATTTACAGATGGAAATTCTACCTTAATCTATTTGAGCCTGGAAATGACTATTTATTGAAGAACAAGCTAGTCTTTAAATTAACTCAAGAATGTCTGATTTGTATAGGTATGTCTCTCTTTTGTAGAAACTTCCACAAAATTGAGTGGCCAACACCACCTACTGTAAAGATATCGGAAGTAGTTGGGTTGAATTGTGAGGTAAAGGGTGAGGCCATCACATATCACTGACAACCCTAGAGCAGGCAGACTGGGTTTGTCTTGAAAGACCAGAAGGTAAGGATGCTGGTCCAGTAGTCAAGGCAACCAGATGTTAAGGAGCAGAAAGTTGCTAGTGCTGCTCTCTGTTGGACGGAAGGGCTCTGTAGCTAAGCTCTAACCAGGTCTTTGGGTAGGCTCATGGCTTGTGGTGAGAACTTGAATGGACAGACTTTTTTGATTATCTTGATATAAGCTAGTCAACCATTTTCACAGCAGTCAAAGGATCATGGATTTAGATTTAGAGATGGAAGGGGCCTTGGAAGCCACTGAGTCTAACCTCATCATTTAACAAATGAGGAAACTAATCAGAAGAGTGCTGGAGGCAGCTCCAGCTGGTTTGTGAGAACTAATTGTTAATTTTTCAGGGTGAGCATTTACACATCAGAAATCAGCAAATACTACAAATTAGGGCTTTTTAAAAAATTGTTGTTGATTGTCTGGACATAAGAAAATAATGGAGCAAATGTAATGATACAAATGTATGTCTTTCTTCCCCTGCAGAGCTGCTTGTTAAATGTTTGCTAGCGTATCCCTGAAACTAAGATCAGAGGTTGAAATAATATGTAAAAGGCACTTTTGTACCTCAAAGTACTTTATAGATACTAGTATCTGAATCAGGTTTGTTGAGCCAAGCACTGAGTAGGCAGATTGGCTTAGTTTAATAGCTGTGTGTGTCATTTTTTTCTTCTATAAACCTATCAATAATAATTGTAACAATAGTAATAGCTAGCACTGATATAGCACTTTAAGATTTGCAGAATGCTTTGCAAATATGATCTCGTTTTATCCTTGCAGTACCTTTGCTATTATTACTATTATCCATTTTTTGTATGCAGAAACTGAATCTAAAAGGGGTTAAGTGACTTGCCCAGAGTTATGCAGTTTAAGTTTTGGAGGCAGGATTTGAACTTAGATCTTCCTTAACTTCAGGTCTAGCACTCTATTCACTGTTCTATCTCTCTGCCAATGATTCCCCATTTGAGGCATGTGCAAGTAACAAATATTGTTAAGCCCATTTTCTGGATTAAAAAATGAGGCTCTCTGAAATAAGGCAAAACATTGAGACAACTAATGACTAGCTTAGACAACTGCTTTTCCTGATGTGGCGTTAATGTAGACACTGACCCAACATAGAGACTTGTACCAGGTACACATGGAAGATAAATGTCATCTGCATTTACAACTTTAGCATTTATACATGTCATAAGCCCATAGGAATGCTGAAAAACAAATAAGTATTGCCTAGCAGATAGTGTCAGGATTCTGCATTGTAAGAATACCATGCATTAATGTGACTACATTGCCATACTATCAATGTAATTGTAGTGATAACAATATGGTCCCTTCTAAGCCATAATGCTGTTGAGACAAGCAGCAAAATACTCTCATTGTTATAGGAAGACCACCTTACTGCTCTTCTTAGATCCATATAAGGACTGTACCTTTGGAATGTGTTCTTATTTCTCACATTAATTTAGTCTTGGATGGGCAGCTGGGTGGTACAATGGGTAGAACACTGGGCCTAGAGTCAGGAAGACTTGAGTTCAAATACACCCTCAGAATCTTGGTAGTTGTATGACCTTAGACAAGTCACTTAACTTCTGCTAGTCTCAGTTTCCTCAACTATAAAATGGGCCTAGATTAAGGAAGACTTGAGTTCAAATACACCCTCAGAATCTTGGTAGTTGTATCACCTTAAGCAAGTCACTTAACTTCTGCTAGTCTCAGTTTCCTCAACTATAAAATGGGCCTAGAGTCAGGAAGACTTGAGTTCAAATCCACCCTCAGAATCTTGATAGTTGTGTGACCTTAGGCAAATCACTTAACTTCTGCTAGTCTCAGTTTCCTCAACTATAAAATGGGGATCATAATAGCACAACCTCAGGGTTGCTGTGAGGATCAAATGAGATAATTTTTGTAATCTGATTAAGCCAGTGCCCAACACATAGGAGGCGCTAAATAAGTGCTAGCTTTATGTCTAAGATAAGAAAACTCAGAACTGGAAAGGGCGAAGGACCGTCCCCGTCTCCTTCATTTGGGACATCTGAGATCCACATCTGAGATCAAAAGGACCTCAAAACGGATAGCGGGACATTCTGATTGATCATAACTGAATGTTTATTGAAGAACAGGCTTCTTCAATGGTGGGGAGACCAGTCCAACTGAATGAAAATAATAAAATTGGCTTATTTCATGTGCAGTTTATAATATGAAGTGAACCTGAAAAAATCTAAGAAAAAATGAGTGCTAATAAATGATGCGAGTCAGTGAAAGAAAAATGTAGGTTTCATTTGAGGCTCACCTTACACCTCTCATCTGCTCAATGCTTATGTTCCTTAAGGCAAAAACTTTGTCTTTTAGGGATAGATCACATTTCTACAATGTGTTTAAAAAATCAACAATACACTTTCCCCACAGTAGAGGACAAAGAGGTTAAGGGAATGCAAGGATAGCCTAGTGTTCTTCTCACTACAGAATGCTCTCTCTCATCATTAATCCTCTTCATATCAGTTATAGTACCCAGGTGCAATGTAGCAAGGCAGTGCTTAATGCATGTTGTTCCATACATACTTACAGATTAATTGATTGATCTACAATCCTTTAACATACAGAAGTTAATTACTTTGAGAGAGATCAAAGAAAGATGAAAGGGACCCATAGGTACAAAAATGTTTTTAGCATCTCCCTCTTTTTAAAAAAATAATGTCAAAGAACTAAAAATTAAGATGATGCCCCTCAATTGGAGAGTGACTGAGCAATTTGTAGTATATGTAAAGGAATAGATCAAGTATGATTCATTAGCAGGAAGAAGTGTAGCCTTGCTTCTTGCCACAGCTCCTCCACAAAGATCTGGAAAATGTCCCAGATCCTGATCAGGAACTCTGAGGGAAAATCACAGTGAGTCATTTTCCAACCTGGGTTAGCAAACAGACAGAGAGGTCTGTGGACACTGAGGACGGGAGTTAAATAAACTAGTATAGTAGCTGAAAGATGGCTAAGGCTGTGCTGTGTCAAGAAGAGGTCCCATCCCCATACAAAGGGGTACAGGGTGAAGGAGCAGGTGTCAGCTGGAGACAATCTCTATCAGGAAGCACCCAATTCTGGGGCACACCTAAAAGTTGGACTGAGGAGGGGACCTGTGCCTCAGTGTGGGACTGCAGAGTGATGGTCACTGGCCTTGGGCCAAGTACTAATCAAGGGCAAGTTAAGAAGTAAACAGCGGCAGCTGTGTGACTTGGACTGTAGGAGCAGAATGGCATCCCAGTTCCAGTGCCCAGTCCATGCTGAAGCCTGCAGGGTGATAGCTAGGACAGGAATCCCAAACCAAAAGGGAACCTGTGCTTCTCTTCTTCTGAACCTACAGAGATTTTCAACCGGCTAAGCCTAGGAACATTCTGCTGGAACTCCAGCAATGGGCAAGCCTACTGATGTGTTGCTCAGACCCAAACCCAGTCAGTAATTTGTAGAACTTGGACTAAGAGGACAGTGATCAGACTTTGCCTTGGATCAGCACTGAAAGCTAGGTTGTACAGTGGAGAGAACACTGGGCTCAAGGAGACTCAAGGAGACCTAAGTTTAAATCCAACCTCAGATACTTCTTAACTATGTGACTCCAGGCAAATTATTTAACTTCTGTTTACCTCAGTTTCCTCAACTGTAAATGAGGATAATAACACCACCTAAGTCACAGGATTGTTGTGAGGATCAAATGAGATAATATTTGTAAATAAGTGCTTAGCACAGTGCCTAGCACATAGTAGGCACCATATAAATTCTTATTCCCTTCCTTCTGCCCCACCCCCACTGAAACCTTACAAGTCCCCTGCCCAAACTGTTCCTGAGATCCTAGAACAACATAGTACTTAATATTAGAAGAAAGCGGCAGAAGGATCCAAGAAGACACAAGCTCATCCCAGATTCCCTTTAGAAGTGTGTATGTCTAGTCCTGACATAAAATCTGAAGTCAGAAAGGAGGCTGTAAGAATGAGCAAACAAAAAAAATAATCCCACCATAAAAAGCTGTTATGGTGACAAGGATGCTCAAGACATGCTCAAAAATGACTCCAAAATATCTACTAGGAACGCCTCTAAAGAAAACATGGCTTGGACACAAGTTCAATCAGAAATCCTAGGGGAAATGAAGCAAGATTTTTTTCAAGTGCTAAAAATAATTTAAAACCAAATGAGAATGCTAGAGGGAAAAAATGAGAAAAGAAATAAGAACTACGGAAGAAAGATTTGGAAAGAAAATTAATAGCTTGGAATAAGTGATATGAGACCTTGCTTGAGAAAAAAGTGACTCCCTGAAAATTGGAGTTGACCAGATATAAAGTGATGACCCCATGGGACAATAAGAAATCTTAAAACAAAGTCAAAATACTTAAAATAAAGAGGAAAATGTAAGGTAGCTCTTAGCAAAAACAACTAACTTGGAAAACAGAATTGGGAGAGCTAATTTAAGAACCATTGGATTCACTGAAAGCCATGATCAAATAAAAATCCTAGATATCATATTTCAAGAAATCATGTAAGAAAACTGTCCACATCTCTTGGAACTAAAGGGCAAAGTGGAAATGGAAAAAATCCACCAGTCAACTCCTGAGAGAAATCCCCAAAAGAAAACTCCCAGGAATATTATAGCCAAAATTCAGAACCTCCATGTCAAAGAAAGCAGGGAGAAAGAAAGAATTCAAATATCAAGGAGCTATAATAAGGGTCATACAAGATTTAGCAGCCACCACTTATAGAAGCAGAGAGCTTGGAATATGATATTCCAACAGGCAAATAATATAGAACCAAAGTATCATAGAAAATGAGTTAATATCATTACTAAGTATATATTCATCAAAGGGAATTGCGTTTAAATACTTAAAGGAAAAGTTAAATGAGTTATAGGGAGAAATAGACAGTAAGAGTGTAAAAGTGGAGGAGGTCCTCAAATTATACCTCTCAGACTTAAATAAATATAACCAAAAAAAAGTGAAAGGGGACAGTTAGATGGTGCAGTGAATAGAGTACCAGCCCTGGAGTCAGGAGGACCTGAGTTCAAATACGGACTCAGACACTTAACACTTACTAGCTGCGTGGCCTTGGGCAAGTCACTTAACCCCAATTGCCCTGCCCTCCCCCCTCCAAAAAAGCAAAAATAAATAGAGTGCTATTAGTTTAAATGATAGAGAAATCACTCAACCATGAGGAATCAATAACTATTTCATGGAAGAAATAGTGACCTTGGGCAAGTCACTTAACCCCAATTGACCTTCCTTCCCCCCTCCAAAAAGAAAAAAAAAATTAAAGACCTGAATAGAATCTTAGAACATATAGATATGATAGACCTCTAGGTGTTATTGAATGGAAATGAGAGGGAAGGAAATAAACATTTACCATGTGTCAGTCACTGTGCTAAGCACTTTAAAAATTTTATCTCATTTGTTTCTCACAACAACCCTGTGAAGTAGGTACTAATAGTAATCCCATTTATAGCCGAGGAAACTGAAACAGATGAAAGTTAAGGCATGTGCCCAAGGAAACTCTAGAAACTGTCTGAGGCTGGATTTTAACTCAGGTTTTCCTGATGCCTGGCCAATTCTTATCTACTGAACTAAATACAAGTTCCTCTATTTGTCATTTAAAGGCCTTCACAAACTAACCCCAACCTACATTTCTAGTCTTATTATGCTTTAAACCCTTTTCTGCATTCTACCATCTAGACAAACTGTTTCTGTTTCTCATTATATTAAATTTCCTAATGTCATACTGACTATTCCCCATGCCTGGAATATTCTTTCTTTCTTCTCACCTCCTTGTTTCTTTTGAAACTCAGCTTAAGCAATACCTCACCATGGAGCCCTCCCTAATCTCCCCAGCTCCTAAGCACCCACCCTCACAAAATTATTTTGCATATTTAGTATATATTCCATATATGGTTATTTATATGACTAATTGTCTCCCATGATAGAATATTTGCTTCTTAGGGTACATGGAATACTAGACTTGAATCAAGAAGACCTGAGTTCAAATCCAACTTCCTAAACTTAATAGCTGTAGGATCTGGGCAAGTTACTTCACCTTTATCTGCCTCAGAGTTTCCTCATCCATAAAATGGAGATAATTTCACCTACCTCCCAAGGATGTTATGAGAATACAATGAGACAATATTTATAAAGTACTTTGTGAGTTTTGAAGCACTATATAGATGCTAGCAATAAGTGAAGTCAGACTCTTGCAGCTTTGTCTTTGTGGACCTCCCTGTACCTGTCATATAGTAGGTGCTTAATACATGCTTTATTGAATGAACACCCTTTACAGCCTTAAGATTCTACAAAAAGGGGAATTGAGATGTCATTTCTTTCTCTCATCTCTCCCTCCCACTGAAAATAAACCTCCAGCTAGATAGAAATCATTGAAGAGTAACTCTGGGGACCAGGAAGCTTAGTAAATGCACTAATACTATAGTTTCCATCTTCACCCTAGAGTCTGAACACTTATTCCAAAGGAAATAAGAAAGAGGGTGGGGTAAGAGTGATGAATAGGTGGCCAGGACAAGTAGCTTTTAGTGCTACTGCATTTGTTGTTTTTGTAAGGTGACACCTAAATTTACTGGGAGGAGAGGTTCATGATATCAGTGACCGAGAAGATAGAGACCTTTCATTGCCTTGGTTTGAGGGGGGAAATTCCCCAAGTCCATTACAGATTAAATGTTTGACTCTCTTACTTCCTCTGGCAAAAGGACCTGCTTTTCTGCCTCCAACAAGGAACTCTCTCATTGCCTTTAGTGATATCTATCTGACAGGCCTAGTTAATGATTCTTCTCTTAGGACCTGTTTCTCCATACCTGGCAGTGGAATCTAGATAAAGAAGACTTGGTGTATTTGAGTTTGACACGTTTATTGATGGTTCTGGAGTTCAAATGGATTAACTTAAAATTACAAAATTGCAGCATCTTTCTGAAAAAGAGACTCAAACTAATATGGACTTAGTATATATGAATATCAGTGAAACTAAATAATTAATGCCATACACCACAAAATGGGTGTATTGGGGTCCTATTTCTGGATGACAGCTAATTCCATGCAATTCACTTAACCTCAACTTGCATTCCCTCATCTGAATAATGGGATCGACTATGCCTTTCTTGCCTATTAGGATTGCTGCAGCGTACACAGTTTTTCCTGGAATTAAGAGACATAGGATCTTAGATTTGGAGTTGCAAAGGACCTTAGATGTCATCAAGTGCAGCCCCATCATTTTACAGATAAGGAAACTAAGACCTGCAGAGGTTGAGATTTGTGTAGGATTTTAACCCAGGTCCTCTTGACTCTAAGTCCAGTGTTCTATCTACTGGTCCTAGTAGTGTTGGATAACAGTAATCCTTCATTCCACAAAAGTTTACTTAACAGAATTAAAAATAAAGGAATTCATGAATTAATTCACAGATTGACTCTAAGGAGCACCATCATCCTCTCAAGTTATAGAAACAAGGATTTTGGGACTGTCATCTTGCCCTTGTTACTCTGACTAATGCTTTTCTATGTTTTATTAGCTATTCATTCACAATGTGCTTATTTCTAATAAAGATTGGCACTTTTCCAGATTCAACAAATATCTTGATATTCTGATCACCCCTAATAAGGACAAAAACCATTTTAAAGGAAGTTTTCTTTAGGAATAGAATGAAAAATAGAGGTGCATCCTCTTCATTTTGTGACTTTTCAAGCACTGATTGGTTTCCAAAAACATGTCTTAGTCCATGTAATGGGTAAACTCTCATGATCAAGCAAAAGTTGTTCATTTTAATTTGTAACTCTGTCCCATCCAAGGATATTTTAGCAAACTGTCCTAATATATCTGAGTAACAATATCTGGAAAGAAACCAGAAACTAAGTGAATGGGAATTGGATGGAGAATGGGGAGGAAGAAAGAAGAAAATAATTATGGCATATATAAAGTTAGACAAGATGCATAACTTTGTCAGGAGGATTGACTTGGTGATATGTTGGAGGTGATTTGTACTGACTTGAGAGAGTTAATGGTTGAATTTGCAGTGTGAACATTTACACCTTCAGAATCAGCAACACTACAAGTCAGGATCTGATGTATTGTTTTGTGGATTGTCCAGATTTAAGGAAGTAATGGAGAAAATGTTAATAATGCATGTAAGACTTAAAAGCGTGTCATGCGTACTTTTTTTTGCAGTGCTAATAATGAAACATTTACAAACACATCCCTGGATTGTATGTTTTGCCCCATCTCTCTTAAAGTTGTCCTATTATATAGATAACAATTTCTGTAGTATTAGTTGTTACTGTTATTGGTTTTTTTATTTCCTTTTTTTTTTAACCAGCCCCAGATTACTCTATTTTTTTCCTTTATCTACTCTCCTTCTAGATGCTAACTCCTTGGCAATCTTAATCATTTCCATACTTCAACTACCACTTCTGTACAGAGATGACTTCCAGGTCCTTATCTTCAGCCCTGACCTCTCGTTCAGGCTTGAGACCCATATCCTCAACTATGTAGAAAACATGTCTGCTTCATTGTTCTTAACCAGCACTTAAATTGATCTTCCTCCCTAAACCTTACCCTCATTTTGACTTGACTGTTTCTATCACTGGTTACTTTCTTCACGCTGTCTCCCATTTTTGAAACCTTGATGGTATTCAACAATTATTTAGTAAGCACCCACTACATACTAGGAACATTGACTGCTAAATACTCTAGCTATGAAGACAAAAAGGAATCTCCCTGCCTTTAAGGAACTTACCCTCCACTGAGGGGCTACAACTTGTACATGGGTGGAAAAAAGTCTTTGGCTAACATCTGGGATAAAGTTCTCAGATAAAAGTCTGACATCTAAGATCTAGATGGAATTGACATTAAATTGTGTTATATTTACACAATATATTTATTTTTAATACGTATACTTTAATACATATATTTAAAATACACATATTTAAAGTTAATTAATGAAAACCTACCTTCTCTTCCTTCTTTTCTTCCCCACATTGAAAAAGAAAGGAAAACAAAGTCCTTTTAACAAATTTACATAGTCAAGCCAAACAAATTCTTGCATTGGTCAGAAACTTTTTTTTTTTAACATGAACAGTGTGGGAATTTGTTTGCTTGACCATACAGATTTATTACAAGGGTTTTGTTTTTCTTTTTTAAAATTGATTGTAGATAGGAAGAAGAGAAAATAAACACATGTTAATTGAAAAATAAATTGAAATTTTCAAAATGGAGGGAATCCGCATAAACCTATGATAAGATCTAATCTCCAGTAGATAAGTGGGCCCAAGGGGGGAGGGAATTGGGGAAGGGAGGGAGGGAGGAAGGAAAGGAGGGAGGGAGGGAGAGAGAGAGACAGAGAGAGACAGAGAGAGAGACAGAGAGAAAGAGAGAGAGAAAGGAGAGAAACACTGATGGAATCAAGAAAGGCTTTCATGGAAGCCTGAGCTAAACTGGATTCTAAGGAGGAAAAATGAGGAAGGAGTACAATTAGATATGGAAGAAGGCATGTACAAATTCAAGGAGATGATGTTGAATTTGACCATCAGTATCAAGTTTGTATAAAAAGGAGTCATGTCAAATAAGGAAGGTGTGGTAGGTTGAACACAGATTGCAAAAGACCAGTCACCCCTTGGATGAGATTGAACATTGTCTTAATTGAGCTAAAGGACATACTACAGGTCTGCTGCTCCCAAAGTCATCTTGTAGTTCTCTCTTCCCCTCCCCTCCCCTGGCCTTTCCTCCTCTTCCCTCCCCTCCCCTCCCCTCTTCTCTCTTCTTCTTCTCCTTTTTCTCTCCTCTTTTCTTCCTCTCTCTTCTCTATGAATTTCTTTAGGAGGAGGGTTTGGCAGCTGGCCTTAGAGACAGGAAGACCTGAATTTGAATTCTACCTCATATGTTTAATACCTGTGTGACCCTGGGAAAGTCACTTAATCTCTCTGTGCCTCAGTTTTCTCATCTGTAAAAGGAGGGGGTTGGTCCCTTCCATCTCCAGATCTGTGGTTCTGTAATCATGTGATCAACTCCTACTAGAATAAACTGTAAGGATCCTATGGTAATGTCAGAGACTATTTCATCTAAATCTCATATCTTCTCCAGTACCAAGCACAGGGACCTTTACCTAGTAGACAATACATGTTTGCTGAATTGGATTCTATTTTCACTTACAGTGGTTTTATTTTAATAAGTTTGTATAGGATCCAGTACAGTTATTCATATTATGAGTATTGTTCCTAATACATTTTTCCTTTTAATAAGAATGCAGCAGGTCATTTGACATTTCAAAGATGTATACTTCCAGATTTTTTCATAGAGATCTTATCCCTATTTTATAACTGGAGGCAGTGGAAAAACAGGATTCACTTAGCAGAAATTTACTTTGTAGCAAAATTTTGCAAGTAGAGTCCATAAAGTCAATCAGCAAGCACTTATTAAGCACCTACTGTATGCAAGGCACTGTGATAGTCATTGAGGATACAAATACAAAATGGAAACAGTCTCTGCCTTCAAGAAACTTATATTCTATCAGTAGAGAGAAAATGTGTACCTATGTTTATAGAAAATAAATACAAAGGAAATAAAGAATTTCCAACAAGGCAGAGGTAATCAGAAAAGACATCAGGTAGAAAATACTGCTTGAGATGAACTTTGAAGGGAACCAGGGATTCTCAGAGTGGAGGTGACAAGGAAGTTCATTCCAGGCATGGGACGTGGCCAATGTAAAGGTGTGGAATTGGGAGATTGATTGGCCATATATAAGGACCAGTAAGATAGCCTAAGATAGCCACTTTCAGCTGTTGATAAAAGAATGCTTGTAGGACTAATAGTAATATTTTCTTATCATAAAGGACCTCCTAGGTGATCATTGATTGATTTTTCCTTGATGTCTAATGGTCTAGAAGTATTTTGTGAGAGTATTTTGGTCTGCTAACACTGCATGAATTTCTAATGAAATATGCCACACTTGGGATGAGGATTAAAATTATGGCATGTGTATTTAAACCTAGAGTTTGGCCGTCAGAAGTAGTTGACTTAATTGTAGCTCTGGTCTTACTCAGTGGCAGGAAGAATTTACAACACTTAACCCGAAAATGGAAAAAGATGTATCTGGAATAAGTATCGATCACTTCTGCCAAACTTAGTGTTTGTTGTGAAACTCAGACATCTCTGTCCTGGGAACCCTGTACTATCGACTGCTTCAGGATTAACTGCACTAACAGAGTCAAAGAAAGTGTCTGTCTTCCCCTCCCACCTCATCCCCCCCCCCCCCGCACAATGGAAACCAATATTCAGATCCACCAGTTCTCTGAAAACAAGATGGAACATGAAGTCACATACCACTGTGAGGCTAAATTCCATGATTACTGAATGTCATCCTTGATACTGAAAAAATGGCAGCCTGCTTGTGCTGATTCATCACCAAAGATAAATCTATTTTGAAGCTTGAAAGGCCTGTCAGGTTATTTTCCATCTTATAAGAAGCAAGTTGTCAAAATTTGGAATTAGAGAAGAAAGAAGCCAACCTTTTTGCAGGACTAGTTTCCTGTCTCTGTATAGTAAGTTAAATGATGGTTATGAAGTCTTCAGTATGGGCTTTCATTTCCATTGAGATATGGCTCAAATTTAGAGTGAAATAATAGAATTATTTGTAAGCTGAGTCTAATAGGGAATTTTAAGAAAGGATAATGTCCTAACTTCAAATGAGTTTGTGAAATAGTCTTCTCCCTACCTCATGCTTTGTTGAGGTGGGGGACTATGGATATATAATGTTGCATATACCTTTGGACTTGATGATATGTCAATTAATTTTGTTGAGTGATTTCCGAGCACTCTTTATTTTTTAGTCTTTGTCACAAGGAATGGTTCTTTGGTTGGGGTGAGGGATAGAGTGGATGATGGCAAAGTAATGATGGTGAAGTAAAAACGAAAAAAAGCAATATTTTAAAAAATGAGTTATGGAACAAAGAAACAGTACACAAAGATTACAACACATATGTTAAAAACAACAAAAAGAAACTTGAACACTGTCTGGTTATAATGATCAAGTTTATCCCTGAAAAGAGAGAAAATGGGCCTCTCTTTTTTCTTTGCAAAAGTGAGAGCCTTTAGGTGTGGAACACTGCATATACTGTCAGTCTTGGTTGATGTGTCTGTTAGTTTTCCTGAACTGCTTTCCCCCTTCTCTTTCTTTTCCCTTCTTCATTAAAAGGGATGATTCACTGGACAAGAGAAGAAAGAAGAAATAGATTCAGAAAAGAATGTGTTATGAAAACAAAAGATATGAATAAAAATTTGTAGAGAGAAAGAGTGGTAGATTAGCGAATAGGTGTATGCAGAATGCACATATTACCCAAGTTCATTCAGTGGAAAGCACTGTGAACATAAAAATGGAGTGGGTGGCTTGCCAAAATCTCCTACCCTGTACCTAAAAGGTGTCAGGTGGAGTGGCTTCAATGATCTGTATCTGTGCATACACACACACACACACACACACACATACGTGTATATATGTGCATATATACATAATGTTTGTAAGCATATATTTTTTAAATAGCTTGAAATTATAGAATTCATGCATGTCAAATTTTCAGATGACAAAGGTGGGAGACATAGTTAACACTTTGGATGAGAGTCTTGATAAAAAAGGGTCTCAACTGATAGGCTGCTTATCTAAAGTGAATAAGACAAATTTGAATAGGGATGAAAGTAAAGTTCTACTCTTGGGTTCAAAGAATCAACCTCACAAGTACAGAATAGGGGAGCTATGACTAGAGAGTGACTCCTATCAGAGTGAACAATATGTTATGGTAGCCCTAAAGATCATTCTATCCTAGTCTTCCCTAAAAGAGGCAGAATGTCCAGAATGAGGGAGATAATAGTCCCATTATAATTAACCCAGGCTAGATCATATCTAGGGCATTGTGCTCACTTCTGGACACCACATTTTAGAAAGATATAGGGAAACTAGAGAATATCTGAAAGACAGTGACCAGGGTGGTGAGACATCTGGAGATCATACTATACAAAAATGGATCAAAGGAACTGGGGATGTTTAACTTGGAGAATAAAAATTTTATGGGAACTCGGGTAGCTTTCCATAAGCATTTGAAGGGTTGTCTTCTGGTAAAGGGATTGTAATTGGCCCCAAAGAACCAGAAGCAATTTTGGGAGGGTGCAGAGAAAGCAGAATTAGACTCGATTAGACCTGGTGTAAGGAAGGACTTCCTAAGAATTTGATGTATGGAATGAACTGCTTCAGGAGGCAAGAGTGTTCCTCCTCCCCACCCACTGGAAATCTTTGGGTAGAGACTGGATGACCACTGATGGGAGTTGATGTAGCAGGGATTCTTTATCAGATACAGTTTGGACCAGGTGATCTTGTAAATCCCCTCCTAACACTGAAATTCTATGACCTACCTTATCCAGTAAACTCTAGTGCCTCTCTGTTATTGTTAAGATAGAATTCTTTTTTTTTTAAATTTTATTACAGTTTGCATCATTCATTTCCACAAGATTTTGAGTTACATATTTTCTCCCCCTCTTTCCCCCA
>CM053587.1:106232710-106254820 GCA_028646515.1 Pseudochirops corinnae
GTGTTTGCTAAACTCTGAAGGGGGAATCATAGGTCTTTTGTTTTAACCAATCAGAAAAGTGTCTTTCTTTTTTCTTTCTGTCTCTTGGTCTCTATGTCTCTGTCTCTCCCTCCCTCCCTTCCTTCCTTACTTCCTTTCTTTTCCTTCCTTCCTTCCTTCCTTCCTTCCTTCCTTCCTTCCTTCCTTCCTTCCTTCCTTCCTTCCTTCCTTCCTTCCTTCTCTGCTAGTAAAAGACCACACTACAGAAATAGTAGAAAGAACACTACTTCTGAATATGGGTTTTTTGACTCCAAGTCCTCCAAGTCCCAGCAATCACTTTTACTAAGTGGCTCTGGCCAGGTTACCACCCTCTGAGTCGCCATTCTACCTTTACAATATGGGTTATAATATAACCCACCCTAAGGGCTGCTAGTGAGGAACATGATGGTGGCTTACTCTGACCTCTATCTGCAAGCCCTGCTTAAAATTGTTAATTAGTTCTGAGATAGCAACATTTTAGGTGAAACAATGTAGTCTGGCTCTGAATGATGATCTTTGAAATGTGGTTTTCTCATAACACATTAATGTTGCCATTTTGAAACTTTGTTGGTAAGGGGAAGAGTGGAAGATCAAAGCAGGAAGAATTTGTTAAGTACCTACTATGTGCCAGAAACTGTACTAGTTACGAACATAGTAAATTAAGTAATTCTTCTAGGGGAGGTTCTGACAGTTTGAACAAGAATTTACATTCAAGGGGCAGCTAGGCTGTGCAGTGAGTGGAGCTCTGACCCTGGAGTCAGGAGGACCTGAGTTCAAATCTAAACTCAGATACTTGACACTTTCTGACTGTGTGACCTTGGGCAAGTCACTTAACACCAATTGCCCTGCCTTCCCCCTTCAAAAAAAAAAAAGAATTTACATTCATGTGCTTTGAGCCTTAACTTGGTTAGTAATTTGACCTTGGGCAAGTTCCTTCTCCTCTGTGGGTTTTAGTTTCTTCCTTTGTAAAATAAGGGGATTGGAGTAGATACATCTTTAAATTCCCTTCCAGTTCTGAGATTCCAGGGCAACCTTATATAAGGTGCACTGAGGAAAAAGGAGTTATTATCAAATATCACTGAACTACTGAAAGACCATGGTGGACTAGAGCCAACTCAAATTGGCTTGGAGGAACCTATTGTTAAATTCTCAGTGTGAACATTTACACCTCAGAAATCAGCAAAAGCTTCCAGTCAGGGTTTGATTTTACTCTGTGTGTGTGTGTGTGTGTGTGTGTGTGTGTGTGTGTATTTTTTAATTGTTTAGACTTAAGAAAGGGATTGTGACAACTAGGTGGCACAGTGCATAGAGCACTGGGCTGGGAACCAGGAAGACTCATCTTCCCAAGTTCAATTTCCATTTTCAGGTATGTACTAGCTGTGTGACCCTGGGTAAGTCACTTAACTCTGTCTCAGTCTCCTCATCTGTAATATGAACTGGAGAAGGAAATGGCAAACCACTCCAGTAACTTTGCCAAGAAAACCCCAAATGGAGTCATGAAGAGTTGGGCATGACTGAAAACAATGGAACAAAAAAGAAAGTGATGATAATGTAGATTAACTTTAAAATGTGTCATATGTAGTGTTTTTTTTTGTTTGTTTGTTTTGTTTTTTGGAGAGCCAGTTATTAAACCATTACCAGCACACATCTGCAGTAGAGTTTAGAGCAAGGGTTGGCAGACTTCAGCCAGAGAGCCAAATCTGGCCTTCTGCCTGCTTGACACCAGGAGCTGCTGACACCAGGTAGAGGATTCAGACACTGCCTTGGAGTCACAAGCCCAGGTTCATGACTCACACTATTTGACCCACAACTAGTCATTTAACTTCTTAGTGGCCTTAGGCAACACTCTAACAATGGAATTTGGACAATCTTGACATTGTCATTAAAGGAGGGAGTTTCCTCATTGGGAGTTGTCTATATCTATAAAATCACAGATCCTATACCAAAAACAAGCAAAGAAAAAACTGCAGTTATATGCAGTGAACCAGTCAGACCTGGTGTGAAGCGAGGTGGGGGAGAGTTTGGGACCTATTTTAGTGACCTAGGGCAGCATAGTAGATTGAAAGAAGATCTGATCTTCTTGAAAACTGAAGCCATGGGAAGTTATAGTAGTGAAATGTAATAACCTGTTTTGGCACTGGACCAACTCCTGTTCACAATGGAATCAGCCTTCACTGACTGACTACAAGAGCTGTGGGATACCACCAGTTCCGAGCTCCGCTTCCCATCACCATAGTCAGAGGTGTAGTGGGAGCATAGGCCCTGAGACCTTCTCTGTCCTCCCACGGAGGTGTCAACTTCAGAGTTTCCTAGGAAATAGGAAAACTCTCCATTACAGCCTGCTTTTAACTATTTCAGAGAAAAAGCCCTTAGAATGCCAGAACTAGAAGTGATCTCAAAGGTCATCCAGTCCTGCCTCCTAATTTTGCCTGGTTTCTTCCTCGGCTGGTCACTTGAGACCTCTAATACCTCAAGGTCAAACACATGATTTTAGTGTGAGAATGCTGGTCTATTAATTTCCATCTAGTCCACACCAAACCAAAAGAAGGAGTCTTTTTAGCACAGGTCTAGGCCATGTCACATCTCTTCCCCCTTCCTCTCCACTCCTCCCCATCCCCCCCCCCAATAAACTCCAGTGGCTCCTTATTACTTTCAGGATCAACATAAAGTCCTCTGTTTGACTGTCAAAGCCTTTTATAACCTGCCCCCTCCTACTTTTCCAGTCTTCTGACACCTCCCCCCTCCTCCCACCTACTGTGTAACCCAGGGACCATGGTGTCCTTGATGTTACAATTGCCTCCACAAGACTCTCTATCTCTCAACTCTGGGCCTTTTCACTGACCATCCTCCATATCTGGAGTGCTCTTCCTCCTTATCTCTGCCTCCTGGCTTCCTCAGTTTACTTCAAGTCCCAGCTAAATTCTTTCTTCTATAGGAAGCCTTTCCTGTTTCCCCTTAATTTCTAGTGCCTTCCTTCTGTTGATTATCTCTCATTTATCCTGTTGATATCTTGTTTGTACATAGTTGTTTGTAGGTTGTCTCCACCATTAGATTGTGAATTCCTGAAGAGAAGGGACTGGATTTTGCCATTCCCTAGTGCCTGGCACGTGGTATGTGCTTAATGAATGTTTATTAACCAACTGACTAATACTAATAGTCACATTGTTTTTAGCACTTCGCAACTGACAAAACTCTTTGAAAGAGCCCTATGACAAATATTGCTCCTTCAAGGTTTCAAGGATCTTAGATTTCATCTGCGTAAGTACTTAGTCCATGGAGATGCCAACTCCTGAAAGCCTTGGTGAGCTGCAAAATGAGTTGCAGTTTGAAAACAAAAACAAACAAACAAAAAACTGTGTCATTACTTGATAGTCAAGCTTTTGCTGACAAGTTTCCTGGCCCTCTGCTAGGCTGATCTTTGGACAACAATAGATACACAGTCCTTGGTGGGACTTTGAAGGGTCCTTAGAGACTGGCTAGAACAAAATTCCAGTTTTATAGTTGAGGAAAAAGAATGAAGTGACTTGTCCAAGGTCACACAGATAGTAATGGAAAGAGCCAGGATTCTTTTCAATGTATCACTTGGTCTGTACTCAAAGGCTTTCCAGTGTGGTGAAGCCTGCCAAAGCTTGCACTTGACTGACAAGCTTTGAGAATCTAAAGTCATTTCTACTCTGCCATGAGGCATCAGAATAGGATCTCTCCTTAGGGAGGAGCATACTCATCAGCCTTCTTTTACAGATGAAGAAACAGAGGCAAGGTGGCTAGGTGGTGCAGTGAATAGAGCACCAGCTTTGGAGTCAGGAAGACCTGAGTTCAAATCCAACCTCACACACTGAACACTTACTAGGCATGTGACCTTGGGTAAGTCACTTAACCCCAATTAACGTGTCTTCCCCCCTCCAAAAAAAAAGCAAAAAAATAAGTAAATAAACAGAGGCTAAGAAAGGTTAAATCAGAAGACCTAGGTCCAGGTTCTTACTACCTGGACTACCAATAGTAGTCCAGTAACTACCACTTACTATTTGTAAGCTTAGGGCAAATCAGTTCACCTTTCTTGGGCTCCATTTCCTCCTTCTTAAAATGAGGGCATTGAATTAAGTGATCATTAACATCCCTTTCTAGCTCAAAATCTGTGTTCCTAGTGATCAACTATCTTAGACCTAGCCAGCATTGTTGTGACCCCATTTTGGAGCTTTCTTGGCAAAGATACTGAAGTGGTTTGTCATTTCCTTCTCTTTTTTACAAATAAGGAAACTGAAGCAAATAGGGCGGAGTGACCTGCACAGGGTCACATGGCCAGTGAGTTCTGAAGTCAAATTTGAACTCAAGAAGATTGAGTCTTCCTGATTCCAAGCCCACTGCTCCATCCACTCTGCCACTAGTTGCTTGCTAACATTACAGACTCAGTTTTAACCCAGGTCATCTGAGTTGAGTTGTCTTTCTATCATCAATTAGATATTTTTAAAGCCCTTACTATGGGCCTGACGCTTGAGACACAAAGACAAAAATGAATAGTCCCTGTTCTCAAGGAGCTTATATACTAAGGAGACAATATGTGCACATATAAGTATATAAAAAAGCAATATAAGGTAATTTGGTTGGGAGGAGACAGTAACAGCTGGGGTATCAGGAGGTGGAGGGGGAAGTGCCTCATTTAAATCCAACTCACTTGCAAGTCAAGACATGGCCCTGACTGAACATCAAGTTTGTCTGGACCATAGAATGCCTCAGTTTAGAAAAGAAGAGCGCCTGGGGAGAGATAGGCTAAAGAAAAGCAATCAGCAGGAGATATTTACATTCCTATAAACTGAAGAACTTTCCATGAGCTAGGAGAATTGAGTATAGAGACACAGAAATCAGACTTTGGGAATTCTGAGTGGTCTTAGGACCATTTGGGCTTATTTGGGATCAACTCTTTGCCACAGTAAGGTAAGCAGAGAGCAAGGAGGGAAGTGACTTGTGATCCTTTTTTTCTTTTTAAGAAGAGATATAATCCCTGCTCCCCCTAAACATTCGTTTTTGTTTTTTTTTTCCTCCTTCTTTGTCTGTCCTCCTCTCTTTCTCTCCCTTCCTCTCTGTTCCATTCCTCTATCTACTTCCTTCTCTCTCTGTCTGTCCCCCATTCTCTCTATATATATCATAGCTTTCTCCTTCCAACTTTCTTTCTCCTCTCTTTCATTTTCTCTTTTTTATCTCCCTCTCTCTCCCATCTTTCTTTTCCTCTCCCTGTCTGTTCATTGCCTTCTTCCTGTCCTTCCCTCTTTCCCTTCCTCCCTCTCCTTCTCCATCTTTTTCCTCCTTTTCTTCCCCATGCCTCTTTCTCTTCTCTTTCTGTCTGTCTCTTTGTCTCTCTCTTTCTCCGATCTCTCTGTATCTCTCTGTCTCTTTCTTTTCTCTCTGTCTTTCTCTGAACCTCTCTCTGTCTCCCTGTTTCCTCTCACATCCCTTCTCTCTTCACTAGTTCAAATAGCTGTTTTTGTTTTTGGTCACAGAGCAGAGTACTTCTCTTATAGAAGGCTGCGAAGGTCATTGTCTTATTAGCCTGTTGAATGGGAAGAAGACAGTCATAATAGGGCATACAGAGGGATGTGTCTGATAACCTTGTGTCACGGTAGTTTGTCCAGCTTGTTCCATGACATTTCAGTTCATCTTTTGTTAGTTAACTAGAATTTCTTGAGCTTCTTCTATGTGAATCCCCACCCCCCACATCTCAACCAGGCTTGAGAGGCGTAGGAGAGCCAGGCCTCACAGGAGGCTGCCCTCTCCCTTAGTCTAAAGCCATCAGGCCACCCTGGAGCTGGCACCTGTGGTTATTTGTCTGCTTCTCCATAAGCCCGGGAGATGGAGAGGGTATGGATGGGGGAGGGGGAGAAGAGGCTGGATATGGATATGTGTATGTGTGGGGAAAGGGGGAGGGGAAGAGGGAAGATGGAGGACGGGCTGCTTCTTAGCCCTCAGCTGACCTCACATACTGATCATTGCTGAAATCCCAATTAAACATTTAAGTACCACATGGAACCTCCATCCTGCAAGGATGAGAAGGAACATTGAGCAGGGCCATGTCTCCCCATTGCACAAGTTTGCCAAATACAATTTAGCGCACCACCAAGTCTTCATGGAGTTTCCTTTATGACATGTGGTTTTAAAATGCTTCTTTAGCTATGATATAATAATAATTGTTATATATATATATGTCACTTTGTGGGCAGCTAGGTAGCATGGTGGATAGAGTGCTGGGCATGGAGTCAGGAAGACTCATCTTCTTGAGTTCAAATCCAATCTGTGACACTCACTAGCTGCATGATCCTGGGTAAATCACTTAAACCTGTTTGCCTCAGTTTCTTTATCTGTAAAATGACTTGTAATCTGAATTTGAACTCAGATCTTCCTGACTCCAGGCAAAACACTCTACCCATTGTGTCATCTAGTTGCTCCTATGCATTTAGGAAAGAGAATTTTTAGAACCATCATAGAGATGAGGAGACTGAAGTCCAAGCTTGCCCAAGATTGCACAACAAATTGGTGAGTCCATTTTGGAAACCAGACCTCTTAAATCCCAGCCCAGAGTACTTTCTGCCATACCATAATGACTCCACAGGTGAAGGTGGGGGAGACATCCTATCCCCATATCCTACCAGTCCCAAACAAGGTAGGCCACCAGTATACATAGCAGTCATGAACCTTTGTCAATGGGTATAGGCAAATGGTCTCTCAATCAATATTGCTGTTCTACAACAAGATATTTCATCTCTAAGCTATGAGCATTTTCTCTGGCTGTCCCCCATGATCTTCCTCCTCATCTTTATCTCTGGCTTCCCTGGCACCCTTTAGTCCCACCTAAAATCTCATCTTTTACAGGAAAGCTTCCCCAGTCCCTTTAATTCCAGTATCTTTCCTCTGTTAATTATTTCCTATTTATCTTGTACACAGGTTGTTTGTACATATTTATTTGCTTGGGTTCTCCCCCACTAGTTTGTGAGCTCCTTGAAGGCAATAAACGCTTACTGACTGCATCAATTAGAAACCAATTCTATCCTGCTTGTTTCCATGAAGGTTTGGTGATAGGCAGTAATGGTGGGAAGTTTGCCAAAATACTGAGCATCCTAGAGGGCTGCTGCTGCCCAATGAATGTAGAAGTATGTTTTCCCTTTGGACAAAGAAACATGATCATCAGAGTGACCTGTTCTGTTATTCTAACACTGGACACTCAACTTTGCCTTCCCAGAAACTCCATTGGCACTGAAGGGTTTCAATTTACAAACACCACATGAGTTGTAATGCATTTCAGCTACTCAAAACGGTCATAGAAACCCAGAGAATGTTAAAGCCAGAAGTGTCTTTAAGGGTGCATCTATCATAATTCCTCATTATAGAGGGATAAAGGTAGCCAGCTGGCACAGTGGATAGGGTCTGGGCCTGGAGTCAGGAAGTCCTAAGTTCAAATGCAGCCTCAAATACTTACTAGCTATATGACTCTGAGCAAATCACTTAATCTGTTTGCCTCAGTTTTCTCATCTGTAAATGGGGATAAAATGGCACCTACCTCTCAAGGTTTTTGTAAAGATCAAATAAAGATAATATCTATAAGATGCTTAGCACAGTGCCTGGCCCATAGTAGGTACTTTATAAATGTTAGCCATTATTTTATAGAGAAAGAAAGTGGGACCAGAGCATGGAAATGTGAAGTGATTTGTCTAAGGTCATACAGCTAGCTAACAGCAGTGCTGCAATGAGAATGTGGTGACTTCTAAAGGCAATTGACTCTATGGGTTTCTTCCTGCTTCTTTATTCTGATGAACTCAAGTTTCTACTTGGTGGTCAGTGAATGAATTTCTGTTCAATGTCACTCTCCTCTATAGAAAAAAACGAATAAGCCAGAATCTTTACCCCAGAGAAAGGATGAGGAGACACCTCCCTTCTTCTGGCAGAGAAGCAGGGAGTTTACAGGTGCAAGATGTGGCATAGACCACCATATGTCAACATGGTGCCATTTGGTTTTGCTGAATTGTTTTTCTTTGTTACGAGGAAAGGCTCATTTTTTTAGGGTGGAGTGCAGCTGGTATATCCACAAATAACTCTCATGTAAAAACAAAAGGCATCAACAATTTTTTTTCTTAAGAAAAAGCACAGGGGGTGGAGCCAAGATGGCAGAGTAACAGCAGGGACTTGCTTGAGCTCACCCACAAACCCCTCCAAATAACCTGTAAAAAATTAAAATTCTAGAGCTGTAGAACCCACAAAATGACAGAGCAAAACACATCTCTAGCCCAAGACAGACTTGAAGGGTATATCACACCAGGCTGGGAGTGGAACACAGTCATTCAAGGGCCACACCTGTGTAGATAGGGCCAGAGCAGGCCTCAGAGGACTGAACTGCTGGTAACTGTGGCAGTTTCCAGACTTCTCAACCCACAAACACTGAGGACAGTGTGGAAGGTCAGTGGGGGAATGCTGTGGGACCTGGGTGAAAGAAGAGTATGGTGTGGCCCCAGCTCCAGGGCAGCAGTAGCAGCAGCAGTTGCTTCCAGAGCTCTGGGCCCACAGACGGTGGGGGATCAAGTGGCTGATACAAAATCCTGAAGCCTGTGACAATACACCTACTTCTACTCCCATCCCCACTGGAAGCAAGGTAGAGTCCTACCTTGAGAAAGAGTTAGAAAGTCAAGTGTTTGGTTGGGAAGATGAACAAATGTAAAGCCAATCACAAGCAGCTTTCCTGAGGACTGCTTCTGTGAATAATGTTAAGGATCTAATAGCATAGTATAATGAACTCTCTATTTATTCAGCAAGAAACTAAAGCAAAACATTCAAGAAACTAAAGTACAACATTCACAACAATACAACATAACAATTTATTACTAAGATGGTCCCATAGTCTTAAACAAAACATATCATTCAGTAAATCACAATTTCCTCAATCAATATAAAGTACCCAAGTCAAGTCTTCTTTCATCTTGACTCCAGGTTGGCTTCTATTCATCCTTAAGCCAATCATCCTTAAGTGGTAATCAGAAAGTATAAACACCGTCTACCCCTAGGTCACAGTAAATTACAATATCATCAGTCAGCACTGAGTACCCAAGTAAAGTCCTCTTTAATCTCAACTCAAGGCTGACTTCCAAACCCCACAACTCTTCTTTCATGGGCTCCCAGCTCTTGTCTGGATCCACCCAACTGTTGCCTGGATTCACAGGTAGGCAGCTCTCCACTCTTGTTTTATATAGCAGCTCACAGGGACTGCTCCACTCCACGCTCTTCACAGTTTCTGTTTCTAGGAAAACAAAGGTAAACAGGGCTAAAATATTTACAAACATTGCCAGCCTTATCATCTCAATTCACTTTCTGTCTGAGAAATCAACACAAATCAACAGACAGAGTGCTTCTGTCTAACAAAGTAACACCAACACAAAACAACAGACAGAACAGCAAACAGAGCATTAAAACCACAAGCATTTTCTCTCTCAGTTCCAGCTTGTGCTTGAGCTTTTATCTGCTCTGCTCCTTCCTGTTCTACCCTTCCTGTTCTGATCTTTTGGCAGGCTCCTCCCACTGTGGGCTCTGTGTGATGATGTTAGGCCTATTAAGGGCAGAGAAGGTCTCCAAACTGCCTTGGGCCTATTAAGGGCAACAAAACGTATACTGTTTGCAACAAAGACTTTACAAAGTCAAAGGTGAGGCTCAAAGGCATTTGAATAGCTGAAAAAAGCAGCTAAGTACTCCTTTGTTTGCCATCACAGCAAACAGTATAAAAAAGTCAGACTATAGAATCTTACTTTGGTGACAAAGAAGATCAAAATATACAACCAGAAGAAGACAATGAAGTCAAAGCTCCTACATCCAAGGCCTCCAAGAGAAATGTGAATTGGTTATAGGCCATGGAAGAACTCAAAAAGGATTTTGAAAATCAAGTAGAAGTAGAGGAAAAATTGGGAAGAGAATAATGCAAGAAAATCATGAAAAATAAGTCAATAGTTTGCTAAAGGAAACACAAAGAAATACTGAAGAAAATAACACCTTAAAAACAGACTACCCCAAATGGCAAAAGAGGTTCAAAAAGCCAATGAGGAAAAGAATGCCTTAAAAAGCAGAATTGGTCAAATGGAAAAGAAGATTCAAAAGCTCACTGAAGAAAATAAATTCTCCAAAATTAGAATGGAGCAAATGAAAGCTAATGACTTTATGAGAAATCAAGAAACTATAAAACAGAACCAAAAGAATGAAAAAAGAAGGCAATGTGAAATATCTCATTGGAAAAACCACTGACCTGGAAAATAAATTCAGGAGAGATAATTTAAAAATTATTGGACTACCTGAAAACTATGATAAAAAAAGCCTACACATCATCTTTCAAGAAACTATTAAGGAAAATTGCCCTGATATTCTGTCCTGATCACCTCTTGAAAGAAATCCCAAGAGGGCAGTTAGGTGGCACAGTGAATAGAACACCAGCCCTGGAGTCAGGAGGACTTGGGTTCAAATCCGACCTCAGACACTTAACACTTGCTAGCCATGTGACCTTGGGCAAGTCACTTAACCCCAACTGCCCTATCTATTTCCCTGTAAAAAAAAAAAAGAGATCCCCAAAGGAAAACTCCTAGGAATATTGTAGTCAAATTCTAGAGTTCCCACATCAAGGAGAAAATATTCCAAGCATCCAGAAAGAAACAATTCAAGTATTGTGGAAATTTTATCAGGATAACACAAGATCTAGCAGCTTCTACAATAAGGAATTGAAGGACTTGGAATATGGTATTCTGGAGGTCAGAGAAGCTAGGATTAAAACCAACAATTACCAACCAGCAAAACTGAGTATAATACTTTTCGGGGGGGGGGGGGATGGACATTCATTGAAATAGAGGACTTTCAAGTATTCTTGATGAAAAGACTAGTGATGAATAGAAAATTTGATTTTCAAACACAAGAATGAAGAGAAGCATGAAAAGGTAAACAGGAAAGAGAAATCATAAAGGACTTCTTAAAGTTGAATTATCTACATTCCTACATGGAAAGATGATATTTGTGAATCATGCAACCTTTCTCAGTGTTAGGGCAGTTGGAGGAAATATTTAGATAGATAGATAGATAGATAGATAGATAGATAGATAGATAGATGACACTGGGTGAGTTGAATATCAAGGGATGATATATAAAAAATAAAATTAAGGGATGCGAGGAATATATTGGGAGAAAAGCAGAAAGGGAAGAAAGGGGAAAGATAGAATGGGGTCAATTATCTCACATAAAAGAGGCAGGAGAAAGGTTTTACATGGAGGGGAAGAAGGAGGAGGTGAAAGGGAATGAGTGAACCTTACTCTCATCAGATTTGGCTTAAGAAGAGAATAGCATACACACTCAATTGGGTATTTTACCCTATAGGAAAGTAAGGGGGAAGGGGATAAGGGGGGATGGATGATAGAAGGGAGGGCAGATTGGGGGAGGGGATAGTCAGAAGCAAATACTTTTGAAAAGGGACAGGATCAAAGGAGAAAATAGAATGGGGAGGCGGGATAGGATAGAGGGAAATACAGTTAGTCTTTCACAATATGACCATAATGGAAATGTTTTGCATAACTATACATGTATAACCTATATTGAATTGTTTGTCTTCTCCATGGGGTGGATGGTGAGGAAAGAGGGGAGAGAATCTGGAACTCAAAGTTTTAAAAATAAATAGTTTTACATACAACTGGAAAATAAGATATACAGGCAATGGGGTATAGAAATCTATCTTGCTCTACAAGAAAGTAAGGGGGAAGGGAATAAGAGAGGGAAGTGATAGAAGGGAGAACAGACTGGGAGAAAGGGTAATCAGAATGCATGTCATCTCGGGGTGGGGGGAAGAGGAGAGATGGAGAGAAAATTTGGAACTCAAAATCTTGTGGAAATGAATGTTGAAAACTAAAAATAAATTAATTAATAATTAATAAAAAAAAGAACAAGCATAGAAATTGACAAGACAGAATTTTTCCCATGCCATCCCAACTTACAGAATTTACCATACTTAAAAACAAATAATGTCTAGGAATAGTGTATTTAAGTGTATTTCAGTTAAATACACCAAATGGTGTATTTAAGTATAACCCAAATAAAAACTGAAATATGTTTTCTAAAGGGGACCTGAGTTAGGGTTGGCATCATAGGATGATGAGAGGTGGAAGGGCCCTTTGATGTCTTTCAATTGTTTCTAGGATAAATACAAATTCCTCAGGGGACATTTAAACCGGTCTTAATCTGACTCCAGTCTACCTTTCTGGGTTAGGTGTACAGTACTCCCTTGCATGAATTCTGTGTTTTGTTCAAAATAACCTATTTGCTCTCACATTCTGTCTCTTCCCTTCATGCTTTTGCTCTAGGCAGTCCCTATGCTAGAGTATACTCATCTCTCACCTCTCCCTCTTTGAATCCCTCATCTCCACAAAGCTTAATTCAATATACCATCTCCTAAAGAGAAGGGGAAGGAGAGGAAAGGGAACACACATTATTAAGCCTACTATGTGCCTTGTAGGCACTTTGCTAAATGCTTTACAAATATAATTTTTCTCTCTGTTTTCCCAGTGTCTAGAATAGCAGCTGGCCCATGGTAGCACTTAATAAATGTGTGTTGAATTGATTTGATTTTAGAGATAATCTAGTTCTTAATACTGAGTGAAGCGAGCAAAATCAGGAGAACATTGTGCATAGTAACAGCCACAATGATGACTGATTTTGATAGACTTAGCCCTTCTCAGCAATGCAAAGACCTAAAACAATTCCTAAGGACACATGACGGAAAATGCCATCCACATCCAGAGAAAGAACTATGGAGTGGGAATTCAGAGTGAAGCAGACTATTTTCTTTTTTCGTTTGTTTGATTTGTTTTTCTTTCTCGTGGTTTCTTCCATTCATTCTAATTCTTCTATACAACATGACTAATGTGAAAATATATTTAACAGGAATGTATATAGAGAGCCTATATCAGACTGTATGCCTCCTTGGAGAGGGAGGAGGAAAAAGAGGGGGAGAAAATTTAAAACTTACGGAAGTGAATGTTTAAAACTAAAAATAAAAAAAAAGAGATAATCTAATTCTACTCCCTCATGTTAGAGGTGAGAAAATTGAGGCTAAAGGAATTGTACCCAGATGACCAGAAAATACTTGCAGTTCTAGACTAAATTTGCTTCAATTCTATATGGTAGCTTGTGCTGGTACAGTGGCTTGGTGGGTCTTACCATGTGGCAGATGCTAATTTGAATGAAGGTAAGAGCCACACTCCAGAAACACACCAAATATTAATCAAGGGGTCAAAGGACTCAAAGACCGCGCCAATCCTTGTCCCGATTGTGATGTCCATGGAATGTGGTGTCCAAAGCCCTGAGCTCTCTCTATCTTGGTTTGCCTCCCCCACCTTCATAATATTTATTCTTTGACTCCCCAGAGATCTTTATCATAGACCCACACATACTAACCTGTCCTCCGTCTCCTTTCAGGAGACTGCTTCATGGTCATTTACTCAACATTTTTTTACTTTTCCTGAAATTAGTATTTTTTTTTCAACTAGCTAATTTATTTTCTCTCCCTCTCCCACACTGAAAAAACAAAACAAAATCTTTGCAACAAAGATATTCAACATATTAATTAAGCACATTCTGATGCAGAGCACTGATGGTAGAGAAGATACAAAGTTAAAATAGGACTAGGTCCTCGCCCTCAGAGAGGTTTCAGTCTGATGGGGGAAGATATGAAATGTAACATAGATAGCAATAATATACAATATGACAAGATAAGTGCAAAACAAAGTAGCCTGTGAGGTTCCCTGTAAAGGACCACAAGATTCAGCTCTTTGTTTTTTCCTTCTATACCCTGTTGGCCAAAAAGAAACAATGGCTCCAATCTCTATGAAGGGAGTAAACTTGTGCATGCAGATGCAGTCATTACTTGATGAAGAATCCATTCTCTGCCAAGCAGATAATCAGCAAAAGCTTCATAAGAGGATGCAGCTTTTTAGGGATTCAACTTGGGATCAAGGGGGGGAGGGGAGCAGGATATTTCTGGAATAACAAAGGCATAGATTGTAGGAAACTATGGCATGGGGCATGTTCAGGGAAAGGGAGCTGAGAAATGTTCTTGGAAAAGAGGAAATGAGGTAAGGCTGGAGTATAGGATCATGGTTCATAGACCTAGAGCTGGAAGGGCCTCAGAAGTCATTTAATCTTGCCCCTTCATTTAACAGATGAGGACGTTAAGACCCAGGGAGGTAATATGACTTGTCCAAAGTTACCAAAGTGCCAAAGGAAAAGAACTGGAATTCAAACCCAGGACCTCTGACTCTAGGGTATGTTGCTTCTATAGGGTAAGTTGCAATAAATTCTAGGCAGATGATTCCTAGATCTACATATATAGCCCTAGTCTATCTCTGGGGCTCAAGATGTGTATCTCCAATTGTCTATTGGACATCTCAGGCTCAAATGTCCAAAGCAGATTGTCACTCCTCTTCAACCCGGCCTTGTTCCCATCTTTCCTCTTACTGTTGAAGGCATTACCATTCTTCCATTCACTCAGGCTCAAAAACTGGGTGTCATCTTTGACTCATCACTCTTGCCAATCCCACATACTTAACCTGTCATTATAGCTTTTCATTTTCACCTTCATAGTATCTCCCATATATGTTCCTTGTTTCCTCTGACATGACAACCACCTTGTCTTCCCCCCTCCAAAAAAAAAATAAATAAAAATAAAATTGAATAAGAAACCCCAGGTGTATACTCTTATCCTCTCATTCCTGGATTATTGCAACGGCCTTCTGGTTGTGCTCCCTGCATCGTGTCTCTTCTCACTCTAGTCTGTCCTTCACTCTGCTGCCAAAGTTATCTTTTTAAACCTTTGAGGAAAAGAGGAAGCCTTCTGGAAGAAATTAGGTAGAGACCAATGTACCACACCATAAACCAAGATAAGCTCCAAATGAGTACATGATTTAGGCATAAAGGATAACATCATAAACAAATTAGAGGAGCATGGAAGAAATTACCTGTTAGCTTAATGGTTAGGGGGAGAGTTAATGACCAAATAAGAGACAGAGAGGTTCATAGGAGGTAAAATAGACAATTTTGATTACACAAAATTTTAAAAAGTTTTTACACAAATGAAATCAGTGCAGTTAAAATGAGAAGAAAAGTGAAAAATTGGGGAAAAAATCTTTTCAGCAATTCTGTGTGATAAAGGTCTCATTTCTAAGATAGAGAGCTGATTTAAATTTGTAGGAATAAGAGTCATTTCCTGATAGATAAATGATCAAAGGATTTAAATAGGTAGTTTTCAGAGGGAAAAATCCAAGCTATCCATAGCTATATGAAAAAAAAAATGTTCTAAATCACTAATAGAGAAACGCAAATTAAATCAACTCTAAGGTACCACCTCACACCCATCAAATTGGCAAAGTTGACAAAAACAGAAAATGAAAAATACTGTAAGGGCTATGGCAAAATAGGTTCATTAATGCATTCTTGGTCAAACTGTAAACTAGCCCAATCATTCTGAAAAATAATTTGGAACTATGCCCCCAAAGCTATTAAAGAGTGTATAGCTTTTAACCCAATATTACCACTAATATGTCTAGAGACCAAAGAAAAAAGAAAAGGATCTATATGTAGAAACATATTTATAGTAGCTTTCTTCATGGCAGAAATGAATTGGAAACTGAGGGAGTGCCCATCAATTGGGGATTGACTGAACAAATTGTGGTATATGTATTTGATGTAATGATACTGTGTCATAAGAATAGATGAAGGGGGTGGTTTTAGAAAAACCTGGAAAGACTTGTATGAACTAATGCAAAATGAAATGAGAAGACCCAGGAGAACAATTTATATGATAAAAGCAATGTTATAAAGACAAACAAACTCTGAAAGACTTAGTAACTTTCCTCAACATAATGGAACCAACCATAGCTCCAGAGGACTCATGGTGAAACATGTCATCTACTTCTAGATAGAATTGATAGACTCAGAATGCAAATTAAAGCATATACACATATGCAATATGTATATATGTATGTATATGTGTATACAATATGTGTATATGCTTTGACATATATATGTATGTATATGTACATGCATACATATATTTGGACATGGCAATGCAAGAATTTCTTCTGCTCGTCTTATAATAGATTTTTCTTCTCTTGCTTTCTTAATGGGGAAGGAAGAAGGAGGTCAGAGGGAGAAAATTTGTAACTCAAAATAAAATTAAATTAAATAGGGGCCATTAGGTGGTACAGTGAATAGAGCCCCGACCCTGGAGTCACGAGGACCTGAGTTCAAATATGACCTCAGACACTGATACTTACTAGCTGTGTGACCTTGGGCAAGTCACTTAACCCCAACTGCCTTGCCTTCCTCCCTCCAAAAAAAATAAATAAAAATAAAATTGAATAAGAAACCTCTAGAAACCAAAGTGACCTTTCTAAAGCACAGATCTGACCCTGTTACCCTCCACTACTCAATAAACTTCAGTGAAGCAAATGAGTCCCTATTACCTCCAGAATAAAATATAAAATTCTCTGTTTGGCATTCCAAAGTCTTTACAACTTGTTCCTTTCCCATCTTTCCATTGTTCTTACACTTGATTTATCTCCATGTACTCCACAATCCAGCTACACAGGTCTACTTGCTACTCCTCAGATTTCCCAATCTTGTCCCCTTTCATTGGTTGTCCCTCATGTCTGGATTGCTCTCCATTCTCATCTCTGCCTGTTGGCTTCCCTGGTCACCTCCAAGACTTAGCTGCAAGAGGCCTTTCCCAGTCCCAGTGTCTTCTCACCCTGAAATGTCTTCCCTCTGAGATTACCTTCAACTGACAGTGTATATATGTTGCATGTCCATAGTTATTTTCATACTCTCTCCCTCATTAGAATATGAGCTTCTCGAGGGCAGGGATTATGTTTTTACCTTTCTTTTTACCGCTAGAGTTTAGTACAGAGCCTGGCACATAGTAGGTGCTTAATCAAAGTTTATCTACTTTTTCAATGGGGTTCAAAGAAGAGTAAATATATTCTCTGCTTTATATGCAGGTTAAACCTACTTACTGATCCAACAGGAAAAGGAAACAAAATACTGTCCTGGAGGCAGAAGGTCTGGGTTCAAATTCTCCTTCTGAAGGCAACTACTCATTTTAGGTAGATCTTTGGTCTCCCTGGGCTGCAGTTTTCTCATCTACGAAGCTGATTGGAGGTAGAGGGGCTTGTCAGGCTGGCTAATTCCTGGGCTGCCCTCCTATTTAAACTCTATGATCCTGTCTATGATCTGATACTGACTGTGTGACTATGAGCTTAATTAACCTCAACCTCTCTATGCCTTAATTTTTTCAACTTGTAAAATGACATGTTTTTACATGTTTTTGTAAACTCTTTTCCTCAAATAAACTTGCATGGTGGGCAGTGAAAATATTATACCCATTTTGCAGATGAGGAAACTGAGGCTTGTCCACAACACTCAGGTAGTAAGTGTTGGAATCAGGATTTGGCCCCTAATTTCCTTTACCCTAAATCCAGTCTGCTTTCCTTTGTATCTTGCTGCCCAAAAGAGCTTACCTTAGGGGTTACTTATGGTCTGGTCTAGCTTTGGCAAGAACTTCCCCTCACGCCAGCTGGGAAGGGCAAGAGTAGGGATGGTGTGGCAACGGGAAGTCGCCACCCGACGCCTGCTGTTACTGCTTCAGAGAACACTCCGGCTACTGCTCTCAGGAAAGCAAACTGAATGTCATTCTGGGGAAGTAGCCATCCCCTACCCCCTGTTTTTTTTTAAATTTGTACAGAAAATGTATTGTTATGATTTTGAAAGCAGTCTTGTATTGCTTTTAGACTACAAGTCCTACGATTGTTTGGTCCTAACACATCATGGTGCATAGCCGTGAAATACAATGCACGGTACTGGCCCCTAGCACTTTGCAGAGCCAGACAGAAAACTAATCTAGGAAGACTTTTTCCCTCTGCCTGTCCACCCTACTATTGTTTTCTGTCCTTTCTGCAGAAGAGTTGACATTTATTGTCCAGTAGTTTAAAAGTTCATGTAATAAGATAATGAAATACAAATAATATGTGTAGGAAGGGCTGTGGAAAGTCAGGCACACTGATAATATGCTGTTGGTGGAGCTGTGGCTTGGTCCAGCCATCCTGGAAAGCATCCTGGATGTTGCAAGGTAAGGTTGGGGAGATAAGCTATGGATGGTTGCTATGGTCAGCATCTTGAAGGAGGTGGGACTGTTTATACATTTTAGCTTATTAATCCCACTAATAGGGATGTACCCCAAGGGGGCCAATGGTAGATAGGAAGGTCCTATAGATACATATACACACATATATACAAATACACGTATGTATGTATGTATATGTCATGATTCTTTGTGGTAGCAAACAACAGAAAGTTTCCCCATTGATTGGGAAATAGCAGACCAGATTGTGGCATATGAAAGTAATGGAATATTATCATGCCAAAGTAACAATGAATATGAAGCGTTCAAAGAAACTTGGGGATACTTAATATGGCTTCTGCAGAATGAAGTGAACAAGGAGTAAACATGAAGACCATGGCAATGAAAGAGGAAAATCCAGCATTAGGATGCAGATGATTGCAATGGTCATCCTTGACTCCAGAGGACAGATGAAAAAACACATTCTTTGTAGAAAGATGGACAACTACAGGTAAGGAAGAGTGATGGTATATTCTGTCAGACATGATAAATGTGCTCATTTGTTGACTTATTTGTACTTCTTTGTCATAAGAAGGTTCTGTTCTGGAGTGATGGGAAGGGAATTGGGAAGTGACCATTGTTTTTTCAAAAAAGCATCAGTAAAATCTTTTTTGAAAAGTTCATGAAGTGTGGAGTTCTTTGGTCATCACAAGGTTTTTCTTCCAATTCCCCAGCTCCTAGGTGACCTGGGATTATGTGGCTCCCCAGACTGGGGCAAACTCCCTTGTTCAGTGGAATAAGCCTGGATATTTCTCCCACTTCTTCCTAGTACTTGGACAGTTAGAAAATCTGGGTTTGAACTGACTGCCACTAACATGCTGGATAATCTTGGCCAAATCACTTGACCTCCTCTCTTTGGTCTCTGTTTCCTCCTCCTCCTCCATGAAAAAAACGGGTTGGATGAGATGTTCTCGAAGGTTCCCTTCCTGCTCATGTAGTCTGAGAGCCTCGGTTGGCATCCACTTTAGAGCAGATGTACAGACTGAAAATATAATGAGATGATTGATAAAATATTAAGTGCTCCCATTCTTAAAGGCATAATTGTAGCTCCAGGACAAAAAGTAGAACAAACTCTGAATCTGGTGTGGTGACAGCCAGATGCTGGCCAAGCCTCAGCGATCATTGCTGTTTGCACATAGATTCCCATTGAGAGAGATTAAATGGTTTGTACTTGAAGAATATGATAAATGGAAGAAATGTGTGGGGGTGGGGTGGGGCTGGGAGTGGGGGAGAGTTGTCATAACTGTACCCAGAAGAAAGCCTGCCCTGGGGACCTATGATTCCTGTCTACCTCTCCCTCAAGTTTCTTCTTTGTGGAATGATGAGTGGATTGCTACATTAGAAAACTTTTTAAAAAAATGTCAGGCATTTTGCAATTGGGATGTGATCGTTTACCTGTGGGGTTTGTTAAGTTTCTTCTTGTATGGAAGGAAGAAGGATGGTCTGGGAATCAAGAAAGCTGATTTCTAGTCCTGGCTTGTGGCCAGGTTGTGTGACCTTGAGCAAAATCTGTGATCTCCCTGGCTGTCCAAAAGACCAGGAATTAGGAAACCTGAACTCTATATTTGACTTCCATTAAATAATTGTATGCTCTTAGGCAAATTACTTTACTTTGACTCAATCTCAGTTTCCTCCTCTGTTAAATGAGAGGCTTAGGATGAATGACCCCAAAAGTCCATTTCAGCTCTGTCATGGAGAAACAGCATCAGAAAGTACCAGTTATCTTACTGTCAGGGAAGGAATCCTATGGAGATGGACACAGATTAACAAAGGAAGAAACTGAGGCCTAGAGAAATTAAGATACTTACCCAAGGTCACACAGATAATAAGTGACTCCAGATACAGAATTCTTTCCACTATACTTTGAGTGACAACTTGGAGGAAGCAGTTCCTCTTACATGAATAATACAGGTATGATTTTATTAGCTGAGTTTTTTCACAATGTGTTTGCTGCCAGGACACAAGTGTTGTGAAAACCATTGCTAAACCTCCACAAAAATGGGCAAGGAAAAGACTCACATTAACACTGTCATCTTTGGATATGTAGACTCTGGCAAGTCTGCCACTACTGGCCACCTCGTCTACAAATATGGTGGAACTGATAAGAGAATCTTTGAGAAGTTTGAGAAGGAGGTTGCTGAGATGGGAAAGGGCTCCTTCAAATATGTCTGGGTCTTGGATAAACTGAAGGCCGAATGTGAGCGTGATATCACTATTGATATCTCCCTGTGGAAATCTGAGGCCAGCAAGTACCATGTGACCATTACTGATGCTCCAGTCCACAAAAACTTTATCAAGAACATCATCACAGGCACATCTCAGGCTGACTGTGCTGTCCTCATTGTTGCTGCTGGTGTTGGTGAATTTGAAGCTGGTATCTCAAGGAATGGGCAGACCGATGAGCAAGCCTTTCTGGCCTACACACTAGGAGTAAAATAACTGATAGTTGGTGTAAAAAAAATGGATTCCACCAATTTCCCCCTACAGCCAGAAGAGCTATGAGGAAATTGTCAAGGAAGTCAGCACCTATATTAGTAGAAATGATCACAATAACTATCTGCTTTGCCATTGCATCCTAAGGATCATGGGACCTTTCCATCTAACCTGCAGCTGACATAAGTGTGTTGTCTCCTCCATTAGAATGTGAACTCCTTGAGACCAAGGACTGTCTTTTTTTTGCACATAGTAAGTAGTCAGTAAATGCTTATTTATTCATTCATAAAAACAACTAATGGAGCCAGGATCTCAGATGCTCTTTCCTTCAACCTTTTGACCCAAGTCATTACAGATCCAAAAGAAAAACCAAACACTTAAAAGCTTGGTATTTAAAGGACTCTACAGCTGAATCCTTTTGTAAAAACAAGAATCCCTTTGCAATGTGAATAACTCCCTTTCTAATTCTTTGTAAATTGCTCTTTTTTATTTTATAGATCTCTCTTCTCTCCTTTTCCCCCACCCTCTCTTTCCTCCCTCCTTCTACTTTTCTTCCTCCCCTCCTTCTTTTTCTTCCTTCCTTCCTTTCCTCCTTCCTCCCTCTCTTTTTCCTTCCTTCCTGGCCAAAATCTCAGACTGATTCTTTTGTGAAGGCAAACTAAGCCATCTTTTGCCTCAATTCTTACTTAGCTTTTTCACTACTGAGTGAACATTTCCTTAAAGTCTCCCACTGCATCCAGGGTCATTACCAGTCATCCTGACCTATATCTTGCCACTGGACTTTGATGACTCTGGAAGGGAGAGTGAGGTTGATGACTCTGCACACCTCTGCCTGACTTAAATCCAATTGTCTTGCAAGTCAAGACATTACCCTGCTGGTGTCATTGGTCCTCTTCAAGAATGAAGGATGAACAACAATCCTTTCTTCCTTCACCCCTTTCTCTCTCTCTTCTTCTTTCCTTCTTTCTTTCTTTTTCTCTTTCTCTGTTTCTCTCTCCCTTCCTTCCTTCTTCCTTTCTTTCCTTTCTTCTTTATTTCCTTTCTTTTCTTTCCTTCCTTCCTTTCCTTTTTTCTTTCTTTTCTTTCCTTCCTTTCCTTTTTTCTTTCTTTTCTTTCCTTCCTTCCTTCCTTCCTTCCTTCCTTCCTTCCTTCCTTCCTTCCTTCCTTCCTCCCTTCCTTCCCTCCTTCCTTCCTTTCTCTCTTTCTCTCTTTCTTTCTCTCTTTCTTTCTTTCCTCTGGCTCTTCTTATCTCACCCACTCTGGAAGGCACTGATCTCATTATGGATAGATCACTATGGAAGCTTTACTCTGCTCTATTTCTGACCTGGACCGGCTCTCCCCCTCCTTAGCCAGCCTGGTGGACTCAATCCTGGCGGGGGGGGGGGGGGGGGGGGGGGGGGGGGGGGGGGGGGGGGGGGGGGGGGGGGGGGGGG
>CM053587.1:106254920-106270175 GCA_028646515.1 Pseudochirops corinnae
ATATAATAGTACGACTGCTGTTCAATTCATAACATTTTTTTTTTTAGCAATAGCAGAGGTCTTCTTGTTCAAACAGCTCATCTTACAGGTGCTTCTTGAACAAATAAAGGAGTGGCCCATATTGCTTGGTCCTAGCTTGAGGCTAACATACAGTTCTCCTAATTCCCAAACCACTGCTCTTTGCACTATTTATTCTGATCTTCCTCCCCAATAATGTTCTAGGAAGAGACCAAGGGAGAGGAAAGAGATACATTTAGTATTTTTGTGAGAAATTATCTTGTGTTCTTTGGTCAATTTTTTCTTGGGAATGGACCCCTGTCAGATCCTAGACAGAAGAAGGTAGATGTTGACCTTCCAAGATCCTCTTACAGATAAAGACTGAACAACAGGAAGATGGAAAGGCTAAATTCCCAGACTCTTGGTGGAACGCTTCCATTTGAATTATCCCAGAATGAATTGAGAGATATTATGTAGGATGAAATGTTTCAACCTGGGAAAATTCATGTTCATCTGCTTTTAAAGCAGATTAGAGAACTAATCTCAGCTGAATTCCACATCCAGTGACTTAGCCTGTAAATATAGCCAACCACCATTCCAGTGCGTATCAATGTTTACCCTGGATTACGATAAGATTAAATTTTATTGATATTTGGAACAATGGCTTTTCTCAATATTTCCTTGGATTTGGTAACACAAGACCTTCTAGGCATAGACAACTCTCATGGCGTCCATACAAGAGTTTTCCCTGTGGAATAACGGGACAAACTGGAATCAGAAATGTGTCAGAAAAAAGGTGACCGTAGACAAGGGAGGGAAATTGTCCAGGAAAGAATTAGGGTGGAAAGTAGGGAGAGACTCTGAGAAATATAACAGAATGGAGAAAGGGATTGGGTTCATTCATTCATCCATTTATCCATCATTAGGCAGCTAGATGGTACTGTGGTTGGAGTGCTGGCCTTGGAGTCAGGAAGGGCCGAATTCAAATGCAGCCTCAAGTGATTTAACATCTCTAGGCCCCAATTTCTTCATCTGTAAAATAATAATAACAAGGGATCCTGATAGTACCTACATCACTAAGTAGTTGTGATTATCATAAGATGAGAATTACAAAGGGCTTTATAAACCCTATAGCAATGTTAGCTCTTATTGTCATTTAACATTCAGAAAGTATTAAAAGTTTACTCTGGGGGAGGGCTAGGTGGTACAGTGAGTAGAGCACAGGCCCTGGAATCAGGAGGACCTGAGCTCAAATCTGACCTCAGACACTTGACATACTTATTAGCCGTGTGACTTTGGGCAACTCACTTAACCCCAATTGCCCTCCAAAAAGCAAAAAGGAAAAAAAAATTTTTTTTAATTTAAAAAATTAAAAAAAAAAATAAAAGTTTACTCTGAGTGACTAGAACACTGGTCCTGGAGTCAGAAGGATCTGAGTTCAAATCCGACCTCAGACACTTAACTAGCTGTGTGACCTTGGGCAAGTCACTTAACCCCAATTGCTTTGCCTTCCCCCTTCCAAAAGGAAAAAAAAAAAGTTAACTGCACCAGGCTAGGTGCCAGAGGATTGTTAGTGTCTTTTGTTCTTGAAGAGTACCAAAATGACATCACTATGTCGGTGTCAAGGTAAAGTGAGTCCAACTGTGACTGAACAACCCAGTAGGAACTTGGAAGACTCTACCACAGGTCGGGTACAAATAATCCACGTGAATATTGAGAGTGGAGATGGCTCTACATTTGTTCATCTCATGTTTCTTTTGAGCTACTACATTTCTGCTTTGCTTAGAGAGCACAGTCCCTTCTCTGATGTAGGTACACCATACTGGGCAGTCCTGTGCCAGTGTCTCCCATGTCACACAATCTATTCCAAAGTTCTTTAGAGAGAGACCTTGAGAGTATCCTTGTATCATTTCTTCTGACCTCCATGCGGGTGCTTGTGATTTCTCCTTAAAACAGTCTTTTAGGCAAACCTCCTTGTGGCATTTGAGCAGTGTGGCCAGCCCATCTGAGGTACACACTCTACAATCGAGTTTGAATGCTTGGCAGTACAGCTCAAGAAAGGACCTCAGCATCCTGTACCTTGTCTTGCCAGGAGATCTTCAGAATCAGGATATGAGACAATGAATGAAATTGTTCCTGGTTTGAAAGATCTTGCATTTTGGCAGTAGGTGGTGCCATAGTGTGCAGAGCACTAGGCCTGGAGTCAGGAAGCCTTGAGTTCAAATCTACTGTTAGTTACTGGTTATCTGACCTTGAGCAAGTTGCGTAAACTCTGTTTGCCTGTTTCCTCATCTGTAAAATTGGTATAATAATAGCACTTATCTCCCAGGGTGGTTATGAGGCTCAAATGAAACTATATTTGTAAAGTGCTTAAGCACAGTGCCTGAAACATGGTAGGCACTATAGAAATACTAGTTATAATAATAATAACAATAATAATAATGATGGATTGATTATTATATAGAATAATTATTATAATAATAAATTACTGTCATTATTATATTTGGGGGGTGATATGTACATGGGTCAGTAAATACAAAATATATATCAAGTGATAGGGATAAGAGGGTTCAAAAGTCAGAGGTGACACTGGAGCTGAGCCTTGGAGGATCCTGAGGGATTTTAAGACATAGCTTTAGTTCATTTCAAAAGGGTCAAAGGTTTAGAGCTAGAAGTGACTTTTTAGGTCATGTAGTTTAATAATCTTATTTCACAAAAGAGGCAACAAAGAGGAAGCTGAGTGATTTCCCCAAAGTCACACAAGTAGTAAGGGTCAAAGCCAGGATTCATACCCAGGTTGTTTTTTTCTTCAAACCCAGGCACAAGGCTAACTTTTGATGTTGTTGTTCAGTCTTTGTGACCTCATTTGAGGTTTTCTTGGCAAAAATGTGGGAGTGGTTTACCATTTCCTTCTCCAGCTTATTTTACAGATGAGGAAACTGAGGCAAATAGGGTTAAGGGACTTGCCCAGGGTCACACGGCTAGCAAGTGTCTGAGACTGGGTTTGAACTCAGGTCTTCCTAACTCCAGCTCTATCCACTGTGCCATCAAACAGCTGCCCAACTTTAAATTTCTTAATAAATAGCTGAGTGACCTTGGGGAAATCACTTCACTCAGCTTTCTCTTCTATGAAAGAGGTATAATAAGCTTCAGTGCCTTTCATCTCCTTTATGAATACAAAAGAGCTTCAGGGAATATGTCCCTGTACAGGTGAAACGAATTGTTATGATCATTGAGTGGGGCAGAAATCTTCATTCTCCTCCTCTCCTTTTCCAGGCTTTCTTCCTCCAGAGCTGCCTCAGTGGTTTCTGAAGCATAGCACCAGAGGGAGCTCAAGACCAAAGGGTGGCAATTTTTTGAGTTGGGTGCTATAGCTTCCTTGGGTGTGCATTTCTTCTGCAGATGGCAGAAGACTAGAAAGCCATATACTTACCTTCCTTCCCCACCTCCACCGCCCAGCTCCAGACTCATAGTAAGATGCATTGTGTCATGAGGCTTGGGAGTGGGACCAGAGGCTAGGCCCTAATCTTCTCCACTCCAGTAACCTCAACCCTAAAAGAAACCTCAAGCCCTTTTCTTGAGGGTCCTGGTACTGGTTATTGGGTCAGGCACCTGCTAAGGCAGTCTAAGCCAGGTCTGGATTAATTAGAGAAGAGCTGAGAAAGTGTGACACCTTTCCTGTCCTCTGAGAGCTTGCTATCTAGTTGGAGAGATAAGGAAATGAGATAACAGCCCATAATACTGGATTGACATAATTAAAGTGTTAAAATGTGTGGCTTTAGGATAAGCATCTAGGCCTGGGAGATAAACTATTGCAGTCAGGGAAGGCTACTAGGCTACTAGAAATGAGAGGGAGAGAGAGAAAGAGAGAGAGGGAGAGAGATAAAGAGAGAGAGAGAGAGAGAGAGAGAGATAACTATGCTTTTGAATTATGCTTTGAAAACTAAAGGGAGATTGGCTGATAAAAATTTATCACCTTCTCTGTGCTGTAGCAAAATGCCTGGCATTAGAGGGGTGGAGGCTGTTCCCCCATTTCACCTCTTGTCTCCCAAGCTTCTGCACGTGCACCATGCCTGGAATGTACTTCCCCCTTGCCTCCTGCTCTAACAATCCTTAGTTTATTTCAAACCTTAGTTCAGAATGGTTGTTGTTCCCTCATATCTGATTCTTTGTGATCCCATTTGGGGTTTTCTTGGCAAAGATACAGAAATGGTTTGCCATTTCCTTCTCCAGTTCATTTTACAGATGAGGCCAACAGTGTGAAATGACTTGCCTAGGGTCACACAGCTAGTAAGTGTCTGAGGCTGGATTTGAACTCAGGAAGATGAGTCTTCTTGACTCTAGGACTGGCATTCTATCCCCTGTGCTACCTAGCTCAGTTATCCCTTCCTATGACCAGCCTTTCTTGATCTTCTCAATGTTAGAGCCCTCATAAAGAATCATTGTTTCAGAGCTGGAAGGAACCTTAAGATCACTTTTACAGCCTTTTTATAGATAAGGAAACAGAGGCCTAGAGGAGTGACTTGCCCTAGGTCACACAGCTAGTAAAGTATCTGAGTTAGAATTTGAACTTAGGTCTTTCTGGTTCCAGCTTTCAACATTCAGTCCACTATACCACCTAAACTACTTCTCCCTTTTCAGATTGCTAAGTAATTATTTGTTTGGTTATAAATTGTAAACTCTTTGAGGATAGGGCCTGTTTTCCACTTTTTTTCCTTGTCGTTGTATCCCCCAAGCCTTGTTGGTGTTGAATTGATCACAAGTAAGAACAGTTCTCTTTCCTTTGCTCATGATGCTTCCCCTGCCTTACTGGCTTGTAGATTTAGAAGGAAGGAACCATAAAGGTCATCTAGTCAAACCCAGCCGAGTTTACAGATGTCTGGGATGTCTTCCTTCCTCCTCTCCCTGTATCATAATACTGCCCATCATTCAGTTCACCTTTTCCAGGAAGTAAAGTCAGCCAGATGGTACAACAAACCTAGACTCAGAAAGACCCGAGTTCAAATCCTGCCTCAAACACTTAACTAGCTGTGTGACCCTGGGCAAGTAACTTAAACTTGTCTGCCTCAGTTTCTTTATTTGTAAAATGGGTATAATAATATCTCCTCGGGTCATTGTGAGGGTCAAGTGAGAATATATGTAAAATTCTTTGTGAACCTTGAAGTGATATGCAAATATTGTTACTTTGAAGTCTTCTCTGATCACTCTCTAAGCCTCACCTTGAGATCCTATAGATTGTAAAGTCTATACACACCCACATACAAGCAAAGTATGCTTCTATATGTATACTGTTGTCCCTTCCACATTACAACTTTCCCTATCACAGTTTCTATATATCTTAGGTCAGTATAAAAAGTTAAATGGGAATTTTGGGGAGTTTTGAAGAAGCCACAGATGATATGCTAGGGCCAGCACAGAAGCCTACAGCACAGACACAGAGGCTATGATCAAATATTTAACCCACATTTTACAATTTTACAACCCATAAAAGGAAGAGAAATTTAGACTTCTTCTCTAATAGGCAAAGAGGGTTAAAAAATTTTACACGGATTTTCCAGATCACAGGGAGCCATGCCTCTAACCCCCAAGATGAGGAAGGGATCACCATATATACTTTACCTATATAGGTGTACTTTACAGAGATTATACATTCATCCATCCATACACAGATAAATAGATAGTATGCAAAAGAAGGTACTATGGAATTCCTCTAATTAAAAACAAAAGAAAAACCATGGATATGTGTGTATGTATAGGCATACGTGTATGTGTATATAAACATATATGTGTATGTTTGTAAACATGTAAGTCTAAATATGCACACAGAGACACATGCTGAATAGTTGTTACAGTTATTTGTGTACTTGTCTTATTTCCTAATTACATCGCTGATATAGGGGTGGAAGGTGGGGAACGGCAATAAAATAAATATAACTAACATTTATGTTATACTTTATGGATTTTTAAATTTTGTTTTTCATTGGAGGCACTTCAAGGTTATCAAAGTATGTTACTTATAATATCTCATTTTCTCTCTACAACCATGCCATATATTCCATATGTCTCTTTCCCCAACAGTTACTCCTCTTTCCTTTTTGGATGAATGCTCATGGTGGCCCTAGTCTCCCATAAGTCCAGAATTCAGGACCTTAGAGTTGGAAGTGACCTTGGAAGCCGTCTAATCCAACCTGCATTTGAACAAGAGTCTTTGCTATAATATATCTCTCCAGTTACTCAGAACCAAACTATATTGGTCACAAAGAGCATTGATAAGTATATGCAGAGTCCCGCTGTTGAGACAAATTACAAAAGAAATGTTGCCCTCTGGCTTTTTCCCTTAATGTTTTAATTTTTTCCAATCCCACGTAAAGATAGTTTTCAGCATTCATTTTTGTAAAATTTTGAGTTCCAGATTTTCCTCCCTACCTCCTTTCCATCCCACCTCCCAAGACAGCAAGCAATGTGATACAGGCTATACATGTACAATCATGTTAAAGATATTGCCACATCAGTTACATTGTGAAAGAAGAATCAGAACAGCAGGGAAAAACCACGAGAAAGAAAAAACAAAAAAAAAGTGAAAATAGTATCTTTGATCTGGGTTTAGACTTCATAGTTCTTTTTTTGATGTGGATAGTGTTTTCCATCATGAGTCTTTTGGAATTGTCTTGGATCATTTTATCACTGAGAAGAGCCAAGTCTCTCAAAGTTAATCATCACATAATGTTACTGTTACTTCAGACAATATTCTCCTGGTTATGCTTAGTTCATTCAGCATCAGTTCATACAAGTTTTTCCAGGTTTTTCTGAAATCCTCCCGCTTATCATTTCTTGCAGGACAGTAATCTATTATATTCATATACCACAACTTGTTCAGCCATTCACCAACTGATTGACATCTCTTCAAGTTCCAATTCTTGGGTACCATGTAAAAAGAGCTGCTATAAATATTTTTTTGTACATGTGCGTCCTTTTCTCTTTTTTTTATGACCTCTTTGGGATTCAGACCTAGTATGATCCAGTAGTGCTGGATCAAAGGGTATGCACAGTTTTATACCCCTTTGGGCACAGTTCCAAATTGCTCTCCAGAATGTTTGGAGCTGTTCACAACTACACCAATAATGCATTAATAGTCCAATTTTCCCACATCTTCCCCAACATTGATCATTTTCCTTTTCTGTCATATTAGCTACTCTGATAGATGTGAGATGGTACCTAAGAGTTGTTTTAATGTGCATTTCTCTGATTCATAGTGATTTAGAGCATTTTTCCATATGATTATAGATAGCTTTAATTTCTTCATCTGAAAACTGCCTTTTTATATCCTTTTACCATTTGTCAATTGGGGAATGACTTATATTCTTATAAACGACTTTTTATATATTTTAGGAATGAGGCCTTTATCAGAGATATTGGCTGTAAAAATTTGTTTTCCAGATTTCTGCTCCCCTTCTAATCTTGGTTGCATTGGTCATATTTGTGCAAAAACCTTTTAATTTAATGTAATCAGAATTATCCATTTTGTATTTCATTATGTCCTTTATCTCTTGTTTGGTCATAAATTCTGCCCTTCTCCATAGATCTGACTGTAAACTATTCCTTGCTCTCCTAATTTGCTTATGGTATCATCCTTTATGTCTAAATCAGGTTCCCATTTCAACTTTATCTTGGCATAGGGAGTGAGATGTTGCTCTATGCTGCCTGGTTATAACTCTGCCATACAATTTTCCAGTTTTCCTAGCAGTTTTTGTCAAATACTGAGTTCTTACCCCAGAAGCTAGAGTCTTTAGGTTAACCAAACAGTAGAGTCCTATAATCATTGGCTATGGTGTCTTATGTACCTAACCTATTCCACTGATCCACCACTTTATTTCTTAGCCAGTACCAAAATAGTTTTGATGATTGCTTCTTTATAATGTAGTTTTAGATCTGGTACCACTAGGTCACCTTCCTTTGCATATTTTTTCTTCATTAATTCCCTTGATATTCTTGACCTTTTGTTCTTTCAGATAAATTTTTATTATTTTTTTCTAGCTCTACAAAATATTTTTTTGGTAGTTTGATTGGTATAACACTGAATAAGTAAATTAATTTAGGTAGAATTATCATTTGTATTATATTGGCTCAGCCTATCCATGGGCAATTGATATTTTTCCATTTGTTTAAATCTGACTTTATTTTTATGAGAAGTGTTTTGTAATTGTGTTCATAAAGTTCCTGGGTTGGTAGGTAGACTCTCAAATATTTGGTATTGTCTATGGTTATTTTAAATGGAATTTCTCTTTCTTTCTCTTGCTGTTGGACTTTGTTGGTAATATATAGAAATAATGATGATTTACATGGGTTTATTTTATATCCTGCAACTTTGCTGAAGTTGTTAATTGTTTCAAGTAGTTTTTTTTAGTTGATTCTCTAAGCATACCATCACGTCATTTACAAAGAGTGATAATTTTGTTCCTTCACTGCCTATTCTAATTCTTTCAATTTCTTTTTATTCTATTATTGCTAAAGCTAACATTTCTAGTACAATATTGAGTAATGGTGGTTATAATGGGCATTCTTGTTTCACCTCTGATCTTATTGGGAATGCTTTTAGCTTATTCCCATTACATATAATGCTTGCTGATGGTTTTAGATAGATACTACCTATCATTTTAAGGAAACTCCACTTACTTCTATTCTCTCCAGTGTTTTTGAATAGGAATGGGTGCTATATTTTGTCAAAAGCTTTTTCTGCATCTACTGAGATAAACATATGATTTCTGTTAGTTTTGTTATTGATATGATCAATTATGCTGATAGTTTTCCTACTGTTTGAACCAGCCCTGCATTCCTGATATAAATACCACTCAGTCATAGTATATCATCCTCATGATAAATTGCTGTACTCTCTTTGCTAATATTTTATTTAAAATTTTTGCATTAATATTCACTGGGGAAATTGGTCTATAATTTTCTTTCTCTGTTTTGGCTCTTACTGGTTCAGGTATCACTACCATATTTGCATCATAAAAGCAATTTGGTAGGACTCCACCTATTTTCCCAAATAATTTCTATAGCATTGGAATTAATTTTTCTTTAAATGTTTGATAGAATTCACTTATAAATCCATCTGGCCCTGGAGATTTTTTTTCTTAGAGAGTTCATTGATGACTTGTTCAATTTCTTTTTCTAAAATGGAATTATTTAAGTATTTAATTTCCTCTTCTGTTAATCAGAGTAATTTATGTTTCTGTAAATATTCATTCATTTCACTTGGATTATCAAATTTACTGGCACACAGTTGAACAAAATAGCTCATAATTATTGCTTTACTTTCCTCTTCATTGGTAGTGAATTCACCCTTTTCATTTTTGATACTGGTAATTTGGTTTTCTTTCTTTTTTTCAAATCAAATTAAGAAAAGGGTTATCTATTTTATTGGATTTTCATAAAACCAACTCTTTGTTTTATTTCTTAGTTCAATAGTTTTCTTTCAATTTTGTTGATCTCTCCTTTGATTTTCAGAATTTCTAATTTAGTATTTTTAATTGGAGATTTTTAATTTGTTCTTTGTCTAACTTATTTAGTTGCATGCCTGATTCATTGATCTGATTATTTTATTCATGTAAGCAGTTAGAGATATAAAATTTCCCCTAAGAATTGCTTTGGCTGCATCCCATAAGTTTTGCTATGTTGTCTTATTGTTGTCCTTCTCTGATGAAATTATTGATTGTTTCTATGATTTGTTGTTTGACCCACTCATTTTTTAGGATTAGTTTATTTAGTTTCCAAATAATTTTTAGTCTGTTTTTCCATAGTCATTTATTACACATAATTTTATTGCACCATGATTTGAAAAAGGATGCATTTAATATTTCTGTCTTCCTGCATTTGATTGTGAGGTTTTTATGCCCTAATATATGGTCAATTTTTGTGTAGGTGCCATATACCACAGAGAAAAAGGTATTTTCCCTTCTGTCTCCATTTAATTTTCTCCAGAGGTCTTTCATATCTAACTTTTCTAAAATTCTATTCACCTCTTTAACTTCTTTCTTCTTTATTTTTGGTTAGATTTATCTAGCTAGGAGCTTCACTCTACTTTTCCTAGCTGAGGTCCGTTTGAGTCTTCGAGCTACTTGTGTCATGGCCTCGGTTCACCTCATGCTTCGGTGCTTAGAGAGTGATGGGGGCCTGGAGCCTTGTTAGTCTCAGCTTCCTGTCCGTGGTGGAGCATAAGGCTGTGGACTGTCTCTTTCCCTGCCTTTCCTCTATTCCCTCCTCCCCCCTTCACAGAAACCCAGTTGGGAATCAGAGTTCTGCATATCTATCTAGAGAAACACCTGGATCATAGTCTTTCATGGCATCATCCAGAGATCCAGATGTGCCTGACATTGAGCACAGTACAAATGGGCTCCTCAGCAAGATGTCTTTGCCAATTGGAATGCATTGTAGGGCATTCAGTTAAGATGATGTCTTAGAGGGTCCCATACCAATGATACCATCTTCATCTGACATGTGCAGTAAGTTTCGGTGTGAAAAGTTGGTCATCCCAGATCAGAAGTACCAATATCTTTCCAAGGTTGAGGATGGAGAAAATAGTTTCTCTGTAACCCCCTCAGCTTCCAGTGACCAAATGAACAAGGCTCTGGTGGTGAAGGCCAAGACTACTCATATCATCATGAATTCTCTAATTACAAAAAACAGACACAAGAGAGCATCCAGTGCTTTGAGCAGCAATCAGGGTTGACAGACACAAGATATGTTCCCCATTAAGGCCTCACCACAGAAGAAACCAAGTACCACCCTGTGGCAGAGGCACTCCATAAATTGAAGTTACAAAATGGAGAAAGGACAAAAAAAAATAGACTGATTGCTTCAACCCAGTCTTCTCCAAGTAGGACACCCAATTCTTCCAAGCAAAAGTCCAGAGGCTGGTTGACTCATGTATCTTCTACTTCCTTACCTGGCTTAGATGTCCAGCAGCATGGACTCTGGAAATGGAGATAGAGAAAAATTCTCATCTGAAAAATGGAACCTTTTTGGACCAAGAATCCTTCAGAAATCCCACTCAGGTTTCAGTGTCCAGTCCTACAGAGGTACTCAGAAACCATCACCAATGGAGCTCATTTGGGTTCAGACTACTAGAATTGCAGAAGACCCAACAACCTTCAAGTCATCTAAGATGGATTTTTCAGTGATGGAAGAAAAGAAACAACCTTCATGAATCCATAATGTCAAGCCAAGAGACATGAATGTATTGACTCCTACACGGTTCTAAAACTCCCTTTTCATATGAGCAAAGTTTCTTTCCCTGGTGAGCCCACTATTATGTAGAGAGATCATCTTAGACTTTTCTTTCTTCTCATCCACCTTGCACATGACCTAGGAAAGATGTCATTCATTTACAGTTCTGCTAAGGATTATATTCCTGGGGAGATAGTGATTGTTTCTTTAAATATTTGTGCAAAACTTAAATCTTTCTAATGCAGGAAGACCTATTCTGTAATGTCCCAAAGTTGGTCTGCATGACTTCTTAGAGTACAGTTGACTACAGCCAATTACCGATCTATAGAACTAGATTGCAGGGGGCAAGGGAAGTAATTAAAATCTAGTAGACTTTTTCGGTGTATTTTATTCAATATGAAAAAAAAAAGATTTATCTAGTTCTGAGAGGGGAAGTTGAGGTTTTTTAGTAGTATAGTTTTACAGTCTATTTCTTTCTGTAACTCCCTTAACTTCTTCTCTAAGAATCTGAATGCTATACCTCTTGGTGGATATATGTTTAATAATGATATTACTTCATTATTTATGGTACCTTTTAGTAGGATGTAATTTCTTTCCTTATGTCTTTTAATTAGATCTATTTTTGCTTTTGTTTTGTCTGAGATCAGGATTGCTACGCTTGCTTTTTATTTTCTGCTTTAGGTGAAGCATAATGTATTTTGGTTTTTTTATTTGAAGATCAAATTTTCTGTTCAGCTCTGGCTTTTTCATCAGGAAAGTTTGAAAGTTCCCTATTTCATTGAATGTCCATCTTTTCCCCTGAAAGATTTCACTCATTTTGCTGGGTAGTTGATTGTTGATTATAATCCAAGCCCCTTTGCCTTCTGGAATATCATATTCCAATCTTCCTGATCCTTTATAACGTAGAAAGTGCTAAATCCTATGTAATTCTGGCTGTGCCTCTTTGCTATTTAAATTGTTTCTTTTTGGCTGCCTGCAGTATTTTCTCCTTGACCTGAGAATTCTGGAATTTGGCTACAATATTCCTTGGAGTTTTCATTTCGGGATCTCTTTTAGGTGATCACTGAATTTTTACAATGCCTATTTTACCTTCTAGTTCTAGGATATCAGGGCAGTTATCCTTGATAATTTCTTGAAAGATGCTGTGCAGGCTCTTTTTCTGATCATGGCCTTCAGGTACTCCAATAATTCTTAAATTATCTCTCCTGGATTTGTTTTCCAGGTCAGTTGTTTTTCAAATGAGGCATTTTCTTCTATTTTTTCATTCTTTTGATTTTGTTTGACTGATTCTTGATGTCTCATAGAATCATTAGCTTCCACTTGCCCAATTCTAATTTTTAAGTAATTATTTTCGCCAGTTAGCTTTTGTACCTCCTTTTCCATTTGGCCAATTCTACTTTTAAAGAAGTTTTTTCTTTAGTGGATTTTTTTTTCCCATTTGGCCTATTCTATTTTTCATGGAGTTTTCTTTAGTCAATTTTTGTGCTTCCTTTTCCAAGCTGTTGACTCCTTTTTCATAATTCTTCTGCATAACTCTCATTTCTTTTTCCCAATTTTTCTTCTACCTATCTTGCTTGATTTTTAAAGATCCTTTTTGAGCTCTCTTGAGAGGACATTTTGGATTTGAGACCAATTCATATCTCCCTTTGAGGATTTACCTGTAGACATTGTGACAATGTTGTCTTCTTTTGAGTTTGTGTTTGGATCTTACTTGTTGTCACAGTAGCTTTCTGTAGTCAGAGCTCTTTCCTGTTTCTTACTCATTTTTCAGATTATTTGGTGACTTTTAAACTTGAGCTCTGTTTCTGGGGCACTGGAGGCACTATCCTAAATTTTTTATGCTGGGGCCAGCGCCCTTGTCATTGACTTTTCCCACCAGAGGCCTAAAGTGATGTTGGCTTGCCCACTGTGCTGGGGTGGAGGGGAGTGGGGAAGCAGGCCTAGTCATTCCCTGTTGTGCCAGAGTTCCAGCGTTTGCAATTTGCCTTCTGTGTTGGGGCTGGAAGCCTCATTGCTGGCCTGCTGAGTCAGGACTGAGGGGCTTCAGCTTCTGATCTGTGCTGAGGCTAATAGCCTCCTGCTGGCTTGCCCAGACACTGTCTGTGCTGGGCTGTATTTCTTTTTTATCCAAGTGAGACAGACCTTTCCTGAAGTCCTCTTAAGCTGGAAAATTGCTTCACTCTGTCTTTTTATGGGTTCTGTCACTCCAGAATCCTTTTAGAGTCCTGATTTAGCATTGTTTCTGAGGGAAACTGGGAAGAGGTCAGGCAACTTCATGACTTCTTTCCTCCATTTTGGCTCCATCTCTGTCTTCCTTTCCCAAAAAGGACCATAAGATAGATTAGGGTTATATATGATCTACGGATAGAGTACCTGGCCTGAAGTCAGAAAGGTGTCATACTTTCTCAACTGTTCTCTAATTAGTCTAGCCCTGGTCTAGACTGCCCTAGCAAGTTATATAGGGGTTTAGAGATACACACACACACACACACACACACACACACACACCCATATATGAATAGAGTGCCTGGTCTGGAGTCAGGAAGACTCAGCTTCCTGAGTTCAAATCTGGCTTCAGACACTATCACTTAACCCTGTTTGCTTCAGTTTCCTCATCTAGAAAATATACTGAAGAAAGAAATGGCAAACCACTCCTATATCTTTGCCAGGAAAACTCCAAGTGGGTTCCCAGTCAGACATGACTGAACAACAACAATAACAACAAGCTGAGAAGTTGTATAGAGCTGGAAGAGATCTCAGAGGTCATTTAATCCAACCTCTTCATTTACAGATGAAAAAACTGAGGCCCTGGAGGATAAATGACTTGCCCAAGGTAATGCAGTCGTGTCAAACATGAGATCTGAACCTCTCCTTCTGACTTCAGTCTATGGTCTTTCTACTAAGTTGGGCTTCCTGCTTTGGCTGTGTTATGTGTCCTCCCTCTGTCAGCCAAGTTGGCTAGTGGGTGTGAATTCCTATGGACTGTTGGGGACATGACCTCTGATGTGGTTACCAAGTCTTGCATTTGTCTCCCATCAAAGTCTGGGACATCTGAATCAGACAGAGCTGGTGATTCACTTTGATGTCATCTACTTCCCTACTTTTGCTGTGAGGGGTGAGGAGAATTGTTTTAGCCCATACTTGCATCCTGGTCATGAATGATTTCATGTCTGGGGGACCAAGGCCAGTTGGGGGTGGGAGGAGGGCAGGGTGGAGAAGGGGACATTTGGAGCATTTTTCTGTAACCGACACTGTTAAATGGAGCGGGAGGCCAAACAAAGCTAAAGATCAATTATGTGGCTCCCAACAGGAAAGCAGAAACAGTGGCTTTAAGACAGAGCCTTTCAGGTTTGAGCCATTCAATTTTCTCCTCCCCTTCATTTCTAGTCTTCTAGGGAAAACAACAACAAAAAAAGCTCTTTATACTCAATGCCTCTACTTCCTAAGCCTTGAAATCTGGCTTCTGCCCCCACTGCTCTTCTGAAACTGCTCTTCCAAAGATCTGTAATAACCAGTTCACCAAATCCAAAGATCTTCTATTTTTAGTTCCCATCTTCCTGGACAGGCGTGCCGAAATGGACACTGTTGTCTCTTCCTTTCTTCTGCATGCTCTTCCTTCTTTGGCTTTCTAGACACCACACCCTTATAATCTTCCTCCAGTCTGTCTAACTGTTCTTTCTGGGTCTCCGACGGGTTCTTAGTCCTTTTCTTTTTTTTCTTTTTCTTTTTTTGTCTTTTTGGAAGGGGGAGGGCAGGGCAATTGGGGTTAAGTGACTTGCCCAAGGTCACACAGCTAGTAAGTGTTAAGTGTCTGAGGCTGAATTTGAACTCAGGTCCTCCTGACTCCAGGGTTGGTGAATACACTGTGCCACCTAGCTGCCCCTCTTAGTCCTTTCTTAACATTTAAAGGCTCTAATGCTCTGCTCTTAGCCTCTCTCTCTTTTTTATATATATATATATATATATATATATATATTTTTTTTTTTTTTATTTATTTACTCATTTACTTTTAATTTACAAGATTCAGTTCCA
>CM053587.1:106270675-106313246 GCA_028646515.1 Pseudochirops corinnae
ATTTTTCCATATGCTTAAAGATATCTTTAATTTCTGCCTCTGAAAATTGCCTGTTCATATCCTTTGACCATTTATCAATTGGGGAATGACTTGTATTCTTGTAAATTTGACTTAATTCCCTGTAAATTTTGGAAACGATAGCCTCTCTCTCTTTAAAAATAATAATATTTAAGTAACATCTAAAGTTGGGGGGAGCATTTTAAGTACATTGTCTCCCTTGATCCTAACAACCGCCCTGTGAGATAAATGCTGTAGATATTATCTCCATTTTACAAATGAGGAAACTGAGGCTCAGAGAGTGACTTCTGGTGACTTGTTCAAGGCCACATGGTTAATGAGTGTCTGGAGCAGCATTTGAACCTAAGACTACCCAACTCCATGTCCAACATGATTTCTGTTACCCTATGTTGCCTTCCTCCCTGTATGTTCTCTCCCTTGGCAATCCCATTCATTTCCATTGGGTCAGTTAAGTTTTCCCCAAAACCTGCTCTTCCTTTTGATTTGGCTATTACCTCTATCAACCAAGAGACTCCTCTCTCCCTCCTCTTTCATCTAATTGTTTCCCAAGTCCTCACCATTCCAATCAGCAACAGCTCTGTCTCTTCCTCTCTATTTCCTCTGGCCTAGCTGGCCTAGGACAAGTGTACTTGGTCCCCTGTCTGGGCTAATAAGAGCCTTTAACAGGATTTTCTAGACTCCACTCTCTCTCCCTTGCAGTTCATCCACAGCATAGCCAAACTAAGATCCCTTATGCTCTGAAGCAAAATTTTTCAGCAATGTCCAACTGCTCAACCCGAGTAAAGTTCAAATTCTTTCCCTTGGCATTCAAGATCTGCCACAATTTGGCCAAATACTGTCTTCCCAGCCTTAACCCACCTGGCTCCTCTCCCCATTTTGTATGGTTTGGCCAAAATAGTCTATTTGCTACCCTAATAATAGCCAGCATTAATGTGATCCCTATTGTGTCCCAGGTGTTGTGCTAAGCACTTTACAAATATTATCTCATTTGTTTTTTTAGAGTGACCCTGAGATTATTACTCCTATTTTACAGATGAGGAAACTGAGACATATAGAGGTTAAGTGCCTCGCCCAGGCTCATACAGCTAACAAGTATCTGAGGCCATATTTGAATTCAGGTCTTCAAGATTCAAGGTCCTGTGTTCTATTCTCTGTACTACCTTGCTGCCCCTTTTCCCTGTTCTCTGACTTAGCTCTCACTCTATATGTATGAGGTCCATTCATTCCTTCCTTGTTTATTGAAATTCTTTTAAGTCCAATTCAGCAACTACTTCCTCCAAGTGATCTTCCCTTTTCCTTCCAGAGAATAATCTTCCTTCCCCCAACCACTTTGCTTTGAACCTAACACTCTTAATTTCATTCAACACATATTAAGTGATATCATGTGCTAATTAAGTATTATTTTTATATTAATGGTTCAGTTTGTGTGGCATGGTCCCCTATTATACTACAGGCTTCATTAGGGCAGATACCTGTCTTAGCTATATTCAGTAGCTCTCTGACCCAGAAGTTATGTTGAATTTGAACATTATCAGGTTCCTACATACTCTGTTTCTGATTCTTGTAAGACAAAGAGGAAGATTATAGATACAGACCTAGAAGTGATTTTAGAGGTCATCAAGCCCATCTCCTCACTTTACAGATGGGGAAACTGAGGCTGAGAAGCAAAGTGACTTGCCCAGCATTACATAGCTAAAAAAATATCTCAAGTGAGATTCAAACCTGGATCTTCCTGACTTGGAGTTCAGAACTCAGTTTACTATACCACAATGCTCTTCTCTTGTGGTTCCCACTTTGGTGAAAAGAAAGGGTTGGGCTAGATGATCCTAGTGAGATCTTGCAGTTCTGAGATGGATGATTCTAACTCTTTAAAAGAGGACTAGCCCAAAAGTAAGCTTTCCAAAGCAATTCTGAAAGAACAAATGGATTAGGGTGGAGACCGCTATTTCTGGTTCCTGTAGGATGAATTAATTGCTCACTTAAAAATACTCCCTACCCTTAGGATGGAAGTTACAGTGATGGAAGGTTGAGGAAGTATGAGGAATAGAGATCTAAATTCAGGAATGTGTCCCCCACAAAATGGGTGGGGATAATGGAGTTAATGATAACAATGAGCAATTGTTAAACTCTTATTATATACAAAGCAGCTAGGTGAGGCCATGGTGCACAGAGTGCCAGACCTGGAGTCAGGCAGGAGGACTCTTCTTCCTGAGTTCAAATCCACCCTCAGGCACTTACTAGCTGTGTGACCCTGAAGAAGTCACTTAACCCTGTTTGCCTTAGTTTCCTCATCTGTAAAATGAGGTAGAGAAAAAAAATGGCAAACTACACTAGTATCTTTGCCAAGAAAATCCCAAAAGGGATCACAAAGAGTTGGAAATTATTGAAATAACTGAATAACAACAAGATGTACAAGGCACTTTGGTAGATGGGAATGAAGAGAAAAAACAAACATTCTTTGCTCTCAAAAAGCTTATAGTATGTGTAGACTGATAACTAAATACCTGATATAATGTGAAGTGAAGCAGAAACTAACTACTAGTAAAGGGAATATATAGATGACAAGAGTAAGGAAAATTGGATCTTGAACCTGGGGTCTTGGGTTCTAGTCCCAGCTTTGTTGTTATACAACTGTGTGACCTTGGGCAAATCACTTTTCTTTCAGACTCAGTTCTTCTGGCTAGCTTAGTCCCTAAAATATGAGCTTCTTAATATTAGATTCATGAGTTCGTGCCTCAGATTTAACAAATATTTATTGGCATTAAATTTCTCTTCCAAAGTCTAGCACGATGACTTGCTTATAGTAGATGCCTGGCCAATGTATGTTGAATTAAATTGAATTTCCTCATGTGTAAAATAAAGTTAGACTAGGTGGTTTCTCTGGCTCCTTAGCTCTAACACTGGACTTAGAGACAGGTAGTCCAGGGCCACCATCTTAAAGTCTCCTTACTACACATAAAATGCAGAAGCCTCAAATTCTAATGACCAAAAACAGCTTCCCTGGTTAAGCATAACATATTGCATTGATCAAAATAGATACTTGATGACAGCTTCTTGAATGAATGGATGAAAAAAAAAATGAATGGAGAAAACCCCACTCTGCATGGATGTCCACTTACAACTCAAGGAAGTTCATAGCCTCAGCTAGGAGTTATGAAAACAACAAAACCAAGTGGAGGAATCCTGGCTTGGGTCTGTCCACCTAACTTTCTACCTACATCCTGATGACAATGATCTGGTCCATTGTTTCTCAATCTTTTTCAATCTGTGACATGCCAATGAACTTTCTGGGACACAAGGGAAGAGCAAGGGAGTTTCCATTATCTAGTTATCCACAGGTCTATCCATCCATCCATCCACCCAAAAGACCGGTATACATGTAGAAAAATGGTTCATAAGTGGAAGTTCATAAGATGGGCTATCTTGGGATGTGGGACCTCACTTGGGACCTTACTGGAGGTCCTCAAGGAGGGACCAAATGGCCATTTGTCAAATATGTTGTAGTAGTGACTCTTTTATCATACAGGTTAGACTAGATGTCTACTGATGACCCTTTTCCAATTCAAACAACTTAAATCCTATGATTCCTTGTGATTCTGTGAAAGAGCACAGGTCTCTGAATCAGAAGACAATCTTTTAGCAATGATTCTGCCAAAAACTAGCTCTGTGACCATGGACCAGTTGCTTTGCTCTCTGAAACTCAATTTCTTCATCTGGAAAGTGGGAACAACAATATCTCCCCTGTCTATTTTGCAGAGTTCTTGTGAATGTCAAATGAGATCATGGGTCTGAAAGAGCAATTCACCAGACACTGATGTTTAAAACAAAAAATCCCACCCTCAAAGGACAGAATTGCCCTCAGTCTGCAGTTCAAGATGAGTGGACTTTGCCTGAGAAAACCGATTTTTCCCAGGGTTTACCTCTCATTTATTTTCGAATCATTGTAGGATGAGCAATAAGAGGGAGTGTCAGCCAAAAGTGACTTTCCCATGGGATCTCTTTTACTATCTATCTCAAAGTGCTGTTGTGAGGAAAGCAAAACGAAAAGTGGTTATAAATGTGAGCTATTACTGTTCCCATTATTGCTGTCTTTAATAATAGTGAACAATAGGACTTCACCAGGGTTACACATTTAGCATATGCCAGCACTGGAACTTGAACACAGGTCTTTCTTCCTTCAAAGCCCCACTCACAGCACCCTCTACAAAATTCTTACCAGCTTCTAATGACTCCTTTGTTGTTGTTATTCAGTCATTTTAGTCATGTCTGGCTCTTGGTGACTCTACTGGGGGTTTTCTTGGCAGAGATACTGGAGTGTTTTGCCATTTCCTTCTCCAGATCATTTTACAGATGAGGAAACTGAGGCAAACAAAGTTCAGTGACTTGCCCAGGGTCACACAGATAGTAAGTGTCTGAGACTGGATTTGAATTCAGGTCTTCCTGACTTGAGTCCCACTGCTCTAACTCCTGCACCACCTAGCTACCCATTAATGATTCCTACCATCCCCAAATTGCCTTCTATTTACTCTGTATATATTTGATATCTACTCGCATGTATACAAGTTTTTCTCCCTATTTCTATAAAATTTAAGCTTCTTGAGGGCAGGGGCTTTTATTCTTATCATTTTATCCCTACTGTGTAATAAAGCATAGTGTATATTGTAGGCATCTAATAAATGCTTTCTAATTGGTTGGTGAATTCCATCTCTCTCTTCTCTGAAACTTTCAAGAAGACTATTTTGAAACAGGGCCTACCCTCTATAAAAAGGGAGTTAGAGGCTTTACTGAATTGAAAATGAGAATTCAGATCCCCAAAGTTGGTTATTTTGTCTGAATCACTTGAGTTGGTCATTTGCATCACCAAAATGACCTTGCAAATTACAAACTTCCATTTTGCTTTCTATTATATGGATTCAGCCATCGGCTTCTGCAGATACAGATCCTGACAACTGGCCAAGTCCATTCTCCCATTATTGTAGCCTTCATACATGCTCTGCCAGCAATAGCAGCAACAGCCAGCGTATGTATGTGCTGAAGAACCTAAAGTCCCAGAAAAAAAAAAGAGTCCTTTTGCCACAGTTCAAGTCACACCCATCTATAACCTCCCTTTTCTTTCCCTGCTTCCTCCTTCCCCCTATAAGACATATTATTTTTGCCATGCTTTGCTCTCTTGAAGGAAGTTTAATCAATAACCATTTACCATGGCAGCCTACAGGCAAGGGAATGGACTACTGCTTATCTGAGTATCAGGGAACATTAGGCCTGGAAAGACAGATACATAGTTAATACCCTTCCACGACCAGATTAAGGTTAGGGGAAGGAAGTATTCATTACTGGGTGCCAGGCATTTTACAAGTATTATCTCACTTATTCCTCACAACAACCTGGGATGTAGGTGCTATTATAGTCCCTTTTTTACACTTGAAGGCAGAGAGCAGTCAAGTGACTTGCCCAGGATCACACAGATAGTAAGTGTCTGAGGTAAGATTTTAATTCGGATCTTCCAGATACCAGGTTCAACACTCTATCCCCAATGTCACCTAGCTGTCTTAGGCCCAGAGAAGAGGAGGAGGGACTGGCCAAAAGTTAATGGCCCATCTCTTGATTCCCCATCTGACTTTCTGTGCTAATATGATGTCTTCTCTTTTGAAAGCCTTCCAAAATATTGAGGTTTTCCCATGATAACCCAGAAATGTTCTTGCACTAGAGTACAGATCTTCACAGGATCCTAGGCTTAGAGCTGGAGGGGACTCTAGAGGCAATTTCATTCAACCCTTTAATTTGACAAATAAGGAAGCTGAGGCCCAGAGATATTAGTGACTTACCCCCAGGTAGTAGGTGGAGGCACCAGGATTTTAACACGAGTCTTTACTCTAGACATAATGTTCTTTTACTCTTCCCTGAAATGGGCCTCTATTTCTTTTTTTTTTTAATTAAAAAAATTTTTTGACCTCCATTCCTTGCAATCAAACGGCAGCCTCTAACCTCACCAGTGTTTTTCTGTTCCTCCTTGTAATAATAAAGAAAAAAGATACACCGGCCTTTGTTTACAGAGTAGCTCATTCCCTAGTTTAATTTCACAGATTCTGTTTCCTGAATCTGCTTTTATCTCTGATGACCATTGGTCTCCTCAGGTTCCTCTCTGGAACATAACTGTCTTGCAGTTTCCTCTTCATTCTTTTCATTGCAGTGCTCAGATCAGAGAGTCCATAGTGAGCTAAATTCAGCTAAGAAACCAAAGGCTTTTTCTGATTGGTCCCCAGGGTGGCTCTGGTAGCCAGATGGCAGGTAAACAGGTGAACTGGGAATCATTAGGTATTATTTTTGAAGGAAACATTTGGGGGCTGTTTTCCCCACATAAAAACAGAACAAAACTGAACACTCAAAACCCAGTCTCTTTATCTGTAAAGTAGAAATTAAAACGCTCATACTCATATTTATAAGGTTATGGATGTATGTTGGGGAGCAGGGCAGTGCTTTGAAAGCCCTAAGACTCAATGAGAATTTGAGTTGTTGTTTTTCTCCCTCCGTTTTGTTTGTGATGTCAATGAAATTTTTGTTGATTGAATCGAGAAAGAACCATGGATTTTAAGTGCTTACAATATGTGAATCCCAAGACACAAAAATTAGCAAACCCATTTGTTTCCTTCAAGAATCCCACAACCTTTTACTGTGATTTTATTAATGTTTTGGCTCTGTGCTTCCTTGGGTTTGGAGTACTTCTGGTGCAGAATCTCTCTGTCTACTTTAACCAGGTATGTAACCTAAAGTCATATAGCTCAGTTATGATGGAGAGGTTGTGACCTGCCCAAGGTCACATAGCCACGAGCAGGTCACCAACCCAGTGTCTTCCTGGCTTCAAGGCAGGTCCTTAGCAATTCTTCCTCCTAACTCCCAACTCCAAGAGTCTCTACACTACCACATTGTCCCTCTGCTGAGTAAATGGAATTGATTAAAATGGAACTGTGCTGATGTTCACAGACTTTAATAAGAATTGTTCTAATTATAATAATAAAAACAACTATCCAAGGGAGAAAAATTTCTCATTTGGGAAACTTGGCAAAGTCACCCACATTCTAAAAAAGGAGCAAAATTCTCAGCTGCCCCTTGGCCAAAGCCTCCACACTGCCCTCTAATGTTCCAGTCCCAAAATAGTTGGGGAGGGAGAGATGATGAAGGGAGTTTGGGGGGGGAGGGGAGAGGGCAGTCTCTTAGGGAAGTCTAATAAAAAGAATGCACTGGAAATTGAGGGAATGTCCATCAATTGAGGAATGGCTGAATAAGTTACAGCATATGGTTGTGATAAGAAATGCTGTAAGAAATGACGAGCAGGTTGTTTTTAGAAAAACATGGAAAGATTTGCCTGAAACAAGCAGAACCAAAAGAACCTTATATACAGTAATAGCAATATCGTTGAAGAATACCTGAAAATGACTAAACTGTTCTAAGTAATATGTGCATTCAAATAAACTACGAAGGACCTATGAAGGAAAATGCTATTCACTTCCAGAGAAAGAACTGAAATATGGAAGTACATATTGTATAGTTCCATGTATACATCTATAGCAAATGCTGACCTTCTCTAATGTGGCATAGGGAGGGAGGAAGACAACTTGGAATTCAAAATGTAGATAAGAAAAATTGAAAAATAAAAAAGAATTCATAAGGCATAATTGATTCTGATTCTGACTGGCGAAGAGCTTTTGGTATGTTCTGGTAAGATCTAGGGCAGTACGTGGGAATGATTAAGAAAAAACACTGATTCCCCACACCCCCATCCCCATGAATGTTTGAAAATAGAAAACAAGGGAGGATGTGTGAGAGCTGTAAGACTATGCCCTACTGGGAGGAAAGGAAGGGTCAGTGCTAAGACCTCTGCTATATTTATTCTGAAGAAATGACCTAAAAGAGAAAAAGCAAAACAGTTATCCTCTAGCATCCTGATGGTACCATAGCAAAAGAATGGGGAACATGTATTTACACAGAGCAAATGACCTTCTCAGAGATTTAATAGCTGAAGTAAAAGTTTAGAGGAATGACCCTTCCTTTTTAGGTGCTGGCTTGTTCAACAGTAAAGCTAGATGAAGAGTAAGGAGCCCGGGATTTGTTGTTGTTGTTCAATTGCTATAAAGCGTCTCACGCTTTGTGACCCCATTTGAGATTTTCTTTGCAAAGATACTCAGTGGTTTGTCATTTCCCTTTTCAAGTCATTTTACAATGAGGAAACTGAGGCAAAGAGAGTAAAATGACTTGCCCAGGGTCACACATCTAATAAGTGGAGTCCAAGATTAGAATCTAGATCTGGGTTCTGGTTCTTTATTCCATCACTGACAACTTGGTTAACCTTATTAACCAACTTAACCTTTCTCAGCATCAGTTCCAGGAGGAGTCTAAAGTAGTTAATGACCCCTGTTTTATCTGTTCCCAGGAAGATTATAAAGATCAGATGAAATAATGAATTTTTTTATGGCACAGTGGACAGGATGTAGAAACTGGCAACGAGAGACCAATATTTGAATTCTGTCCGAGATGGCACCGTGTGATCATAGACAAGTCACTTAACTTCTCTGACACTCAGTTTCCTCAACTGTAAAATGGAGATACATTTTTTAACCACCTACTTCAAAGGATTGTTGTGAAGAAAATACTTTGCAAACCTCAAAATGCTATAGAAATTCGAATTGTCAGTATCACCATCAGGCAGTAGAGGGTAGTAGACGGATAGCTACTCTTGTAGTCAAGAAAACCTGGGTTCCAAACCTTCTTCCAAAAGATATCAACAGAATGACCTGAGCAAGTCACTTAACCTCTCAGTTCCCCAGGCAACTACAGAACCTGGCAAGGGAGTGTCTGTTTGCTTTGTGAGAGGAGTTTCCTTACCAGGAGTACACCAATGAAATCACAAGTCTGATTTTTTTAAAAAGTGCTATAAAAATATTAGGGATTATGCCTATTGCTGGAGTTAATGGGAGGAGAAGGGACCTAGTGTCCAAGGAGGGGAGAAATAACCAGATCTAATAAAGGGAAATTCACCTGAAGCTTGATAGACTAGCTACTTCCCAGACAGCCAGGATTGGGATTGGTTTCTCTGCCACTGGTGTCTCTGATTTAGCATCCCAGAAAAAGAGTGAGCATGGCTTATCTCCAGGAAGCCTTCTGGTTCCCCCCTTGGGTCATTGTTAACAGGATTCTTTGAGCAGACCAGATTTTATCTGGAGTTCATATTTTCTTTTGAGATCACTGGAAATCACAGAATCCTGGGCTTCTCATTTTGAAAAGCTATCTTGAGGGAAAAAGCCTGGTATACACAGTATTTAAATCCTGTCTGTGGTGCTGGCTGTGTGACCATGGGAAAATTTCTTAACCTTTCTGTGCCCCATCTGGTCAACAGGGGTAATTATACTAAAAATTCCTGCACTACCTTAGAGGATTGTTTTCGACATTCATATGGTGTGATATCATCATTCATTGCCAATTTTAAGGTTCTTTCTCCCAAACCATACCTGGTGCTTCCCCTCCATAAAGAATCTATTCTGCGTGGTCCAGGGCAGGTATACAATAAATATGTGTTAAATTTAAATGAAAACCCCTGGGGAAACATTTAGTAGATTGGAAAGTATTTTAAATTGTGTATAGCATTTCATATTTTCCAGTGCTGTGTTGTTTAGTGCTGTTTCACAGGTGCTAATTTCTGCCCTCAGGGAGCTCATAATCCAATCGGGGAGATAAAAGTCTTACCTATCTTTGTATTTTCTGAAGTGTTGGGCACATATCAAGAACTCAATATTTGCCTGAGGAACCACCAGGTAGAGGGGCAAGGAAATATAACTTTGACTAGCACAGTTTATGGTAACTGGACCATTTTTATCCACAAAGCTCATCATCAATGATGGATAAGTTATAAATGGTTTTTATAAAAGTTCCAGAGGGATGAGACAACACCAGTTTGGGTAGGGCAACCATCCTTTGGAAAGTCAGAGGATAAATATAAAAAGTTCTAGGTTTTAATCTAGAACAAAAGGGGGAGTGGGAGAATGGGTAGAGAACTTGGATTTGCCTGATGTCAAGGTGTGCGTGTGTAGGGGGGGCTGTTTTATCAATAATTAAATATATACATACTGGGGCTGCATACTCAAAATATTTTTGGTAGGATTGTGTGATTGAAAAAATTTGGAGATCACTGATCTAGAATGTCCAAATCATACTGTCATATCACAATGAGCCACCATTGCCCTGGGGTGGGGGAGGGATAAGAGAAGATGAAAAGGAATATTTTAGATTTTTCCCACCAAAAATCTATAGTCTGGTCATTCCCAACCCTGACTGCAATTTCTTATGCTTATTCGTGTCCACTCCAAGGATCTGGTTGTCCTCCTCCAAACCCAGCCCCCATGTTGCTTCTTTGGTAAGCAGAAGAAGATTGGATGGTGGGGGTGGAAGGTAGAAGAGGGTCATTCCAGGATTAAGCCCACTTGTTCCTTGCCTGGAATCTTCTTTCTTCCTCTCTTTGCCTCTTGAATTCCTATCCACTCTCAACCAACTCTAGCGGTTCCTTGTTGCCTCCAGGATCAACTACAAAATGCCATTTGTAATTTAAACCCCACCTACTTTTCCAGCCTTCTCATAACTCATTGCCTGATGTGCAGTCTTTGATCCAGTGACACTGGCCTCCTGGTTGCTCCATGAACAAGACACTCTGTCTCTCAGCTCTAGGCATTTTCTCTGACTGTCCCCCATGCCTGGAATGCTCTCCCTCCTCCACTCAGATTACTGACCTCCTTGGCTTCCTTTAAATCCCAACAAAAATCTCACCATCTACAGGAAGCCTTCTCCCACCTCTCATAATTTTAATTCTAGTGCCTTTCCTCTGTTAAATATTTCCTATTTATTCTATATATAGCTTGCTTTGTATATATTTGTTTGCACGTCATCTTTCCCTGTAGACTTTAAGTTCCTTGAGGGCAGGCACTGTCTTTTGCCTTTTTTTGCATCCCCATTGCTTAGCACAGTGACTAACATACTGTAGGTACTTAATAAATGTTTATTTATTGATTGAAGGTCATTGCTGAGAGGGGATGGAGGAGGATCATAGAAGACTTCATGGAGGAGACAGCATTTGGTATGGACTCTAAAGTGTGGGCAGAAGTGCAACAGGAAAAAGAGGAAGGGAGGTTATTCCAAGAACTGAGCAGGTACTGTTTCCCCTGGAATGTTCACTCCTACGTTCAACTCCCACTATACACTCCTCTTCTGCTTACATGCAGCAACTTTAGATTTGAGGGTGGTTAGAGGCTCTAAGCAGATAAGAACAAAGACAATAGCTGACATTTATTTAGTATTTTAAGATGTGTAAATCACTGTACATATCTTACTTTTTTAGCATCACAACCCTGAGCAGAAAGTGCTATTATTATTCCCATTTTACAGACGAGGAAACTGAGGCAGACATAAGTTAAGTGACTTGCCCTGGGGTCACATAGCTAGTAAGTGTCCATTCATATTCTTTTCTTCTTCCTCCACCTCAAGGGCATGGGTGAAATAAATATGGAGAATTGTGGAACTGACTTGTTGAAAGATATCCTTTAATAAATAGGTGTTCCACTAAAAATGCTGACTCTGGAGTCAAAGGACCTGGGTTCAGATCATGCCCCTGAAGCTTACTACCAGTGTGACTTTGGATAAGTTACTTAGCTACCCTAGACTTCCGTTTCTCAACTTTAAAATGACGAAGTTAGATTAAATGGTCGCTGAGGCCCTATCCAAGTCTGCACCTTTGATCTATTTATGCTCCTCCCCTCAGGTCTCAGACACTCCCAGACCCTTTACTACAACTAATTTCAAATTGGTCAGAAATCCAAGAAATAAAGAAAGCAGAGAATAAGACCAAGGTCCTTGAATTTCATTTTAATTCATTTGGAAATTTCTCCAATTCTCAGAACAGAGCCCTTTAAGTCCCAACGGACTATCAGTTAACAGGGCCAGGCAAGTTACTTTGCCAAATGAGTTCCCAAAGGAAACTGAAGGACAGGAAGTGATGCATTGGTTAAGAAAAAGGAATTGAAAGTCCCTTGAGTTCTAGAGGGATGAGACAATACCAGCTTGGGTAGAGCAACCATCCTTTGGAAAGTCAGAGGGAAAGACCAAAGTTTGACGTTAAGATGGGTGGAGTCAGGGGTGGCTGAGGAAGAGGAAGTCCGAGAGTATTGGGTCTAATTTCACAAATGCAGCATCTCCTAAGCCAGTGGTTCTCAAACTCAGTCTGTGAACTTTGGCAGGACCAAAGGCTTTGGGTCCAAGTGCCTGGCACATAATAGGTGCTTATACAACTTATAGTAGATATATTACGGGCTTTATTCCCTTTCCTCTACCTACTAGACAGGGCTGTGGTGGAACCTAATGTGGGAATGCATAGAAAGCATTTTGTAAACGTAAAGAGCTATAAAAATGAAGACTATTATCAACAAGACCTTCCCCAGACTGCATGGCAAGGATTCAGGGAGGCATCTGGTTTTTATTAAATACCATAAGTCAGTTGCTCATTCTTGTCAGAATGAACTTTTTTTTTTTAATAGACAACCATCACATTATCAACATTAATTCTCCAGCAGATTGCACTCTGAGAAACTTGTCCTAGTCTCCAAGTTTGTATGAGCTGAAATGGGAAGAAATGAGGTCAATGAAGAGGTCTTCTAGATTGGTAGAATTTTCCTTAAAGTTCAGGTCTGACCATGTTACTCCCCAACTCAGTAAACTCTAGTGGATCCCTATTACCTCTAGAATCAAACACAAATATTTCTATTTGGCATTTAAAGGCTTTGCCAAACTGCTATTCTCAACCTTATTAAACATTATCTCCTTTCACAGATCCTTTATTGTTGTTCACTTGTTTTTGACTCTTTGTGACACCATTTGGGGTTTTCTTGGCAAAAATACTTGAGTGGTTTGCCATTTCCTTCTCATTTTACAGATGAGGAAATTGAGGCAAACAGGGTCAAGCAACTTGCCCAGGGTCACATAGCTAGTGTCTGAGACCAGATTTGAACAAAGGAAGAGGAGTCTTCCTGCCTCTAGTCCTGTCAATCTATCCACTATGCCATGTAGCTGCCCTTCACAGACTCTATAGTGCATCTAAACCAACCTTCTTGCTGATTCTCCTCACATCACCTATCTCCTTGCTTTTAAAAGGCTGTATCTTTTATACCCAAATGCATTCTCTCCTCACCTCCCTATCTTAGAAAGCACACTTTCTTTCAAATCTCAGCTTAAACACCACATCCCAAGTCAATCCCTCCAAGCTGCCAGCACAAAAATTACTTTGAATTTATTCTGCATATGTACTATACATGGTCTACCCCTATAGAACCAATCAATCAATAACCACTTATAAAGCACCTACAATGTGCCAGGCATTTTTTAAGTATTGGGAGGTACAAAAGAAGACTAAGTGTAGTCCCTGCCCTTAAGGAGCTCATAATCTAATGTAAATTTCATTAGAGCAGGGACTATATAATTTTTCCCCCTTTATATTCCCAGTGTCCAGCACAGTGCCTAGTACAAAGTAAGTACTCAGTCAATGTTCATTGATTTATTGGATTGAAATAATAGTAAAAGCAAGGGCAGCTAGGTAGTGCAGTGAAAAGAGCACCTATCCTGGAGTCAGGAGAACCTGAATTCAAATCTGCCCTCATACACTTGACACACTTAACCCCAACTGCCTTGCCTTCCCCCCTCAAAAAAAAAAAGAAATAATAGTAAAAGTAATAAACAGAATATCAGAGTTTGGAGGGACCTCAAAGGGTATCCAATCCAACCCATTCCTGAACATGAGTCTCTTCTATAACATCCCTGTCAAGTGGCCATGTGGTCACTGTGGCTGTTCAAATTCTGCCTACTCGGGGATGCCAAAAACTGTTGGAGTTTTACGATGTGTTGTGGTGGAAGCACCTCAAAGAATTCAGTCAGATCACCTCTAATCCAAGTATAGGCATTTATTGAGATTGACACCTCTTTTGAAGTGGGCTAGTTTCCAAGAGGAACCAGCAACTTCGGAGAGAGCAAGATGGATTTTTATAGGGTAAAGATGCAATTACATAACAGAAATTACAAATGTTAAAAAGGCAGGAGTGGTTTGCTAAGGGATTAGGTAATAGAGGAGGGGTCCCAGCCATGGTAGAACTTCAAATGTGATTACCCACAATACATATAGAAAAACCCAATTGGGGGTATGTGTGTATGATAATGATATTATAATACATCTCTCTAGGTCATAAGTTTTTTCTAGGTCAGTTCTTCATTATTACTGCATAGGTGTCTACTTAGGGAAAGTCCCTTCTATTGTTTTGGGGTCCACATCCTGTTCGGGAATCCTGGTGGTGCTGCTTTCTGATTGGCTGAGTTTTGCGGTTCTGTCTGGGACTAGATCGATGTGGTTATGGTTGAATGCATGGATACAGCTGCTGTTTCTGTGGGAAATATGAGGAATGGGTCTGGGGACAGTGGCTAGCTGGAGGCAGTGGCTGGGATCCCATCACATGGACACGCCTGCTGTTCTGTGAGAACTCTGAGTTCATGGACACACCTGTTGTTCTAGTGAGCAATGAAGCATATATGAAGAAGTTAGGATATTGAGTATGTGAGGGGGTGAGTGGCTAGGTAGGGGCAGTGGGCCTGCTGTTCAGTGGGGCCTATAAGGAAATTAGAATATTGGGACTGGGGCCAGTTTTATTAGGATTCCGTCAGTCTCTGCTTGAAGATCTCTGGGGAAGGAGAAACTCATCACTTTCCAAGGTAGCTGCTTTCACTTTTGGATATTTCAGTTATGAGGAAGTTTCTTTCCTGCCAAAAAGCCAGATTTGCCTCCTTGCAACACCCTCCTGCCTCTCCTAGTTCTGCCCTCTGCAGGAGCCAACCAGAACAAATCAAACCCATCTTCCTTGTGATACCCTTTCAAGACCTCCCTTTCCTCAGCATCCACTGTATTTAGGATTCTCTGCCAATAGCATCTTTGACAGATGGTAACCCAACTGCCCACTGGATATGTCCAACAACTGAACAATAACTCAGGTTTAATAGTGCCTTAAGATTTAAAAAGCTCTCTCTTCACAACACAACCTGTGAGGTAGCTAGTCCCTCGAGTTTCTTATGACCAGGATGGGACACTTGGTACCTCTCCAGGCCTCAAGTGATTGGACACAGCTTCTTTCCTCCCACCCACAACATGGGGAGACTTTATCTAAAAGGGGACAAAGTTGTATCTTGGGCCTTATTGACCTAAGTGATTGACTCCAGCTTCCTTCCCACTCCTGCCAACACATGATAGGCCTAGGACAAAGCTGTCCTTGGGACCTTATTGTCCTCAGCTTCCTTGATGCAGCTTTCTGGTCATCTTTTTGTTGTTCAGTCATTTTTCAGTTCCATCTAACTCTTTGTTAACACATTTGGGATTTTCTTCACAAAGATACTGGAATGGTCTGCCATTTCCTTCCCCAGCTCATTTTATAGATGAGGAAACTGAGGCAAACAGGGTGAAGTGACTTGTCGAGGATTACATACTAGTAAGTATCTGAGGCAATATTTTAACTCAGAAAGATGAATTTCCTGACTCCAGGCCCAGTGTTCTATCCACTGCACCACCTAGCTGCTCTCCTGGTCATTTAAGGGTATTAAAAAGCCCAAGCCACATAGAGTGTAGCTTTCAAGCTACAAAGGGAGCTATATAGAGTGTAGGCCCTTTGGACCTGGCAGATTCCAACAGCCCATAGGAATCACTTTACCCTGCCCTACTGATGAGATGGTAGACAAGAAGGTTGAGGTTAAAGGCTATTGTATCCTTGTTGCACATCCTTGCTGAGTTAGGGCAATATAAACCTCCTTTTTATTAATGGTTCAAGGACTTTCTAGTTCCTTTTTTCATCCCAACATTGAACCTGGATTAGCAGGTTCAGGTCACAAATTCACTGCTGGACAGCTCCCCTTCCTCTGTCTGCCTGTTACTGTGCCTAAATCTGTCTCTTGATTAAGTTCTGTCCTGGGGAACAACACAGACCCAGCATTCCAAGCTTTTAACATGACAGTCTTTCAAATAAGAGACAGTCAGTAACACTGATAAAGGTCACTGTCCTTGGGGACACAAGGACTGGTTGGCAATTTCTACATCTGTAGAATGAGGGGTCAGACTAGAGGACTCCAAGGTCTCTTCTACTTCTCAGTCCTATCAATCAAATTGGTTTTCACTCAGTAAATATAACTTAGTTGTCTACTATGTGCAGCACACAATTTTCTTCCACCATTTCTCTTACAACTCACTTTTCCTTCTTTCTTATTTCTTTCTTTCTCTCTCTCTTTCTTTCCTTCCTTCCTTCCTTCCTTCCTTCCTTCCTTCCTTCCTTCCTTCCTATCTATCTCTATATATTGCATATGGGTGGCATATGGGTAGAGCATTGAACCTGGAGTTAGGAAGATCTGAGTTTAAATCCAGTCTCAGATGCTTACTAGTTGTGTGACTCTGGACAAGTCACTTGACCTTTGTCTGCCTCAGTTTCCTCAACTGTAAAATGGGGATCATGTTAATCATTTTCCTTACAGGGTTGTTGTGAGGATCAAATGAGATAATATTTGTAAAGTGTTCAGTACAGTGTCTGGTAGATGCTTCATAAATTCCTGTTTCCTTGAATGCAATGCCCCAGATGTCTTCAGACTTATGAATAGAAATTGCATTCTATTAATGTAGTAAAAGATTACATTCCTATTCTGATGTCTCACTGTGCATTGAAGGTGACCTTATATGTATATTTTGGGAAGGAGTATAGACCTGTAATTTTATCATTATAGTAAGTTCTCCATTGGAGTAAGTCCTTCTACCAAAGAGGGCCAGCACCTTCTTTGCAGCCTTAAATCTCAGTAATTTAACCTAAAATTTTAGCAATCTTGGCTGGGAGAACCAAGAAATTCTTGGCTATGAGTTCTTGGGTTATGAGTCCAGTATGTGTCAAAGGCAAGAAATTAACTCAGTTCTCTATCTCTTACTCCTCAGATCTGCTCTGGCCCAATATTTTTGAAGGCTATAGCAACATAACACAGACTCTGGCAAGGCCTATGAAGCTGGAAAGGCTTCAAATGTAGGCAAGGGGTGATCTAAGAATTGATGATCCTCTTTAAGTTGGGAGAGACTCACCACCAGAAAATGTTAGGAGGTAGATTTATCTATTTTCTTCCTTCCTTTCCTTCCCTCCTTCCTTCCTTCCTTCCTTCCTTCCTTCCTTCCTTCCTTCCTTCCTTCATTCCTTCCTTCCCTCCTTCCTTCCTTCCCTCCTTCCTTCCTTCCTTCCTTTCTTTCTTCCTTCTACTCTCCTTCCTTCTTTCTTCTTTCCTTCCTATCTATCTCTATCTGTTGATCTATCTTTTCATTTAATTATAACAGCACATAACAATAGTGATCTTATCAACTTCCATGGATTTAATTATCATCTCTATGCCAATATTCTCAAATCTCTTTATCCTACCCTAACTTCCCTGGTGACCTCAAGTCTTTCATTTCCAACTACCTTTTAGACATATTGAACTGAATGTCCTGTAGACATCTTAAACTCGATATATCTAAAGTACTTCAAAATGTCCAAAAACTAATTCTCTTTCTCTCTTAACCCTCCCCCCTCCAAACTTCCCTATTACCACCATATTTTTAGTCCTCCAGGCTCTAAACATAATGTCATCCCCAACTCTTTGATATCTCTCTCCTCCCTCCCAATATCTAAGACCTGTCAGTTTTACCTTTGCAACATCTCTTGAATATGCCCTCTTCTTTTACACTGCCACCATCATGGTGCAGGTCCTCATCAACTCACATTTGGACTATTGCAGTAACCTGTTGGTGGGGTTGCCTGCCTCAAGTCTCTCCCCACTCCAATCCATTCTCCATTCATCCACATGATTTTCCTAGAGTGGAAGTCAAACCATGTTATGCCCCTATTCAGTAAATTCCCATGGCTCCCTATCACCTCCAGGAGCAAATAATCCTCTGTTTGTTGGGTTCAAAACCCTTCATAACCTAGCTCTCCACCTCCTACTTTTCCAGTTGTCATATACTTTATTCCCTGCTATAGTCTCTTTGATCCAGTGACACTGTCTCCTTGATGTTTCACAAACAAGACATACCATCTCTCATCTCCAGGCATTTGCTTGTACTGTTCCTCATGCTTGGAATGCTCTCTCTCCTCATTTTCACCTCCTGGCTTCCCTGGCTTCCTTTTTAAAACCCCATCTTTTAAAGGAAGCCTTTCTCAATCCCTTAATTCTAGGCCTTTCCTTTTAAAATTATTTCTTATTTATCCTGTTAGTTGGTTGTTTGTCCTTTGTTTTCAGAGAGAACCAGTGACATCACAAGGTGATGTCTTGACTTGGTGTGAATTGGAATTTATCTTGTATATTGGTTGTTTGTATATATTTATTTGTTTGTTGTCTTCCTCATTAGATTCTAAGCTCCCTGAGGACGAGGATGCTACATCTTTTTTGTACCCCCAGTGGTTAGCATAGTACCTAATTCACAGTAGGCATTTAATAAATGCTTTTTGACTAATAATAGCTAGCATTTATATAGAGCATTAAGTTTTGCAAAAGATTTACAAAGAAAATTTTATCCTCATAATAACTCTGGGAAGTAGGTGATCTTATTATCTTCATTTTACAGGTAAGTAAACTGAGGCTGACAGTGGTTATGTGACTTAGCTAGTCTACTTATTACTTAGTAGGAGTCACACAACTTGTAAGTGTCTGAGGCTGAATTTGAACTCAGATCTTCATCATTCTAGGTCCAGCCCTTTATCCACTAACCACCTCCAATGAATAACTTATGAAACCATCTACAGTAGATGAGAAGGGCCTTTAATTTTTCTCAGTGGAAGAAGCATTGATCCTGATGAAATACTGTGATGTTCACTAGTTGGTGCAGGGCTGCCTTCATTAATCACTCTTTTAAGCCAGGTCTTTCCAAATGGTGAAAAATATTACAGGGGATAATGAAGTTAAATAATTTTGCTCTTATCAGGACCATAAATGAAAGGTCCATTTAACATGTCCAGAGCTCAGTTTCTTTTTCTGTAAAATGAAGAGTTTGTACTAGATAGTGTCTAAAGTCGCTTCTAGTCATACATCTATGATCATATGACTAGATAATCTCAAAGGTCCCTTCCATTTTTAAATCTATATTTCTAAGGCAGCTTTTTCTATTTTGTTGTTGTTGAGGTATCAGGAATGGTACACCATTTATAAGGAAAACCTCAACAAGGTCATTTTCACATGATCTATTGCCTAGCAAACCTCTCCTTCCTATAATTGGGAAATTGATCTCATTTAAGATTACACTGACTCCCATTCAATTCAGTTTTTATTTCATCTGAGTGTTCTAGGAGATAGGTAAAGGCTGCTGAGAGGGTAAGAACTTCAGAAAGTAGAAATATGAACATGATGAAGGAGACTAAAATAGTATCTAAATCAGAAAGTCATTATCATATCACTCTTCATTCCTCCAGCTTTCTATGAAACCTCTAGGACAGTTTTTGGCCCATAATAGGTGCTCACTTAATAAATGTTTATCAATAAATGAAAAATAGTCAAACAAAACTGACCAATACTGTATTCCAAAGAGATAATAAAAATGAGAAAAGGACCTGCATGTACAAAAATATTTTTTTGTGGTGCCCAAGAATTGGAAATTGAGATGCCCATCAATTGGGAAATAGCTGAACAAGTTGTGGTATATGAATGTAATAGAATACTATTTGTTCCATAAGAAATAATGAGCAGACAGACTTCAGAAAAACCTGGAAAGACTTACATGAATTGATGCTGAATGAAGTGAGTAGAATGAGGAGAACATTGTACACAGCAATAGCAACATTGTATAATGACTAACTTTGATAGACTTAGCTCTTCTCAGCAGTGCAAGGATATAAGACTCATGATGGAAAATGTTATCCATATCCAGAAAAAGAACTATGGAGTCTGAATGCAGATAGAAGCAGACTATTTGTTCTCTCTCTCTTTTTGTTTCTTCTTTCTCATGGTTCTTCCCATTAGTTCTAATTCTTCTTTACAACATGACTAATGTGAAAATATATTTAATATTAATGTGTATGTAGAGCCTATGTCAGATTGCTCACCATCTTGGGGAGGGGAGAGGAGAGGAAGGGGGAGAAAAATTAGAACTGAAAGTTTTATGGAAGTGAATGTTGAAAACTAAAAATAAATTAATTAATTTAAAAATTGAAACAAGTAACTGGGAAAACAAGTACCTGGAAAGTTTCTCTGATTAAGAGATACATCCAAAAATAAATAGAGAACTGACTTAAAAAAAACCCCAAAACGGACCAATATAGCAACTGTATGTTTTCCTCGACCACGTTTGACATCTTAAATGTCTGACTTCTGGATTAAACATGGTCATGGCAAAAAATGCTGAGGTCAGTTACATTTTTGTGTGTTTTTTTTTCTTCTTTATATGACTATAGTCATTGGGCACAATGTTTACCTGGTTGTGTTTACTTTGCTATGAATCAATCCATATAAGCTTTTTCAAGTTTCTCTGTATTATTCATTATTCACAATTTTATGTTGTCGGTCAACATGAATTTATTAATTTCTCATTAAGTACTAAGCATTGTGTTGAGTGGGAGTTATACAAAGAAAGGCAAACAGTCCTTGGTTCTCAAGGAGATCATATTTTAATGACAAATATGATATGAAAATAGCTGAGTACACACAGGATATGTATATAGACAGAATAGGCATATACATACACATGTGCATACATATAGATAGATTCCATGGGTGTGAACATGTGTGTATATGTGTATACCCATATTTTCCTGTGTGTATATATGTATAGGTATACAAATACACATGTGTGATCTACACACATCTATATATGGAATCTATACATATAGATCTTATATATATCTATATACACATATATATACATACATATATGTGGAGGGAGGGGGGAGAGGGAGAGAGAGAGAGAGAGACAGAGAAAGAGAGAGAGAGTAAGAGAGAGAGAGAGAGAGAGAGAGAGAGAGAAAGAGAGAGAGAAAGAGAGATATTTTTATATCTATATCCATCTCTCTATCTTAGGTAGATGGAAAGTAATCTCAGAGGAAGGCATTAACTGCTGGGAAAAGCAGGAAAAGCTCCCTGAAAAAAGTGTGAATTAAACTGAGCATTGAAGGAAGTCAGGGCATATCAGAAGTACGGCAAGAAGGGAGTATGTTCTTCCTCCTCACTTATGGGGGATAACCAGGACAAAGGCAATAAAACACGGGGAATGGGTTGTTGTTGAAGGAACAGCAAATAGTCTAGTGCATTAGTTCTATCATTGTTGGGAGCTGCCATCTGCTGTGCTTCTCCCTTTCCCTAGAGCCAACATGGCACATCCATTCCATCCTCCCCCACCCCATGAGTCAGTACAATCTGTCCCATTCCCTGAACATAAGAAGTATAGTCACAACCTTGACACATGCTTTGGAATGGCTGTTTAACCCCTGGAATAGACCATTATATTCAGCATCAAGAAGTGATTATTATCACCACTGGCTGCCCAAAGCAGAATGGATGAGCCATTTTTTTTTTTAATTTGGAAATGTACTATATTATTTGGGAGAAGAGGTTAGGTAAACAATATTTTTGGTATTAGCTCAACACAAACATGTTTAGACCAAGAAAATGTGCTTATATTCTCTGATGTCAATTGACAACTGGTGAGAGGGTCCTGAAATATGTTAAGTGCTAAGAAAAAACTGACTGGACAGGTCAACATTTTTCCATAAATGATCCATAAGGTTAAAGGACCCGAAGACAGGCAACAATGAGTTGACCTTCTACCCTCTAGACTAGAGGCTGAAGTATATAGATCTCAAGAGGCTAGAGAGATTGTAGCTAAGAGATACAGCTTAAGCAGAATAGATGCTGATTCTAGGAAATCAGGATGGTCCCATGAATATAGGAAAAGATGCCAAAGTCTTGGAAGGACACGACCAGTGGGGGAAGAAGCTCAGGGTCAGCCTGCTCTTACTCACCCTCTGGAAGATTTTCAAAACATACATTAGGGCTGCTTGGCCCTTGTGGGCTGAATGATGTCTCCTGTCTACCTCTTTTGTGAGGGGGCCAAGCTTCAAAGCAATTTAGGGTAACCAAGTGGCAGCTGACAAAGATGCATTTTGAGTGATGGGGGAAGGAGTAGAGGGAAGGTCAGAATGTGTGTGTGTGGGGGGGACTTGGTGGGAAGGGGATACTATAAGAGGAGTCAATTTTACACTAGGTCTTTCCTGAGGTAGAATCTCTGTGCATTACATTTTCACTTTAACACATATATCTTAGTATGAATGTGTCTCTAGTTTTTACTCAACTATGCTCAAGCCCCACCTCTGTTTCTTTAGTTCAAAATGCAAGCATTGACATAGTTCTTGAACCATATCACCTATAGCCACCAAAAACTATTGCATACAGGTTGGGGTACCAGTTTTGCCACTGATTGTATGAGTCCTCAGGTTCCTAAGCTATAAAATGTGAAGGATTTAGATTAACTGACCTTTAGGTCCTTTCCTGCTCAGATAATCAAGCTTTTATCCTAATTTGGACAACTTTGATTAGTGGCTTGGATTGGTTGCATTCCTTGGCCTTATAAGGTCAATACAGGTCAATATACAGGTCAATAAAAATGAACCCTTTTACTAGGCAACCCAGATATCCTGATTATAAAGGAGCAGCATCCAATATGTCTTCAGATACACTCCTAATCCAATGTAAATCAGGCATCATAATTAGAAGGCCAAAAGGGCCAAGAAATCTACTTGATCAGCCAACACTTCATCTTCTTGCCAAATGGAAAGATGAGGAAGGCAAGAACCATTCTAATTTTCAATACAAGTTCACTTGCCAAATATTATCCTGAAAAGCAGTGGACAGAAAAATCCCCTGTGGAAAACTTGGTGTGAGAATCCAAAAAAATCACATCATCCCAAGCACATGTAGGGATGACTAGGAAAGCTCAACAAACTCAAATGGAATAGAGCTGCTGTGTTTCTCTAATGATCTGCTTTTCTTATCTATTGTAGTGGGTAGAATGACTATATTTAGGAAATTAAGAGCTTAATATTTGAGATGTTATATCTTCTGATTCTGTTGTATTATTTTTCATTTTCAATTGTTTTGGGTCAGCTGAGTTCCAAAGTTCAGAGGGATCTTTAAAGTAGCAGCCAAGGTTGCTTTTTGTACAAGGTAGTGAATTGTAGAAGAAAGAACACTGGACTTAGAGTAAAGAGATCTGGGTTCAAATCCTATGTAATCTTGGGCAAGTCATGGATTTGCCCTTACTTGGACCACCTATATCTTTTAGGCAGTGGGAAAATGCAAAGAAAATGCTTTGTAAATGTTAAAGTGAGTTAAAAAAAAAAAGCATTTCTGTCCTCTCCAGCTATCCTCATTTATTCCTTCCAACTGCCATCAACTTGGACAGTCATCTCTGTTACCTACCCACGCGATAATTTTGAATGTAACTTTTGTAGTTATCGTTCACTCTACAAAGTAACTTTGTTTATAAAATCTATGTAAAATTTTAAAATATTTAACTTTAAAATATTTAAAATAAACTTATTTCCCACTGACTTATATGATCACTTTGCTGTGCATTTAAATACATTGGAGGAATTCTACTTCTACTAAGTTCAAATCTGGCCTCAGACATTTACCAGCTATGTGACACTGGGCAAGCCACTTAACCTCTACTTGACTCAGTTTCTTCAACTGTAAAATGGGGATAATAATAGCACCTGCCTCCTAGGATTGATGCAAGCATCAAAAAAGATAATATTTGTAAAAGTGCATAGCACTGTATCTGGTGCACGGTAGGGGTGATATAAATATTTCTTTCCTTCCTAGTAAAACATTGCTGGCAAATCTTTCTGTTATTGTGATTTTTGAAATGCAAATAATTTCCTCCCCAAAATTTATGTATTAGTAGGCTGAAGTTTTTGTATATTTCATTTTCTTACCCTCACACCACTAAGCCATCAAGAATGAAGACAAAAGGCTAGGAAGGGCATTCAGGAAGGTGAAAGATTGGTTTACCTGGCCCTGAGTGTTTTAAAGGGGAAGCTAGGTAGTATGGTGGATAGAACCCTGACCTGAAGCTAGCAAGGCCTGAGTTCAAATCTGACCTCAGACACTTACTACCTGTGTAACCCTGGGTAAGTCGCTTAATCTCGTATGCTTCTGTTTCCTCATCTGTAAAATGAACTGGAACAGGAAATGGCAAGCTACTCTAGTGTCTTTGCTAACAAAACCCTGTAGACAAAGTCCATGGGGTCACATACAGTCAGACACAACTGAATAACAATAGCATTTTTAAATCACCACCATAACTATTCTATACAGAAAATATGCATGTGTCTCACTCATATTTCCCAGACTCCACAGTGCTCTCTCAAATAGGTCAGTTCCACCTCCTCCTGGTCTTTATCACACTGAACTTTGAGAACACAAGTACCAGATTGTAGCTAAGAGACACATTTCAGTTGTGTCCATATGACCACAAAAACAACTGATTGAAAATAAACAAAACATTCATTTGGCTCTATGGTGGAGTAGTCCTATAGTCCCATATACCTGGTAGTCTGAGCATGGCAGATCTCTTGAGCTTGAAGGAATTCTGAGCTGAAGTGGGCTATGCCTGATCAGGTGTCTGCATCAAGTCTATGGTAAGGTCGCAGACTGGGTAGGGAGGGACAAAGTAACCTAGATCAGAAGCAGCAGGAGAAAAGAAAGAAAGAAAGGAAGGAAGAAAGAAAGAAAAAAAGAGGGAAAGAAAGAAAGAAAAGGTGAAAGAGAAAGAAAGGAAGGAGGGAAGGAGGGAATGAAGGAAGAGAGAAAGGAAGAAAGGAAGAAAAAAGAAAGAAAGGAAGGAAGGAAAAGTAAAGGATGATGAAGAAAACATTTATTAAGCTCTTACTATGTGTCACAACTGAAATTTAAATTGAAATATTGGACACAACTGAAATGATCCAACAACAACTGTGTTAGGTATTATAGAAAGATAGATGTCTAGACAGATAAATAAAACACTTAATAGGCATTTACTATGTGCCAGGCACTCTCTTAAATGCTAGGGATACAAGTATAAGAGAATAAAAGGATCCCTAATCTCAAGGAGCTCATATTCTAACATAGTTCAGTTGTGTCCAACTCTTCATGATCCCATTTAAGGTTTTCTTGGCAGAGATATTGTAGTGATTTGCCATTTCCTGTCCAGCTTATTTTACAGACGAGGAAACTAAGGCAAACAAGGTAAAGTGATTTGCCCAGGCTTACACAGCTATTAAGTGTCTGAGGCCAAATTTGAACTCACAAAGATGAGTCTTCCTAACTCCATGCCCTGGGGCTCTAGCCATTGCACTAGCTAGCAGCCCACAGTCTAACAGGAGAAGACAAAACATTAAATAGGGCTAAAAAATGGAGCTGGGGAAAAGGGTGATGGAGCAATCTGGAGAGTGAATTGAGAATGTGGAATGTGGAATGTGGAAAAAAAAAATGAAAACAACCTCTATCCTCAAGGAGCTTCCTGGAAGCTACTGAAGGGATTCTCTTCTACCTAGAGAAAATAGAAAAACTATCTTTCTTTAAAAACGAAGGGCTACTGTTGTTTTGAAATGTTAGAATCAGGCCTTCTTCTCTCCATAGTAAAGTGCTATATAAATTTGACTTATTTTTATAATTGTGATTATCCACCTCTTGCTAGTGTTAATGGGAATTATGGACATTTGTCTAGGGCAGGACTAATGATTACTAATGGAAACTCTTTCCCCTCTCCCTTCCCAGGATTGAATAGCAATGTGCTCTCCATGGGTTTTGATGCAAACATTTTTTTATACCCCCATCAGGGATGGGTGAGAGCCAATCTTTGAGAACAGAATTATTTATAATTTGTTGCCTGCCAGAGATGACTGGCTATTTAGGAAGAGCACTCAGATCTACACTAGAGGGATCAGACTTCAATAAAAGCAGACTCTACTTTGAAGACTGTATCCGGCTATTGATTCTCCCATTGATTTCAATGGAGAGCCTACTCTCTGGCAGGGTCAATAGCTGGATTTATTAGCCCAATATCACACCAAAAAGTGACTGAGTGCTAAATTTGGAATGGCTATGGCTAAAATTGACACCCTTAGAACCACAGAATGTTGAGATGAGATCTGAGTTTCCCCATCTTTAAGATGAAAGGGTTGGAATAGATGACTCTTGAGACCTAGAGATTAAGTGACTTATCCAAGGTCATATAGTGTGAAGAAGAACTAGGGTTTGGCTCATTGTTTGGCTCATTTTGGTATGCACCAAAGACTTTGTTTAATAACAACGTAATAATGTGATTGAAAGACTAGGATTGCAAAGTTCCTTAAGAGTAATAAGCCGCAGAACAACAGAATTCTATAGCTGGAAGCAATCTGGAAAAATCATTTGGGGTAGTCCCCTTTCTTCAGGCCAGTGAATTTCTAAACTAGAGGTTGGCAATCTTTCAGAGACTTCTAGCCAAGTCTTCATTGGTTCCTTCCCAGATGAGAGAAGGGTGGGGTAATAGTAGGGGAAGTTTAGGTCTTCTGTCTTTAAGAATAAAAGAATAACCTTTAAAAATATACATACCCCTGGGAGTGAGCAAACATGAATCTTTCTTTAGCCTGGGTTATTTGATTGCCAAAAGAGATAAAGAACGGGACCTAGGAAAGGTGCCTCAGGAGATGGGAGGAACCTGAGAAAAGGGGTGCTGATTGGGAAGATAGGAGGCTGCCAAAGACAATGCTTGCCTACAGAATTTTGTTAAGAGCTGGCTTCAGCAGGGACACTTAGAATCACCACCTTTGGCGTATATTATGATTGGCAGCATCTGGTCCAAATCATCCAGGCCTGATTGCCATCTTTTCTGTTCCTGAAAAGAGGCAGTCAAATGTAGTGGAAAAAAACCAGGAAGCACTGGAAGGAACCTGGGTTCGAATTTTGGCTCTACCATTTACTATCTGAGTGATTATAGAATAAGCTCTTTAAGGGCAGGGCTCATGTTTGGTTTTGTCTTGGAATGTAAAAAAACCTATCACAGTGCCTTGGACATATTAGACTCAATAAATACTTGTTGAATTGGACTGGATATAAGACAAGTATTTTAGCTTTTCTAGTTTTCTCATCTCTAAAAGGTGGAGAAAATAATACTTGCATTATGGAGCTTTAACATGGGCATTTTAAAAAAAGTGTTTTGCTTACATAGAGCTATAGAAGTGAGCTATTATTTTAGAAGTTCTTTCTTATGAAGATATGATAAAGGAGATTAAAGAGGATTTTGAAAATAGATGATTTCAAGTATTCTGAGAGATGGCATTGTATAATGGATAGAGTCATGGACTTGGAGTCAGGACTAAGCCTGCTTCATATACTTAACAGCTGTGTGATCCTGGGCAAGCCACTTTAATCTCTCTGGGCCTCAGTTTCCTCATTTGTAAAATGAGGGTGTGGACTCACTGACCTCAAAGGACCCCCTTCCAGATCTAAATCTTGTGAACCAATCATCAAATGTCAATTTCCAATGCCATCTAATCCATGAATGAAATCTTTCCTGATTCTTCAGTCCCCAGATGGAAATTCAATATCTTATCTACAAAGAACCTACTAAGTTAGAGGCGCCATATTAGACTCCAGAAAAGCAAACACAAACCAAAATAGTCCTTGACTTCAAGGACAGCTGGAGGGAGATGGAGGAGGGGAATAGTGCTAGCACCAAGAGAAGTCAATATAATGACATTAAAAATCAGGTATTAGCATCTACTTTGCCACGGTACCCTAAGGCCTCATCTCCCATCATGTCCTCATTTCCATCTGACCTGCAGCTAAAACCTTTTATGCTTCCAATAGAATATGAACTCCTTGAGAGCAGGGATTGGTCTTACTTTGCATCTCTAGTGCTTAGCCAAGTACAGTACTTACAACATTGCCTTGCCCAATAAATGCTTTACTTAAAGAATCCCTTCTTGTTGTTCAGTAGTTTCCGTAGCTAGACCCCGTTTGGGATATTCAGGGCGAAGATACTGGAGTTTTTTGCCATTTGTTTCTCCAGCTTATCTTGCAGGTGAGGATATTGAGGTAAGCAGGGTGAAGTGATTTGCTCAGGGTCATACAGGCATGTGTCTTAGGTCACATTTGAACTCAGATCCCCTGACTCCAGGCCTGGTGCTCTATCTATACTTAATAAATTTTTTATTCAATCATATGAAGCATTTACAAAGTAATATAAAGTACAACAGCAACATATTGAGGAAAAAGCTAGATCGCTCAGTCAAAAGAGTGCTGGGTCTAGAATCAGGAAGACCTGAGTTCAAATGTGACCTCAGACACTTACTAGCTGTGTGACCCTGGGCAAGTCACTTAACCTCTATTTGCCTTAATCCACTGGAGAAGGAAATGGCAAACTACTCTAGTATCTTTGTCAAGAAAACCCATGGACAAAATGGTCCATGAGGTCATGAAGAGTAGAACACAGCTGAACAACAACAAAAGCAACATACTGACTTGAGTTATTAGAAAACAATTTCACGGGCTAGATAACTCTGACCCCTAACAGAGATCACATTGCTAAGGCAAAAGGAGATGGGAGAAGGGATGTGATTGAGAGGAAATAGCTAGTAGTCCAGACTGCCTAAAACGGAAAATCTCTTTCCCCTCCAGTTCCCATATAACACTTTCTACCTTCCTCAGACTGTTATAACCTTTGTCTCCTCCCGGATAGAGTGTGGGTTTCATGAGGATAGGGACAGTTTATTTTTCTCTCATTTTCACTTGATATTGTTTCTTTGTATATAGTAATTGCTTGGTAAATGCTTGTCGAATGAATAAATGAGTGTCTGGGTCTAAAGTAAATAAGTAAATATATAAATAAAATATATAAGTAAAGGGGCACGAGTATAAATATTAATTTCTGTAAGTTGAGAAAATAGAACATGTTGGAGCCATTTTTGAAGACTTCTCTGGCCACACTAACCTGTAATGCTCTATCTTTCCCTCATTATTTGTCATTGAGCTGGGCACTGTCTGGTACTGGGAGTTAACACTGGAGTTACAAAGAAAACTGACCTTGGAGTTAGTTCCATTATACCTAAAGCACTGCTTCTCATCCTGAGAGCTGAATTTGCTTGCATTATGCAAAAATCCCAATAGTTGGAATTTTTACATAATGTAACCAAATTTAGCATCCCAAAAGAAGGATGGGAAGGGAATATCTATTATCTGTTTCCTTAACTATAAAATCCCAGGGGTTTTACCTGGGAATCGTAGGCCTTATCCAACTTCTAAGTCAGTATTAGGTAAAATCAAATCATATTAACATGAATTTGTAGGTGTGTGTGCACACATGTGTTTTTTCCCCCACTAGACTATAAGCTACAAAAGAGCAGGGAACTTAGAAGATAAGTCTTCCTGGTGCTCTACCCACCTCACTACCCAGCTGACTTATTTAGACATTGGGATGGGCACACGGTCAAATTTACTGTGCAAATATATGCAGTGGGCACTTAATTCATTAATTGACCTGAACTGATTCTGCTCTCTGGCATGATGAGTTTTGATGACATCATGATAAATTTCAAATAGTTTGGTTGCTTTTTAGTTACATTTACTATAGGTTTCTTTAGAGAAATCTGTAATGTGGGGTGATGGAATAGATTCCCATTAATGACAAAGGATGTATTTTTAAAACCCAAAGGTCTTTACCTCTGGAGAAATATTAGTGAATGTGAAATGAAGTTGGTTAACGAAGAACAAGGATAAGATTATAGCTTTCTAAAGCTAGAAGGGAACTCAGGCCATCTAGTCTGACTCCCTCATTTTAAAGATGAAGACAATGAGGCCAGTAAAGGTTAAGTCATTTGGCTGAGGTCACACAGGTAATAAACACCAGAGGTAAGATCTGAACTTAGGTCCTCTGATTTTGTCAAAGTAGATAGAATGTTGTGCCTGGACTTGGGAAAACTCATCTAACTGAGTTCAAATATGGCCTCAGACACTTACTAGCTGTGTGACCTTGGGCAAGTCACTTAACCTGTTTGCCTCAGCAGCTCATGTGAAATCAGTGGGAGAAGGAAATGGCAAACCATTCCAGTATCTTTCCCAAGAAAACTCTAAATGGAATCACAAAGAGTCAGACACAACTGAAGTGACAGACCAGGATATTTATAAACTTAGAACTAAATGTCATCTTGGAGAAGATGTGGTTAATTCAACCTGTTCATTTTATAGAGGAGAAAACTGAGTGTCCAGAGACAGAAAAGGAAGAAATAACTGTGTGGGGTACAGGGACCCCAAAAATCCCCTCCCCAAGCAAAATAAAAAATCAGAGGCATCTTGAGGAAGGAACAGGAAGTTTTATTCTCTTCCCCCTTCTCCCCCAGGAAGAGGGCGGTCCTCTCCATGGCAGGAATCCAGGAGAGGAGGCAGTGTTATAAAAGACAGAACAAGAATTTATGCCCTAAGGCGGTCAAGTCCCCTCCCCCTGGCTGTCTCTTCTCCCATTGGCTAGGAGGTGGGCTCTCAGTCTTGGCTTGAAATCTAACCCAATGATGGATAACAAAGAAGCCCACCACTATCTCCTATTGTCAGGGAGGGGGGACAGGAAGCCAAGGTATCGTCCTTGGCCTTATTTGGCAAATGCCAAAGCAAGGGAGTGGAAAAGGTCACATGCAAGGGTGGAGGTCAAAAACTCCTGAAAAGGGCCTAATGCTGATGACAACAAGGGTAGGGGGGAAGGGTTCTAGGTTGTGTAAACCCAGGACTCAGGTCTGTCCAGTCTTACAAAAGTCTATCTCTGGTTTCCAGATAGTTTCTCTCCCTTCTCATTCTGAGGAGTCTTCACCAAGGGTGCAGAGAGTGTACCCCACTCATAACTCACCCAAGGTAACATAGCTTGCTAGTGGTCAAGTTGGTATTAGAACCCAGATTTTCTGACTGTTGGTGTCATCTCAGACAGATTAGAAGCTACTAGGCAATGTCTCAGTTGGGTTTAAATTTTATTCTATAAACCAAACTCACAGTTCTTCCTTCTGCCTCTGTAGTTAAATGTTGGCTGTCTAATATTCCTGTCAATTTTTTATTATTGTGGTTTCAAGTTTATCTATCATTTCCTATTTGTAGCTGATGTTATTCTTTATAAGAGAACTAAATATTATTCCTATTTTACAGACAACGAAAGAGAAGACAGAGTTATGTATGACTCTTTGAAGGAATGAACAAGGCCTTCCATAAAGGTAGAAATAAAAAATAACCTCAGAGGACAATGAGCTGTTGGTTCATTGGCCGATGAAAAAATACACATTTTTTTCCCTTTGTGGTAGGAGAACAGTGGTCCCAAACCCGTGGAAACCTTGTCTGATATTGTGGATATTTTTGCAATTTCCTTAATGGCAAGACCGTAGCTCTCATATTCTTTCTTGTCTTTCCCCTCTGTGTAATGTTGTGTAACAGACTCCTGCACTTGAAGTCAGAAAGATTTGAGTTGGAATCTAGCCTCAGACAAGAGCAGTGTGACCCAGGGTAAGTCCTGTGACTGTAGTGAGCATATAAATCCCCAATAAAATGGGGATAACAGTAGAAGCTGCTTTATTGGGTTGTTCTGAGGCTTGAATGTAGTAATATATATGTCTGCTTTCAGAAATATATACTACCTATTAGTCAGTTATTGTTAGAGCTGCCAACTCTTCTTACCCATTCAATTTGAAGCTGGGGATGAGACTAGATTGAGTCAGAGTTGAGACCAAGCAGTCTGGTATATTACAGAGAAGATGTGGGTGAGAGAGACTTGATTTTACCTAACACTGCCTCAGAAACTGGTTAAGGCCTAGGATTCTCCTTCATTTTACAGTTAGGTAATGGTTGAGATTTTACATAATGTAACCAAATTCAGCATCCCAAAAGAAGGGAGATAAAAGAATAAGCATTTATATACTAAGTGCTTACTATGCTAAGCACTTTATAAATATTATCTCATTTGAACCATAAAACAATCCTGCATGGTAGATGCTCTTATAATCCCCATTTTACAGTTGAGGAAACTAAGGCAAACAGATATTAAGTAAATTGCCCAGGTTCTCACACAGCTAAGTGCCTGAGTCCAGATTTGAACTCATCTTCCTGTCTTCCTGACTCCAAGTTTTATCCAACGGCATAGTGGATAGGGAGCTGGCTTTTGAATCAGGAAGCCCTGTGTTCAAATCTCCCTTTTGAAGCATGCTATCCAGCTCACTCTGGGTGCTTTGCAAACCTTAAAGTGGTCTTTCAATGCTAGTGATGATGATGATGATGATGATGTGACAACTTCTCAAGTGTTCCTGGTGACTGTTTAAGTTGCAGAAAACTTGCCAGATCTGCATAGATGGGGAGAATTACCTCACCAGGAGCTCCCCACATGAATTCTTAGCCTATACCTATAGATTCCCAACCAACAACCACAGTGGCAGCAACATCAAAGATGGCACTTACCGAGGGTCCCATAGAAAGGCAGGGGGCAGAGCCAAGAGTAGACACCACATGCATCACATCCCAGTTCTTATCACAGTTCTGGAGCATCAGTGTGGTAGTAGGAGAAAGGGCTTTAGATTTGGAGTCAGATGACCTGGGCTCCTGCCAGTCACTTCCTATGTGACCCTGAATAAATCACTATATCTCAGTTTCCTCCTCTGTAAATGGAGGGAAGGTTGGACATTGTAATTCCCTAGGAATTACCCTAGAGAACTCTTGCTTTTATGACTGGGGCCACTCCTGATCACTCCACCTAATGTCTCTCTCCCCCTAAACTCATGAAGTACTTAGTGCTGGTATTATTCGGTCACTTTATACAATCTCTTAGAGTCTTACTTGAAGACATATGTGCCACCTTTGGCTATCCAACACTGTTCAGATAGATTTCATGCTGCAGCAGGGTAGAGACCATTACTAACCACATCCCCCTGTCTCCCAAATTCCCTAACACTATGCCTTGTACATTGGAGAGATTCAATAAATGCTTGGTCTCAATATACCCATTTAATTTTATAATGACAATCACAGTAGAACATTCACTGATCAAATTTTCTTGAGAAGACATAATTTACCACCCTGGTTTAGTTTGATACTGTCTGACTCTCTCTTTTCCTGTTCGACTCTGTCTGTCTCTGTCTCTGTCTCTGCAATGAATTTGTGTGGATCTCAACAAACTTCTTTCCCATCCTGTGGAAGGCTACTGGGTAACAACTGCTGATTCCAAACCCATTAAGAAAGCAGCAATCCATCACCATAAACATGCTGGCTTCAAACCCAGGCTGGGAACAGGTTATATTTTGGGCCAAAGTGCTTATTTAAGAGGAATGTAATTTCCTTACATCAACTTTCAGGCCAGGGGACCCCACTTGGCTTCTGGAAGCAGGAGCTAGGAAATACCCATAAGTCATGGAGAAGGTAGAATGGACAGTTCCCTCACCAGCCAGGAAAAAAATGTAGGAGGTCTGAATCTTTCCTTAAACACATTTGCCCTTCTCAAATTAGCACTGTGTCCCAGGAAGAGATGAATCATAGAACCAAAGAACACTGGAGCCGGAAAGGGATCTAATTCATCTCCTCTCCTTTTCCAATTTTACAGGTGAGACTTAAAATAGATTTTAAAAAAGTTTTGCCCTTCTGTTCTGGTGCCTGACCTTAGCATATTTTCTTCCCCCTCCCTTTTTTTTGGAGATTGGATTTCCCTCCTTTACCCAGGCTGGAAAAGCAGTGACCACTTATAGGCACCAAAGCAGTACTGATTGGCATGGAAATTTTAACCTGCTCCATTTTTTTTTCTAACTTCAGCCAACTCATCCTTTCTTAGACAACCACTAGTCACCCTCTATTCCCGGGGGCTCACCATATTAGTTAGTAGCAGACAACCAACTGGCCTTGAGCTTACTGCAGCTCAGAATTTCTGAATTCAAGTGATCCACCAGCCTTGGCTTCCTTAGCAGTAGGGATCACAGGGATCAACCACTTAGTTCCCAGAATATATATTTTTAATGAGCCTTTATTTTTCAATACATTATCAGTGCCCAGGAGAGAGACCATTTGCAAGGCTTCTAGTTCAGTGACTGATCCTTGTGGTCAGTGAGCCAATCTCTAATCAAAACTAGAAAACCTAAAGGTAGGGTATGTATTGTTCTTCCAAATAAGAACAAGGGAGACCCTAAGATCATTCTTCCACTGTTCATTTTAGAGGAGGAAACAGAGCTGAAACGATTTGACTTAAAGTTTACAAAATCTTCTGTTGAATTTATGGTAATGACTTATAGGGCTCATTTCATAGGGTTGTAGAGGTTTAGAGATGGAAGAGGGTCTGAGAGTTCAATTAGTTCACTGCATTCATTTTATAGATGAGAAAACTGAGATGACTTGTCTAAGATCACATAGGCAGCAAATGATGCGAAACCAAGTTCTCTGACTGCAAACCCAGGACTCCTTTCACTGTAACAAGATGTCTTCTTGACTTTTTTTTCTCACCTATAAAATGGGGAAGAGGAGATGAGTTACATTACCTTGGACTCTGTTTTTGGATTCTATTGACAGTGTCTAGATAAAAAATAACTTGGATCTCCTTATTCCTGGTCATTGGCTTTTTCCAACAGACCATAGATAAACTTCCTTTGTCTTCCTGGCCCTTCCCCCAGTCCTGGAGATTGGCACCTTCTCCCAATTATTTATCCTTTTCATCTCCTTTCCTCCAGGGATGAAAATAATTTTCCCCATTTCTGCAGAACAGTCTGTGATTTGATTTGACTGGAGTTTTAGACTGGCATCAAACAGTGTGGAATTATTTTTACTTTTAAGAGATATTAAAAATCTGTTAGGCCAGGAGGGAAAAGCATATCTTTCATTTGATAGCTTGTTTTTATAATGATTCCTGTCATGGTGTGTCTATTTCCTACATCCTGGACCCAAAACCACAGGATGACTAAGTGTTATTTTTCTTCCCCTTAGATATCACTAATGTCTTAGTCAGGGGCCTTTAGGTTAAGCAACAACCATTGAATAAAGATCCTTGCTCTCAAAAGTATTCAAAAACCTTCCATATTCATTCTAGACTTTCTGCCACCTGTAATGTCCTTCTCTTCCTCATTCAACTATGTAACTCCTAGCCATCCTTCAAAGTCCTGATCAAAATGATCAAGTATCTTCATAAATGTTTCCCTGCCCAGATTTATCTCTTGTCCTCAGAGATCATGTAGTACTAATATTAAGGCTTAACATTGTGTGGAGCAAAACATAAGGCAGCATAGATGTGCTACAAGTGTATATGCTGGAGAACATTCGGTCCCCAAATAGATTGTAAGGTTCTTAAGAGCAGAGTTCAAGTGTGAAGTTTCCTTGTCTTTCCCTGGGTGTCTTGCAGAGCATCAGTCAATCAACAAACATTTGTTGAGCTATAACTAAGTGCCAGGCTGGATATTGTGGATACAGAGACAAAAACAAACAAAAATCAGCTCTTGCCCTCAAGGAGCTTACTGTCTCAAAGAGGGTAAAGAACAGATGTACATAAGTATATACAGAATATGTAGGAAGTAAATACAAGGTAGAGAAGTGGGGGAAACACGAAAGTCTTTGGATATGAAATGACATTTGGTCTGAGCTTTGTAAAAGCTAGAGATTTTAAGAGATGACCATGAGGAGTACATACAAGGACTATTCCTACAAGTTCATCCTGTCTCTGGTCTTCTCTCCCTTTTCCAGAAATAGGCTGAATAATTTGCATAAGGTCACAGACCAGGTCATCTGGTGCTGGTTATCTGGGGATTGGAGAGCTCAGCTCCGGAACAGGTAAAGAAAGACTAAGAATGTTGTTGGGGGTGGGCAGTGAATATTCAGATGAACCCAGCACCAGTTTTCATTTGGAACTTATTTTCATTAGGTTTATTTTAGGGTAGTGAGGGGAAGGTGGGGCCAACCAGAGAGAATGTGAAGTTTGCCCTGAGGAAGAGAAAGAGGGGGTGTGGGAGAAAAACCTGTTTTCACCAAAGGGTGTTAAAGAGAATGGCCTGCTTTGGTTGGTCCTTCTCTCTCTCTCCTCCATCTCTCCCCCAGTGCAGGAACAGGAGCTCACCACTGGAGGCCCTCCACACCTCCTCATCCCCTCCTTGGCCCTGTCTTCCCCTAGAGGGGAAGCCTTTGTCCTCTTGCCCCTTAGGAAACAATTCCTGCTCCATCAGAACTCTGGAGGAGACTTCCCCATTTACTTATCTCCACTTCTGAGGGAGACGCTAACTGGAAAGTCTTGATCCACACTGCTGATAAGGCTAATAATGATAGCATAATTAACACTTAGAGAAAGCACGTTTGATCTTCAAGGAGCAGTTTACCAAGTGAACCAAGGCTACTTTTCCATTAATTGCCCAGAACCAAGAAATACTTGTCCAAAGATAAAGGAAAAATGTTGTGTCTAGTCATTACAAATTGTTCAGAATCTTCTTCAGTTTCTTGACCTCTTTGACTAGAAATGGATTTTTAAGTATAAAATTCGCCTCCTCCTGGAAATCCCAAGCTCCAAGCCTACAGATGGTTCAGTAAGTTTGATTGTATTCCTCACCCCACCGCTCTAATTGTACCCCAAACTTTAACATAGAGAGATAGCCCAGCCTCTCCTCTAACTCTATGTTCCTTCTCCTTTCTCTTCTCAAAATCTATGATGGTCAGTGCCATATCAGAGTTTTTGCAAGCTACTTCTCCTCCTCCCTCTTTGGAGGATCTGCTGGGAAACTTGGGGATATAATAGTCATCGTTCTGATGGGCTGACTTCCCATAGCAGACCTATTTATAGCATCTGACTCACCTTAATTATGGGGAAATTGGCGTGTTGCTACATGCTAGGAGCATAAAATGTATCCTGGGTGCTTTCAAGGATCCAAACGGAGCTCTCTGGCTCTTTGGGAGGAACTAATCCCTGGAGCTGCTTCCCGCCTCTCTCGCTAGCCCAAGACCTGCCATTTCATTTGCATCCAGAGCACAATGCTTTGTTCCTTTTATTGGCATATAACCTTTGCCACAAAAACCCCGGTACTCCAATAAATTCCTTGCCTTATTCGAGAGCAATTTGTAATCTTCGTACTGAATGATAACAATAAAAAGATCATCTTCCCCTCTTTCCCCCCGAAACTCCAATTTTTCTCCCTCAGAAAGAGCATTACAAACTCCACTTTCCTTTTAGCACCTTTTGAAAGTCCCTCAACTCCCCAGCAAGTTTCTCTCGGACATTGCACTCCACCCTCTCGCTTCGCTAAATCCCCTCCTCCCACCCCACTCCACCCCATATTGGATATTCGGAGCTAGCATTATCATGTGGAGGCCTGGAAGGTGTGTGTTGGGATAAGAGTGGGATCAGGGAAGAGGTAGGGGGCCTCTTTTCCATAAAGCCCAGGTGTCGCCCTGCTTTGTTTCAGGGGCAGCTTTCGAAGTGCCCACCCTTTCACTCTAAAATTGTATTTCACTCTTAAACTGCTAGAGGAACCAATCCGAAGGCGCTGGCCTCCTAGCAAAAGCTACGGCTCCCTGGGCCACGCCTCCTCGGACTCAAATATATTTAGCTTCATTATCAAATATTTGCACTGAACCATCTGAGCCGCCTAACAGCGGCTTGAAATGTAACTTGACTCCAGAGGAGAAATGTACATGTGACCACATCAATTACCATAGATTAATAGACTAGGGAAGAGTGGAACTTTGGTGCACAAAATAGATTCAACACAAGCAGAAAAGTCTGCCGGCTTCTCAAATACCATTTAGGGAGCTGGAAATTACTCTTCCCACGTTGTACTCAACTCTTTTTCGAAAGGGTCCAGGACTTGATAGAACTCCACCATAGTGAGTTTTTAATTCTTCTAAGATCTGAGTTTTACGTGGAGGTGAGGAGAGAAGGGGGAGGTCTAGGATGAAAAATCCTAGAAACTCACGATTCCTGACTTTTGATCTTAGTTGGTGGGGTACCTTCGCCACCTAAGTCAAGATCTCGAGTTTTCCAATCTTGAAAATGAGCGAAGAATCCTTAACTGGCTCTTTTTATCAAACACGGTATTTTGAAGGGTAAGCCAAGGTGAGAATGGGAAGATAAGTAGTTGATAGATATCAGATATTAAGCCACCATGGGAAAGTGACAGGGATGAGGGGTAGGAAGGAAAGGAAGGAAGATCTGGCTTTTAATTAACAGAAAGCCGGGATCTCCGAGGCTGTCAGGTGGCTGGATCCTGGGGCTAAATAAAATTCCAGTCCCTTTGGGGTACTTTTCCCTTCCTCTCCTCTAGTTCTTCCAAGGACTCCCCTGCAGAACCAATGCAATTCCTTCTTGCAAGTTCTGGGGGCTTCTGCACCTCTGAGCTGAGGCACCGCAGTCCCTGAGCCTTTCCCTGAAGCGACACTGGAGGGACCCACATTGTTGAGAGAAGTTCTTTTACAACCTCGCACAGAGCTCTAACGCTGTTGTTGTTATTACTATGACAACGTGGACCGTGGTTTTATTTTTAATCGCTAGCCAATGATTAAAGCTGGCTCAGGCATTTTTTAAAAATGCAGCTATCACTTTCCACCTCGGTGTGATATCACCCTGTGCCCTCTCTCCACCCTCACCCTTCAGGCCACCCCCATCCCCTCGGGGTTGGAGAACTCTAGAGCTTAACTCCCCCCTCCCATCTGGGTATCATTGGAAGAGGATGAGCCTCTAAAGGCTACCCCCCCTCCTTATCATAAAACATTTGGAAATGCTTGCTCCCTGCATGAAATGTTTTCCATCCTAAAAAAGGCCTTTCTTTTAAGTGCTTCCAAGTCTTTCAAAGTTTTTCTTCCTCCTCTCTCTAGACCACCCTGAGAGTATCTATTACATCAGGAGAGTGCTGCGACCGCCTCCCCCCACCACCCGTGAAAAATCTACTTCTGTTTGGACCCGGGTGTTGTTGGCGATTGGAGAGGGAATGGGGAGTTAGACACAGATACAAAAAGACAGAAAAGATAGATACACCTAGAGACAGATAAAGGATACCTAGTGACAGGTAAAGAAATAAAAAATAAGAGTGAAAAAGGACCCTTAGCCAGTACAGGTGGTTCCTCCCCTAACCAAGCTCCAGTCAGTAGCCCAGCAGAAAGACGAAGAAAAATGCCTTCTAGGGCCGTTCTTTTGAAATGCGGGGAAAATGGGCCAACCTGGAGGCCAGGGAGATGAAAGGCCCTAGGGCTGGTAGGTTGCGCCTTTACTGCCCATTGTCTAGCTAAGCGATGGTTATCGCTCCCTCCATAGGGTAAAGGGAGTTAATCCACTTAAATACTGTTGGATTTTCTGTGGAGCAAAATTCTTCGCGCCGCGCCGCTATTAAGGTGCATTTCTTTCCCCGCTATCTAGGGGGTCTCTATTTAAATTACAATGAGTTCAATGCACTGAGATCCCGAGTGGGGGTCGCCCGACCGGCTCCTAGACTTCAGTACTCTAGAATGGACTTTAAAAAATAATTCCTATTGGGAACTCCAGAAGCAGCTCAGCAGCGCCTAGGTTTGAGTATTCAGTAGGGCTAGTAACTGCACCCTTTTCTCTGTTCCCCGCCCCCTTCCACTTCAATAGCAGGTTCTTTTCTCCTCCCTAGGATCAAATATTAATGTTTTTAATGGGTGAGTTCAAACGTGAATAATTGGGGACGACCGTTGGTATAAACTTCGAGGTGTCTAGTTCTGTCCCAGCCCAAAGCAGAAATCATATACAGGAAGGGAGGAATCTACCCCAGTCCCAGGTTAATATGTAACATATTAAACTTCAGAGAGGAGGAAAGCAGTGGTGGCCAAGGAGTCCATCAGGGTTTTGACTTTGAACTCTCCAGGCTGAAGAGGAGTTGGTCTCCCAAAGTGCACTCACCTAAAGCTTCCTCCTCGTCCCCAAAGCTCATCCGTCAATCTGCGCCAGTGGCTCTGGGCCTACGCAGCTTGGGGGTAGTGGGGCTATTGACAGCGCCACCCCGGGTCCCCTCTGCTTCTCTCAGATCCCAGAGTAATCGATATGGGAGTATCTGCCTCCGGCATTCACCTCTGCCTGCCACCTTCTCCCCCATCAAGTTCTCTACTGAGGACACTGGTGGAACTGACGCCCAAACGCTGCCTGTGTTCCCCCTAAGGGAAAGCGAGGACAGTGCTGTGTAGACAGGCCCAGGAGGCTGGAGGACCTTCCTCTCCCTACCGGGCTGGACCCTAGGGCGGCGGCTGCCCTGGCGCAGAGCTGTCTGGTAGCATCAAAGGCTGGAGCTGCCCGGCCTGGCGCGGTGCCTGACCCTCCCCAGCGCTCTCAGCAGACAGTTTCTCACATCCTGAAAATTGGGGTGGGGGGTGGCGGAGAAACAATATGTGGGGTGTAGTCCATGGATAGGGCTGGTATATGCGTGTATGCATTTAGAAAGGAGGGGTTTCGCCCCATTCACTTTGTCAAATTTCTGAAGGGGGACGAACAGGGAAGGGTCAGCTATCTCAGCTGCAGCCGCATCTCCTCACCCCAGCATTCCTTTTGCGCACTGCGCTGAGAACGCAAACGCAGCTGTACGGCTAATAAGGCTAGATACCCCTCTCGGAATCTTCAGAGTAGCGTACATACGTGTATCTATGTGCATACATGAAATTATACATGGGGGAGGGGTTGTGAAGGATCGGGCCAGCTGATAATAATGGCGCAGGTTTCTGTATTTTAGGAGGCAAGGCGGAGTGAGATTAGAGTGAGTGAAGGATATTCTTTTTCTTTTTTTTTCTTTGCGCAGAAGCTCCCGGCTTTTCTGAAGGCTTTGGCTGAAAGCGACAGCGACTGATCTACTCCCTCATTTCCCTTTCCCTCCCCTCCCGGGTGCCGCAGGATTGCGGCTGGTACCAGAGCAGTGGGGAAGAGAAGGGCGTCGGGGAGTGTGGGAGGGAAGTCAAGAGAACCCCGACTTGGGAAGGGCAGTGTCTCCCTTCCAGCATCACATCTCAACCCTGGCTTCTCGTTCCACTCACCCTCTTTCCTGAGTCCGGCCCCGTTCCCCACATGCCCCCTTGCCTTTGCCCAAAGCCTGGCTTCTCTCTCTCTCTCTCTCTGTCCCTCTCTCTCTGCTTTGCAGTAGGGACTGCTGCACTGCTGGAGCCCGGGTTGCAGTACTGAATGCATTGCCGCAGCAGGAAACCAACCCCCACTACTTGTTGGTGCTTTGGTGCCTGGAAGAATACTATAGGGAAGGGAAGGCTAGTTGAAGGGGGGAGTGAGGGAGGGGAGGAGGAAGGGGGTGGGGTAAGAAAAGTAGGGGAGGCGGTGCATGGGGAGGGAGGGTGCCAATGGTATAACCACCTCCTCTGTAGCTCGCCCGATTTCACACACTCGCCTAGGCGCGGAGCAAACACAACCTCCCGAGACCTCTCCAGGAGTTTACTACCACCCTCCCTTTCTGGAAAAAAAATTTTTTTTTTTTTCTGTCTGATCCAGTCTAGCCCTAGGGATTTAAAACCTTTTTCTCCTTTTGGCCAACGGGGAGGAGGAGAAGGAGGAGGACTTAAAACGGGCAGCGAAGGCTGCCATCTGGCGCTGCCCTTTTTCCCTCGGTGCTGTCTGTATTTCCCCACCTCAAGCTGAAGGGGGAGGGAGGCGAGAGGAGGAGGAGGAGGACCAAGAGAAGGAGGAGGAGAAGTGAGGGGGACGTTGTGGGGTGGTGGTGGTGTGGGAAAACGGGCATCCAGCGAGCAGGTCCCAGGCAGAGGCCGGCCCCGGCTGTTGGCAGACTGGCTGAGGGAGAGCCTGGAGCGTTTCGGAATACAGCCCAGCCCCAGTGCAGAGCTGCGGTGTTTCAGGAGGGGAGGGGAAGCGTTTAGGGGGCTCTTCGTCGTCTCTGCAAGTCGGAGGCGGGAGTGTATAGTCGGGGGGGAGGAAGAAGGAAGGAGCTGGCTAGCCCCGGCTCAAGCAGACAGGTGATGGGCGTTTCAGCCGCCGCCGCGGCGGTGGTGCTCCAGTTCCATTCCTTGGGTTTCACTCCGGTCTGATCTAAGCAAATATGCAGAAGTACCGGCTGGTCTGCTCTTAAAGCCAAAAAAACAGCTAGTAAGAGAGGGAGTGAGAGAAACGGCAGCAGCCCCAGATCCGGGAGCTACAAAATATATATATAATAATAAACCCAACCCCCCTTTCCTCCTCCCCTCCACCAGTCCCCCCCCCCCCCAGCGGCCGAGGAGGATCCCGGAGCGGCGCACACACACTCGCACACACACACGCGCGCACACACACACAGACACACACGCGCACACACCAGTGTCTTTCTCCCTGAGGGATGGTACTGAATTTCGCCGCCACTGGAGCCCGGCTGAAGCTCCTCCACCGCAGCTCTGCGTTCCCACGGAGTCTAAAGTGCACCCGGACGCGATGAGGACCTGGGTTTGTGTTTTGCTCCTAGGGTTTGGATACCTGTCTTATGCCTTTTCCGAGGTAGGTACACCGCCCCCCCCCCCCCCCCCC
>CM053587.1:106313746-106330981 GCA_028646515.1 Pseudochirops corinnae
CCCCCCCCCCCCCACGTTTTATTCTAGAAGCTTTCAAAGTATTTTTGGTGAGTTTCTAGGATGTTGCGTTGCTTTACATTTAGCGAGGGGGAAAGCTGGGGGAAAGGATTAAAATGGGGGTTGTCTTCGGAAAAGAGAAAAACTTAGGGGAGGTCTTTAGACAGGCATAAGCAGGCTGGGTTCGTCTCTTTCCTGAGAGAACCCCTAAGCTGCCCCCAGTGTGTGTGTGCTGCGGTAACGGGGTGTGGAAGAAAAGGGGTGTGTATGTGTATAGACTTTTGGAGGACGGGGTGTGAGGGGTGCTTGGGAAAGGAGAGTGTGAGAGGAGGAAGCTCTCGCCCCGGTTCTCCCACAGGTAGAGGTGGTTGTGATCGGAGCCGCGGGGTTGGACGAATAGAGGCAGCATCGGGGTAGATGAGTCCCTCGTGCAGGGGCACAGACTTAGTCCCGCCCGGGGCCTGGTTACAGGTGGCTGTTGGAAGCCGGCAAAGGCTGGCTGGGGGCTCGGGTGGCGGGCGCGGCTTTTTCTCTCCGGCTCCGTGCAGCTCCCTCCCAGCCAGAGATTCCCCATTCCACTCCCTTTGGGCCAAATGCCCGGGAGAATGACAGGGGCCCTTAGTGGAAGCCTCTTTATTAATGATTTTCCAAAACCCCGAAACGTCCTCTTCACTAAAAGCTCCTACGTGGGAATTTTACAATGAAGCCCCTAGGGTGACCCCTTTTAAATAAAGGGCTTTGGTAGGGAAAAAGAGTAGGTGTGGAGAGTAAGAGCAGGGACCGTGGCCTGGTGGATGCTCCCCCCTTTTTTGTTGGGAGAAGATATTGAATATTAATCCTCAAACGTCTTGATCCTTTTATTGGTCAATTTATTTATCTAAATACCTAAACCTTGTCAATTCTTCAGGCCCAACTGAGCTGCTGTGAAGGAGGTGGTGCAAGGGGTGGGGTGGGGGTGCTATGTGAGAAAAGGTGGGCGTTGGGGTTGGGAGGGGGCGTGGAGATAAGTGTGTGTGTGTGTGTGTGTGTGTGTGTGTGTGTAGGGGTGGTGGATCTCTCATCCGAGGGAATGATTAGGGATTCCAGGGCGAGAAACTTAAACTCCTCTTCTGATTAAAGTGTTAAAAACAAACACAACTGCCTGTGGCTTTCAGTTACCCATCCGTGACGCATTTCAACTTCATCTTTCTGGATGTTAATTTCTCTATTTTAAACCTTAAACACATTGGGGCCTCCGGGACTCTTCAGCCCTCACTGGTCCTCCTGTAATTGACACCCCAGATTCAAGTAGTCAGAGCTGGGGCTTTTGTTCCACATTACGAGGTGGTGGTGGTGTTTTTAAAAAGTGTGTATTCTTGGGTGGGTGGACCAGTGCGAGGGAGGGGCGAAAAGTCCTTTTAGTGGGAGTGGGTTATTATGCATCTCCAAGGTCTCCTGCGTTTCCCTTTCTTCTCTGTTGAAATAAGCCGGGGTGTAACGTGTGGTGTTAAGATTTGGAGGGGGAGTTCGGCCTGCACAACCGGTTGCAGGAATTAATGGGCTGCTTTAAGGGCACTGCATATCCGCTACATGAATTTTGATTTCTTAAAGTGAGTTTAGGCAGTGGGGGAGAAATGGAAGGGAGTGAGAGACAGACAAGTGCCCGGCACAACCAGACTGAAGAGTAATCCACTGGGCTAGGAGGCTGCCACTGCCCAAAGGCTGGCACGCACACACCCATAAGCCACACTGCTTCTAGGTGCCACCCGCCTTGGCGAAGGCTTTTCTAACCCGGCAGAGCACTGATTAGGTGTTTGGGTTTGATTCCCAGGAAGCCGAAATCCCCCGGGAGGTGATCGAGAGACTGGCTCACAGTGAGATTAACAGCATCCGCGACCTGCAGCGCCTCCTGGAGATAGAATCCGTAGGTAAATTAATTCCTCTTTTCCTTTGCTTTGCCAGAAAAAAAGGGGGGGGTCTTGAGGGAAGGTGATGAGTGGGCGGGACACGTTCCTTCCCCCCCCCCCCCCCCCCCAGCTTCGAATACGCGTGTGCTTGCTTATGGCAGGAATTGCAGGGCTCTCCCCTGGGTCTCCCAACTGGAGTAGGCAACTCAGACCGAAAGGTCAGAATCCAATCCCGGAGCTATAAAAACATGCGGATGAGTCAGGAGTTTCTTCCCTAATCACTACTTTCTCTCCCAGGCTGCTTGGACTTCGGTGACTTGTCCGCCCAGGGCTCTTTCCTCAAAAGAAGGATTGTTTCTTTAAGGAAAATGTAGTCAGTGTCAATAGAAGTTCAATTAAGTAGAGGAGCCTTGATACTCCGGCTCCTGAAGGCTTGTCCCCTCCCTTCAGACTTCGGTAGTGAGATTTTTATTTTTATTTTTTTTGGTGAAGGAGAAAGGGGGAGGATCATAGCACATGCGGGTGATTTCACCCGCCAGCCCAAATCCAGTTCATGGCTTCTAGAGGGGCGGTATTAAGGAAACCGGCCGCCAAAACATGACCCCCCACGCTAGAACTGTAAACTTAAGGGCACTCATTCAAAGGGCCAGAAGAGAGTAGTTTTCCCCTCCACTGGGTTTGCAAACAAGCTCCTAGAGATGAGATGCCTGCCAGTCAGCGACCTCTCAGTGGAACAAATCACTGGTCGATTCCTATCGCACATACACCTTGTTTGTTGCTGCAATTCGAGGTGGGGTGGCCTGCGAGGTGGGGGAGGGGGGCGCAGCCGCTGCGGCGGCGGTGGGGAGTAGTTACCCCTTGTTAAAGTGCTCTTTGTAATCACAGCAAGCTGTTGCCATATTACTGATTGTGGGTCTGGCCTTTGTGGTTTAAACAAATGCAGCTTTGTCCCTTTCTCTACCCCCCTTTTCTTAGCACATTTTAAAAGGCATGCAGCCACATCTGCTGTTTTTCGGGCTATTTTCAGATCTCTCTCAGTGCTTCTCTAGTCCATAGAATCCCTTAATTGTTGTTGTTACTGTTGTTTGTAAGGCTTACTTTTGGAAGTTGCAAGCAGCCCTGTGGAAAAGTTGCCTCAGACTCAGGCACTTTTCTATGGCCAATTTTTTTTTTTTTTACCCTAAGGTGGAGAGATGGCTGGGGGTAGGGGAACAGTGAGCTCCTTACCTTTATGATGTGGAGTCTCTTATCTTGATCACTAAACTGCAACATAGCTTCACACTGAAGAGGTGAATTACTGAAGGATGGAACAAGTTAGTGCTTATCCAATTCAGCCTGGTTTTGGTACTGAAATGTGGCTGAACTAGGCGATACTTTGTCGCTAGAGCTTTGAAAAAAGCCTCTTCCTTTTCAGACCCTCCAGAACATTATATAATAGGCTGTTCAGCATGCTTCTTCGTTTTGGGAAATTTGGTCGTTCAGAATATTTTCTTCCTTACTGGGGAAAAAAATATGATTCCTGAGTCAGCCTCTCTCTGAAGCTAGAGGAAACAAAGTTATTTATGCATATGTAGTGGCAGATACTGGTCAGAAGGCTACAAGTGAGTGAATTGCAGAGTCTAGTATTTGAATGTATTCTCTTCTTTCAAACTATTCTGAGAACACTGAGGGAGGAAAAATAAGCATAATCATATGGTGCACTCATTTGGAAATTTGTACTTAATTATGGGAGTGGAGAGGCCTAAACTATTTCATTTCATGCCAAGACCATTTTTATAGTAAGAAAGATGGCATCTGGAGTTTCTTGACCCAGGAAATCCATTGGCTGATCCTTATCACTTCTGAGGTAGAATTTCTCTTAACACTTGAAAGAGAATTTTAGCTCTATCCCATTCCCTGATTTGTAACAAGTATTCTATGTCTTTGTTTCATTCAATTGAACTGGTGTCTCAGCTGGTACTTTGGTGGTACTGTATGTGCTTTTGGAGAGAAAGGAGACCACAGGGAGTTTGTGTGACTTTGATTTCTTTCCACTAAAGGAAGGATTTTTTTTTTTTACCTTTCGATGGGGGTGGACTACCAGTTTGGAAGAGAATAGAAGCAGCAGGGAAATAGACCATTCTCATTTCCTACTTAGACTATTCTTATTCTCTTTGCTGCACATTCTCCCCTCCCCCCATTAACACCTTTTAAAACCTAAAGTCAGCCAGTTAAATTGATAGGTTTTGCATTGCTCTGAGGTGGCTAGCCTCACACCTGGAGAAGTAGGAATGAAGGATACTTTGAGGAATCACCAGTCTGCCCACCTGGGATACTTTACTATTTTTTTAAGCCCTCTCTGTACACTAGCATAAGGGGAAAAAAGCACAGGCCTTACCTCAGATGATGGCAGATCTGGGAATGCTCTCCAATTTTTCAAAGATAGTATTTTGAAAGGATTAATTTTGGACCTCTTACTAGAGTCTAGCAGAAGATAACTTTAAGGAGGCCCTTTTTTCTGTCTCCCTTAGTTGTCAAAAGTAATCTTAATGGATGAAAGTAATCTAGTTCTTAGGATACCTTTCATGAGAAGGATATTTGGAATATTTCTGAGTAATTCCTGGGATCACAGATTTAATGCTTAATGGTCTAAATCAGAGCTGGGGCACCTTTGGCCTCGAGGCCACGTTTGGCTTTCTACTAGGTCCTTGGGTTTGGCTTTTTGACGAAGTCCAAGTTTTACAGAACAAATTAGGGGGATTTGTTCTGTGAAGTAAAGTCAGAGGTGGCACTTGAGGACCTAGAAGGCCACATGTGGCCTTGAGGCTGAAGGTTCCCCTTTCCTGGTCTAAATAGTCCCTATTTTACATATTAAGAAACTGAGGCCCAGGAAGATTAGGGTGCCCAAGTCACAGAGGTAGTTATCTGACACATAGGTACTCTTGTCTCCAAAGCCTGTATTTCTTTTGTATTGTGTTGGCTGAAGGTATGCCCCTTTGGGACAACCTTCATGGAATCCTGGGAATTACAAGTGGAAAGGGACCTTAAGAGATAGTTGGTATAACTCCTTCATTATTATTTTTTAAAAGTTTATTTTGTGAGGCAGTTGGAGTTAAGTTACTTGCCCAGTATCACACAGCTAGGAAGTGTCGAATGTCTGAGGTCACATTTTGAACTCAGGTCCTCCTGAGGCCAGGGGCAGTGCTTGATACACTCTAGCTGCCCCACTCCTTCATTATTACAGAGATGAGATGACTTATCCATGCTCACACAAAGGCAGTTGAAGTAGCAGAGGAAGTTGACATTCAAACCCCAGTCTTCTGAATAGAATCCAAAACCAATCATCTTGGCGCTGTATCAGATTTTTATCCAATGAAAGGACGATGGGACCCCTGGGTGGGGGTGTAGATGGGTAGATGCCTTAGGATTCCTCTTCTTTAGAAGAGGGCACTGCAAGAGACAGTCTAGTGGTTAATATTGTTGGGCAGTAAATAAACAGGAGGGGGATACTCGAAGCAATCACTTAAACGCAGGTGATACGACAACTTTTGTGGACCTTGCTTAATCACAAAACTGTAGGAAATTTTCCAAAGTCTTTTTGTTGTTGTTGTTGTTGTTGTTAAAGTAAGTTGGGAGTTCTGATAAGTACTGCTGACCTTCGGGGGAGTTTTTTGTTTTTTTGCATTTGATTCCAGCAGTGCTGGAACAGGCCTAGAAGGGAATCCACAGGTAGCTTGGAGGTTGCTTTAGTAGTTCTGTTGTTGTGCCAGTTGATTATTCATTGGGGGATTATGTGTGGGTTTATTCCTGCTGTTAAATTCATTTCAGTTAATAGTTTCAACTTCCTTCCTCTCCAAAATATTTCACTGGAGGCTGATTAAAAATAAAAAAATTAAAAGGGTAAGGTGGACGGACACCAGAAAGGATTCTCCTCCCAAAAGCAAGGCTATTTAGCTCTAATGGGACCTTGGCTTTAGAGATAGAAGGGACCTCACAGGTCCATCACTGGGGGTCCAGTCCTCTCATTTGTTTGATAAGGAAACTGAGTCCTGGGAAAGTTGTGTGACTCTTCCAGATGACATGATAAGTGCCTGGGGAGTAGTACATTATTTGTACTTTGCAGTAGTAGCTAGGTGGTGAAGTGGATTGATAATGGTTGGGCCAAGGAGTTTGGAAGATCTGAGTTCAAACTTACCTCAGATAGTCATTATAATTCTCATAACTGCATAACCCTACGCAAGTCACTGAACCTTTGTTTTTCCCCAACTGTAAAATGGGGATAAAAATAGTACCTCTCTACCTCAGAGTTGTTTTTACAGATGCAATATTTGTAAAGCGCTTAGCACAGTACCTGGCACATTGTGGGTAATGTGGTAAATGCTGGTTATTATTATTATTCTAATGAGATATTTGTAAAGTGCTTAGTATCATACCTGGCACATAGTAGGTACTATATAAAAATGCTAGTTATTATTATTTTTATTATTATCCCAATGAGATAATAGTTGTAAAGTACTTAGAAATGTGCCTTGTACATGGTATTTAATAAATGTTTTTCCCCTTTCCCTTACTTGTTCCCACTCTGGCAGATGGGTGTTTAATTGATTGTTCAAGATTGTGTAGGTAGAAGGTTGCAGAGCTCTGTCTACCAGGGCCTAATGGGGCTTTGGAAACTTATCCTTTGTTCTTGATTTCTTGGAGGTTGGGCTATGGCTTTAGTTTTGATAAGGTAAGCAACTGACCAGAATTTTGGTTGAACTTTGGGTTTGCTAACAGCATGTGAAAGCCATCAAACTCTGGCCTGTGTGAGCTTTATTTATTTATTTATTTATTTAAAATACATAAATGATAGTCTTGAATTTTAGGACACTTTAGCTGTGATTAATTAAACTGAACAATATTATTGTTGCTGTCACAGATCTGGGTTTTCCCCTAGTCAGACTGGCACAGTTCCAGGGTGTCGTGGTGAAGCTAATACAATAAATATCCCCAGTCAGCCCCCTTAATGGACTAATTGCTGAGAATTTCTAGCCATCATCTCAATGTTGTTAGTACATCAATGCACCAAAGATTAAAGCAGAACCACTTGATTAACTGTCTTGAAAACAGTTTAAAAAGTGATTCAGAGGCGAGGTTTGCCCGACTGAAAGTTGTTCTGACTTTGCTCCATGACACATCCTGAAAGTTCATGTGGGTGAAGTTGCCTCTCAGGATTCGTGAGTCAAGACATCTTTTTCCTGGCTCAACAACAATCAGACACTACTCAGTTTGGGTTCTTGGCCACCCATCTTGTTGGCTAGTGATACTCCTGCTGGCCTGAGTTGTTCCTGGGTAGGTAAAGAGCTATGTCACATTGGAAGCACTTTCTGCCCTTCATAATGCAGAGAAAGCTTTCCCATGTAGTAAAGTCCTTTGTAATCTTAAAGGATATTGCTAAACAGAATTTTTTTTGTTTGCCCATGTTTATTGAAATTAGTACAAAAAAATTGAGTAAAAGCTTATTAAAGAAATTGACAGTGATACTGGGTGGTATTGTAAGGAAGATTTGGCATTGGCAAGATGGCTGCCATGAGGGGATGACTCAGAAATGTCTCTTCCATTAAGAAAGAATTGCTTCCCAATTGATTCTGCATCAACAGAATCAACATGAATTCTGATCTGATTGCTTTAGATCTTTAGAAAATAATACCTAGATTGGAAATACAGAGTTAAGTAAAAAAAAAAAAAGTACAAAATCTAGTGTTTTCAGTTTCTGTGAATGTTATATATAGAAAATTTTCTATTTTCCTCCAAGACAAATGTCAGATTTGAATGGGTTGGAGTATAGGTTGTTAGCTGATTGACCAATGAAGAATCACAGAATTTAAGATCCATAAAAATTTTGTAGACTTAATCTAAGACTCTTTTTTTGCAGATGAGGAAATTGGAGGCCCAGATAAATAAAGTGGCATAAGTAGTGCTGTGTTATGGCAGAACCAAAATCCTGGTTCCAGACTCTCTAGGTCCAGGTTAACCTGTGGTCTCTCCTCTTTTTTGGGGGCTTTTTTTTTTTTGTTGCTTTTTTGGAGGGCAGTTGGGGTTAAGTGACTTGCCCAAGGTCACACAGCTAGGTTTTGTGTTAAGTGTCTGAGGCCAGATTCATGGTCTCACATTTTGGTCTTAAAGTTCTATGGGTTGGCCAAAATACTTATAGGTGCCAATTAAGTACCAATGAATGCTTCTTTGTGGATCTTTGTGATCACGAAACTGAACAAATCCTAAATTCTTTAACAGGAAAAGTCAGTGATATCATTTCATGACTTCTTTTGCCCTAGGGCATGTGTTACCAGTGAGATAACTATTCCGGTGTCTTATGACACTCACTACCTTTTCAGTTGCTGGAGGCTGCAGCTAGCAAGTTGTTACACAAGAGCACATAGTTGTATATTGTTCATTGAAGGAGTTGTGGGGGTGTGGAGAGACTTGGAGGATCCATATGGCAAATGGTGCAGGTCTTAAGGCAGACAGAGTATGAAGCAGGTTTTTAGCTGCATATGTTGGCAGAAGTTAGGACAGTTCAAAAGTTAATTCAGAAGGGTAGAAACATTTTTAGCCATCATGCAGTGCAACTGACATTTTGTGGGGGGATGCCACCCACTTGCATTTTAAAAAATATATTTCTTTTGTCTTTGCAGGCATCAGTAAAACATATAAAACATCTCTTTATGTCACAAAAGGCACTATGATTCTTGTGTAGCATGTAGAAGAGTTTTGTCAATTGAATTGTTGATTTTTATTGCTTTTGGCTTGCTTTTTAATTTTTTCTGCATATGTTCATAATTTTGAATTTAATAATATCTTTGTATATCATCCTCATTTCTGAATGTACCTCTTCCCTTCCCCTTCCCATCCCTTGTAACAAAGAATAACAAAGACAGAAAAAAAGTTCAGCAAACCTCATTAACACATTCAACCAGACCTAGAATATAATCAACATTCTATATCTATAGTTTCTCACCTGCAATAGAAAAGGAACAGAGTATGTATTTTCTGATTTTTTTTTTCCCCCTTTATTGGCCAACTTAAAAAAAACAAACCACAACTCATTTTTCTTACATGCCTTCAAGAAATGGTTTCACTTAGCAGAACCCAATCATGGAGTAGTTATTAGGTTATTTTATGATAAAATGCCAATCTTTCCGTCTTTGATTTTGTTCTTCTCATGGCCTTTTAACCCATTTGATAAGATTAATTAAGGAACTAGACAAGTCTAGATCCTGTCCAAGAACCCAGAATAGCTTCTGATGTCCTTTCAAAAGTTAGGACACCCTGTTAGGGATATTTTCAACAATTGAGAGACTTGTTGCTTCTTGTTCTTGAATTAGTAGTGATTTCCAGAATGCCAGATGGTGGGAGCATTTATAGAAGAAACATTGTCCCATGGAAGGTCATGATACCACATCTTGTGAGATGGATATCCACTGGATCTCTTGGCTCTTTAGCAAGGGGACTTGTTTGGTGGCCACACACCATCCCCTTATTTCGATTGCTTCATCTAGGTTCAATTAGAAGACCCCTCTAGACACAATTATTACTGGAGGGAGAAACTAGAAAGAGATCAAAGAAATATTCCTGCCTATGTAGTTCACTTACACCCACCTTCTTGAATATTGGGGAGACCAAGATTTCATTTTGCAATCTGGCAAGAGCAGTTACAAACTGGATTCTAGTGAGATTTAGTTCATTTTGTCTTCTGTGCAAATAGGTTGGATCACTGTGAAATCCATTTTTCAGTCTTCTATCTTGACAAGTCATATTTGCAAATATCCATTAATCATCTTGATGATTATTGGTCTCTTTCACTTGAAGGTGGACTTAATTAAAATATGTCTTGTGTTTCTGATTTCATCCACCTGGGAGCTGACGGTGATCACTCACAGTATGCCAGGAGGAGTCTTGGAGCCAAGAGGCTCCATTGGAAATATAGCTGCCTATACCATATGTGCTATTTTTAGTTCAGTCCAGGCATGGTCACACTTAGTCCCTTGTTCTAGTTGGTCACTTTTCCTTTCTCTTTTCTCCTTAGGATACGAGGATGTTTCAGAAAAAAACCTGAAAACTCATATGGTCCATGCTCCCAAACATGTGCAGGAAAAGCGTCCTGTACCCATTAGAAGAAAAAGAAGTATTGGTAAGAAACCATAAGGACTTGTTTTTTCCTCCCAATAGTAAAAATAACAACTAACATTTATTTATATGGCAATATGAGGCATCCCAAAAGTTTTAACAGTGTTTAGGCTTTTAATAGATTAAATGAGCTTAAATAGCTTTTGAAACTTAAAATGACCTTAAGACTTCTGGGACACTCTGTATAAAGTTTGCAAAATGCTTTAAATATAAAATGGGGGTGGGCCTAGTGAAGAGATTGTTGATAAAGGGGGTAGAATTGAAAAAGTGGCAGGGGGATAGAATGGAAAAGTAAGAACACTCAATGCGGGGATCAGATTACCTTGGTTCTAAAGATGAAGTAGAAAGAACAGAGGATTTGTAGTCTATGATTAGACTTATTCTAATCCTAACTGCTACTCATTGTGTGAGGAGATTCAGTGACTCAGTGTATAGAGTGCAGGGCCTAGATCGGGAAGACCTGAGTTCAAATCCAGCCTCACACACTTACTACCTATGTGACCCTGGGCAAATTGTATAAACTCTGTTTGCTTCAGCTTCCTCAGTTGTAAAGTTGAGAGTTGGGGGAGAGGGGGAAGGTGGTGGATAGCATCATCACCTACTTCCCAATGTTGTTTGAGGATCAGTTAAATGACAGAATATTTGTTAAGTGTCTAACAGGATACCTAGCACTAAGTAGGTGCTATATAAATGACTTTCTTTTCCTTGGTTAAGTCAGTTCACTTCACTGTGTCTCAATATCCTCATCTGTGAAATCGGAAGGTTTTTGTTAATAACTTCCTTTCTAACTCTAAATCTTATGATCCTAGCTAGAATCTTGTCTGTACCACTAATCTTATGACCAGGTCAGATTAGAAGGGGCCTATGGGGTCTGATGTGTTGGTTTCCAAGGTTTCCCCCTGCTTAACTTTATTCGATGATTTAATGAAAATTCTCTATTTGTTTTTGTGGGTGCCTCCCTCCCTGACCACAACCTTCTCCCTGCTGCAGTGCTTTGGTGAACAATGAGTCCAAGACAGATGAGCATGAATAAATTCTTTCAGTGCCTTGTCTTGTTGTAGCATGTCAGAGAGTAGACCTCAGTTGGAAAATGTGGTTGTATGTAATTTCCAATTCATAACATGGAGCACACAGAGTGCTTATAGCTATTAGCTTCAGAACAGTAGGGTACACAGTAGTACAGACACTCTGGAAAAGTGGGCAGCTTGCCTTTTTTCAGCATTTTCTTCCAATCATATCTTTTCCAAAATGCAGCTTGAATGGCTGACTGTGGGGGCTTTATCAGCTTTGTTATTGTGCAAGAAAACAGCACAAATTTCCGGGACATTTATTTTCATATCATTTTTTTCCAAGTTGTGGGTGTCTGGCTACATTTAGAAAATGCCAGCTGTTTCAAAAAGAGAATGTGTATATGGGAGGTATTGGCTTCTGGCTTGTCAGTGTTGGTAACCCTTTGTTAGGGGTTTGGGCTAGGTAACATGGGACCTGGGTAGTGGGAATTTAGAATTTTGTACTTTGATTTCCAATCAGGATCTTGTGGTTGATGCCCATACAATGCACTCAATTTATGGGGCTGCCACAGTCAGAATTTCTTGCTAGACTTATCGGTATCAACACTTGAAGGATCAAGTATACCACTAGCTCTCTTGTATCTGTGAAACTGATTTGTTTTTTTAATCCAAGTGTAAGGATTCACATTTAGCCCTATTTGATTTTAGCTTATTAAAAATTTAGTTCAATGGCCCGAACCAATTTAAGATGTTTTTGAATCATTACTCTGACATCTAGTATAGAGTTATCCCTCCTGGCTTCTCATTTGATAAACATGCCATGTAAAGATTGGGACCAAGTATACAGATAGCTCACTGGGGCACTCCCCCGGATAGTTCCTTATGAATTAATATGCACCACCAGTGACTCTTTGAGGCTTGTCATTCCACCAGTTCTGAAGCCATCTAATTAAACAGTGCAGTAGACATATTGTGGGGAAAATATTCCTTTAATTTTTTGTAAATGGAATAATTTTAAATGCACTATGAGTATCATCTATATAAACATATCGATTAGTTAATCAGTCCATATGTACTGTTAATATGTATTAGATGTTCAGTTCTGAGTTAGGCCCTTTGAAAGAGATGGTAGAATTAGAATAAGAATTCTTAGCTTCTGTTCTCAATGCTCTCATGATCTAGCTGAGGATGCAAGATAATATATGAAAGTCGACAACAGAGATAAAAACACAATACTGTGCAGGCTGAATCCTGTTGGAAAATAGGATTGGTGAATAAGAGTTAGTACCAGTCATATTTTCTCCTACTCTTAGTCTGACTAATTAAGGTCAGAAGTCTGACTGATAGGGTCAGAAGTCAGACTGATAATGGACAGTGTACTCTGACTCAAGTCTCACTTGGCTAGCATTTAAAAAAAATGTTATTATATAATGTCTGCCAGCCAAAGAACAGCTGAGGACTCTTAAATTCTGGCCACATTTCCCAGTAATGCACTTAGATTAAGGTGTAAGCTTGAGCTTGGTTAGAGGGATTTCTCTTTTGGTTAATCCATTTTTTGGCATTCAAAGAGAGTTCCTCAGGGTTCCAGGCTGTACAGATAAATCTGTACCATTTCAGCTGCCACGCTTAGGAAAGAAGAGCAGAAAATAGTCTATTCCTTAGGAATGATGGCTCTTACATGAAGCAGAAGTGTTGTTAGCCCTATGTGTTGAAAGATATCATGCCTCTTACTCAACCCATTGCTGATTTCAATGAAATTCAGGAAAATCTTTATCAAAAAACCCATTTAAAATTTCATATGTGTATATAGCTATATATGTGCATATATGTGTACTTCTATGCATGTATGTGTGTATAATATATATATATATATAGTGTGTGTGTGTGTTCATCCTGCACACTGATGCCAGACAAATTTTGCTAGACTGTTGCTTTTTCTTTGCCACTCTTTTCCTCAAAAACCAACAGTGGTTCCATGTTGCCTACGGAGTCAAGTCCAAACTCCTCCTTTTAGCATTTAGAGTTCTCTATCATCTGTTCAAAATCTTGATCTCTCTATACTTATCTCCCATTTACACTTACTCTCCAGTGTCTACTTTTTGATCCAGCCAGTCAGATTTTGCTCAGTGTCCCCTTTTTATGGCATTCTTTTTTATTTTATTTTAGGCATTCTTAATTGAGCCTTTTACTTATCCCCTTACTCTCCTACCCTGGAATATCTTTTTTTCTTTCCTCTCATGCCCAAGAATTCTGCCCATCCTCCATGAAGTCTTACCTATTATTAAGTCGTCTTCTTCTTATAACTTTAACCAACATTGATCTTCTCTAACTCTTCAAGCTGTGCATTTTGGGCACTTAGAATCAGATCTGGGGAGGAACTGACAGATCGAGTTCATACCCCTTATTTTCAGAGGCGGAAACTGAGGTCCCAAGATGGAAGATGCCCCAAATTTTGCCCATTTTTCTTTAGAAGAGACTGCTAAGATTCAGACTGATTTATCTTGTTATACTTTTTGAAGTGGGCTTTTAATTTTTCTAATCCCTCTACTTTTTAGATGAAAATTTAGCTTGGACATTTTAAGCAAAAATAGTTTTTGGCCAAGGGTTTTACTTGCAGAATGTAGAGCATAGCTATTGACACTGAATAGAAAACTTGACATAAAGCAAGGCTTAGAGACCATTTAAAGCCAAATAATGAAGTACAGAAGGGCCCCTCCTCGAGTTACTAATATTCCCTCTTGAAATTGTTGTATGCATTTTTGCTTCTGGTATTCCCCCAATAGAGTGTAAGCATCCTGAAGGCAGGAGTTGTTTCATTTTTATATTGCCATTCTTGGTATCTAGAACAGTCCCTGGCACATAGTGAGCCCTTCATGAATAATTGCTGACTGACAAATTGTTTCCCTTGCAAGATCTGGCCAGTGCCCAGGATCAAACAACTAGCATATATGAGGGCTAAAAGTAGAACTCGGGTTTCCTCCCCACTCTTTGTAGGGCTTCTATCATATAACTACAGTTCTCAAATTATTATTATTACATATTATCATACTGAATTTTTTTGTGGGTCTGTTTCTTTTCATATCAAAGAGATTATAAGCTCCTTCAGGGCAGGATTTTCATCTGCTCTTGTATCCTACAACTCAGTTAAGTGCTGGATAAAAGTTCTCAGAGAATATTTAGGACCATACATTTAAAGATAGAAGGGACAAATTTATCTAGTTCAATCTCATTTTAGAGATGGCAGAGGTCTAGAGATGGGTAGTGACTTGCTAAAATTCCCATGGGTAGTAACATACAAATAGCAGATTTGGACATGAGGTGCAAAGCCAGGCCTTTTGATTCGACATTCAATGTATTTTCTACTTAATAAAGCTGTGTAGGTCATAAGATGATCTCTAAGAAAGCTTACTTGACTGTGTAGAAACCTTAGCCTCCTGGGAAGCACCCTGTATTACCATTCTGAATCATCTTCAACAAACAGGAGTCGGGGTTCTTCTCATTCAGTCGGGTTTTCTCTGGTTACATGGAAATGACCAGGATAGGGGCATAGATTTGGATCTAGGAGGAAACGTAAGAGACCCTTTTGTTCAACCTTCCCATTTTACAGATGAGGAAATTGAGGCACAGAGAAATTAAGTCAAAAGTCACACAGCATCTGAGTATTTGAACCAAGATTTTCCTCTATACTATAGGTCAGGCTGAATGAGGTAAAGCTAAAAATGTAGACCATGGCCCATAACTGTAGTGATCCAGGGGAAGACTTGTCCAGTCAGGCATTTTTGCCATCTCTCCTTGATGTGCTTGGGTGTGTGTGTGTGTGTGTGTGTGTGTGTGTGTGTGTGACTCTTCATTCACTTGTAGCTCTTGTTTCTGCAGAGGAAGCTGTTCCTGCTGTTTGCAAAACGAGAACGGTTATTTATGAGATACCTCGGAGTCAGATTGATCCCACGTCAGCCAACTTCCTGATCTGGCCCCCGTGTGTAGAGGTCAGACGATGCACAGGCTGCTGTAACACCAGCAGTGTCAAATGCCAGCCTTCACGGATCCACCACAGAAGTGTAAAGGTGAGGGGACTCACTCACCCCCCCCTTCTTTCCTGGGCACAGTTTGGGGAAGGGCATGGGGAAGGGTCTCCCACGGGTACAGCTTTGCATCGCAACAGAGCTGTAGTTTTGGACAATTGTATATAAGCCAGATCTTGTTTCTTACCCATCTAAAGTCATATGATTAATTGAAGTGGAAGTCCCACAGAAAGTGCAAAGTGGAGGTCTTGTTCTCAAGGTGCCCTATGTCTTTGTGATTTATCTTCCATTGCCATATCATCTAATATTTCAGTTTTACCGAATTCTATCTCTCTCAGCCCAGATTCTCTGCTGGTAGCCCCTCTTAATTCTCAAGTCTTCACTCTGTTAATTACTTCCTTTTCATCCTGTATATAGCTTGTTTTGTACATAATGGTTAGCATGCTGTCTCCCCCATGAGGCTGTGAGTTGCTCAAGGGCTAAGACTGTCTTTTGCCTTTCTTTGTATCCTCTGCCCTTAGCAAGATGTCTGTCCCCAATAGGGGCTTAATGCATGCTTATTGACTGACTGTTGATTGGTCTATAGTTAGCTACTAAAAAGTACCTGTTGTTTAAAAGGATGTATTGGAAGGATACTTGTAGTTTCTAGTTTCTTAAGTTTTTTGAGTCTTAATTTTCATAAAATATAATGGAACTGTGTCTCCAGAGTTTTTGGTTTATGGGGAATCCACAAACTGTAAGCCTTGAGAACTGCATACTGTGTTGAAACTACCAGTGCCTTTTGAAAAGTCTTTATCTGAGGACTTGTTTCTACTCAACCCAAGAGTTAAGCTGCGCTCCCTTCCATGGCCTGCCAGGTAGGGATCCAGACATTGCCTCCCTCTTCCTCCAACCCCCAACCAAGAGGGGATGCATTCTTGACTAGTTTTCTCTTGATAAGTGGGGATTGGCTTGGCATAGGTCCAACCCTATTCTCTGTTCCCTGTTGAGTGATGGTCAACATCAGTGAGAGCTGTCCAGAATTAACGAAACATTTTGTTACTGTGTCTGGTTCATACCCAACTATATCAGGAGGCAGTGGGGGATGGGGAATGGATGTGGGGGTTTCTGGAGGTCATTTTTACCTTACTAGTAATTCAAGGTACATCACAGCTCACTGATGGTATGCATAGAAGAAAACTGTGCCTTTCAAGGGCCTTAGGGAAAGGGTACCTTGCATTGCCTGCTTAACTTTGCTAAAGAAGAATCAATTCAAGGGATGGTTTTTTGTACATTGTGAGTCAATGTGGGGCAACATATGGGTCATTGAACTTGGGAGTTGGAAAGCCCCTGTGTTTAATTACTGTATTATTGCTAGCTCTCAGCAGTGGTCTTTGGGTACCACATCTCTAAAATGAAGTATTGGACCTAACCTCTATGGTCCCTTTCTACTCTATTTAAATCTATGATCCTGTGACCACCCAATTATAGGTGAGAGGTGGATTATAGAATCCAGGGTGTTCAAACCCTGGCATGACCATTGAATCTCTTGTTTGAGCCCACATAATTTACTTAGCTTTTCTAGGTCTCAATTTTCATAAAAACGGGGCTAGAAATATTTTCCTGCTTATTTCCTTAGAAATAAGACTAAGCTGTGTAGGACTTTAGACAAGTTAACCTTTTGAGCTCATTTTTCCTCTCCTGTGAAATGAGGGGGTTGGACTAAGTTACTTTTCTCATATGGAAATGTGTGTGTCATCCTATTGAACTCTGGATGGGATGATTCTTTAGTCTGCTATTGGGTAGATGCTACTTTGCACAGGACCCAAGATCTTTGAGAAACTTTGAGATTCTTAATGTTGGTCCTAATTAAAATAAATGCAGAGAAGCTATGGCTAATGGCCAGGTGTGAACGGGTGTAGGAATCCTCAGTAGTGATTTCCCTGGAGAGCTGAAGTGTCCCAGAAAGGAACTTAGGAACCAGTGAAAGTTCCAAGGTTATGAAGCCACCTGAAACAGCTCAAAAACTTCTACTTCAGGGACAGAAGAGCTTGCTGTGCTATAGCAGAGACTTTGTGTGTATATATAGCCTTTTGACCTGGGTGTGATCTATATTTATGAGCAAAGGGTCTACTGAAAATATTTTGAGACTTCCAGTTTCATGTATTAGCTATGCTTTAAACTTGTTGACCATTT
>CM053587.1:106331081-106366504 GCA_028646515.1 Pseudochirops corinnae
CAATAGTCTGGTTGTATAGAAGGGTTGTAACCAATGGAGTGAACAATGGGAAAAAAGAAAGAAAACCAAACATGGAAAAGAACGATAGCATGTAGATTGCTTCAGTGTCCATTTAAACTCTGGTCTTTCTAGATCTTTTTCTGAATGTAGATATCTCCTTCAAATGGTATTTTCTTAATTGAATACCACATGATTTAGCAGGCATTTATTTGTAATGTGAAGGCATTTGGGAAGAATCAGAATATGTCATGGGGTTATCTTGATCCCCGGGGAGTGTATTGAGAAAGTAATTTCTATTTCTCTCTGCTGTAAGATCTTTCAGAACTCCCTTTAAAAGCAAAGAAAAAAAAAAGGAAGAAAAGGATGTGAAACATGTGATGCTTCTGACTGACATTTTCCTAATGACCTCGAGAGTGCTTGCCTGCAAAGCTCCAATCTCCTGCCTTTAGAAGGCTGCTTTTTGGGGAAGAGGGGAAGGAGCAGGGCCATCCATAAGGACAGCCTTATCAGGCAGCTGCTCCTGGAGGAGTCTTTTATAATTGAAGTGTCACCATTAAAGCTGTTGCCTAGCTGATCCTGTCCTGCAGAGACTGCTGGTCCCTGTAAATCTTCCTAGAGACAGAGATGGGGAAGGGACTTTAGTCCAGCACTGTCACTTTACACAGGAGGAAACTGAGGCTCACCAAGGTTTAAATGACTTGATTGTTAGTAAGACATGGGCATATCCTATTAGTGGGTTTAATTAATAATGGCATCCCTTGTGCCTGCCTCCCCATCCTATTTTTCTTCATTTTTGGTTTGCTACAGGGGTTTATTTGTGCGCCGGAGTCCCTGTCACTCCTTCCCTGCTTCTGATCAATGAAGCCCTCCCACTTTATTTTCCTAGTTAATATCTACACAAGTTGTTTTCATTCATAGATGGAAAACTTTACCTTGGTTTTCTGTCTTATTATCTGAAAAGAGGATGGTAGTTTTTGAGATACAGAGTGAAGTTTCTTGTGCCAAATTGACCAATATGCATCAAGACCAAAGAAAGTTAGGACTGATCCTCTGATCCAATTTTGTGTGACACTTATTTCTAAAAGTTCCTTTACACTTGGATTTAATTTTTTTTTGATATATTTTATATGGGGGCATATAAAATGGCCAAAGCAGGCCAAAACCTGCTTCCTTACTGTTTGTTGACAAGGTGGTTTATCCCCTCCTACAAAGTACATTACCTTGAGAAGAGTTGACCAGTTTTCAATGGGAAGGAGGAAGGTGTGCTTACAATCATTCTGCATGACAGGAGATATCTGGAAAATGTAGAAAAAGGAGTTCTGTTTGTTTCTCATGTATTTTCAAATTTATAAATGTTGGACATTGGGTCAAACCAGCATCAGAGTTACTGGGACAGTTTTCCCCTCTTCCTCTAGCTCTAGGGGCACACAGATTTACTTGTATAACCAATGGGATGCAGCTTGAAACTTGACCTTTCTTTGTTTTTATCAAGTGGTGCAGCTGCTTCAGGCTGCGTGTATTTTAATGTGAGGTCCCTGACTCCCCTGGCTTCAGTTCCTTTTGTAATCTATACCTCCCACCCAGATGAACTACAAGTGATGGCCTAGGCATTTGCACCTGTCTCCTACATTATTTTAGATTTCTGTAGATTTCTGCACTTACTGCAGAGGGTCTGGAAATCCATTTGTATCTAAGCACTGTTCTTTCTTTTTGTTGTGTGTTTGTTATATATTTTCTTTTTGGAGGGGGGAAGGCAAGGCAATTGGGGTTAAGTGACTTGCCCAAGGTCACACAGCTAGTAAATGTCAAGTGTCTGAGGACAGATTTGAACTCAGGTCCTCCTGACTCCAGTGCTGGTGCTCTATCCACTGGACCACCTAGTCACCCCTATATATTTTCTTAATCAGTTGATAACCTTAGTAAAACTGCTTTGATACAGGGCTCTTCAATTTATTGACCTGAAAATAGTGTCTTCATAATTTTCAAGCATTTATTAAGTGACCACTCCTTGGAAGGCACTCTACCATACTAGGGAATGGAAGTTGGGTATCATCATTTTAGATGTGGCATGCCAGCCATGAAGTTGGCGTGTAAACACTCCTCATGGTTGCATCACTAGTGTTAACTTTATGTGTTGGTGTACTTTACTTATTGTACCTTTCCAGACCTGGAGTCTTTGTCCATCTTTGTTAACATGTGTACAGCATGATTCCCCTTGAGTTAATGAAAGAGAGGGCACGAAAAAAAACATTAATAGGTCTCTTAACTTAACTGTAATGTGCAATTTGTCCAAGATAAGTCATATAGCCTTCATTTTTTTTGGCTTTTTAAAAATTTTATTTTCAAGAAGTTAAAATCATCCCAGGTTTGAGTCACAGCCATTTTCTTATTCAGTTCTTCCTAAGCAAATATCCCAGAGCACTTTGGCCTCCTTGCTCACTCTCTCTTAGCCCATCCTAGCTACCACCCATCCAATACTAAACAGAACCTTCTGAAGAAAACATCTGGCCCCAAACCCTCATGAGTCTTCACATAGAAGGGACAAGAGGTCAGCAGGGAACAGGATACTTATTGTAGAGACTTCATATTGGTTACCCCTCCTAGTCTTCCCCAGTGAGTTTCATTACACCAGAACTCATTACACAGGCTCCATATTGATTCACTGCAAATGTCAGACACTGGTGAACTTTGATATAATGAATTGTTTTAGGCATTTCATTCAGCCTTTTTCTTGAAGTTCCATATTTAGAACTGAATGCCTTTGTCTTTCTTAGTCAACCCTACTGCGGGGTCATAGGGAAGGTAGTAGGGAAGTGATGGTTAGAGGTTGATGTGGGCTATTCCTGGAAAGCAGCTGAGGATACGATCAGGTTTAGGCATTGTGGCCAGCCCTTCCCTCCCCACCCTCCTGTTTTGTAAAACATGTTTTGAGTAAATATGGTCTTTTGATTAAAATTCTAAAGGCCTTTAAAAAAACCCAAACAACAACAACCCTGCAGTGAGCTCATAGGCCTGTCAGTTCCCTAAGAACTTGTCACACTGGAAAAAATGTCCAGGCATAAAGGTCAGTTCCCCCACATTACACAAGGGGCCAGGCCAAAACCTGCTTCCTTACTGTTTGTTGACAAGGTGATTATGGCTTCTAGATAGGATGACTTTTAATCTTTGTTCCATCAGGAAGCTACCTGTGTCAAGGGCCCCCACTTAGAAGGGCCTCTGTTCACCCACTGACAGTTGATTCTTCTGATTGGCAGGGGATAATGTTTGACATTTATTTATAGAATGTGGTGCCAGAAATGTATTGCATCTCTTCCCCTGAAAGAATCATTGTTTTAGGCTTTCTTGATTTTCCATGACTGGGCTCTATTTAATAAGAGGGCTTGGCCAGTTCCCACTGCAGTCCAGGGGTGGAGTTGTCCACTCTGCCCACATCCTCTGACCCCTATCCATTTCTACTGCCTTGAAGAATCTCTGGGTTTTTTTAAAATTCTCTTTTCTTGGTCTTTGTCCAGTCTCTATAGCTACTGGGTTTGCTGGCTGGTCAAGAATGGTGGAACAGCTTGGTGGTATAGTAAATAGAATATTGGATGTGAAATAAGGATCAAATCCTGCCTCAGAAACTTCAGGCCTTGGGCAAGTAACCTTTCTGAGTCTTAGTTTTCTGTCTATACAATGAGGATAATAGTATCTACCTCAGCGTTGTTAGGAGAATCAAATCTGATAGTATATGTAAGGCATAATATTATTAGTTCTCTACCTGAATATTAGATATAATTATGATGACAGTGGTAGTTGTCATAATTTCTCCGAGGAATCTCCAATGGCGCATAAAGGACAGAAAGAGATCTCCAAATTCAAGTTTACTTCCCCCACTGGCAGGTAGCTTGGGTAGATTGGGAGCTACCCATCTATTTTGGCCAGATTACTTTGAATCCCAGCTGCCATATACCTTGCAGATTGTTAGGCCCTAAGAGAGGAGGTGACTTGCAACAGGTGACAAAGCTCAGTGACAGAGCTGGGCCACACTTTCCTCTTATATAGAGGTTTTGGACTCAATGATCTCTGCGGCTCCGATCTTCTTAGACTTCATTCTCCATCATGCACTCTATGATCTATCTATGGTGGCCTACTTATGCTTCCTTGAATATGACATTCCATCCCCCATCTCTGAGATGGATACTCTTCACTGGCTATCTCCCAAGCTTGGAATGCTCTGCTCCTTCAACTTTGCCTTTGGGTTTTCTTGGCTATCTCCAAGACTTGACTCAAATCCCACCCTCTTTAGGAATTCTTTCCTATTCCCTCTACCTGTGAATATCTTCTTTTCTCAGACTGCCTTCTAGAGGGTGTCCCTAAAGTCTGGACACATAGGAAAATCTCATTAACTATGCATATTTTCAAGAAATGAAGTGAATGAAATTTTTAACAACATCTTATTAGTATAAATTTTAGCCATGACAATTTCATGTGGAATAAAAGCTTTCCTTAGCTATTGGGGACTATTTTCCACATTAATGAGATTAATTAAATTTAATTAATTAATGAAATTTCCTATGTCTTCCTATGAAATTCCTTTGCTAATTAAATAAAATATTGTTGAAAATTTCATTCCTTTCATTTCTTGAAAATATATATAGTTAATGAGATTTCCTGTGTGTCCAGACTTCAGGGACACCCTGTAACTAGTCTATAATCAGTGACAGCTAGGTGATACAGTGGAGAAAGAATGCCAATTGTGGAATCAGGAAGATGCATCTTCCTGAGTTCAAATGTGACCTTAGACACTTTATAAGTGTTATGACTCTGGGCAAGTCATTTAATCCTGTTTGCCTCAGTTTCCCCATCTGTAAAATGGGCTGGAGGAAGAAATGGCATATCTTTCCATTAGAATATGAATTTCTTGAGGGAAGGGACTGATTTTTGGCTTTATTTGTATCCCTAGTGTTTAGCGCAGGACCGGCTACATAGTAGACACTTCGTAAGTGCCTGTTTGCTTGTTGACTGATTTACAGGTTGATTTTGACAGAGTATCTCTCCCCTCTTTCCACTAACAATCCTTCCAAGTAGGGAGCAGATGGTAATAGAAGCAACTGAGCTTTGGAAGCCTTTGATGAACATGTACTTGATCTTCCTACCCAGGTATTTGTTACTGGGGTAGCCTGAGAATATTGTCCCCTTAATTGGCCTGTTGTAAAGATAATGCTACTGAATTCTTCTGTGCCATAAAGGTTGCTAGTGGGCAAATGTGGTAGTTAGGATTTAAAAACAGTTCTGTGGCATACCTTTCCACACGGCCTTGTTCCTTTACTGACCAGAGCTATCTATTCAGCTAGATCAGCTAAGAGTGACTCAAGGGGCAGAGGGCAGAGAACTGGGTGGATAGGAGTGAGGAAACCTAGTTTGTGGTGATATTTATTATTCATTGTTGATGGTGACCCAGAATTTCAGATGTGTAACAGAACTACTCACAGTAACCTTCAGAAAAAATCTAGTCTAATTATTCCCCAGCCCCTCTCTTCCCTTAATCCTCCCATTTTATAGATGAAGAAACTGAGACCCAGATAGAGGGGGGAACTGGTTTACCTATGTCCTAGGTAACACACCTAAATGGTACAGGTCTAGGACTATAATTCAGATCTCCTGGCTCCTAGTTAAGTGTGTTTTCTGCCGCACAACACCCTGTTAGCATGAGAGAAATGAATGGTTTTTAGTTCAACTCCTATCCCCAAACTGCCATCGGATCATAGATTTAAAGTTAAATGGGACATCTGGTAGTCAATGACCCCTTTCATTTTGTAGCTGAGGAAACTTGGGAGTCCACAGTTAAATGATTTGTCCCATGTGGTACAATAAGGGCCAACAGCTATAGAACTTGAACCCATGTCCTCCAATTTCAAAGCCAGCACTTTTGCTTCCTCCTTATGTGTGCTCCCATCTGTGGCATGCTCTCAGCTTATTAGAAGAGCTGAGCCTTGAATCTAGTGTAGTATCTACTAATTATGTAAAAAAAAAGTAGGCCTTATTCCCTGTAAACATGCCTCTCTTTAGCTTCTACCTGGAAATGAATGACAACACATTTATTAAATTCTTACTGCATGTGATGAGGGGTATCAACAGAAAAGGAGATGTGGTCCCTGTCCTTAAGAAGCTTATATCTAATGGGAGGGGGAGTGTGGAACAGGAGGGTTTTGGCCATAGAGTTTTGGGTTTATAAAGTGACAGGGATGGTGAGTGGAGCCTTTGGGAGGTAGATTGACACACCCTTCCCAATAGTAATGATTTCATTATGATTCTGATATTTGGGAAAAAAAGGGGTTTGGTACATGCTTAAAGGAAGGGAGTCTTGACTGGTGAGCTCTCTGGGTTATAAGGGGAAGCATGGCTGGGCTATCAAGATAATGCTGGGCAATGTGAGATACTCACAAATTAGGATGTGTCTCAGAACAGGAGTTCTGATGTGGAAAGAAAGGTGAAGTACTAGGACACTCATTGAGAAGATGCCTATATTTTAATTGAAATCCATTCAAAATTACATATCTGTAGTATATGGCTACATATAGTTGTATATAGGGCTGCATATAGTGGTATATATATATATATATACACACACCATACCACTAGCCATATAACTAGTGGTATATAGAGCTTCATTAGTGTGCCTTAAATAATCATGAAACCAACAGACAAATAAAATACAGCACAGCCTCTCACTTTGGTATCTTGGTGACATTGCACAGCATTCAGGTAGGTAAGGAGGGACATTTAGATGAAAGCTTATAAATTAATGACGCTGCCATTCATTTGTGCCTGGAAGTCTATGGCCCTTTGGGAGGAGGAGTAAGGGATAGTTAGCCAGGCTGTTTTGTTGGTCACATTTAGAGGCTTCTCAAAGCACTGGATCCTAAAGAATCCAACCGATTCCTGATGATGTCTCTGCCATTTGATACATATCAGGAAATTAATTAATGTTAAGTACATAATCAACCTGAAATATGTATTACTGAGCTTGGCAATAAAAGCCAAAATTGGAATTAAAGACCAAGTGATAAACTCTGTGTGTGTGTGTATTTAGAATTTTTAGGTCTAAAGGACACTCTTCATTGTGGATTCTTTTGTCCCTCTCTGTTTTGGAGTGTGTCCAAGTCTCTCATTCTCCTTAATACTTTCTAGCAAAGCAGCAGTTTTTCCCAGTATCCCTTCTTTCCCATCCAAAGACTTTGATAGCAAATACAATTTGCAGTTGTTTTACTATCAGTTCCAAAGTTGTAAACCAATGAAATTTTTGACAGGGCCCTGGCATCAGAATTAACCTGAGGTTTTGCTGAGCAAGCTCATTGCAACCCCGTCATTATGGGGATAGTGTTGGTGGGAGGGTGTGGGCTTATGGAACCTAGGCTGCAAATAGTAATTGAATTATGTATATTGGAGGTATGAATATTTTGAACATCATACACAGATTAGCACTTTTAAAACTTGATGACTTTTTAGAACCAGAAGGGATCTGAGAGATAGATTAGCTAGTTAAACTACCTATTTTACAACTGTGGAAGGTGAGGGCCTGAATAAGGAAGGAATTTTAATCCAAAGTCACATATTGGGTTCAAGGCAGAGCTGGGTTGACAGCTTCAGTTTCCTGATTGCTGGTGGTGGGGGGAGTGGTGCTCTCTCCACATCACCTCTCATTGTTGGAGTATTCTTGAGTCTTTATCAAGCAGTTCTAATTAAAAAGAGTATTTCAGCCTAATAATCTTAAAGTCAGTTTTTTGAACAACGGGTGAGAAGCCTAAAGACAGAGACATGGATATAAAATACCACCCAATAATACAGAACCTCATGAAAAAAGAATTGAGTATGTATGTATGGGGGGTAGAACTCCTCTTCACTGTTAGCTGTCTCAAGGGTGCCCTTCAGAGAGTTTTTTGACTTGAAGATCCAGAAATTCTATCTTGGATGTTCTTAGACAAGTTAGATATAAGAATATGAACCAGATATGCATAAATAGAATAGCATTCTAGAATGTCAAAAGGACTTTTGTGATCTTCCAATTCAACCCTTTTGCTTTATAGGTAAGAAATCTGAGGTTCATAGGTGAAGTGACTTGTGCTTAGGGGTCAGTAGGATAGTTAGTTGAAATACAAAGATAAGGTTACAGCTGCCCTGATAATGGAAACATGGAAGTCATTGATAAAGACAAGAAGAAAAGAAGAAGATGCTCGAGTATGAGATCCAGAAAACTTTTAATCTTTGAATTTATCATGGATTAGTGACTGGGGTTGAAGAAGATAATGAGGTGACTCCAGAGAATAGTTGTGACCTGTGCTGCTTCAACTTGGAAAATCAAGTATTTTCAATGATACCTCATCCCGTTTTCGATTATATGTTACCAGATGGAGGAAGAATTTTTAAACAATCTGGTCTTGCTTGGTTAGACCAATGTGCAGTCTTAATAGGCTCCTTGCAGAAATATATATCAAGTATTGAGGTTTTTTGTTTGTTTTGTTTTTAAGTAGAACCTAGGAGAAGAATTTGACTTCTTAGATCAGCAGTGTCAGTCTCAAATAGCATTACGATTGGGGGGAGAACACTAAACCTACATGAGGATCTGTTGGCACATATTAATTTAGAAAACCACATACTTTTCTGTGATCTGTATTTTTATTTCTTTTGTTGATTATTTCCCATTTACATTTTAATCTGGTCTGGCTGAGTTGCCCACCATATTTGGCACCTTTCTCTTGGACTGTTGCTGCTTATAACGCTTGACCTTTAACCACTGGCTTTAAGAGCAGGTTGTTCTGGGTGCTGTTGTAAAAGTGTGATGGTCATGTGCTCTTTGATGTGGGGTAAGTCTGTTGACCCATCCATTTTTAAATCTTGCCCATCAGGACTTTGGGGAGAGGATGGTGTGTATGTAGAATCAGATACTCAGGAAAGAGATGGAAACATTGCTTGACCCGTTGTTGACATTCCAGCCAAGTGTTCTGTGGCCCAGCCAATTCTAAATCTTTTCATATGGAAATTTGACAGCCTTGGAGATTGTCTTTAACCTGGACCCTGCTGCCTCTAAGTCTTGAATGTAGCACTTCTGTTTGCAGGGCAAAAGAAGAGTAGCATGGCCTTCTTATTGATAAAAAGGGAAGTGATGGGTAAGCTGGGTCTCTGAAGCTTTTCTTGACAGCTTCAATAAGTTTGAAATGGGGGAAAGGGGTTGTTGTGTTCATTTTCCCCAATGGAGTGTGGTGCCTGAGTCTTGTGGCTGAGAAGGAAAGGGAAAAAAACCCACACATACAATGACAGAAATATTAGGTATTCACAGATCCAATAGAAGAAAATAAGTATTTACTCTTTGGAAATTTAAAAGATCCCGATCAGAAAGAAAATTACCCCGTCTTCTTTTGTTTCCTGATTATTTTTTTGTTTTACAGCATTCAGTTTCCATAAGCTTTTGAGTTTTAAATTTTCTCCTCCTCCTCTCCCCAAAACACCTTGCTGTCCAATATAGGTTCTACATATACATTCATATTAAACACATTTTCACATTAGTCATGTTGTAAAGAAGAATTATAACCATTGGAATGAACCAAGAAAAAGTCTTGCTTTTTATGCAAAACAAAAAAGAGAGGGAGCAAATAGTATGCTTGGATCTGCATTCAGACTCCATAATTCTTTCCCTAGATGTAGGTAGCATTTTACATCATGAGCCTTTTGGAGTTGTCTTAGAACTTTGCATTGCTGAGAAGAACCAAGTCTATCAAAGTTAGTCATTGCACAATGTGGCTGTAACTGTGTAGAATGTTCTCCTGGTTATCCTTCCGTCACTCAGCATCAGTTCATATAAGTCTTTCCAGGTTTTTCTGAAGTCTGACTGCTCATTATTTCTTATGGCACAACAGCATTCCATTGCATTCATATACCACAACTTGTTCAGCCATTCCCCAATTGATGGGTATCCTCTCAATTTCCATTTCTTAGCCACCACAAAAAGAGCTGTTACAAATATTTTTGTACATGTGTGTCCTTTTCCCATCTCTTTGGGATATAGCCCTAAAAGTGGTATCTGCCCTTCCCCAACTAAAGAAATATCCCTTGTAGCAAAGAATAAGAAAAATGATGCATCAGAAATAAATACCAACCATTTCTGAAGGTCTATGCAATATTCTAAGCACATAGTCCTTCCCTCTCTTCAATGAATTGCAACTGAGGTACATCTTCTCAGCTCTTTACCAGGGTCAAGTTTTTTGGTTGCATTTTTTCCTTACTGTTTACAAAAATATTGTAGTCATTGTGCATATTTTTTTCTACTTCTGTTATTTACAATGTAGTCATTCTGTATATTGTAGTTACCTAGCTACTGTCTATATTTTTCTGCTTATCATATAATGTTTTTCTACTTTTGCTTATTTACAATGTAGTCGTTGTATATATTGTAGCCACTGTATATTATTCTGCTTAGTATACAATGTTGTAGGCATTGTGTGTATTGTAGTCACTGTATATTATTCTCTTTATTGTACAGTTTTTGTCATGCATATTGTTTTTCCCTCTGCATCAGTTTATGTAGATCTTTCCATGCTTCTCTGAATTCCTGATTTTCATTGTTCTGGTTTGGCAATATATTCCATTGCATTCGTGTATCACAGTGAATTTTAGCCTTTTCCCCTTCTACCTTATATTGTGTAATAATGCTTAAGTCTCAAACTACAAAATTGGAATTGATTATTGTGGTAATTTTTGTTCGTTTTTGGAATTGGGCTGCTGTGACAAGGGTCTTTATGTTTGCTCTTTCCTTCCCTAATCATCCTTTCCAGGATTTGGGGTAAAACAAGCAGAGGACAGAGGTGGAAAGTCCAAATAGGCCAGGAATGTTCTGTGCTAGTCCTTTGTTAAATATTCAGTGTAAGCATTTTACACTCTGGAAATTGGTGTGTACTACATAGAAATCAGGGCTTGATTTATAATTTTGTTGATTGTCTAGAATTAAAGAAAGTCATGGAGGAAATGTTAACAATGTAATTTAAACTTTAAAGAGTACTCTGCACACATTTTTATATTGGAGAGCTAGCTGTTGAACATTTACCAGCACACACTGATCTAGGCCAGCCTTTTTATTTTAAAGATGAAAAAGCAATCCCAGAAAGAAATGATTTTGTCTGAGGTTACACAGATAATAAGTTACACCCACAGGTAGCAAGTGGCCCAAGCAGGATTTACATCTGGACTCCATTCTGACTCCAAATCTAACGTTTTTTTCCATTTAACCACACTCACATGGATGATAAAACAGGAGTGCATGTGTAGAAGTCAGATGTAGGTAGTGGTGACTCCTGAGAGGAGAGTTTAACAAGAGCAGACTGCAAAATGAGATAAGAAGTTCTTGGCTGATGCACTTAATCTCCCATAATAGATTGTGAGGTCCTTGAGTAGGCACTGTTTTTTTTTTCTTTTCTTTGTAACCCCAGTGTGTAGCACCATGCCTGGAACATCGTGTTCAGTTATGTCTGATGCTTTGTGATCCCATTTGGTTTTTTTTTGGCAAAGATACTGGATGGTTTTTCCCATTTTCTTCTCTGGCTCATTTTACAGATGAGGAAACTGAGGCAAATAGAGTTAAGTGACTTCCCCGGGGTCACACAGCTTGTAAGTGTCTGAGGCCAGATTTGAAACTCATAGACTCAGCTCTTTATCTACTGCCTTACCCAGCCTGGCACATAGTAGGTACTTAATGCTAGTTGACTGTCATGCAGAGACCATAGGATTACTTGATGACTACAGTGTAGGAGTAAAAGGTTAATATTTGGAATAAAATGCCTTAAAGTTCCCTTCTGTATGTCTGTGATTCTGAGTATAGGCTGTGAAGACCTTTTCTCTGTTTAGATCATTAGATACCTCCTCAACATAGCAGGCATTTCTGAATATATTCCTTTTCGTATCTCTTCCCCAACAAGCCTTTCTCACTAACAAAGGGAAACATAGCTAATTAAAACAACCAACAAGCTAGCCAACTGAATGGGCATAAAATATTGCATATCCATATTCATATCCACTTCTACCCATGTAAGACAGAAAGTGAATGTCTGAAGGTGGCTCTTTAGACCTATGAGATGATGCCACTATACCCTGCAAAGTCTTTCTTACCCTTTATCTTTAGAAACCTTTCAAAATTCTTCTTTTTGTTTTCATCCCTTTGGGTCACTAGCATGATTTACCTTCCTACAGGTTGTGTTAAGATCTTGACAGTGGGGCAAAGTGAAAATATGGACTTGAAGAGACATTTGAAAACTCCTTGCTTAGCTTACTATTACACCTAGAAATGTTCTTATCGTCCATGACCTGTTCTTTCCTTAGTACTTGGACCTTGCAGAGACCATTTGGGTTTGCAGATATAGGTACAACCTTCGTATGAATACACAGAAGTTTGAGGTTGGATGGGGACCATCTTGCCATGCCCCTACTCCCCCAATTTCTTTTAGGCCAAGACTTCAAATCCAGCTCTCTGGTTTGAAGGACCAATGGTAGTCAGAGGTTGCAAAGATCACTTGGGTAGAGCTTCCCAGCAAGGGAATACAGTACAGATATAAATATGGCACAAGAGAAAAATAACCTTATTGTTGTCTAGCGCAGCATGCCTTAAGAGTGAGTGTCCATGTGAAAGTTTATTCTTAGAGAAATTTCATATAAAATGGGCTTGGTTGCCTCATAACTCCTCCAAAATAGGACACAAAACAGCTACCACTCCCCAAACCTTTAGTTTAGGGTGATACCATGTTTGGTTATATTACATGGCAAATACCTTTTCACATGTCTCCCTCAGAAGCCCTTTGCACCATCTCTGAGTTAACGATTAATATACATGTGTATGTTGACTTCATGGACACCTTTAGATGTTACAGTAAACTCTTGTTCTAGTTTTGCCTCCATGCACAAAGTGAAGCAGACAGTCTTGGCCATCCAGGTGATTCCGATCCCGGATTGTTATTTTCCATTTTTAATTTACTTGATCTTTTGACTCACAGAAGTCAGGTGGGTGTTGTTCCTAGGGTCATAGATGTGGTAAGTGGTTTCATAAACAAAGTGCTGAGGCTACAAAAAAAGGTAAAAAGACAGACCTGCTTCAGGGAGCTCACAGTCTATATTAATTAGGAGAGTCCACATCGAAACAACTATGTACAAACAAGTTATATACAGGATAAATTGGAGAAAATCAACAGAAGGAAAGCACTAGATTTAAGAGGGATTGGGAAAGGCTTTCTATACAAGACAGCATTTTAGCTGGGACTTGAAAGAAGTCAGGGAAGCCAGGAGGTAGAGATGAGTAAAGAAGACATTCCAAGCATGAGGAACAGCCACTGAAAATTCTCTGACTTGGGAAATAAGAGTAGAATGTCTCGTTCTGAGGAACAGCAAGAAGGCTGGGTCACTGGATCTCGGAGTATGTGGGTATGTAAGATGTAAGAATATTGGAAAGGTGAGGGTGGCAGTTATGAAGAACTCTGGATGCCAAACAAGAATTTTTATATTTGATCCTGGAGATGTTAGGAAGCCATTGAAATTTATCAAGTAGGAATAGGGGGAGGGAGGCAGATGTGACATGGTTAGATCTATAATTAAGGAAGATGAAGTTGATTGACTTGTGGCAGACAGACAACCAGCAGTCCAAGCAAGAACCTGTATCAAGATGGTGGTGGCAGAGTCAGATTTAAAAAGACGATGTATTTGGGATATTTTCTTTTTCCTTTTTTTTTTTTTGGAAGGGGGAAGGCAAAGTAATTGGAGTTAAGTGACTTGCCCAAGGTCACATAGTTGGTTAAGTTCCAAGTGATTGGGGTGGGATTTGAACTCAGGTCCTCATGATTTCAGGACCTGTGCTCTATTCACTACGCCACCTAGGTGCCTCATATTTGGTATATTTTGAAGTTAAAATCTGACAGGCCTTGGTGACAGATTGGATATGGAGGGGTGAGAAGAGAGCCTGAGAAGTCCATGATGACTCCTAGGTTGTGAACCTGTGGGTACTGGGAGGATGGTGGTACTTTTGATAGTAATAGGGAAGCTAAGAAGAGGGGATTGTTTGTGTGGAAAGATAATGAGTTTAATGTTGAGTTTAATATATCTGATAGATTTTCTTTGTCTCTGTCTCTCCCATTCTAGAAAGGTATACAAGTTTCAAACAAGCATACCTATAAGGAACAGGAGATGGGCCTAGCTGGAGGAGAGGGCTTTTATTATACTACAACAGGGGTCTCCAGTTGGCCTCTCCCTATGCTTACCAACTGTATTTCTATCTAGTACAGGGATTCTTAATTTTCTTTTTAATATCATGGATCCCTTTGGCAGTTAAAGCCTTTGGACTCCTGATTAAAATGTTTTTAAATGTATTAACTAAAATATGTAGGATTACAAAGGACCACCCCTCCCCCCCCCATATACTTTTTTCTTTATTCAAGTTCATAGACTTCCTAGAATCTATCCATGGATACCAGGTTAAGAACCTGTGTACTAGAGGAAAATATGATTAGGTTAGCATAAGAAGGGGGCCCATTAGAGGGCCTTGAATAGCATACCAAAGGGATTTCAGTACTCTCAATTTTTCATGTGAAAGATAATGATCTCACAGATGGCTTGGAATCATTCTTGAATGAGGAAATGCTTTGCCAGATAGCAAGTGTTCTCCAGAAGTTCATTTAGCGCCATCTTGGTGCCTGGTTTTTCCGGCCTGTGAATGTGACTTTTGCAGGACCCTATTCAATATTGCACCAAGATAAGAGGATTCTGTTTAAAAGCCCAGGAGATTAAGATGGCTGAATTGTTTGGCATTTGGCCCATGATCTATGATGTGCCAATATGATTTTTATCCCGCAATTCCCTAAAGTCTTCTACTGTGCTTTTTTGTACCTTGACTTCTTTGGGACAAAGAAAATAATTTTATTTTAGCATTGTCCCTGAAGGGTAATTGGAATCTTAAATGTTTTATTTCCATTTCCAGCTACCACTTGGGGCCAATTAAGCTGATTGATTCATTCAAAATCTTCCATGGAGTTGTCTTATCTAAAGATAGAGAATCTTACTTTGGGGTTGGCATTAACTCAAAATGCCATAAATGCAGACTTACCCCAGATCTTAGAACCAAGGCCCTGTCTGTTCTGGGTGGATGTTTCAGTCCTCTTGGGAACCGATTTCATCAGGCTGGGATTATGTGCCACGGTCTTTGGCCTAAATTTCTGAAAACAAGCTGGAGGAGAATGTTGGGAAAACTGAAATCCTGATTTTTTTCCTGTGTAAGTTATTAACGTATTTGGTCAGGTCAACAAGTACCTTAGTTTATTATTTTCATTGGCTGACTGATTTAAATGAAAATAATGTGGCCTGCTATGCAAGTCACAAAGATATTAAATAATATATTTGCAGAACTACCTTCAAAAAGATGCCCTCTTCCATTTTGCTGGTTTTCCCTGCTGGTTAAAATGGAATGTTTTCCATTCTACTGAATTTGCTTTTTCTTAAAGCACATACACACAAACCCAACTGGATCTTAAATATTTTTCACGATTAGAATATTTTTGGTCTTCATTTATTTTTTATTTTTTGAAGTGTTGGGGATTTTACTGGAAGGCAACTAGGTTCTTAGGAAGTTTCAGAGGCATCCTGTGGATTCCATTTGGAAGTGAATGAAACTGGTTCTTCAGGAGTGCTGAGTTCTGGTTGGTGCTCTCCATGACCAGCTAACTGCAATCTTATTGAAAAAAATGGCTGTTAGAGTTCATTCTTTTTCATTAAGTGACTGCAAAAGACTAAAGCACCAATGTGAGTCTCACTGGTATTTGCTTTTTTTATCTTGCAGGTGGCAAAAGTGGAATATGTTAGGAAAAAACCGAAATTAAAAGAAGTCCTAGTGAGGTTAGAAGAGCATTTGGAGTGCACCTGTATGTCATCAAATTCTAATTCAGATTATCGAGAAGAAGAAACTGGTAAGTGGCCTTCTTTTTGATGTTGGGTGCCTTTTACACCTTTGTTTCTTGGGGTTAGGGGTTGGTGGAGGGGGTGTGTTGGGGAGGGTGGTGTAACAAAATTGTTAGTATAATTGGTGAATGCTGGAATTAAGGGTGGCATATACTTGTGAGCATGTATGCCAACTGTACTTTTACATAAAGATTAACTCTTGAAAAAATTGGACTTGAAGATTATTTGTTGTGGAGAGGTGAGGGTTTGAGAGTAGAGTGGAGGTGGGTGGGTGGGGAGGTTATAGTCTTATCCAGGGTATAGCTAAAGAAATGACTGAAACCTGATTGGAATGAGGGTTTGAGGTGGAAAGGTTTTTGCTTTTGTTTTTTCCTTTTCTTTTAGTGAAAGTTGGCTTTTCAGGATGGTAGAGAAAGGATGAAGGAGTATTTCTTAACTTCAGGCTCCCGACCTCAGTCACCTGAAGTCTAGGTTTTTGTAGTGAGTCTTTGCTTACAATGCAGCATGGTTTTATAAGATACTCCTAAGGTCAGTTTAAAAAAAAAAGAATACAAGGAAGTACCTTAATGCAAAAGATTGTCAAGTTTTCTTTCAGAAAGATAAACATCTCAAGTATTTATTACTTCAGTTTTCAAGCAAACAGCATTCCCTTAGGGCCTTTCACCCTCCTTACCCTTATGTTAACAGGAAGGCCTAGGGAAACAGGTAAAAAACGGAAAAGAAAAAAGTTAAAACCAACCTAAGGGCCACTGGAGCTATTTGGTAATCATAATCAGGTAGGACCTAAAAACTGAATACTCTGTAATCCCACAAACAATGGGCAACTCAATCAAACTCTTTATCACACCAACTGAATCACTCTTCCAATCTTGACACTTGCTACCAGAAAGCTGTGGAGATTAGATATGATTGGCTCTAATCATTCTACCCCCCCTCCCCCCCCCCTGGTGTTTTCCTTTTAAGCTACCGGGAACCATTGGCCTCTTCCATCTTTTGGCTCTTTGCCTTTCTTGCCTTTGTGAAGGCCCTGATTAATACTTAAGCTTCTGTGATCTGAAGTATCATTCTTCTGGCTTTTGTTTTCTCTATTTTACTGATCTGGAGGGTTGAAGCATCTTGTAACAATGCATGAATGGATTGCAAGGTTGAAAATGGCTTCTCTTTCAAAGGATTGGGCTATTTAAAAGTTGAATGTCTGGAAAATTTTCATTTTAGACCTGGGAGGCTCTCTGCACCTACTTTGGTCTACTTTAGAAGGATCCATGGATTTAATACCCTAAAGTCATAGAATTCTAGAGTAAGAAAGGAACTTTAAATATTCTTACATCCGCCTCCCCTCACCTCATGGCAGATGATTCACTGGCCCTTCTTGACAATGACTGTCTCATTGAAGACAACTAGACATGACCGTTTCTATGAGGATCTCAGACTTCCTCTTCTCTAATTGTAAAGCATGGAGTTGGGGAGAGGATGAGGAGCCTATCAAATTAAGGAGCTCTTGAAACCTGTGTAGCAGGATAGTGTCTTCATAATTCCCATATTACAGTATCTTAAAACTTCAAGGGACTTTGGAGATCATACCAGTTTCATAACCATAAGAGACAGTTGGACCAAGTTAAAATGGCTGCCATGGCTAAAGTTCATATAGAGATAGAGTTGGGATGTGAATAGTCCAGATCGCCTTATTCTGACTCTAGAATTTTTTTTTTTTTTTACTTATTAGGAGATGATTTGGATTTCACTTGTATAGTTCTCAGAAGCCACTAAATCCTATTAACCAACCTTCTGTGCTATTTTAATTTGGGCTAATCGTTCCATTTAGAATGTCTTTTGATTGGTTGGTGATGTAGATATAAAAAGATAAGAAGTAATGACTTTTGATCCCAAAGTTATTTTATCCTTTTTTTTTTCCCCCCAACAGACGTGAGGTGAAAATAAGCTAGAAAACCTTCTCTGGGACACGGATGTACATGGTTTGTTACATTCCTGAACCTTCTCTGTATGGTGCTTCATTGACAGTATACTCTACTTGTTCTCCTCTGTGAAAAACTGTCTGAAAGAACACTTGATGAGAACAAAGAGACAATGTACATTTGTTTAATGTGACATCAAAGCAAGTATTGTAGCACTCGGTGAAACAATAAGAAGCTTCCTTGTCCAAAAAAAAAAAAAAAAGAAAAAACTATACAAAAACCCATACAAAAAAAAATATAAAAGGTTGACTGAATGGATGAGACCCAAAAGTCCTACAAAAATGTGACAAAAATCTAAATGAACAATGGATTTCTGTCAGGAGTGGTCAAAGGTGCTTTTTGTCAAGAAATAGGCCTGTTTTCTTGATGAAGATGGATGGACACTGATGGACTACAGGCACACACACAAAAAGAAAACAACGACAACAACAACCAGGAATGTATCCAATGCCACGCGAACACTATAGACACAATACATCCTCGCTCCGTAGTGTTTTAAGTCTATACAAAAACCTTTTGAGAGCCTTAAGTGGATTTTTTTTACACCATAAAGTGATTATTAAGCTTTTCTTTTTATTCTTTGCCTAGCTTTTTTTTTTTTTTTAAATCTCTTGGACTCCATTTACCAATAACACATGAAAAAGGCTGCTGTAACAGTAAGGCAGGCAGTATGATGGTATTTCTCCTAGCAGGATGCAAACTAATGAGATGTATTAAAATAAACATGGTATACCTACCTATGCATAATTTTCTAAATGTTTCTGGGTTTATATTTTTCTCCTTTTCCCCCCTTCCTTTTTAATTTAAGCCATTTCAGTAAAATAATGTGCGTAAACCAATCATAGAAACATCCATGCCAAATCCTCCCTTCCAGGCTTTTGTCAGTTGGTGACTAGTCAGTGATATCTGTGTTAGCAATTTACCATTCTTTTTACAATATATGAGATAGAAAGTTGATTTTTGACATGTTTGGCTGGGTGAAAATGTACAACTTCTTCTTGTATCTGTATTGTACAATGTTGTCACAGCAGAGACGTGGACCTGCTGCCAATATTTGAACAGAACTTTAAAATTCTTTATTTTTGGTAAGATGTTATGCTTTGCGTGTATTCAACAGAAAATGTGTTTTTTGTATAGGTGAAGTTTGTATTTTTATCTAAAATTAACAGTTTTATATACCTGAGAAATCCTGCTATGTTTTCTTGAAACCATCCCCTTTTCCCTCCCTTCCCCCAACACTCTAACCCTCATCACAACAAAACAAAAAACTCACTTCCAAAGGAATCCAACCCTCCCCCCCCAACATTTTATGGTCATATTTTTCTAGTAGAATAGCCCAACCAACTTCAAATTCTGTCCCAAACCCAGCTCGCCTTGCCATAGAAGGCTGGTTGACATGCATATGTTTCTTTCATTTGCCAGTGGCTCATGGGGCATTCCACTGGGTCCTCTCTGGAGGGTTCAGCTGAACCCATTTGGCTTCAGGTCCCACCCACTGCTTTGAAAATTAAAGAGGATGTGGTCATATTTAAAATTCCAGAATCATTGGTCAGTTCGATTTGATGAAAGAAATTGGCCCAACTGTTCATTTATTGTCACACAGACCAAACATTTGGTTAGTTGACTGAGGCTCTTGTCTATCTGATGCCAAAAGCCATTGGGAGGGAAAGTGAAAACTTTAGTCAGAGGGGTTATTTGGCTGAATTTAACTTAAAAGGCAAAAAAAAAAATTCAAAAAACACCCATGTTTGAGTCAGGCATGCTAGGAGGGTATAGGCAAAAGCCTGATTTTATTTTCCACTTTTCTTCGGCTTATGGCCTTGGGTAGACATAGACAGTTAACTATTCTGAGTACCCTGGTGGCTCGTTAAGCTGCCTTATTTCTTCCCTCAAACCTCCAAGTAGGTTAGGTCATGTGACCATTTTCCTTTTAATTTTGTTTATCACATTTCATATGAAATGTCTCCTAAGAGATGGAACCTTTCTCTCTGTTGTATGTGTTAGTGAAGTAAAGGGTTTTTGTTTTGTTTTTGTTTTTTAAAGAGGAACTTATAAAGTAGCATGTCTTTATGATAAGGCTTTCAGCCTGAATGGAATGCCTCTGAATGTGAATGAACTGAAGCTTTGAGATGTAAACACTAAGAGATTGGGGTAGGATGGGGAAGGAGGGTGGGGAGAGGCTGAGGGGAACCAAGACTTGTAGCCTTTCAAATTTGGGGAAAAAGATTGAACCTGTTCTTGCCCTCTCTGGCACGATCACATTTCAAGCAACAGAAAAGCAGTTTTGGGAACAGGCTGTTAATGGCAGCATGAAGTCAGAATTCAGCCTTACCCAGATGCCAGTCAGATGCCTGGAGGGGTACGCTCTCTTCCCAGAGAGTGGAAACCTGAGTTATTTTGGCCACCTGTGCTTACTCTCAGCTGGGTACCATTCACAATGCTATGCCCATGAATGTATATGTCTAAAGTTTTTTTTAATGTGTAAAAGTGTAATTTATATATTTATGTTTCAGTGAGATGCCAATAATATTGCTCATCTCTCTCTTTTTTGCAAGCTATCTAATGAAAGAATTCATTTACCCATTAAAATCATGTAGCTGAAAAAGCATGGTGTGCTCTCCTCATAGGTTTTTTGGGGAAAATGTTAGAAAAACAAAGAAAGGTGCTGGAGGAAACCAGGGGCCCACTTTGTGGGGATACCCTGTGGTCCCTTTGCTGTGGCAAGGAGTTGGCTAGCTCCACGGTATATTTAGCTCCCAGAAACAATGTAACCCAAGGCAGACATTTGACTGGTGCCGCCATAAAGACTGTCATGGTTTCAAAGGGAGGAGAGCTACAGATTGAATGAAGGGTCCTGGGGTAGCCCTTTCAATGACAGAGTTGGAGTCGGTGGTTAATTTCATTACTGGCTCTTACAAGGAATTAGGGGATATGGTCTTTGTGTCTGAGCCCTGTGGTCCTGTGGTTGACATAAGCAAACACTGACCAGTCTTTGATTTGGCTACAGAGATGATGACTTAAAAAATTCAGTGTCATTGATGCTGTTGCTGCTTCCTTTTGTTAAGGTTTTGTCTACATTCCCAACATTCCTTTCTAACAGATCATCCCATCTGAGATGACTTGCCTCAGTGTCTTAAACCAAGTACTGCTGAGTCCAAAGACTTTGATAAATAGTGGGAGAGGAGGCAAATAGAAAATACCCTTAGGTCTGGGAGGAACTTCCCCAGCCAAGGGTAAAAGGGTAAGGGTAGCCACTTTTTGAGAGAAAGAGGAAGAAGAGTCAGGGGAATTGTCAGGGCTAGCTAAAACAGATCTTAGGGATATACTACCTTGCGGGAGTTTGCCTTTCTGGTCCTATGTCATCAGGACTGGAAGGAATCTTAAGCACTGGTGTCAAACTCAACTAGAAAGGGTGGAGGGTGCTAAGTCATCCATAAGGATTCCCTTAGGCCACATGTTGACTTTGAAAACCACGTATTAACGTTATTTATGTCCTATTATTGTATTTTATCTATTTTGCTAAATATCTCTCTGCAGACCACAATGCCCATGTTTAAGGTTTACATAGCACTTAAGTAACGCCATTTAATCCTCACAATAACCCTGTGAGGTAAGTGCTATTTTACAGGTGAAGAAATAGAGGTTACGCCTTTCTCAGGATCACCTAGCCAGTGTCTGAGGCAGGATTGAACTCAGATCTTCATTCATAAGCTTATTCATAAGTTTATTCGCAAAGGTAGTGAATGTTAGTCAGAATTTGAACCTGGATCCCTAACTTTAGAACCAGTGCCCTTTCCACTATACTATGCTGATGACTTATATAGCCATAGAAAAGTTATTTCCTTTGTGCTGGCATTAGTTTGCCCCATCTGTAAAAAATGGGGTTGAGTTAAATGATCCCTCTGTTACAACACTTTTTGAGTCTACTTAGTTAAAACTAACCTCCTGACCTTCTGCTGAAAATGGATTAAAATTTCAAGATGTGTGCGTGTGTTTATACATCACTGCCTCAAATGCCACCCTTCTTATCATATCCCAGCATCATGTCTATAGCCTAGGTTCATAGCTTCATAGGTAGAGAGGATCCTAGAGGTCATCCATGCCAAATTCTGGATTTTACGAATTAAGTAAAATTCCAGAGAAGGAAAGTGATTTGCTCAGAGTAAAGCGGGTATTTAAATAACAGAAATGGAATTTGAACCTGGAGCCTTTGACTCCAGTGCCATTTCTCCTACCTCCTATTTCTTCCCTTTATTGTCATACTGGACTTGATACCCAAATAGTAACCTTTCTTCAGAGTCGTATGTATGAGGCACTGTTAAACAATGGGGATAAAATGAAGCATAAGTTCCTGCTTTCAACAAGCTTACAAGCTAGCTAGCTTTCCACCACTCCCTTCCACTCCCCATCTACTGGGTACAAAAGCAGCATATAATTGAATACTTATAGAAATCATGCTCTATACCAGTAGTTTGAAAGTCATCTGGGCATCCCTAGGGGTCCTAAGATTTTTTCAGGGGGCCTATGAGGTAAAAGTTTTTCATAATAGAATGTTTAAGTTTTTTTGGGCTTTTTTTTTTTTTTTTTGCTTTTTGGAGGAAGAAGGCTAGGCAATTGGGGTTAAGTGACTTGCCCAAGGTCACACGGCTAGTTTTGTGCTGAGTCTAAGGCAAATTTGAACTCAGGTCCTCCTGACTCCAGGGCAGGTGCTCTATTCACTGTGCCACCTATCCTTCCCTCTAATGTTTACATTTCTAATGGCAAGTATATATAGAAATATATGAAACATTAAGGATATAAAATATATAATTATAAATAGATTGTATATTTATAAACACCTCCCTCAAAGTTCTTGGGGAGCAGAGTCTTCATTAATTTTGAAGAGTGTAAAAGGGTCCTGAGATAAAGTTGGAGAACCACCAGTCTATACCCTGTTTACTTGTCCAAGAAAAGGAACAATCAGGGTTAGACGAGATACTCAGAAGTGGAAGTGAGCCTTAAACTGGTCCCTAACAGATTAAGACTATTCGTCTAGAGCCTAGACTAAGATTTCTTAATCTCTTTTTAGATAATTCCATGGACCCATTTGATAGTCTGATATAGCCTATGGACCCCTCAGAAAGATGTTTTTAAATGCATGAAGTAACAAGATTACAAAGGTAACTATGTTGAACATCACTTAACAAAATATATAAAACAAATTCGTGGACCTCAGGTTAAGAACCCCTGGTCTAAATGGTGAAAAGGGGAGAGGGCATTCCAGATGAGAGGAAGTCATTGTTAAGGGGCCCTGGGAAATGGTAGGAGACAAGGTTGGTAGTGGAGGGATTGGGACAGAATTGTAGAAGGTCTTGAAGGGTCTCTGATAGTTTGGAATTTGAGGTGTTGTGGAAGTCTTGATCGTTTTGCTTTTGTTTTTGAGAGTGGCATTTTAGGAAAATTAATTTGGTAGTAATAAACAAAAAGGATTGATATAGGGGGGCCAGAGGACTACATGAAATCCAAAAAAAGGTCAGTGCCATACATCAGACACAAGTGATTAGGGCCTTTGGCAACAACTAGAATTGAAATGATAGGGGTGGCTAGGTGGTGTAGTGGTTAGAGCACTGACCCTGGGAGTTAGAAGAACTTGAGTTCGAACCAACTCCAGAAACTTACTAGCTGTGTGATCCCGGGTAATTCACTTAACCCCGATTGCCTCCCCCAAAATAAAAAGTTGAAAGGATAGTACAAGCAGGAGGCATTTGGCCTGGATCTGTGATTTTATTGCTGTGAAGACTTTTCAAGGTAGAAACTTCCCTTCATCTATGTAGATCATTAATGATAAGTTATGGTTTTAGAGTAACCTGCAGGTGTCTAGAAACTTAAGTGAGTTTATAGAATTATAAATCCAAACCTGGAAAACACCAAAAGATCATATAAGCTACCTCTAAACACCATCATTTTTCAGTTGAGGAAACTGAAGCTTAGAGAGATTGATTTGCCCAAGGCAGATATTAAGTGGCAGAGGAAGGTTTTGAACTTGAGTCCTCTGAATCCAGATTCATTGCTCTTTCCACTCTACATACAGCTGATTACACAGCCAGTGTATATCAGTCAGGACTTCTTAATTTCAAGCCCAGACTTCTATTATGTTACACTTGCCTTACACTTTATACTTTCCTCTTGCAAGTGACAAGGAAAAATGACAAAATTTGGCTGCCTGAGGTACATGATAACTGAGATTGTTGTTCAGTCATTTCAGTTGTGTCTGACTCTGTGACCCTATTTGGGATTTTCTTGGCAAAGATACTGCAGTGATTTGCTATTTCCTTCTCCAGCTCATTTTAAAGATGAGGAAATTGAGACAGTGGGGTTAAATGACTTGCCTAAGGTCACACAGTAAATTTGATTGAATTCAGGTTCTCCTGACTCTAGGACCAGTATTCATTATAAGTGAGAAGGGTCAGTCAAAGATGACTCAGATTTTACATCTGTGTGACTGGGTGAACGATGGACCATGAACAGGAATTGAGAACTTAGGACAGGGAACTGGCTCCATAAAGAAAGGGGAATCTCATTTTAGATATTCTGCATTTTAGGTGAAGACAGGATATCCATGTGGAATGCCTGATATGCAGTGGGAAATAGAGGTACGAAACCTTGGAGAGATATGGGGGCTGGAAGCATGAGTGTACCTCTTACCTCTGCATGTATGATTCCTGGATACGAAGGGAGATGAGATTGAATGTGCTCAATGAACTGATTTACAAGTCAAAAGTCCAATTTTAGTATTCTGGGGTCAAAGTTCATGAATACACACACATATACGTATGTGTATGTATATTCACAGAGAGAGAATATAAATCGGGCAATAAGATAGTGGATAGAGAGCTGGATTCAGAGCTAGGAAGTCCTAGATTTGTCTTGTCTCTGACATACTGGCATGATCCTACTTCTCTGTGCTCTGCAAAGTTCTCTTGAGACTGAGTTGAAGTTACCAATGAAATCACAAGGTTTCTGCACATATATCTACACACACATACATACATATGTATATATGCACATATGTCTAAATGCATATGTGTATGTGTATATATATATACACATATATATGTTTCTCTGTAAACTCCCTCTCTTCTCTCCCTTTGTCTCTCTATCCCTCTTCTGCTCTCTGACCTTCTCTCTCTCTCTCTCTCTTTCTCTCTCATCCTCTCCTCTTTTTCTCTCTCTTTCCATGTAGAAGCTCCTGCAATGTACCAGTCACTGTGTTAGGTTCTGGGGATACAAGGAGAAAACCAAAGCTCTTGAGGTAGCCATGCTTTCCAGCCATGGGGCATAGTCTCTGCAAAGATAATGGAAGCAGGCATTGGAGTGTCATATGGGAAGAACAGTCAGAGGCTAGTTTGGCTGGACCAAATAGTCTTGAGCTAAATTGATGATGGCAGTATGTGACATGAATCTCTAGAGTTTTAGCGAGATGAAATGCTTTATATAGATCTGCAGTATTCTTGTGTTCTTTGTGTGGATCACAACAAAATGTGACAAATCCTTAAAGAAATGGGAGTACCAGATCAACTTACTCCTAAGGAATATATACAGGCCAAGAAGCAACAGTTAAAACCAAACATGGAACAATTGATTGGTTTAAGATTGGAAAAGAAGTATGACAAGACTGTATACTGACACCTTATTTATTTAACTTGTATGCAGAGTACACCATGAAAAATGCCAGGCTGAATGAATCAAAAGTCAGAATTAAGGTTGCTGGGAGAAATATCAACAATCTCAGATATGCAGATGATACCACTGATGACAGAAAGTAAAGAGAAATTTTAAAACTGCTTGATGAGAGTGAATGAGGAGAGTATAAAAGCTGGCTTGAAGTTTAACATAAAAAAAAAAACAACAAACTAAGATCTTGGCAACAAGTGCTTCCATCACTTTCTGGCAAATAGAGCAAGAAGAAATGGAAGCAATGTCAGATTTTATATTCTTGGGCTCAAAGATCACTGCAGACAGTTACTGCAGCCATGAAATTAAAAGATGCTTTTTCCTTGGAAGGAAAGCTATGGTAAATCTGGACAGTATACTAAAAAGCAGAGACATCACCTTGCTGACAAAGGTCTCTATAGTTAAAGCTGTGGTTTTTTCTAGAAGTAATATATGGCTGTGAGAGTTGAACTATTAGGAAAGTTAAGTGCCACAGAGTCGATGCTTTTGAATTGTGGTACTAGGGAAGACTTTTGAGAGTCCCTTGGACAACAAGGAGATGAAATCTGTCAATACTTTAAGAAATTAATTCAGGCTGTTCATTGGAAGGTCAAATACTGAAGCTGAAGTTTAAATCCTTTGGCCACATAAAGAGAAGGTGGGACACATTGGAAAAGACTCTGATGTTGGGAAATATTGAAGGCAAAAAGAAAAGGGATGGCAGAGGAGGAGATGGATAGACAGTGTCATGGAACCAATAAAAATGAACTTGGACAGATTTTGAGAGACAGTGAAGGATAGAAGACGCTGGTGTGCTATGATTCACAGGGTCACCAAGAGTTGGACAGGACTGGATGACTGAACAACCACAACATATGAAGTCCGGTAACAAGAAGCAGCTAGGTGACACAGTAGATAGAATGCTAGACCTGCAGACAGAGGTGTAGTGACTTGCTCAGGATGACACAGGTAGTGAATGTCTGAGGCTGGATTTGAACTCAGTTCTTCCTGACTCAATGCTTCATCTACTGCACTACCTAAGTATTGGCTTATATTTTACTGAAAGGATAAAATGTATATACAAATAAGTATAAGCTAAGGACAATTGAAGAGGGAGAGGGAGCACCAATAATTGAGGAAATCAGGGAAGGCTTCCAAGAATGGCTGCCATTTGTCATGAACCTTGAAGAAAACTAGAGATTTAGAGAGGCAGAGATGGGGGCGGGGGAGGGGGGGGTGAGGAGACATTCCAGGCATGGTTGAAGGCTTGTACAAATGCACAAAGATGGGAGAGAGTGCTGATCAGATTAAGGGTGTCTGGATTACTACATAGTAATCCAGTTTCACTGGAATGTCATGTTGGTGAATAGGAGCAGTATGTAATAAGTTTGGAAAGGCAGATATGAAGTAGATTACTCGGTTGTTCAGTAATTTTTCAGTCATGTCTGACTCTTCATCACCCCATTTGGGGTTTTCTTCCCAAAGATACTGGACTAGTTTGCCATTTTTTTCTCCAGCTCGTTTTACACATAAGGAAACTGAGGCAAGTAGGGCTAAATGACTTGCTCAGGTTAAGTGACTTACCCAGCTAGTAAGTATCTGAGGCCAGGTTTGAACTCAGAAAGTTGATTCTTCCTGACCCTAGGTCCAGCATTCTATACATTGTACCACCTTAGCTGTGAGGCTAAGAAATTTCTATCTCATCCTAGGGGCAATAGGGAACCACAGAAGGTTTTTGAGCAAGGGAGAGATATGGTTAGACCAGTATTATAGGAAGATTATTAATGCATGGAGGTTGGGTTGGATCAGGGAGAGCAATTAGGAGGCTATTAGAGTTGTTTAGGTAAGAGGAGATGAAAACTTGAACTCCCTAGGGTATTGACTGAGCGGAGAAACAAGAATAGGTGGATAGATGTCAGAGAAGTGGAGGTAGAATTGGCAAGACTTGGCGATTGAATAGATTTGTGTGATGAGGAAGAGGGTTAAGGATGATTCCATGACTGTAACTGGGAGAGTGGTGATGTCCTCAACAGAATTAAGGATGTTTGGAGAGAGCAGTAGGTTTAGGGGAGAAGTTAGTATCATTTGGACCATATTTCAATGGGAGCTCCAGAAGGAGACATCTAGCTAGCAGTTGTCAGGGTCTGACTAGAATTCAAGAGAGAGATTAGGGCTGGATATATAGATTTGGGAGTCTCCTGGGAAAAGATGACACTTAAGCCCATGGAAGCTGATAACATCTCCAAAAGACAGAGTGTATGTAGAGAGAAAAAAGGAGAAGATCCAGGGCAGAACCTTGGGGTTCCTCCTTGGGGAGGAAGAGACGGATAGCAAAATGAAATGAAGTGGAAGTCAGATGGATGAAGAGAGAGATGAATGTGCCACAAAAGTCAAGCAGGACCAGAAAGAGGAGAATGGTCATCTTCACGAGAGCGCCAAAAGGACTATGACTAAGAAAAAGGCATCAGATTGAGGATGGGGAAAGATCTCCAGGCTGCACATTTAAACAGGTGTGGCTGGAAGTTTGTCAGTAAGAGAGAGGAAAGATACCAGGGGTGTGCCTCGAGAAAATGGTGGGGACAAATGAAGGCTTTTACAGGGATGGAATATACCTAAGCATTTCTGTAGGCAAGGGGGAAAAAATTAGTGAATAAGTAATCGGTCAGTAAGCATTTATTAAGTGTCAACGCCAAGCACGGTGCTAAGCTCTGGGTATTCAAAGAGAGGCAAAAGACAGCCCCAGATCTCAAAGAGCTCACAGTCCAGTGGAAAAGATACCATTTATGTGCAAACAAGATATATGGCAAGATGAATGGAAAATAAGCAAGAAAGGGAAGGTGCTAGAAATAAGAGTCAGGAAAGTCTTCTTGTAGAAGGTGAGATTTTAGTTGGGATTCAAAGGAAACCAGGGAAGCCAAAAGACAGAGATGAGGAGCAAGAGCACTTTAGGGGTAGAGGACAGCCAGAAAAAATCCCCTGGAGTAGGGAGGAAGTGATTAAAGTGTGGGAATAGATTGAAGAAAGAAAATCTCTTAACAGGGGATTAGATTGATGGGATAGGTTTGGGGTGTGGCTTTGACAAGGAGAAGGGTCACTGTTTTTCTCAGAGAAAGGAAGGCTTTATTAAGGGCCTACTATGTGCCAGGCACTTAACAAATATCATCTCATTTGATCCTCACAATAACTATGGGAGATACATATGATTATTATCCCCACTTCATAGTTGAGGAAATTGAGGTAGAGGTTGAATGACTTGTCCAGGGTCACACAACTCATAAATAAATTTGAGTCTTCCTGACTACAGGCCCAACGCTCTATCCACTGTTCCACTTAGCTGCATAAGGAGAAAAGGATAGAGAAGGACAAGATGGGTGAAGATATAGAGAAATCTTTTGATATGGAATAGGGAAGATTTAGCTCTTGGCAGATGGTCTTTATTTCCTTAGTAAAGTAAGAGACCAGTATATCTGCTCAGAGAGAGGTGGAAGAGGCTGTAACGGTAATTAATTTAAATTTGAAGACCCCTATTTTTGTATTGGCAAGTAAATAGGTACTTAGCACCTTGTTTCAAGTTAAGCAAAGGTAGCAGGTACTTAGCAGTTAGTAATTGATTAAGCCTTTGTTGGGGAAACAGAAGGCATGAACTCCTGTCTCCTGTTACTAAGGTAACAGGAAAGGGGTGGCTGAAACAGGAAGCTAATGTGTGTATGTAAGAAAAGCCCCAGAGAGGCATAGTTAGAATTTCTTGAGACCAGAATCTGGTGGCAGAATCTGTTCTACTGGGGAGAGAGTTTCTCTCAGCAGCATCTGGAGGCTGGGCTCCTACTGCTGGACTGAGAACCAAGTCAGAATTTTCTTCGAACAAGAATCATGGAGACTGAAGTTGCTGCCACCAGGAAGGCTGAAGAGGAAAGTGCAACCCTCCCCGCCCCGCCCCCCCCCCCCCCACCAGCCCCAGGCTGGAGAAAAAGATTTTGATTTTGAAAACCTAGGAGGAGTGATTTTGATTCTGGGAGCCAGCTGAGATTTCTTCTGGGTCCTAGGGCCAGCCAAACCACTGGAGGACCGAGGAGGTATGGCTGTGGGTCCAGTATTCTGTCTGTTTTGATGTTGTTTTGCCAGATTCATCTGCTGGTGAAGGACAGTGCTGTGTTGCAGAGGTCCTTTTGCTATTGGCTCAGAAGCCCCAAAGAAGGATTTTCTTGTTGTATGTTTACAGAAATCCTGGAAGGGGGTCTTCCTGATGTTTTCAGGGGTCCTGAGACTGTTCTGCAGGTAGAGAATGAATTGATTAGGACACTGGCAATAAATATTGTGGCTTTGTTAAGCTTTGTCTCCCCAGCGACAGAGATTGCTGAGAACTTGCCTGGGGTCAAGATGAAGAAAAGACCTCTTCTTGGGTATTGAATGCTGTGGTTTACTAGTGACCTAGGGGTGGAGGGTTTGTGTATTTTCTGATAATTGTACTTAGTGATGAATGATACTTAGTAATTGTGAATCTGAATGAGTGACTTATTGAGTTAACTTAGTTGCCCCCTGAGGGGAAGACTTTGACTATTGTACTTTGAGCCTGAGTAAGTGTTGTATCCAGTGAGACCATTAATCATTTTAAGTTGAGTTTAATAAACCGGCAACTGCAAGGGGTGAACATACTGAAATCAAGCAGCCCCAATGAGTATGTGCTTGGAGTTTATAAAGACAAAAAACACAAGTCAGTTGCTGTGCAAGTAGGAAAATACAGAAGCCAAAGATAGTGATTAGTTCATTGCCCTGAGATCATTGCCCAGTGATCGGTTTATTGCCCAACTGGAAAGTTCCCATCAATTTTGAGAACTATACAATAAGGGGATCTATGGGTTCCAGGTGACAGGTCTGGGCAGGTTTACTAGGCAGGCTTTGTTGGAGGTTCAGGCATGGGAGGGATGGGGGATGCTCCCAAAATAGAGGTTACAACATAAGGAGGCAAACTTCCTTAGGGATACCAGATGATTGTTCTTTGTTTGAAACTTTGTGGCCACTTTGGTGAAAACTATGTGGCCATTTTGATGATAAGCTGTTGTGAATACTATATTGTGATTTTCTGTGATAAGCTGTAATATTGTGAATGCTATACCTTGATTTTCTGTGAATGTTTTGCTTTGATTTGTTATGGAATAGAGTGTTCACTATACTGAGTGATCAGAACCTTAAAAGCTGTTTGCATAGCATTCTTCTGGAAAGCTGCTCATGCATGGCATTACAGAGGCTTGGGGCATAAGGAGAGGAGAGATGCTTTAGCCATTGAGAGAAATAGAACAGAGCTAACAGCCAATACAATTTTTGTTTGTAGCAGTGAGGGCCCAGTTGAAATGAGATAATATGAATTTGCAATGTGGAGGGACTATGGCATACTGCAACTCAGTTGTTTGTCCTTCATTCTCAAAGAGAACCATGACATCAGGAAAATGATGTCATGACTTGCAAGTGAGTTTGATTTAAGTGAGGGAGGGCTATACAAAGTCACCAGCAACGCAGCAACATGAGAAGAAAAGGTAGATGGTGGGGATGATCCAGGTTTGGGTGTTGGTAAGGCACAAAGGGTGTTGGGAGAAGAGGAGGAAGGAAACAAAGTGTGGAGGTCAGTGTAGTAACTTTGACTGAATCCAGACTTCACAGAATAAATCCCTTAATAAAAGGATTTGTTCTGTAAAACTTGGGCTCAGTCAGAAGGCTGCACCCAAGGACCTAGAAGGTCACGTGTGGCCTTGAGGCTGCAAAGTTCCCTAATTACACTGTAGTTGAACTGCTTAACTAGAGGGTCAAAATGGTGAAGAGCAGAAAGGGAGTCCAGAGCTTGAATGATGGACTGGGAAAGCAGGGAGTGATTAAGGGATTGGAGGCTGAATTAAAGATGATGAATAGGAAGGAGAAATGGAAGGACAGGAGGTGATAATCAGAGAAGGTAATTTCAGAGCTCAAAATCATGAAGGTGGCATGATTATGAGTAATGGTGAGATGTAAGGTATGACCATCCCTACTGAAGCTCTAGGTCAAAGGAGTTAGGAAGCTGACACTGCTTTCAGGATGTTTGAGGGCATACCCTTGTATTTATTGAAGTCCCCAAGTATGAGGGCAATGGTTGAGTTGGATGAAAAGCCTGTAAGCCAGGTACTGAACTTCCTGAAAGAGGAGAGAGAGTGATCTATAGGCTTTTAGACGATAGTAACAGAAATCTTATCTGAATGATAGAGTGGTGTGGAGTGACACAGCATGTATGGGGTGATCCGCCATGCAACTGTCAACGCTCCATACCAAAAAAAGGTGGCAGTGGGGAACAAGGCCATCCTTTCCTACTGGTTCAGTATGAGGAGGGGGAGAGAATAGCATAAAAGTAGGAACAGAGAATGCTGGGGAGAGTGACTAGGTATGTAGCGTCTTCTGCAGAGAGTCAGATTTCTATGAGTGCAAGAAGATGAAAAGAGACTGGGCCTGTGATTTCATTGGTATAAACAAACAAACTCCTACTGATTCAGCTTGTCACCTTCTCTGCAATTGCAAACAATCTTAGAGGGTTGACTAGAGCACTAAAAATTTGAGTGACTTGTCCAGTCTTCATGGTATTGTGGCCAGTTCTCCATCCACCTCCATCTAAACACATACAGAATCATACAGAATTCTACAGAAACTACTACAAGGTAGTTTGGAAAAGACTTCATGTGGAAAGTTGTAGAGGATAGAGATTGATTTGAGGCTTAAAGCAAAGTAAGGGCTTCGTGTGGCAGATGCGAAGAAGGAGTGCTTTCCTAGTATGGAGAATGACCAGTGCAAAGGCAAGGAGATGGGAAATGTCATGTTGTGTGTAAGGAATAGCAAGAAAACGATTTTGTCTAGAGTAGATTGTAGAGTGCAAGCAAAGGATTAATATGTAATAAATTTGGAAAAGTGACATAGAGTCCTATTCTTTTTGGCTTCATAATGTATCCTTAGAGGGCAGCTAGGTGGTGCAGTTGATAGAGTGCTGGGCTTGAAATCAGGAAGACTCATCTTCCTGAATTCCAATCTGGCCTCAGACACTTGCTATCTTTGTGACCCTGGCCACCTCTGTTTTTCTCAGTTTCCTCACCTGTAAAACGAGTTGGAGAAGAAAATGGCAAACCACTGTAATGGTAAAGGAATTTGAAGATCTTCCCTGCTCCATAATAGGCTTAGGGAATTTGAAGATCTTCCTTTCCTCTTAATGGGCCTCACTTGGAGCTCAACAGGAAAAGCTTGCTTATGGGAGGCTTGTTTTTCAGGAAGGTCCTCACCTTTTATTACTTTGTAATTAGGCAATGGTGATAAAGGTTGTGATGTCCTTTGACCCTAAAGAAGGGTATTTATACTCTAAGGTGAGATTTTGTTTTGGGGCTCACTTATGGGAAGAGTTGTGTGATTTAGCCAGATAAGACTCTGGACAGCTATTGAGCCTCCCGGATTTGAAAACCCAGATGTTGGTGCTTCTCTCTCTGGTAGCTAACTATGTATGTATGCAACGGTCAGACAGATAGAAGCCCTGTCTGTTGGTCTGTTAAACTGTGTTATTTTCTCTGTATTTTTTGTCTGCTTGTAATTTCTGTTTGTATTTTCTGAAGTTTGGGGTGCTGACTTTTTCCCTTGAACTAAGTGAATGATATATATGTTTGATTAAAGAAAGATAGCTAACCCCTTTTGAGTTGCTTTCCTTTTAAAGCAGATCAAAGAACTTGTGCTAGCTGCCATCCTGGGTGTGCTAGGGTACTTGCTGTTACAACCACTCCAGTATCTTTGCCAAGAAAACCCCAAATGGGGTCATGGAGAGTTGGACACGACTGGAATGATTGAACAACAACCAAAAATGTATCACTGACACTTGGGCTTAGGAGGAGCATCTAGGAGGACCTGGGTTACTCTAGGATCATCTAGGAGGATCCTTCCTGGGTGTTCCTCATTTGTATTTCAGTCAGTAAATATCCAGGTTGTAAATGAATGGCTCCTAAGTTCTCCTGTGTGTTTCAGAGATGGACATCATTAGTCCCTGCACTTAAGGACTTTGTAGTCAAATTGGGGAGACATGCCATAACACTTATGAAAATAGGGTAACTGGGGTGATGTTGAACCTGAATGGAACCTTGAAGGATAAACAGGTTTTAGATTGATAGTTAGGTCAAGGAATGTCTTTACTGGGGAGGGGGGAAAGGGAAGTAGGAGCAATGGAAAGAGAGAAAATTGTGAAATTTTTCATTAAAAAAATTTATTTTCAATTAGCAAATTTTTATTTTCTTTCCCTCCTAACTCCTTCTGTTTTCACTGAAAAAGAAAAAAAATTAAAACCTTAGTAACAAATATACAGAATCAAGAAAAAAAAAAATCCACCTTTGGCCTTATCCAAAAATATCTCACGCTGCATCTCAAGTCTTTCTCCTCTATGTTAGGAAGTGGGTAGAATTCGTTATCATTGATCCTCTGTGTGGTCTTTGAAAGATGTTCAAAATCAGATGTTTTCCTACCAAAAGTTGTCCTTATGTTAATGGTGATGGGCTGAACTGAATCATCTATGCTGTAGTACTTTGTCTTCCTTGTGCCTAATGGCTCATGTTATTGAGGTAACTCCATGCAGGGAAAATGATATTCTCTAGCTGTAGTCCTATGCTGAGTATACCTCCAAATTAAACAGGCTCCAAACGCAGAACCTTATCAATGCTATGCTCTAATCCTACTGAACTAATCACTTGAGACTCAACTTTAATGATAGCTTTTAAATCTCAACCTCCCATCCAATGCAGGAATCTCTTCCAAAATATGGTTTTATGACATCTGTTTCTCATGTGAAATTTCTACTCTGAAGGTTCAGAGGATGACATTGGTGCTTGGCTATTATCTGGAACTGAGCTGAAACTTTGAGTACTTACCTCTCCTTTCCCCATGTCTTCCAGCATTATTTAAAGCTTTGCCATTTGTTGTCACTATTCAGTTGTTTCAGTCAGGTGTGACTCTTCATGACCCCATTTGGGGTTTTCTTGGCAAAGATACTACAGCAATTTGCCATTTCCTCCTCCAACTCATTTTACAGATGAGGAAACTGAGGCAAACAATGTTAAGTGACTTGACAGTCACACAGCTAGTAAAATGTCTGAGGCTGGATTTGGACTCAGGAGGAAGAGTCTTCCTGACTCCAGGCCCAGTGCTCTGTCCATTGCACCATCCAGCTGTCCAACAACACAGTCTGATTTAACAGAATTTGAGAGTGACATTTGCAAGAAGGACATCAGAATAGGTCCTGGATATTGGACAGCAAGGACAAAATAAATGACTTTAGGAGCTTTCCTGGTTCTCTCCTTCCCCTTCCCCTTCTCTTCACTTTCCCCTTCCCTTTCCCCTCAAGACACTGATCCTATTCTCAGCCTAAACTCTGTTCTTTGATTTTGGGTGCTTAGGGTAGGGAAATAACCTTGAAGATCAATACAGGACTGGCTCATATGCACAAGACAAAGGATGAGAGAAAAAGAAGACTGCCCCAGTGGTCTGGCCCACCTCCACTCCTTTCTTCAGACTGCTGGCCTTCCAGCAGCTCTCCTCCTGGTCTTGAGGAAAGAGTCAGCTAGAGTCCATTATTGGTGATTGATAATGTAATTCCTTCCTATCTCCCCAAAGTAAGATGTTAAATCACATGATTATTCTGTTGTTAAGCCAAGAAATTGCAGTCCATTTTCTTTTTTTCTTTTCTCTTTCTTTCTTCCTTCTCTTCATTCTCTTCCTTTCTTCCTTCTCTTTCTTTCTTCCTTCTCTTTTTCTTCCTTCCTTCCT
>CM053587.1:106367004-106390360 GCA_028646515.1 Pseudochirops corinnae
TTCTCTTCCTTCCTTCCTTCTTTCCTTCCTTCCTTCCTTTTTTTTTTTTGGCACTATGATATATAACTAGTTTTTTTTTAACATGGATTAACTGTGTAACTCCTAAAGCAGAGGGGGGCAACAGCTTCAATGTCCCAGGCTAAGCATTCAGTACCAAAGGGTCAGGTTCATATATATTCCATTTGTTTTTTACTTTCTCTCTTCCTTTTCTTTTTACACTCCATTCTTTTTCTTTCTTCAAATCAGTAAGCATTTATTATGTGCCTACTATGTGCCAGAAACCCTGCTTCCAGGGGTTACAAAACCAAAAATGCAAACAGTTTCTGCCCTCAAGGACCTTATGTTCTTTTTTTCTTCGTTTTAAATATTTTTTGTTGTTGTTGTTGTTGAATTGTTTCAGTCATGTCTTACTCTTCATGACCCCATTTGGGGTTTTCTTGGCAAAGTGGTTTGCCAAGTGGTTTGCCATTTCTTTCTCTAGCTAGTTTTACAGATGAGGTAATTGAAGCAAACAGGGTGAAGTGATTTGCCCAGGGTCACACAGCTAGTAAGTGTCTGAGGCCTGATTTGAACTCAGGAAGAGCAATTTTCTGACTCCAGGCCCAGCACTCTGTCCACCTCACCACCCAGCTGCCCCAAATAATTTTTTTTAGGAGTTTCTGTTTGACTAAGGAAATACAACATGTACTCAGAAAAATAAATGCAAAGTGCATATGAAGTAAATGTAAAGCAATTTTTTATGGGAAGGGATCATTAATAACTAGAAAAATCAAGAGAGGTTTCCTGTAGGAGATGCCTCCCCTTCCTGAGGCAGCTAAATGGCCAGGGGATAGAGCTCTGCACCTGGAGACAGGAAGATCTGAGCTCAAGTCTGGCCTCATATACTTACTAACTGTGTGACCCTGGCGAAGTCACTTAGTCTTAGTTTGTCCCAATTTCCTCGACTGTAAAATTGAAATAATAATAGCACCTACTTCCCAGGATTGTTGTAAGAATTAAATAAGAGGGGTGGTTAGGTGGCACAGTAAATAGAGAACCTGCCCCGGAGTCAGGAAGACCTGAGTTCAAATCCAGCCTCAGACACTTGACACACTTACTAGCTATGTGACCTTGGGCAAGTCACTTAACCCCAATTGCCCTGCCTTCCCCCCTCCAAAAAACAAACGAAAGTGCTGAGCACAATGCCTGGCACATAGTAAGTACATAAAAAATGCTTGTTTCCTTCCTTCCTTACACAGATGCTGTAACTACTGCTGCTAGGTATACCTTTGGACTGTCCAACTCCACAAAGAAATTTACTGGGAAAGTTGATCCTATGAACAGATAGAATAGGGCAAAGGCCATGTCCTAGATAGTCTGATTTGATCAACACTCAAAATCTCATCATCCAAAACAAATCTTTTCCCTTCTCTGACCCCATTTCCCCCCCTGGAGTCACTCTTTGAGTTAAGGCATTTTCTCCATCACCGTACATTTTTTTTGAAGAAGAGATCACAGAGTTGATTTTGTGGAACTTCATGCTAATCTAGAGTTTATAGAGGTACAGAAGTCACCTCTATTACAGGCTCATCAGGTGGTTATGATTGTAGATTTAAAGTTGGAAAGGACTGTAGAGGCTATATGGCCCAGCACTCCCATTTTATAGATGAGGAATACTGAGACCCAAAGAGGTCAGACAACTTTCTCTGAGTCACACAGGTTGTCAGTAGCAGAGCTGGTACTTGAATCCTTATTTCCTTTTCCTTTGGTAGTGTCTCCACGCTCCCATACTTGAGCCCCTGAGAATGAGCAGCAAGGCTAACAAGGTTGCTGGCTTCTGTCCTAGAACCTGATGAGCATTTTGGTCTGGAAAGAAATCATCCTCTTAACTGGCTTTCCTTTAGAATTAGACCAGACCAGATTTCTGAATCCTGGGCATGTTTGAGAACTTAAATAGTGATATCTATGTTATGTGCCAATTTTATCTGTGTGTTTGCTTTCCTTGAAAAATAAGGTCTGGATTCAGCATGTAGGCCCAGGCACCTGAAAAGACCAGGAAATCATGACAGTGGACAGTACACCTGGCTACGGAGTCCAAGGATCTGGGTTCAAATGCTACCCTAGTTAGTCAATATCTGCATGATGTTACTTTATGCTCACTTCCCTCATCTTTAATATAAGAGGCTGGGTTAGATGGCCTTTAAGGTCCCTATTGGCTCTAAACCTTCAATATTAGTACAAATTACTACTTGGGTCACTTAATTTACTCTCTTTCCCCAATCCTTTTCCCTACCAAATGAAAAAAAAAGCTTTTTAGAGTTTTAGGACAGTACTTTTTGGGTCATCTTGTCAGTTTCTATTTGTCAGATTAAAAAAAAAATTATTTAGAGGCAATCAGGGTTGATTGACTTGCCCAGGGTCACACAGCTAGTAAATATCTGAGACTGGAATTAAACTCAGGTCCTCCTGAGTCTAGGGCTGGTGCTCTATCCACTGCACCACCTAGCTGCTTCCCTTTAAAAAAATTTTTTTAAGAGCCGGCTAGAATGTCTTGTTTGACTCAGTGATCTCTCATGAACCTTATGTTATGAAGACCTGAGTTCAAATCTTACCATAGACCCTTGTTAGCAGTGTGACTGAGTCAGATGACTTAATTTCTCTGAACCCTCAGGTCTTTCTTCTACAAAACAGAGATGATAATAGCTCTTATTTCAGAGGCTTGTCAGGAGGATCAAATGAGATGTGTGGAGCCTTAAAATGCTATGTAAATGGGAGATGACAGTCGGATGCACAATCTTGATACTTTTATCCTGCTCTTCTGTTTTTCTTCTCTCAAAGATCAATTAATTAACAGGATGGTGCACTGGTAGAATTGGTTACTCTGTCAAGATGCTGCCTGTGGCTGGCTGGGTCCCTGTTGCAGAAGGGAATGTTTGAATGCAAGGCTTTAGTGGCCCATTCTTATGAATACTGAAGCCTTGAGCAATTTTTTTCAGCTACTGAATATGCAAACTGGAAAATGCAGCTAATGCTGAAAATATACAGTGGCTAAATAACAGCTATTTATAAAACACATTGATCTCTATGTTCCTCTCAGAGGCTAGTAAGTCCTTGTTCTGACTCTCAGAGTGTGAATGCTTTTCACGATGACTGTGACTTGTGCTGTGGGATGGGCCTGTTCCCCTAACCCAGGTTGCAGGTAATTTGGACATTCTTTTTCTCCATTCATGCATCTAGGGATCAGGTTTCACCTCCTCCAGGAAGTCTTCCCTGAATGCCCCAATGTAATAGTAATGGAATTTGAAGATCCCCTTGTATTGGTAAGTTAACAGTATTTAGCACTTAGTTCCAAGCTCATGATTGTATCAAGTATTGGGAACCAGAACTTGTGTATCCCACAGTGGGATGGACTTCCTGGTGTAACAGGAAGGGGCTGGAACAAGGAGGAGCTAATATCTTATATAAGGAAAGGCACAAGCTGGAAAGTCAGAAATTCTTGGAGCAAGCCGCATGGAAGCTAAAGAGGAGAGGCCCAGGCTATAGAGAGTGATTTTGATTTTGAGAATGGAACTTATGGTGGCAGAGCTTCTTCTGAGAGCCAGCTGAAACTTCTGCTGAGAGCTTCTGAGAACCAGCTGGAGCTGCCAAAGACTTTCAAGGGCCAGCTGGAGCTGCCAGAGGAAGCATGGCACTTGGTTTGTCTGGGGTCTATGTTGATTTCATGGGCAGAAAGTGATTTTGATAAGGGTGCTGGCAATGTTTATGAATGTTATTGTGGCTTTGTTAAGCCTTATCTTCCCAGGAACAGAAACTGTGAAGGACTTGAGGTATACTGGACACTGTGAGCTTCAATATGGAATGGGAACTGGACAAGGAACTGGGAGCTGCTTGTCTTTTAACTCAGGTGACAGTTTATTGGATTCAGGCAGGAGTTGGGATTATGGAAGAGGAACCATGGAAGCTGAGAGCCTTCCTTGAGTCAAGATGAAAATACCTCTCCTTGGGTATTTAATGCTGACAGATGAGATTGTAACTTATTTGTGATTTAGGGGTGGATAGCTTTTGTACTTTCCACTACCCCTTAAGAGGGTATGGAGGAGTGACTGATGATATTGTAACTTGATTGCACCCCATGGGTGGAGGACTTTGACCTTTGTACTATGTGTCATTTAAGGAGGCTTGCATTATTGATGGATGTAGCAGATGGATATATCATATCATGATATGATAAATGAATGTTATCTTTTGCTTAATACTATGTGACCACTTTGGTGAAAACTATGTGGCCATTTTAGTGATAAGTTGTGAAGTTATAACATTCTGAATGCTGTACATGATTTTCTGTGAATGTTTTGCTCTGATTTGTTGCTGAATAAACAGAGAGTTCACTATACTGTGTAATCAGAACCTTGAAAAGCTGTTCGCAGCAGCAGTCCTCTGGAAAGCTGTTTGTGTTTGGCTTTATCCCAGCTCACAGCAATCTTTCTACCTTACAAGACTGACGATCCAGTGATAGTGAGTTCATGGACTACAGAAGTACGGCTGACCCTATATTTGTCTCTTTTTGACTTTTTGTCTGTTAAACTTGTTTGTGAGATTTGTCTTCTGCAGGATTGGTACCTTTCACCTGCAGATGCCTGATTACTTAAGCCAGATGTCATCCTCTGTCCATGACTATGATGTGCCACTTCTGGACCTGGCATCAATCAAGTTCCAGATGACAGCTAAAGAACTGAATTCTAGAATGGGACCTCTTGGGGCAGGGACAGCTCTACATCCAATTTCAGCTTGAAGTAGCTTTGGAGAAGAGACCTTTGCCTTTTATCCCAAGATTTTGAGCCCCATTCATTTGAGGGGGGAAGAATGGGGTACTTGTGCCCAAGCTCTCACCCTAAGCTATTGTTTTATGTGCAAAGTTTTTCTATTATCCCTGTTATATTGTTGCAAAGTTGTGTTGACACCAGTTTTTCCATCAGTTATCCCTAAATTCTCATTTATTGTTAAGGTATTTTTGCTGTGTAAGGGATGTGAAAGATCTTGGGGCTGAATCTAATGGGAATGGGAATTTGAAGATCTTCCCTGCCCCTTAATAGACCTGGGGGGAGTTTGAAGACTTGTCCTGCTTTGAAAGTAAACTCTGCCCCCTGATAGGCTGAATGTAATCACATGGAGCTTGTGATGGAGGGAATTTGCTGAAGGGTGGAGCAGAGCCCACAGGAAGCTGGTTCAGAGGTAGCCAGACTCTGGGGGGAGAGGATGCTCATTAAGGAGACAGAGAGGTTTGTGAGTAAATATTGATCTCATATTGGTTAGTGGGAAGGCATATTGGTTTGTGGGAAGGCTAAAGGCTGTGGTGGCTCTCAGCATTATTATGGCTTCTAAATATCTTTGATGCTATGATGGAATCAGCTTACTGGTTTTGGGATTCAGTTTTCTGGTGTCTATATAAATCCTTCAGTTCTATCCTCTATCTGGAGAGTTTGGCATATTTTGCTATCGAACATCATTCGATGCTTATAGTCATGGTCTTTATCGTGATTGTGGGTGTTGTAAATATTTCATTGGCACTAGATCCAGTCAACCTGGCTTTCTGTTTTTCACACCCAACATTCCATCTCTGTAGTCCCCACATGCCTAGAATGTAGTCTTGTCCTTATTCCTGCCTCCTAGACTCCTCTCTTTCTGGGAGATGCTGTTCGAACATCACCTTCTATAGGAAACCTTCCTTGATTTCACAAACTTTCCCCTCTCTAAACAGCTAGTATTATCCCTCCCAAAGTGCTCTGGCTTTAATGAATTTATATTCAACTACTTTGTATATATTTGTATCTATTCATTTTATATTTATGCTGTCTGTATTCATATATGTACTTGTCTTCCCCATTGGAATGTAAGTTTCCTGAGAGAAAGAATTGTTTCATTCTTTGTACTTGTTATCCCCAGCTTCTAGAACTATAGCTGGCACAAAGTAATTTCTTAATAAATGTTTGTTGATGGATTAATTACTTGTCTTCCTCTGTGACATTATCTTCCATCTTCTCTATATATTTCTTACATGCCTAGTCACTTACATGCCCTTTCCATTAGAATGTACATTCCTTGAGGGAAGGGACTGATACTTTTCTTTGTATCTCTAGTGCTTAACACAGTGTCTGGCACATAGTAAGCAACTAAAAAATGTGTGTTGATGGATTGACATGGGTAGATTTCTTTTTAACCATTTTTAACTTTTGATTTTTATTGATATTCTTTATTTTTTTATATCACTTTGCAATTCCAAATAGTTCTTTTCCCTGCCACAGCGAGCCATGTCTTATAACAAAGTATAAGCAGAATCCAGCAAAACCAACAATCCCACCTACGTACTGTAATTTTCTATATTCATAGTCCTCTACCTCTGCAAAGAGAACAAGGTGTCTTTTCTTAACCCTTCCATTGGGCTAAGGTTGGTCATTGTAATTACACCATGTTCTGTTTTTTTTTAATTTCCATTTACACGTTGAAGAAATTTTGTTATGTTGCTTTCTGTTTTGTTCTTTTCTCTTCTCAGTTCCTCTCCACTCCTCTTCTTTCCCTTTCTCTTCTCTCTCCTCTCCTGTCCTCTCTCTTCTTCTCCTCCCCTCCCTCTCCTCTCCTCTTTTTTCCTCACCTCTCCTCTCCATTCCCTTCTTTCCCTTCTTCTCCTCTCACTTTTCTTCTCTCTCTCTTCTCTCTTGTTCTCTCCTTTCCTCTCTTCCTCTCCTATCCTGTCCTCTCTCTTTCTCTCTTCTCTCATCTCCTCTCTCTTCCTCTCCCCTTCTCCCTTTTTGTTTTTGACTGTGTTTCCCTTTCTCAACCATGGTGGAAGTGCAGTGGTCACTCGCAAGCCCTACTGCTGATCAGCGGGAAAGTTTTGACCCACTCCTTTCTGACCTGGTCCATTTTCTTCCTCCTTGGTCAGCCTGGTGGCGCCTCCTTCCCCTAATCTCAGGGATTCATCATGATTGGTGCCTGTGGACACCTGGTTAGCGTGTTAGCCCTACTGCAGCTTGGAACTCCCAAACTCAAGCCGTTGATCCACTGGCCTCAGCCCCCTCCAGCACCAAGGATTACTACTGTGCACCAGCCACACGTGGTGATGTGCCGTCTCTTAACATTTTAGACATAATTTTCCAATGATTATCTATCTTCTCCTATAAAACAAAGGAACAAAGGTAGGCACAACAAAACACATTGGTCATGTCTGTTTTGTTTTCTATCTATGGTTTACTAATTTCCTTCTGAGAGTTAGTTGAGGAGAAATGTTTCATAATCAGTCCTTTAAAGTTATGATTGGTGTTTTTCAGTGTAGATGTCTTTTCTGTGCATAGTTCTGGTTCTGCTGGGCTCTCCTCATACAAGTCTTGGGATCATAGATTGAGAGAGGAAGGCACCTTAGAAGGCAGTCCACCTACTCTGTGGATGAGAAACTGAGCCCCAAACACCAGAGGTCTTAACTTTTTTCTATAAATGCTTTTGGTAAAGCTTATAAAATGCTTATGAGTACAAAAAATAGAATGCATAAGGTTACAAAGGAACTAAAGTATATTGAAATATAGACTCATGCCTATATAAAATATAGATATATAGATACACACATAAACATAGCAATATACATGTATCTATGTGTATATACCGGCATGTAGATATATATTTACAAATGTGTGTATATACATACATACATATATGTGTGTATTAGATCCCAGGTTAAGATCCTCTGTCTAGAAAAGTTAAGTGATTTTGCTCATGCTCACAGAGCTAGTTAATGTCTGAGGCAGAACTGAATGCCTTACCTGCCCAGTGAAGTCTCTTTTGTACCACTTACCTGCAACCTTCAAGTATCTTTCCTTTTTTATGGTTTTTTTAGACTGGACCTTCCTATTTCACCCAGGGTGGATGTACAAAGTCACTCACAGGCCCATTCAAATACTAATTGAGAACAGAAACTTTAACATGCCCCATTTTTCTGACCTAGGCTAATTCATTCCTCTTTAGGCAGTCTGGAAGCCCTGTTCTGGGGAGGAGATGGGGACTCACCATATTGGACTTAGTGAAGATACCAGATTGGCCTTAGCCTTTTTGTAACTCATATCTCTGAGACTCAAGAGATCCATCAATCTCAGTGTCCCCAGAAGCAGGGACAAATGGTATGTGCCACCATATCTGGCACAAATGTTTTTCCAGTTTATATCCTATCTCTTTGACAAGTGTGTAAGCAGCTTGAAGGCTGGGGTCCTGTCCTATACTATTTTTGTGCCCCCAATTGTACTTTTGTTGTATGAATGAATGAAAAGATGAACTCATCTTAAAAGAAAAGCTCATCAACCTAGATCAGTAATGATGCCTAGAGAGAAAATTAAGGTAAGTCCAGGAAGGGAATAAGGCTAATTTCAAAGGGACAGGCATTCTCTAGCTTGTGACACATCGCCAGTCAGAATCTCTTCATGCCATATTACAAGATGAAGGCACCCAGACATGAAGAGTGTGGTTTTGCAGAATAAAACGGTAACTTTGTTTCAAACTATGCCCGGGCAGCCAAAAAATGTGGAGTATTCATTATCTTGCCCATAGCCTGCCAATTAGTGGGCAGCGTTACTCAGGAAAATTGCTTGCAGGGGCAGACGCTGAGTGTCCCTCTGTTCTGCCACGCACCCGGAGGCCCCCTCCTTGGGCCCATTTCAAGCAAGCCTCCCCTGAACTCTGGCCAAGGGCCCCAGAGGCAGCCTTTGCTCTGACATGACTTGAGATTGGGGCTATGGGAGGGACAGCCCACGTCAACCAACCCCCATTTCTTGGCCTAAGACACTGTCTCCCTGCAGTCATGGTGAGTTGTCCTTTTAAAATTTTCATGCTGTTTTCTCACTGTGCCTAAGTTGTTTACATTTCCCAGGAAACAGCAACTTCAGGGTTACATACACCAAATGCTCTTGGAATTGCGAATCAGGCATTTTCCTCATCCAATTGGTTAGAACTGAGAAAAAATCACATAGGTCCATTTGCAGGAGGGAAACTGATAGGTCTAATTGAACCCCAGGGGAATAGCTACTGAGCTCTGTCAAGGCATTATTTCATGGGCGTGCCCTCCCTTGCTTTCCCTTCTTCTTCCCCCACTCTAGTGGAGTATGGAGCATCCCAGGAAGGCTAAGAGGTAGAAGACTGGGGGTTGCCATCATTCCAGGCACTCCCAGAATCCTCTTATCATCACAGGTGAGATGCAGATGACCAGGGAGGAAGAACAGCAGGTTTCTGGTCACATTTGAGTTTTCTAGGTCTGTTTGTCTTCCTAGAAAGAGGTTATAAAACAACACCATGGAAAAGTGAACTGGTTGTGGGGGTCAGAGACATCTCAGTTTGTGTCTGCACAGCATACAGCCTGTGGACTGCTCATGGTGTTCCAAAGAATTTTGGGTAGCCCTCGAAAAATGTAGAGGATGTAAAAGGAAGTAAAAATGTAATGAGTGCTTTGTCCATGCCCCACTTAACCTGCCTTCCACTAATCACTATTGTGCACATCATGTAACTTGGAGGGTGGGTTGCTACAGCACATTCTCTCCTATTTGTCACATGACAACCAACCATCGTCAGTCTGTCTCTAGTCTCAGAGGCGTGTTTTCATGATAAATAAAAATCTTAAGTAATGAGTGCAATTGATTAATATTAATTGAAATTTCCCTTTTTGAAAGATTTTGTTTATTTACAGAAATAGTTAAATAATTATTACACCTTTACTTGGAAAGTGAGCTGCTAAAACACTGTCTGTAATACAAAGAAGTTTAGCCTATTTTAATTTTGGCCCCTACCTACTGCAGAGTTGTACAGGTCTGGTTTAAATCCTATTTCTGTGACTTTGGGGAAATCATTTAACCTCCCTAGGCCTCCATTTCTTCATCTATAAAATGGAGAGATTGTATTAAGTGTCCTCTGGGGTCTCTACAAGCTCTCTCTATATTTCTATGACCCAACAAGTTCTGTTCATTTCAACAAATATTTATTTTATATATGATGCTCTTCTAGACCCAAACCCTAGATGGTGGTCCTAGATAGAATTCTGGACTTTGAACTAGGAAGACGAGTTCAAATCTGACCTCAGTTACTTACTAGCTATGTGACTTGGGGGAGAGTCCCTTAATTTGTCTACTGCCTGAATTTCCTTGAAATTTCCTGTGAAATGAAGATGGTATTAGAACCCCCTTCTTAGTTTGTTGTGAGGACCAAATATGACAACTTATATAATGCTTTTCGAAAGCCTTAAAGCACTATAGAAATGCTAATTATTATTATTACTAATGTTATTACACAAAAGCTCTGAAGGAATTTACATTTGACTGTGGAAATGATGTGTTCATGGATGAGTAAATAGAAAATAAAACAATTTTCAGGGAGGAAAGAAATGTACTAACAACTGGCTAAATCAGAATGTAAGGAGGGATACTCAAGCTGAGAGCCCTGAAGAGGAACAGAAAGTAGTCTAGTTTGGATGGAAGGAACATAGGGTTCATGAGATGGAATCCTGGGAACTTGTTGTAGAAAGCTAGATTGGAGAGCTTTATGTGCAGTAAGTAGGCTTTCAGTCGAGGGCAGTTAGGTGGCCCAGTGAATAAAGTGCCTGGCCTGGAATCATGAAGACCTGATTTTAAATGCAGTCTCAGACACTTACTAATTGTGTGGCAAGTCACTTCACCCTGTTTGCCTCAATCTCCCCATCTGTAAAATGAACTGGAGAAGGAAATGGCAAACCACATCAGTATCTTTGCCGAGAAAACCACAAATGGGGTCACCAAGAGTTGGACACAACTGGAAAAACAACTAAACAATGACAAGGCTTTCAACAAAATAGTTTTCAAAAGGAGTAGATCATCTTCACTTCACTTTCAGTTGCTAAGAGATTTTACAATGAAAAGTCTGACATTCATTCCTCACTGTCTACCTAAGATAGTATTAGGAGACCGTTCGCTCTAGTGTTTGAAATTCATCCCAAACCTAATCTCTCTTACGTCTTAGACTTGGCAATGTTTCTTTTTCCCCCAATATGATTCAATCCAACCAACATTAATTAAACATTTGCCATATACAAGCCATCAGGTATGCAAAGGACTAAAAAAAAAGTCTTTGCTATATTTTTACATCCCTGAATGTACCTTCCTATCTCCTAATGCCTTAAATCAGTGATTTCCAATGCTGTTGGTTCCTCAGATCCATCTGAATAACAACAAAAAGATGTGCTGTGAATCTCCATGGAAATTTAATATATTATTGATAGTATTCATAAACAATTATTTACTACTTTAGGTACTATTAAAGAATTTTTAGCTAGCACTCCTTGGATCATCATCATGAACCCTCTAAGGGCTTACAAACCACAATCTTGATAGACTAGAGCATTGGATTGAATCCGATAAGATAAAAATTAATAGGAATAAATGTAATATCTTACACTTGAATTAAAAAATTGTAAACAATTATGGCATGGGGTTAGATTGTTTTAAAAATATCTGGTTTCTTAGGGGCAGAGTCAAGATGATGGAGCAAAGGAACTCTCCCAAATTCCCCTATATACAACCTTAAAGCAATGTCTCTAAACAAATTCTGAAGAAGCAGAACTAACAAAGGGGTGAGGTAAAATAATTTTCTAGTCCAACACAACTTAGAAGGGCATTAGGAAAGGTCTGTTATACCAAGGTGAAGAGTGGAGCACAGTCCAGTTTAGGCCAAGCCTTGGCAAGTCAGCAGCAGGTTTTGAGGGAAACTGACTTCGCAGCAGCAGCTTCTGGAGCTCTCAGAGGGGTCAGACAATTGGACCTTGGAAGAATTGAAAACTTATAGACTCCCCTCCCCACCCCCAAATTAGCTCTGAAAACAATAGCATGAAAAACCTGAAGCAGAACCCAACTTTAACATAAAATTAAAAGTCAAGAAATAGGCTAGAAAAATGATCAAACAACAACAACAGAAAACCCAACTTGACCACAGAAAATTATTATGATGATGGGAAAGATCAAAACACAGAAGACAACAAAGTCAAAACAGCTGTATCCTCAAAGAGAAATGTGAATTGGTATCAGACACACACACAAAAAGAATTCTTGGAACAACTCATATAATGAAAAACAAATCAACAGCTTGGTAAAAGAGACACAAAAAATACAGGAGAATATAACACCTTAAAAAGCAGAGTTGACCAAATGGAAAAAGATATACAAAAATTTACTGATGACAACTGCTTTTTAAAGCAAAATTGGCCAAGCAAAAAAGGAAGTACAAAAGCTCACTGAAAGAAAATATCTGGGCATTCAATATTGGTCAGCAGTATGATATAGTAGGGCGGTTAGGTGGCACAATGGATAGAGTCTCAGGCCTGGAGTTAGAACACTAATCTTTGTGAGTTCAAATCCAGCCTGAGACACTCACTAGCTGTATGATCCTGGGCAAGTCTCTTAACTGTTTGCTTCAGTTTCTTCATCTGTAAAATGAGCTGGAGAAGGAAATGGTAAACCATTCCAGTATCTTGGCCAAGAAAATCCCAAATGGGGTCATAAAGAGTAAGACATGACTGAAATGATAACAGCAGCCAAAAAATGTTGATGTGATATTGTGTTATATTAAGAGAAACATAGCTTCCAGAAAGGAGGTAACTGTCCTCTGTACTCATTCCTAATCAGGCCACATCTGGATTGTGTTCAGTTTTAGGTGCTATAGTTTAAGAAAAATGATATCCTACTAGGGACTAGTACTAGATTCCTCTGTAGCAGTGGTTCTCAACCTGTGAGTGGCGACCCCTTTGGAGGTTGAACAACCCTTTCACAGGGGCTACAGGGGTTGTCTAAGATCATCGGAAAACACATATTTCCTATGGTCTTAGAAACAGAGACACCACTCCTCTGTTGGTCTCCAGGCGGGTCTGCCCACATGCAGATGTACCCACATACAAGTATTAAAGAGTGGCGGCATTAGGAAGGTTGAGGTGCTCTGTAGGCACAGGTTGGGATCCCCAGAAAAAAAGAGGACAACTACTCATCAGGCTTTTAGGAGTAATTGAAGGTCTGGGTTTCTAGTTTTGTTACTTATGAGCCCCCACTGGTGTGCTTCCCATTAATATTAGTCATTTAGACTTTTTTTAAATTAAAGACTGAGTCTCCCTATCTTAGCCAGTCTGGAAATGTAGGGACTACTCATGGGACCAAGTCCTCATTGATTAGTTCAGAAGCTTTGACCATTTCTAACATTGACCAGTATGCCCTTTAGTCAACCCTGGCCTAGGAGGCTTACCATATTAATGCCAAACAGATCAACCCAGTAACTATATATATTTTTATTTTTTTTCCTTCAAATTTACAATAAATGGAGAAAGGTCTGGTTCACTGGAGGAAGGGCTGAGGAGCTGAGAACTGGGGTGCACAATCTACACCAGTGGTTCTCAACCTTCCTAATGCTGTGACCCTTTAATACTCGTATGATGATGTATCTGCATGTGGGCGGACCTGCTTGGAGACCAATAGAGGAGTGGTGTCTCGGTTTCTAAGACCATTGGAAATATGTGTTTTCTGATGGTCTTAGGTGACCCCTGTGACCCCGGAGAAAGGGTCGTTTGATCCCCAAAGGGGTTGCAACCCACAGGTTGAGAACCACTGATCTACATGGTGGAGGAAGGTACAGCTTGAATTGGACCATGTGGGGAGGGGAATCAGCATCACAATAACATGGGAGGGGGAGGGGTAAACCAGACGTGTGTAGCTTTGTCCTAGCTCTGCATGTAAGGGGGTCAGAGGGCCACATGAAGGGCTTAGTTTTTGGCTTGGATGATGTTCAGGAATTCAGGCTTAAGGGAAGCTCCACCCACCAGGAAGCCATCCACATCAGGTTGGCAGGCCAGATCCTTACAGTTTGCCCGGTCACAGAGCCTCCTTCACATTATCTGCAACGGCCTTGGTTTGGTCAAAAACAACCTTCTCAGGGATTCCAGCTTCCCCTTCATCCAACTTCTCATCAATGCAGACAAACCCTCTTAGGCCTTCTGACAAAGCATGGGCTCCCTTCTGCTCAATGAGCTCATCTGACTCCCCAAAGATATGTTTTCTTTCAGAATGTCCTAGGATCACCCAGTTGGCCCCACAGTCCTTAATCATGGCAGGGCTGATCTCCCCAGTAAATGCACCCTTGGCCACTTTGTAGCAGTTCTGAGCAGCTACAACAATTTTTACATCCAATTTCTGATGAACAAAGTCAAGGTAGATAGCAGGGCCTCCACGTACCATTTCAGTGTTGGCAGGCACATTGGCCCTGTTGACTGGAGGGATGAGTTTCTCCAGAAACTTCTTGTCCCCATTCATCTTCCAATTACTCCGACTAAGAACTTCCTTGACGCCATGGATCTTCAGTAATGGGCAGTGACTCTGGAGAAGATTGAAGGTCAGCAGTAGAGCACAACCACCACCCCAACCCCCCCAGTAACTATATTTTAGTAGAATTGATTACTTTTGTAATTTTATTTTTGTATTATATTTATAATATGTATTAAGTATTTTATTTTGTTTATTTAAAAACATTCATCTCTGAAGGGATCAAAGCTTTGTCAGATTGCCAAAGGAGTTAATGATAATAAGGAAAAAAGATTAAGATCCCCTGACCTTGGGTGTGTAGAGGGACATGTCAGCTACTCTAATTTGGTGAGATAGTTGAGGATCCCTCCAATTCACTCCTTATGCCCTCACTTCAAAATAAATATTAGCTCATGTTTACATAGTGCTTTTTTTTTTTTTTAGCAATAACCACAGAATCAAGTATTGTATTATTATCATTTCCATTTTATCAACAAGGCTACAGTGACTGGCTGGTGGTCCCAAAGTAAGTGTTGAAGCATGGATTCAAACCCAAATCTACTTGATTTCAAATCCAACATTCTTACTACTATACCAAACTCTCCTCCCCAAATCTTTGGATATTCTTTCATGGGGCTTGATGACAATTTATCCAGGTTAAAAACCAGAGACTCAGTTTTATGTTTTCTCCCGTGGGTCATTGATAGATCCTGGGAGTCTTTGCATGCACAGGAAACCCTGTGGCACATACAATGGCAGCTCCATTTGAGGAGGCTGACCTGGGCAGTTTGCTGTTATTGCCTAGAGATGTTTTGACTCGTTTTGGTATACAGCTTAGAAAAAGTTGGATTAGTCAGGTGGCAAAAGTTGGAAATAATCTCCAGACAGTCTATTTACTCCATTGCTACAGGCAAGATATCAAGAGAACTAGAAGAAGCCCTTTAGCCCATTGAGTGGCCCTTTTGTGGAAAACTTGGTCCTTACCTAGGGTAGTGGCAATGTGAGTACAAGGAGTAGATGAATTCCAGAATGTTGTGGAGGTAGCATCCACGAGATTTGGCAACTGAATGGAAAGTTGGGTGAGTTGGGCAAGAAATTGATTCTGAGATTGTGGGCCTAGGTGTCTAGAAGTTTGATGGTACTTTCTATAGGAATAAGAGAGGTTGGGAAGAGGAGTGGGATTTTTTTGGGAGGGGGTAATATAATGAACATTATTTTAGACATGTTGATTTTGAGATGTCTTTGGAATAGTTTAACATTAAGTACAGAGATAGGTGCAGGGCCCATGATTTCATTGGCACAGGGAAGGGAACACCCGGAAGAAGAAACTTTCTCTACCAGGGCAGCTTGGCCTCTTTCTCATTACTCTCATTATTTCTCATTTCTCATTATAGTCTTCAAGAGTTGTCTAGAGACCTTAAAGGTCAAGTGATTTGCAGTGAAAAATCATACATGAGACTCACACAGGATAGCAAGACCTGGATGGGTTGTAATCAATAACTTTGAATGGTCATATGGATGAGATATTCAGATGAGAGATTCAGTGGAGTACCAATACAAAATGCGAAGGCTAATGATGGCAATAATCTAACTTACCTACAATGCAAGGTACATATTCTTTACAAAGGTTGCCAGGATGGGTGATGGATGTGTTGGAGGAAAGTAAAAATGACCCACGTGTCTCCATGCCTTGGCCTGCGGCTGCATTTTTAGGGAGAGAGAGGAGGGAAGGAGAGAGGCCTTCTCAGGCTTGCTGGAACATGTACTGTCATTAAAAGCAGCAGCCACCACCTGGTACAAGTCTCAGACTTGAAAGTAGACACAGAAGCATTCTCATAATTCATAGGAACATCTTACACTGGTGAACCCTGCCTGACCTCTCTGTGATAACTGCTTTAATCTTTTTCAGCAGAGTAAAATTTCCTTCATTCATCAGAGATGATTCTGGCATTCTTTGTCGAACCCCACTTTGGGTTATGCCCAGGGGATCCGGGTTACCCCTGGTTCTGCACATATATTTTTAATTAACCCAGTATTCAAAAATCAAAACTCAAATCATAAAGTACTCTCTTCTGAGAGCGTGGAGTATGTTGTTTTTCATTTTTTATGAAACCCTTATGGGGTGTGTGGCATTGAGGATTTATACTGTGAGGATATGATGCTGGTTCAATTAAGTTAAATCTAAGACGGAGCCTTCATTAGCACTGTTCTAATTTACTTTGCTATATATTTAAATATATGAAATTAAGCAAAGAGAAGGGATGGGAAAGAAACAAGCATATAATAAGCAAAAACAATACAATTTTTTTATCATATATATACAATATATTGTAGATCTATGTATTGACAAAAAATACAAAACATATAATAAACAAAAGGAAGGAAACAAACAATAAAGCTCCTATTATGCGCCAGGCACTTTACAAAGAGTTCATTTCATTTAAACCTCATATCAACCCTGAGAGGTAAATGCTATTATTATGCCCATTTTACAAATGAAGAAACTGAGGCAGACAGAGTAAAAGTGACTTGCCCAGGATAACACAGTAAGTGTTTGGGGTAGATTTGAGCTCAGGTCTTTCTGACTCCAGACCCTCTGCTCTCTCCATGCCCTACCTGCCTGCTTAACACTGTGGGAGGAGGGGAGCCTGTTACTGTTAAGATCAATATGCATTTCATCCCTGGAAGCTTTCAGGCCCTAATAGCTATTTTGCAACCTTGAGCAAACCATTTCCCTTTTCTGAGTGTCCTCATCTGCAAAGTGGGTATAAAATTCTGCCTTAGACACTGACTAATTGCATGACCCTGGGCAAGTCACTCACCTCCTTTTTGCCTAAGTTTCCTCGTCTATAAAATGGGGCAGATAATAGCATCTACCTCCCAGGGTTGTTGCGAGGATCAAATGAGACAATATTTGTCAAGTGCTTTGCAAACTTTAAAGCATTATAAAAATTCTAGTTGCTATTATTATTATCATCCTTTAGAAAAATATTGACTAATCGAGCAGATTGGCTCCGATTAAACTAACACAGAGGAGATCATCTATTTTGAGTTCCTTCTTCTCCCATACCTCGAAATCCCTCTTAAGCATCCTCTGACCAAGACCTCCACAACTTGACAGCAGGTAGGGACCAAAATTAAAATAGACTAAACTCTTTCAGAACACAGATGGCTTAGACTAGAGACAGACTGATGATGGTTGGTTGCCTTGGATCACGGGACAAACAGGAGAGAGTGCACAGTGCAACCCTACATTTTTCACAGCCCCTGAAATCCTTCGGTGGACTGGATGTAGTGCAGGTCTGCTCTAAAAAGAGGTCCAGACATGTGGCCAATTCTTTCAGCCAGTCATGAGAAGGTTCCTGTGTCAAGTGCCTTCATCCAATAGTCCCAATTCTGTAATCCTTCAGACTGATTAAAGATTTAAACTCTACTATCCACTCAAACTACCTTTTCACAGTTGAAGTTCTGGGTCTCATTTCCTTATCTCCTGTCACTCCCCAATGCCTTGCAAACTATCTTCAGAACTCACCACTTGCCTGAAAGTGCTCTCTTTAAGGTTACTAATGGTCTTTCTAAAAAAAAAAAAAAAAAAAAGGAAAGAATTTCAAAAGTTCAAACTTAAAAAATGCTAAATAAAATGATCAAAATGATCGTTTGTATATACATAGTAGAAGAGAAAAAGAGAATTATACATGAAACTGTAGATCCCTATTATATATAGCTTGCTTTTATTTTTAAAATATATAATCAGTTCAACATGCAACTTGAAAGAGTATCCTGCTTGTATGTGATTTTTTTTTGCCTTCTGTCTTCAATGCATTCAAAAATATTTCAATGGCCTTCTTTTCTTTTTTGGGATAGGGTGGGATATCCTTCCTTATATCTGCTTGTTCTTCCCTCAACAGGAAAAAAATAAAAATTAAAATCTTATTGTTGTCATTTGTTCTTGTTTTCAAAGGGGACCAGTGACATATATATTATATGTGCATATGTATACACACAAATGTGTATATATTATATGTGTACATAAAGTATGTGTATATTATTATATATGTATATATTATTATTATATATATATTTAAGCAAAACTCTTTCCTACAGAGGAAATGTACGTCTCATTTTTTATCTTGAGTTCATCACCTTTCTGTCATGAGCCAAGTAGCTTCAATATTAGTCTTCTATAATCCTGATTGGTCATCACATTGATCACAGTTCTCAGGTTTTTCAAAACTTTTTTCTTTATGATTTAAATGGGCAGCCCCTTCATTTCCGGTTTTTTATAGTAAGTTTTAAAAAAAAGCTGCTATAAATATTTTTGCATATTTTCTTTGGTCTCTTAGGGAGCACAAGACTGGTAGTGATATTGCTGGGTTGTACATAGTTTAGTGACTTTCTGTGCCACGTTCCAAATTGCTTTCCTGAATGGCTTTTACCAGCAATCCATTATTGGGCCTGTTTTCCCACAGCCCCTCCAACAACTGTTATTTTCCCTTTTTTTGGTCTTCTTTGCCTAACTGATCAGTGTAAGGAGGAACCTCAGAGCAGTTTGGTTTGCATTTTTCTAATTATGAGTGATTTAGAGCATTTTTTTCAGCTGGCTATTAATAGCTTGGATTTCTTCTTTTGGAAACTGCCTATTCATGTCTTTTGACCATTTATAAATCGAGGAATGAGAGCCAGTACTCTTTCCACTGGATAGTCAAGAGATGATTATCTCCTTAATTAAAAAGACCTCATCTACAGATGAATTCTTCCTTTCGACCCTAGGAGCCCTCAGTTTCAGAGTATCTCTATTTCTCCAGTTTAGATGCCCTCAGGCAGCGGGTACTTTGCCAACTCAGCATCCCCAGAAATTCCCTCATCACATAGCCTGGTGCCAGGCTAGAGGCTCTCTTCTTGTACTCCTCAGGTCTACAGGTACTTTTTGGATGTTGAGGCAGTAATGACTGCCCATGAGCAGTACTAATAGAGATGGGGAGATTAGCACTATTAAGGACAATACACGTTTCACCCCCTTTGCAATTTGCAAGACCTAAGTCTGCTTTGTAAACCTGGTCAAGTCACTCGATTTCCCCAAGCCTCATTTCCCTCATCAGTAAAATGGGGACGAAAATAGCTATGGTACTTACTTGACAGGGCTATTGTAAAGATAATTGAGATGACCTATGGAAACTCTTTCATAAACCTTTAAATACTATATAAATGGGTTACATTATTTTTACCACCATCATTATTTAGGGAAGAAAGACTTCTGTTTTCACAGCTTCTATCTCCTTACCACCTACTCGCTTCTTGAACCTCTAAAATCTGGCTTCTCTCCTCAGTATTAGGCTGATGCTGGTCTCTTCAAGTTCTCTGCCACGTTTCAAATTGCTTTCCTGAATGGCTTTTACCAGCAATCCATTATTGGGCCTGTTTTCCCACAGCTCCTCCAATAATTGTTATTTTCCCTTTTTTTTAGTCTTCTTTGCCAAACTGATCAGAGGAACCTCAGAGTAGTTTGGTTTGCATTTTTCTAATTATGAGTGATTTAGAGCATTTTTTTCAGCTGGTTATTAATAGCTTGGATTTCTTCTTTTGAAAACTTATTCATTGGCAAATCTGGTCACCTCTTCTTGGTCTTCACCTTCCCTGACCTCTCTGCAGAATTGGGCAATGTTGACTTGTTCCTTTTTTTTATATTCTTTCCTCCCTTAGCTCCTAAGACATATTCTTTATTGAAAAGCCCACCCACAGCAGCTCCCCAAAGTGGTCATCCAGCCTGTGTTTGAAGACTTGTCACAGTTTTGGCACCCTTCAAATCACTCTCTGTGGGCAACCATTTGTTGTACCTGGTTAAAACCTCTTACTTCAGCTGCCAACCCATATACCATTTTTATCATTCTATCCTTTCTTATGTTTGTTCTGCCCCCATTTATCCATCACTTGGGAGTTTTTACTTTTTTGACTATTTGCTGTGCCAGGCAAGACGTTGGCCATAGACTAGGAGACAATTTGGGTGCAAAAAAGCCCCTGCTGGAAAACAAAGTACTCATGCTTGAAATTCTGGAAGCATCTTTGCTTCTTCTCCCCCATTCACCTCCCATATCTAATCACTTGCCAGATCTTATGGCAGGCATCTAACTCCATAACTTCTTCCACATTTTTTCCTCTCACATTGCTACTGTCCTAATTTGTGCCCTCACTACTTTTCAGTAACTATTTTAATGGCCTGACTGCAGGATCTCCTCTGTGTGAGACCTTTTCATGGAGTCTATGAGGTCGAAACTATTTTTTATAATAATACTAAGACATTCAAAATTTTAATATGGTGAATATTGATAGCTATAACCTACGTAAAAAAAGATTTTGGGGAGAAGGTCTTCAATAATTTTTAAGAGTTGTAAAGGGGTCTTGAGACCAAAAAGTTTGAGAATCACCAGTCTATATCATGCTGTATCTTTGGTACTTAATAACTGAGAAAATGAGAAAGTCATGGAACACAAGGAAGACTTTTTGGAGAAAGGAGTTTTTATACTTAAGCTTGAAGTAGGGGTAGGATTTGCCTGAGAGTTTCTTTCCTCCCTCTATTTCTCCCCCACTGGAAATTTAGATTCTGTCCTTGCATCTCCTGGTTCAGAGAGGTGAGCTTTTGTCTTATTTTACCAAGGCTAAGGGCTTCTAGGACATCTGGGTTTTGACCACACTCTGTAGTCACACACTCAAGCACCTGTGCGCTATGGATTGAATAAGCACATGAAAGCAAGGTTTTATAAATGAATATTGGGAAGAAGACAAGAGAAGAGAGACTAATGGCAGATCTACAGGGCTCCTTCTAGCAATTCCTTCTGTGGCTGTTGTGGCATCCTAATTTTTAGGGGAGTCTGCTCTCTCACTCTACCCTCACTCTAGTAATCCTAACAGTAATTCTGATCTCTCAACAGCCATCCGCAAAAGGTACAACACAGGATCCTAGACGTTGGGGTGTAAAACCTTTTTGTATCTGTGGCAAAGTCTTATAATTTTATATACTGTCTGAATCAGAGGGATTGATATACTGTATAGGAAAGGTGTTTTTAATATTTGATATATTCCATGATACTTGATATATGATGCTTGATATGACATGATTTTCCTAATCTAATGAATATGTGTTGATTTCGGTAATGCTATGAAGTCTAAAGTGATCTTCTTGTTACAGCTGTATCTAAGAGGAAAGAGTTGCTAGTAGGTGAGGAAAAAATGAGCCATTTAAAAACAAGCAAACAAAAATCCAAACTTGAATTCAGAACACAAATCAGGTTTTAGCAGCAACTGGAAAACAGTACTGGGGAGCTTGTGCTCCCTAAGACTCTGTCACATATGTGATGCAGAAATAAAATTCTAGAGAAAAGCAACTCAAATGACTAGAGAAATACAAATGTAGGGAGGGAGAGTAAACATAAGAAGATCAACTCAGGATGTTAGTATTTGAGTATAACACGGTAGAAGGGAATGACTGTACTGTCTTTTCTTAGGGTCGCAAAGGAGATTATTGAGAAATCAATACCATCTTAGTGATTACCTTGTGCTAAAAAGGACAAAAGTACAAAGGAGTCCAGTGCTACTTTGAACAAAGAATGACAAAAAGATAACTTTGGTCCTTAGAAAAGACCCTATTTGTCAAGGAGTGTGACCTTGACCTCAGACTATTCTATTCTTCTTCCTTCCTTCCTGGTCAGATTAAGGGAATAGCCCTGAGACTCAAAAAGGAGTGGTCTGAGGGGCCTGAGGGCAAACATAGACAAGGCCTCCCACATTGACAGGGCAAGATCTCTCCAGAGCTAAGCATCCAGGGCTGGCATGACCATATATGAGGGAATCAGAGAATGGATTTAGAATTAATTACAGGCAGGGATTAGGGTCTGATACTATGTAGAATTTTTTCTATCTTTTCTTTCTTTTGTTTCCTATAAAATTCTGGGGTGAAAAACAAGAACAAAACCAATCCAATAACAAGTTTAAGGTGCCTCATGGTTGCACAGGCTTTACTTAAAAGGAATTGTGTTACTGGGTGCACAGTGCAGATCACAAGCCAGTTGTACATTCTTCTCCCATAAATCCTTCCTTGATGGACACAATCGCAGAGATAACCCCATTCTATGTTCCCTGAACATTAGTATCAACCAACAGAAAACAGGGAGATGTGCTCATCAAAGGTGTTTGCTGGGGTCATGGAAGATATCCTGGGCAGAATCCATATAGAAGAGGCATTTCCTTCACCTGGTGAGGTTCTTTACGTGTTCCTGCTTATAGATGAAACTGTGGTTGTTGACTACAGGGAGCTTCTTCAACAAGATTAACAGTAACTTTAAAAAGATTAATTTGAGGGGGGTGGAGCCAAGATGGCAGCGTAGCAGCAGCAACATATCGCAGCTCTCACATAGCCACCCCAAAATACCCATAAAATAGGACTCTAAACCAATCCTAGAACTCTAAAACGCACACAAACATACTTCCCACTAAAGTCAGCTCGGCTACGAAGAACCATATCAGCACTGCGAACTGAAACCAGCCTGGCCTGAAGCCGGGGCTGTGCCCTGGGGGCAGCTGGATGGGAGACTCTCAGGTGAGCGGATTAGTGGCAGCTGCGAGTGGGGATTGCGAAAGGGGGACATAAGCAGTCCGGTGAAAGGCCTTCAGAGCGGAAAAGCGAAAGGCAGAGGTTTTGCACCCGCCTCTGCATTGTAGCTTCCCACCCGCGGCCTGCAGATGGCAGGGGGACTGAGCAATTGTTCTCAGGCCAAGAGCTCTCGCGTTGAACGGCCTGGATCTGGATCGTGGTCTTGGGCCTCGGTTCTGGAGTCTTCACTATCCTGTCAGCTGGAAGTAAATAGGAAGAGTTCCCAGCCTCTTCCTGAGAGCTACGGCAGGCAGGAGGACCCCAGCAATTTGGGACAGAGCTTTTCCTTCTGGAAGCAGAGCCCCACAGAGATTTTTAAAAAAATCACAGACTGAACAACCATGAGTAAGAATAAGCATAAGAAGCAAAGTAAGAACAGCTCCCAAACCCTAGATTCCTT
>CM053587.1:106390860-106409281 GCA_028646515.1 Pseudochirops corinnae
TCCTATTCCATGGGTATTTGGGGGTGGCTATGTGAGAGCTGCGATATATTGCTGCTGCTACGCTGCCATCTTGGCTCCGCCCCCCTCAAAGATTTTTAAAATGTGTTTAAAAACAATATTTTTTTAGGGGTGGCTAGGTGGCGCAGTGAATAGAGCACTAGCCCTGGAGTCAGGAGAACCTGAGTTCAAATCCAACTTAAGACACTTAACACAAAACTAGCCGTGTGATCTTGGGCAAGTCATTTAACCCCAATTGCCCTAACTTGCCCCCTGCAAAAAAAAAAAAAACCCAATATTTTTTAAATTCTATAAATCCTTAATAATAAGAGAAATGTCAGCTAAATATCTGAGGTTTCATTATCATCATACCTAATATTTCTACAGCACTGTAAAGTTTGTAAAAAACCTTTTATATATATTAACTCATTTAATCCTCATGACAACCTGTTAGGTAGATACTCTTATAATCTCCGTTTTCCAGATGAGAAAACTGAGCCACGGACAGATTGAATGACCTGTCCAAGGTCAAAAAGCTAGTAAGTGTCTGAGACAGTATTTGAACTCAGTTCTCTCTGAATCCAGGTCTTGTCTGGAATGTGCTGTGCCACCTAGTCACACAAACCTATCAAATTGCCCAAAACGATGAGAAGGAAAAAAAAGAAATAGTATATTTTGGAGGGACTGAGGGAATATGAGCACACTGATACACTTTCGGAGTTCTGAGATGATCCAACCATTCTGGAAAAACAATTTCAAATTATGCATACATTGCCAAATTTGGTTAGTTTTTGTAATGCATAACTACTTTCTTTACAAGGTAGAGTTCAATGAAAGAAAAGGCAGAACACATCAGGAAATTTATGGTGTAAAAAAAGAGAATTTTAAAACTTGGTCTGAGATAGAGTTTAAATCTAGACCTTCCTGGTTCTGAGGCCAACTCTCTGGACACTGTGCCATAGCTGCCTGATGATGATGGAGGATGATGATGATGGTGATGATGATGATGATGATGATGATGAAATAGCATCTATACCACGAGTCAGCATTATATATGCTGGGAAGCTTTTCTTTAAAAATCAGCATAATAACTGCTTGGAACTCAGAAATTTGTTTAATGAATTTTAATTGTTTTTTACATGGGATTGGGGGGAATAAAATATTAATTTTTTAAAATCAGCATAAAGCCAGGATGTCTATTATCACCACTACTGTTTTATATAATGCCAGGAATGCTAGCTATAATAGTAAGTCAAGAAAAAAATCAAAGGAGTGAACACAGGCAAAGAAGAAACAAGAAATATCACTTTTTCCAGATGATGTTCATTAATCAACTAAAATTAAGTGAAGCAATAACTTCATTAAATTTTTGTTGTTCAGTTGTGTTTGAGTCTTGGGGTTTTTCTTGGCAGAGATACTGGAGTGGTCTGCCATTTCCCTCTCCAGCTCATTTTACAGATAATGCAGACAGGGTTAACTGACTTGCCCAGGGTCACACAGTTAGTGAGCATCTCAAGCCAGAGTTGAAGATGAATCTTTCTCATTTCAAGCCCAGTGCCCTATCCACTATGACCTAGCTACACCTTCATTAAAATAGCATGATATATTTGGGTCGGCTAGGTGGCCCAGTGAATAGAGCACCAGCCCTGGAATTAGGAGGACCTGAATTCAAATCCAGCCTCAGACACTTTAACACTTACTAGCTGTGTGACCTCGGGCAAGTCACTTAACCCCAATTGCCCTGCCTTCCCCTCTCCAAAAGCAAAAAAAAAAAAAAAAGCACCATATAAAATAAGCCCATATAAATCAGTAACATTTCTGTATAATACCCAACAAAGCCCAGTGTTGGGTTACAGAATGAGTAAAATAGTTGGAAGTCTACCTTCCAAGATAAACACAGGAAGTAAGTTTTTAAAAATACAAAACACTCCCTACAGAAAAAAAGGATAGACCTCAATAATGGGAAAACTATTTACTGTGCCTCAGTAGGTCCAGTCAATATGATAAAGATGACAATATTGTCTTAATTATTTTGCTTAGTGCTATACCAATCAAACCATAAAAGGTTTACGTTTTTAGAGCTAGAAAAAAAAAATGATGATATTCATCTGGAAAAACAAAAAGTCAAGCATTTCAAAGGAAATTATAAAAAAAAAAATGGGATGGAAAGAAGCCTAGCAGTACCACAGTCTTAAACTATATACTTAAAGTAGCAATCAGCAAAATGATCTGGTATTGGTTAAAAAATCAAGAAGCTAATTAGTGGAACAAATTATAAATACAAAATACAGAGAAGCAAATGAACACTGTGGCCTAGAATTCAGAATCCAAATATCCTAGCTATTGGGGTAAGAACCCATTATTCAACAAAAGCTGCTGAGAATATTGGAATGCGGCCTGGCAGAAACTGGGTTTAGATCAACATCTTACACCATAAACCAATATAAATTTCAAAGGCATTCAAAATTTAAATTTAAAGATAACTTCATTAACAAATTAGATAAGCAAGGAAGACATTTCCTTCTGAATTTTTGAATAAGGCAAAAATATACAATCAAAAAGGGCAAGGGAAGCATGTAGATATCACAAAAGATAAATTGGCAATTTTGATTACATAAAATTTAAAAGGTTTTACACAGAGAAAACCAAAGTTAAAATTAGAAAGAAAACAGTTAACTGGGGGAACAAAATCTTAGCAGCAAATTTGTCTGACAAAGGTTTCATTTCATAGATAGATAAATATACATATAGATAGACAGATAGATAGATCCATAGATAGAATATGGAATTGATTTAAATTTATAAGAATAAGAGGCAATTCCCCAATTGATGGATCAAATGGAAAAGGGGAAGGTGAAGGGGAAAGAAGGACAAGCATTTATTAAGCACTTAGGAGGTAGATATTCTTATTATCCCCATTTTACAGTTGAAGAAACTGAGGCAGACAAAGAAGTGAAGTGACTTGCCCAGGATCACACAGCTAGCAAATATCTAAGGCTACCTTTGAATATGGGTCTTCTTGACTCCAAACCAAGCACTCTGTCCACTGTTTCCACCTAGCTGCCAACAGTAACTTTAACTCTGACCACCATCTTCACTCGTACCCTGATAGAAACAGCCCAGGACCCTGAACCCAAGAGGCTGGCTAGAAATCCAGTATTCTTAACCATCACACTAGGAAGCAGCACCTGTGAAAGAGTAGCCTGGCAACTCCTCCAGCTGACACTATAGCCATATCTACTGAAGACACAGAAAAGGAAGTTCTTGTCCCCAAAGTCCTTAGAACTGTCAAATGGTTCAACATCAGAAAATAATATGACTTTATCAGTGGAAATGGTGAGTTGTATGTGGGAAATAACATCAATATGCCTCTATATGTCTACGGACTTTGAAGAGGAGGCAAAATGTTGTAGTGGGAAAAAACACTAGTCAAGTATCCCAGAGGAGTAGGTTTTACTCTAAATTCTTTCACTAAGTAACTGTGGGATCTTTGCGGAATCACTACTCTCTGGGCCTCAGTTTCCTCACCTATAATGTGAGGGTGCTCATATGTGTTCAGTGAAAGAGGAATAGTTCATAAGAAATTACTTATTTGTCTGTGTGTGTGTATGTGTGTGTGTGTGTGTGTGTGTGTGTGTGTGTATGTTCAACAGCTTGGGTATGTCTGAATAAATGGTGATAAATGAAGGTGAGAGAATGCTATTCCTCCATAAGAAATGGCAAATAGAAAGAATAAAAAGAAATCTAGGAAGACCTATCATAGGATGCGGGATGAAGAAAAGCAAAATCAGAATAACAAAATATACACTGACAACAAGTGTGAAAAAAAATAACAATTTTGTCAATAGAAGATGAAAAAGGAGGAGGAGGAGATAGAAGCGGAGGAAAAGGAGGAGGAAGAGGAAGAGAGAAGAGGAAAGCAGATGGAAGGAAGAAATCTGGAAGCAGACAAAATAATTTTGTTACTATCTTACTAAAGTGATTATCTGTCTTTTGAAATAAATTATAAATAATTGAGTTTAAGGGTTCACGTACAGTTTGTGGTTACGTGTATTTGAATCATTGCTTTTGTCTGTGGCAAACCTGAAGAACCCGACAGTCGATGGGGGCCAAAATTAAAACAGGTTAAACTTCTTCGGGCCACAGATAGCATTTTAGTGGCTCACTTTCCAAGTAAAGGTTTCATTAATGTTTAAACTATTTGGCAAATAAACCACATTTTTTAAAAAGGGAAATTTCAATTAATATCAATTCATTACATGTATTAAGTTTTTATTTATCATGAAATCACATTAATGTTAAAAAAAAGAATTACTTTACGAAGCAGGACAAGTTTTAAAACGTTTTTGAGGTCTTACTGTTTACCTTTAGCAACAACGGAAAACACGATGAAAAGATGACTCTGCCTCCTCTCAGAATAGAGCCAGACTGACGATGGTTGGTTGCTGCAGGTCATGTGACAAACAGTAGCGAATACCCAGCGACGACCCACCCGCCAAGCTACGTGATGGGCGCAGTAGTGACTAGTGGAAGGCGGATTAATGGAAGCATGGAGGACAAAGCACCCGTTATGTCTTTCCTTTCTTTTCCATCCTCTACACTTTTCGAGGGCCACCTGAAATCCTTTGGTGGGCTGTTGTGCAGGCCTAGTCTATGGTGACTGCGTTTAGGACAATCGAACCCCCAGAAGTGATTTTGTTACACTCATGGATCTCATAAAAAACGAAAGTTAGAAGGTGCAGCTGGAGAGCCTGGATTCAAGACCTGGCTCTACCATTTACTGTGTGATGTGACCCTGGGCTATTCACTCAACTTTTTGCAAAGGGATTCAGCTTATTCTCCTCGGCCCCAGAGGGCACGATTATCGGCAGCGGCAGATGGGCATGAGTTACAAGGAAGCAGATTTAGTTTCAGCGTAAGGAAACCCTCGCTAACAATCAGAGCCATCCAAAAATGGAAAAAAAGGTGCAACCTTGTGAAGAAGGAGATTGAAGACCTTCACTTGTGTCTTCAAGGAAAAGCCGGGTGACAACTTGTCAGTGCTAGTGTAAAGGACGTCCTCATTCACATATGGGTTGGATTCTGAGGTCCCTTTCAGCCCAGAGATCCAAGCATTCAAAAACTTCTTTGTCACACGCATCCTATTACATGCTTTCCTTAGCATATGAAGATACCACCACAGATAGATCACATGGGACCCTTCTGACAAGCAGCTGAAACCTCCTATATGTATTATCTCTCCTGATTAGAAGGTGAATTCTTTGAGAGCAGGAAAAATTTGACTTTTCTTTCTGCATTCTCCATGCTCAGAACCTAACAAGTGTATAATAAATATTGGGGTCTTTTTTTCCACTCATTTGTTCATGTGCTACAAACTGTCCCAGGAGTGATGTTGAGCTAGTTCCCCTCCTCTGGTCCAGTTCCTCTTAAGACCAATGAGATATATAAATGCTGGCACTATTTTTCTTCTGGGTTAAGCTAAATGGCCACGCTTATCTTTACTTCCTGCAAGGTACCACAGAGTTTGAGATGGCCATTTGGCTAGAGGTTGATAGCAATAGCATTGACCATAGTGCTTAAAGTTTGCCAAAGAACTTTACATATCTTATCTCAGTTGATCCTCAACCACTAACAACTCCGAGAGGTAGGAGCTCTCATTATCCCTCTTTTACAGCTGAGTAAACAGAGGTGGAGAGAGATAAAAAATTACTTTCCCAGAGTCACACAGCCAGTAAGTCGCTTTAGTGGGGTCCATGCGCAGGTCTTCCTCGAGCCAAGCCTAGAAGTTTATCCGCTGCTCTACATAGCTGGCTCAAGGCTTGTTTGCTAGAGACCTTTATCTTTGGCTGGAGGCTGTCTTTTATAGACTACATGACCCTCAGCTTCTACCATGGCTTCCATATTATCGAATGAGCTAATATTTGTAAGGCACTTAGCAAGGTACTTGACACACAGTAGGCATTTATTAAATGTTAGTTTCCTCCTCTCCCATAGTTATCTTCTCTTTCAATGAAAAGAAACAATGGACTGTGTTGTTGTTTCTGTGTTTCCTATAGGATCAGCACTAAGAAAATGGAATTAAGGTTTAATTAAGAAGAAAGGAGAGTCAGGATGCTTCTACTTTGGACAGTGTCACCTAGTGGCTGGATCATCATGTGTACCTTTTTTTTGGAGGGAAACCTCACAAAGCATGTGGGGAACAGCAGACATTAAATCAATCCATAGTTTTTTGAGGGCAGGATTATACATGAGTGGTGGTTTACTCTCATAGTTCTCAAGAGCAGTCATCTCTGTACGCTCAGCCTAAAAAGGGGCAAGGGAGAGGAGGAGAACCAAAGAGAGAAAAAATAATTGTTCTAAATTCACAGTTGAATACACAGACAAAAATCAGGGATTGTATTTCCCGGGGTAATGGGGTGTTTCATTTCAGTTTTTTCTTTCTTTTTAATTAAACGTTATTTTCCAAAAACCTGGATCCAGGGGATGAGATGATGGGCTCTTCAGGCTGCCAAGACAAACACTGGGGTTACCTACATTCTCCTCCCCCCCAAGCAGGAAAGGTTAGAGGGATAAAAAGCAGAGCTGTCCCCCAGGGAGCCATTTGCAACCAACAGGGCAGCTATTATTCCCTAGCACTTAGAGAATCCAGGAGACTTCAGGCAACCCAGGACCATTTCAGCTGTTGGGGGTGGAGGTAAGGCTTTGAAAGAATCCTGAGGCATTCTGATATGCTTCCAACAGTTAAAGTCAGCTAATGATGTTTCCAAAGAAAGGCCTTACTTCAATAGTGAACAGGAGTTCTTCAGCTATGGCCCTTTACTAAAAGAGACTATAGTGGACATTCCTTTCTTAGAGTGTTCTATCTTATTTCAAAATAAAAGTGTCCCATTAGAAATTAAGGGCTGGCAACAAGGCCTAGGGAAGGTGGCTTCATTATTTCCTGAAGAATCATTTGGGTGGCTTCATCTAGCTTCCCCCTAGTAAGTGCATGCATTTGTTTGGGGAAGGTTGGTCAGGACAGGGCCTCTTGCCTGTTCTATCCCTGACTGTCTGATCAGGAGCCCAACCTCTCCCTTCTGAACTGTAATTTACCTAGGGGTCTACCTCCCTCGTGGAGTTAAGGGATTCTTAATTAATGAATGTTTGTAAAGCATTTTTAGATCCACAGATGAAAGCAGCTGCTGGAGCAGCAGATATTAGAAAGGGGAGGTAGGGAGAGAAGGGGTCTGTTTATCCAGTTGCAATTCTGCACACAGCAGGGCTGGTGCCCACCACAAGGGAAGCTGTGATGTGGCTCACCCTCTGTTTCCACCAGAGAAAACTGCCCCCCTCCCCACAATCTCCCCTCTGGACTAGTCGGCAAGTGGAGGCAGCCCCAGACCCTGAGTGCTGACAGCTGTGTGGATCCAGAGACAGCCAGGGAGAGGGGAGAGCCCCAAAGCAGATGGGAAAACTAGCAAAAAGACTCGGGAACGTAAACTGCGAGATGATCAGAGGCAAGATAACCACAGCTAACAACCCAGGAGGTCAGCTGCGTGTCCAAATAAATCATGCCTCTGATGAAACTGTACAAATGATCTATCGGTAAATTCAGGGATCCAAAAAATAAATGGGAGCCAGGGCAGCAAGCCCTGGTTCTAGAGGACCAGTTTTATGTAGGTCAGAAGAGCTTGAGGGCAAAGAGGCTTCTGAGGATACTCTCTTGCTTACACCCGCCCCCGTTTTCCAACTGGGGAAGAGTGTGACCTAGCTCCCTTCTGATGATAAGTTTTTGTTCAAAAGGGGAAAAAAAGTAGAATCAGGCAAGCTTCTAGTTTCACAGAAAACCAGGTCAGAGCTGTGGGATGATAATTAGAAAAGACAATCTATTCTGACAGTCCCACTTGTGAGCTGGAGTTGAACAAGTTTACTCCAGGTACAGAAGATGATAATGCACAAGAGAATACAAACATAGAGCTTAGAGGCCCATTGCTGACCTCCCTGTAGAGCACCTGCTGCTGCTGAAAAGGGGCAAGAAAGGCTTCCAAGATTTACATCACTCTGTGTTGTCATTTGTTTTGAGGTCAAATAGGGAGTGGAAGCTTCCCTACCTTTCTGCAAAGAGGAACCATCCCCTTCCTTTCAAAACATCCATTGGCACTCGCCCGTGACTCCCTAGAAGGACTAGCCAACATTTCTTTACATTCGGTAAGCAAACAGTTGACAAGGGCAGACAAAACACCTTAGTCAAACAGTGAGGTAATAATACAGTGACCTGGGCTCATTCAGAGCTTTCCTCTCTTGTCTTGTGGAATGAATGCGTCATTCCTCTCTACACAGGGTCAAGGATTTGGTGAATTCAGAAACACTGTTCAATGACTTCTTGGCTGGTTGCTAAACATGAATCCAGGTTCCCAGGGCCTAGCTTGAGTTTGGGAAGGAAAGGAGTGGTCTGTTTCATGTCCTCAGAACATGCCTTGAGGATCAGTGGAGGATTGGATGTAGAGTCAGGGGACTTGGTTCAAATATTGCCTCTGTCACTTACTCCCTGTGTGGCCTGGGCCAAGTCATTTAACCTCTCTGAGCCTGTTTCCTCATCTGTAAAATGAGAAGTCTGGATCAGATGACCTCTAAGGTCACTCCTAGCTCCAGATTGATCTATGATCCTCATGGCTTTGTTTACAAGTTTCCCTCCCTTTCCCCCATCTCTATCTGACCCCTAGCATACTTCATAACCTAGCTGAAAGCTCCCATCTTTTGTGATGCCTTCCCCAACCTCTACGGCCCACCATGATTTCCCTCTTCTCTGACCACCTATGGTACCGATCATTTGGCCCTTGTATTCTCATTTTTAAAATCTTTGACTGGAAAAGGGTGATAGAGATCATCTGTTCTAACCTCCTACCCAATGCCAGAATTCCCTCTATGTTCCTCTAGGCTCTGGAGGAAGTAAATAAATATGTTTATTTATACATAAAATTCTATTTTATTTTATTTTTAATATATTTTATTTATTTATATAAAAGACATATATCATTATATAATATGTAATCATATAATTATTATATTTACATAAAAATAACTTAAATATGTAATAAATAAATTTTAAATGTGTTAATTAAATAAAACTTCAAGTGACAAGGATCCTACTAATTTATGAATAGCCCATGCTGTTGCTGGACAGTTATAATTATTAGAAAGTCTTTTCTTATAATCAAAGTCAGTCTCCCGAACTGTAACGTCCACCCATTGGTCCTAATCCTCCCCTCTACAACTGCATAGTATCTCTTCCTCTTTAACATGAGGGCTCTTCATTAAGACTGTGATAGTGTTCCAGACCTACCCCTTTAATCTTTTCTTCTCCAGGCTAAATGCTGCCAATTCTTCCAGCTGTTCTGCTTATCTTCTTTTTGTATGTATATGGTTTGTTTTCACATTGAAACTGTAAATTCCTAGGGAGCAACAACTGAATAAGAAGAGGAAAGAATCTTACTATCACTTACTTAATACTCATTGATTGGTTGGATCTGCAGCTAGATGAGTGGGGCTCACATAATGTAATAATTTTTGCCTCTTCTACCTCAGTCACCTTGGACATGTCACTTAATTTTTCTAAGCCTTGGTTTCCTCATCTGTAAAATGAGGGGGTCAGACTCACTAACCTCTAAGTTCTCTTCAACCTCTAAATCCATGATGTTGTGTCCTGTATAACAATGTTGGCTACATTTTTTTTTATCCCTTACAACCTAGCACAGGGCTGGGTCAGAATAGGCCTTCAGTAAATGTATTGTGTTTGACTAAATCTCCATCTACCTACCATCTTTTCCTCCCCCCAGGTACAAGGAGAGGCTACCCCTCATCTTTTTAATTTTTACTTTTAGCCCAATTCATCTAATTGACCCCATCCCAGGCCCCTCCAATGAGACCATAAGGTATTCTGGGTATTGGCTAACAAGACCCACCTTAATGCACAGCTGCATTAAGTAAGGAAAACAGGAAGCAGTGTTACAGCTGAGGGGAGGAAAAGTTATAAATCAAAGAAGACAGTGAGGTTGCTCCATCTGGATGTATTGCCCTGAGTAGCCTCCATCATATGGGGAGGTGGCCAGTATCTAGGGCTTTTGGGGAATGCTCCCTGGGCCAACCAGGTGCACTGAGAGTTTGTGTTGGGTCAGAGATGTGTCTCGGTTTTTCTTCCTACTGTGTCATCTCCTTCCCTTCTGCTGACAAGTCATTTAAAAAACTTGCCCTGCCTTTGAAATGCAAATCAAACAGAGGGCCTAGGACTGCACAGTTTCCAAGTTGCCCATTAACCAGGACGGAAAGGGTGGTGTAGCAAAAACAAACATAGGCTCAGGTTCAAGTCTGAACCATAGACCGTGTTGAAAGCTCTTGAGTGGAAGGCTCCTTCCCCATTCCTCTTGCCCCCAGAACCTCCAAGGTGAGATTTTCCATGTTTCCAGACCTCCACAGGAACTACTCCAAAAAGATCTGAACTTTTATTTCCTTAGAAGACTTTGACAGATACCAAATGTCAAACCACTCTTGGGAGGGCAGTCATTTCTGGTGAGCATTTAGAAATAGACTTTTACTTGAGCAACTGAGGTCTTAAGATGGATCTACGCACATCTGAAAAGTTCAGAACCTTGGGGCTCAATATCACATGTTTATCTTCTGCCTTTTACCTATGACAGTGGCTATACCATTAGCACAGACCTGTCAGAGAATGAGGGAGGACAGTGTGTCATATCATCTATCATGATATAATACAAACAAAAGACAACCTTTGTTGTCTTGGCTATACAGCACAATAATCAGAGATGAAAAAATTTTATACCAAGAACAAGTAGGATGAGTTGTTCCCTGGGCAAACACCAAGAGGAACACCTTCAGTTGGAAGTGAGGAGAGGATTGCCCTGTGGGGAGATGAGGTAGGGGAATGGAAACTCCAGGACACCAGCAATGAGGTAATCGCTGGGGAGATGATACGTTTCAGAAAAAGCAATGTGAGATGAGGAACATCCTTCAGTTTATCATCTGGTAGCTTCCTAACTTAACTAATTATTCTTGCTAAATAATTGCTAAACTCTGATACTTCTAGGATTACATGCCTTCTTGGGACTCTTTAAATTCAATGCCAGGGAACAAAATCTTATGCTCTTCCCCAGTTAGATTTGCCTAGGAAGAGCCCCATACCCACAATACAAATTTTTTTTAAAAATCTAAAGCCCAAATGGATTGAATGACTTGCCCAAAGGTATAGTAACAGAACTAGGAGAGTAAAGTCTAATTCTCATTAAGATGATAGTGGGAAAAGTTAGGGGAGCTCTGCTCTCCCAAATATACTCCAACAGTAACCTAAAAAAAGGTCACCAGGTCAAAAAAGAAAAGGAAATCCAAAGAGAAACATCAGTAATCTACTTCAATCTGGCCAGGGTTGCACAAAAATACAGCTAGAAGCCAAAAAGTCCTAGAAGAGGGACCCCACAAGTTCAAGTGAATGATCAGGAAACCTCTGGTAGCACCCTGAGCAGAAATACAGCAAAGGCAATGGAAGACCATGGCAACATCTCTAACCTCTAACTAGATAAACCTTAGGAGGAGCTGGAGGTTATGGAAACATCCTGACAAGGACAGCCAAACTCTAACAGGAGACACTGAAACCTGCCAACATTCTAAGCCTACACCCAACAAGCAGAGGGAATACCAGTAGTGGGAACCCAGAAAGTCAAAGTCATGTACAAGCAGATCCTGACCCCACCCAGGCAAACTTGTAGACGGGAGAAGAGCCTGGACCAAACACAAAGTGCAAAATCAGGAACTGAGGCTGGATATATGAGTGTATATATTATTATTATTATATAATATTAGGGGTCAAGTGATGCCCAAAAGAAAATGCAGAATAGGAAAAGAAAGAGATCAGCTACAGGATTGCAAGAGTACCTGGAAGAAGTAAAGTAAGAGATTTTAAAATGTTAAATAAATACTCTAAATGAAAAAAAAATATGAAGGATAAAAATAGCTTAGAACAGAATGTAAAAAACCTTACCCAAACAGCAGACTCCTGAAAAATTAAAATAAACTTAACAGACATCAATGACTTCATGAGACAGCAAGAAATATTAGAACACAATAAAAATATTTTTAAAATTGAAGAAAAATGTAAGTTATCTCCTATCAAAAAGAACTGACCTGGAAAACTTGTAGAGAGATCATTTAAGACTCACCAGATTCCAGGAAAACCATGACCAAAGAAATGCATAATTTCAAGAAATCATAAATGAAAACTGCCCCTATTTATTTGAACCAGATGGTAAAATGAAAACTTTAAGAATTCACTAGTCACCTCTTGAAAAAAAACTCAAAATGAAAGTCCTAAGAATGCCATCTCCAAAAACCAGAGCTTCTAGATTTAAAAAAAAAAAAATACTGTTAATTAGTCAGAAAAGAAAGTTTATTTCCAATGAACCACTATCAAGATCACACAAGATTTTGTAGCAACAAGCATAAAGAAGAGAAAATCTAGTGATACAATAATCCAAAGACAAAAGATAAAAGCTAACAACCAATAATAATATTATTGCTCATTATTTAAAACTGAATATAATTCTACATGGGGGAAAAATATACCTTTAATGGTGTAAAGAACTTTCAAGCATTCCTGATGAAAAGATCAGGACTAAGTAGAAGATCAGAACTAAGTAGAAACTTTGAAGTGACAATAAAGGAGACAAAATTGTCTCCTTAGAAAGCAAAGGACTAGAAATTAAAGGGGCATTCATCAATTGGGAGATGACTGAATAAATTATAAAATATTAATGTAATGAAATATTATTTCACTGTAAGAAATGTTGAAAGGGATGAATTCAGAGAAATATGAAAAGTCAAATGAACTGAACTAGGAGAACAACTTATACAATGACTTTAACAATGTAATGAAAAACAACTTTGAAAGACTTAAGAACTTTGATCAATGAAACAACCACTTTTTGTTCATCTTTCATTTTTCTAAGAGAACCAATGACATTACGGGATGATGTCTTGACTTGCATATGAATTGGATTTAAAGGAGGCAGAGATGTGCAAGGTCATCAGCCTCACTCTCCCTTCCATTCAAATTCAGTGGCAAAACAAAAGTCAAGATAACTGTCAATGGCTTGGGATGCAGAGGATGACCTTGGCTTCTTCTATGTCTAGCCAAATTCTAAGTGCTCCACAGCTCCCACTCCAACCATCTTCTTGGCCATTGGGACAAATTGTTCTCATCTGCCCATTGCACCTGAGAAAGTCTTCACATGCTTGAGATAGGCACCCCTTAATCACTGAAGTTTATAGTTGGTCAGTTACTCTCAACCTGTTTTAACCTGTCTGCCACGATGGTTTGCCAGAATGTGGTACTGTGCATGAGAAAGCTTCTTGGAGCCACAGGTGAGCATTTTATCTTATATGTCACCCAGCTGCCTAATTTAGAAAACAAATAAAGGGAATGCTGTCACATTGTAAGAGATGCTGAATATGGCAAAATCAGAGAAACTTATGAAGACTTATAAACTGATGCAGAGTAAAAAAAAAAAGCAAAACTAGAACAATTTACTAGAACAACAGCCACAATAAAGTAAAGCAGCAATTCTCAAACTTTTTGGCCTCAAGACCCCTTTACACTCCTAGAATTATTAAGGATCCACTCCCAAAAAGCTTTGGTTTGTGTGAGTTAAATCTATATTTACCGAAATAGAAATTAAGACATCTTAATATTATTATGATAGATTTTTGCCCTGCCAACCGCCTGAGAGGGTCTCAGTAATCCTTAGGAGTCTCCCTAAGACCATGCTTTGAGACCCACTTTTATAAAAGAAAACAACTTGAAAGGGCTTCAAAAAACTGATCAAAAAAGTGACCAATTATGCTTTAGGAGAGTAATGATGAAACGTATTTCCCACCTATGATTGGAAAGATGATTGACTGGAGGTGCTGAATGAGACATATTTTCAGACACAGAAAATGTGTTGATTTGTTTTGCTTGATTGTACTTCTCTGCTATACAGATGGACTTCTTTTTGGGAATAGGGGAGATACAAATGATAATGATAATGATGGAGATGCAAACAAGTTTTTAAAGAAATAAAACATTAAAATACACAGAAAACAAAAACAAGTCCAGAAGGCACACAAACAGAAGAGTTTTGTTACTATATTGTTAAATTTAATATATATGTCCAAAAAAACTATAAGAAGTTCATGGTTTCTTACACCTTGAACTTGTTACAATTCTTCTCTTGTTACTGAACTTCTCTTTTTTATTCCTTGTATGTTGAAATGTTTGTGTTTGTTGATGATTGTTGAGATCATAATAAAAAAGGAAGAAAGGGAGAAGAAAAACAAATGAGAGATTGATGATTCGCACTACAGAAATATTCTTCCCTTTCCCATGAAAAGTATCCAAGGATTCCCCATAGTATTTGATATAATACTATATATTAAATAATATTAATATTATTAATTATGATATATTAGGAAAATTAAATATTTATATATTAGTATAAAATTATTTATTGTTAAATAATATTAATATTAAATAATATAATGCCAGCTCTTCTGATAAATTTAATATACCATTCAATTTACAAATTTTCTGTTCCTGCACTTTTCAGAAACACATTGGGTAAGGAAGGTAGACTTTTATTTTCATATAGGAATAATTTATTATTAAAGCATTTACTAAAGACATTTCTAGTAGCTTTTTTGTGTTTAAAAATATCTTACTGATATGCTTGGTTCCTAAATTCTTCCTGAAGATGCAAGCTCAATTACATCTCCCTGGCAGATATCCTCAGAATGACAGCGTTCAAGCCAGGAACTGAGACCAAGATTTCCCTCAGGTCAAGAACTTACAACCCCTTTGTCTACATATCTGGGTACCTCCCAGAAGTAGGATAGGCTTTTAGAACACTGGGAAACCCTCTCCAGAAAGACACTGTAGGACGGATTTTCCCTGTGTGATTCTAATTTTTAAGTGTTCCTGTATTTGTTTCTCAGCTTTTTTTTTTTTTTTTAACTACCTTATTCTCTTTTCAGGTCCTAGGGTCCACCCACATAAAGATCATCTCATTTTACCTCCTCATTTACTGAGAGGGAACAACTTTAATTTGACCCATTAATGATGAGTACAGGAACTCAGGAGGGACCCTGGTACATCAGCAGTTACTTAGAGCATAAACACATTATGCTCCAGCTGGTAAACTGGTCTGTTGCTAATTGTGCTGTACCTGAGAATGTGTTACAAACAATTAAGCCAGAGGAGTGCTAGGCCTCTAGCAAATGTTGTCTCTTGTTGGTTGACTTTGTATAACTTTTCTATTTTGCAAATATTTGGAAACTGCATCTTTACACTTTATAATTTCTCTTTCACTCGTATCTTTCTCTCTCTTGCTCTCTCTCCCCCTTTCTCTCTTTCTCTCTAGCTTTCTCTCTCTCTGTCACACACATACACACACACACACACACACACAGTCCAATTCAACAAATATTTAATAAGCCATATGCAAAGCAAGAGAAAAAGCTTAGTTCAAGACTAACCTTCTTGCTGTCCCACCAGACTGTATTTCCTCTCTAGTTATTGTCCTATCTCCTATTTGCAGCCAAATTCCTGGGAAAAGCTGTCTATGCTGGTTGTTTTTACTTCTTTCTCCTGCACCCTTCACAATCTGGTCTTCAGCTTCTTCTCTCAATTAAAACTGCTTTCTCCAAAATTAGCAATGCTTTCTTGTCAAACCAGGTACATCTTTCTCCATCCTAATGCTTCTTAATATCTCTGCAGTGTCATATTCTGCTGATCACCCTGTCTACCTGGATATTCTCTCCCCTGAGTTTTCGTGGTGCTACTCTCTTTTGGTTCTCCTACTTTTATTGATTCACCACTGATATCCTATCTCCCAATGCATCCTGGGCCATCTCCAATCATCCTGATGAATATCTGGTTACTGGACCCAAATGGCTTCAGAGGAGATAATGAGGCTGGTGACCTTGCCCAGCCCTCTCTCACTTAAATCCAAGTCAACTGCAAGTCATGTCATCATCTCCCTCCCTGATGCTGTGGCCCTCTTTGAGAACAAAGGACACACACACAACAATGGATGTTCCTAAAAGCTTTGTCCTACTTTTGTCTTCTTTTTCTCTCTCTCTCTCCCTAAATTCTCTAAGTTCATGATCTCATCATCTTCCATGAATTTAAGTATAATCTCTATACAAGATGACTCCCAGATCTACATACCCAGTTCTAGTCTCTCTCCTGAGCTCCAGTAATACATCTCCAAATTTCTATTGAACATTTTAAATTGGATTCCTTGTAGGTATCTCAAATTCAACAAGTTTTAACTTGTTGTTTAAAACTCACTATATTTCCCCCAAAACCCAAACCTTCTCTGACCTTCCCTATGTCTGTCTCGGAGAGGACTTCTTAAACTTTTTCCACTCTCAACCCCTTCAGCACTTTTTAAACTGTGGATCTCGAACCTGGAACACCCTTCACAACCTCAGTATGATCATTGAACCCTTACTCTTTCTTGCCTTATAAGCCTTTACCAATTTCTCTTAAATCTAGTGCCTTCACTTTGTTGTTTGTTCCCATTTTATACTATATATAGTTTATTGGTATAGAGTCGTTTATCTATTATTTCTTTCACTTGATTGTTTGGTCTTTTATCTTTCTTTGTATTCCCAGCACTTAGCGCAGTGCTAGGCGCATAGTAGATACTTAATAAAGTTTATTAACTGACTGTAACTGACTAATCAGTTCCCCAGATCTTTTTCATACCTACACAACTTATCTCACATTTATATTCTTCTCTACTTCCATGGCTACCATCCTAGGTCAGTCTCTTATCACCTCTCATCTCGATGACTATGATAACCTCTTAATTGATCCACCTTCTCAGGTCTCTCCCCCTCCAACATATACTCGAATATCTGTCAAAGTGATTTACCTTAAGTGCAACACTATCTCATTTGCCTAATCACTAAACTCCATTGGCTCCCCATTGAACATAGTATCAAATATAAACTCTTTTGTTTGCAAGATCTACCTTTCCAATCTTATTACTCCCTCTTCTCTACTTCGTAGTCCAAAGAGACTGGCTTTCTTACTGTTTCTCTATCTCCTTTTTTCACCCTATCCCTGGAATGCACTTTCTTAACCACTACCTCTTAGAATCTCTTATTTCCTTCAAAGTTCATTTTAAGTAACACCTACATAAAGTCTTTCTTGATATCCCCAGTTGCTAAGGACCTACACACACACACACACACACACACACACACACACACGCTGGTATTTAGTATTTATATATTTTATATATACTTACATATGTGTATTGTCTCCCCAACAGCATGTACACTCCTTGAGAGCGGGGCCTTTGTATACCCAGTGTCTAGTGCAGAGACTGACACAACATAGGCATGTAAAGTTTTGTCAATTGATTGATTGACATACTCTAGCTCTGTGAGAGTGAATGAGACATTTAACTTTTAAGTGTCCCCCGGCAACTCTCTTTTTTGCATTTGGTTGTGAGGTTTTATGACCTAATGCATGGTTAATTTTTGCAAAGGTGCCATGTACATTTAATAAGGAGGTATATTCTTTTCTATTCCCATTCAGTTTTCTTCAGAGATCAATCATATCTAACTTTTCCAAGATTCTATTCATCTCTTTGACTTCTTTCTTACTTATTTAATAGTTAGATTTATCTAGCTCTGAGAGGGGAAAATTGGAGTCCCTGACTGGAATAGTTCTACTGTCTATTTCCTCCTGTTATTCATTGAATTTTTCTTTTAAGAATTTGGATGCTTACCATTTGACAAAAATATGTTTAGTATTGAGATTGTGTCATTATCCATGGTGCCTTTTAGCAAGATGTAGTAGTCTTCTTGCTTATCCTTTTAATGAGGTCTAGTTTTTAATTTTTGTGTAGTCTGAGATCATGATTGTTGCTCTTTCCTTTTTTACTTCAGCTGAAGTTTAATAAATTCTGCTCCAGCACCTTATTTTAAGTCTATGTGCATCTCTGATTCAAGTGTGTTTCTTGTAAACAACACAATGTTGAAATTGTGGTTTGTCAGCCATTCTGTCATCTGCTTCCATTTTATGTGTGAATTTATCCTGTTCACATTCACAATTATTATTACTAACTGTGCATTCCCCTCCATCCTATTTTCTTCTGTTTACCTTTTTCTCTCACTTCTTATCCTCTCCTTCCTCTAAAGTCTGTTTTACTTCCGACCAGTATCTTCTTTTATCTGCCCTTGCTTTTATTACACACTTCCATTCCCTTATCCTCTTCCTTCCTACTTCCCTGTTGGGTAAGATAGATTCCTATTACCAATTGAGTAAGTATATAAGTTTTCCCACTTTAAAGCAATTGAGATATGAGTGTGGTTTAAGTGTTGCCCA
>CM053587.1:106416211-106427602 GCA_028646515.1 Pseudochirops corinnae
AGATACACAGGCACTGTGGTCGGGAGATCCATCCTGCCCTACTGAGAAGTGACATAGGAGAGAATAGACTGGGGGAGGGGGGACACACTGGGTTGGCTGTTTTGGGGCGGTGGGTAGGGGGAAGAGGGGGAGAAAATATGTTACTCAAAATCTTGTGGAAATGAATGATGCAAACTATAATAAAATTAAAAAAAAATTAGAACTAAAAATCTTTGAGTTCCAAATTCTCTCCCTCCCTCCAGCCCTTCCTCTACTCATTGAGAAGGCAGCCAATATGATATCCTTTTCATATGTTTTTTGATAGTTTGTATCTTTTCTTTTGAAAACCATTTCTTTCTTTTTTTTTTTTTTTTTTTTTTTTTACATGAAGCATGAAGCATGGTCCTATATGGGACATTTTAAAAGCCTCAGTACAATTTTCAGTTTGATTAAGGTTTAAAGATTTATTTGTGAGAATTCAAGTTGGGGACCTTCTGGATGTGTAATTAGAGATTTAGTCACAATATAAGAAACCTGAAAGAGACCTATCATTCATCAACTTGGAATGGTAGCAAAGATTTGAAACTCTGCTCTTCCTTCCATGCCATGTCCTTTATCATCTGAATCTATGAATAATTTTCTATCATCTTCATTAGCAAACCCTTTTTGCCAAATACACTATTGTATGTAGCACTGAACAAAGAGGGTAAACTGGCACGGTTTCTGCCTTTTTGCAGCTGACTTTACATATACAGACAACTGGAAAGTACATTTTTACTTGGATATTTTCCAAAAGGAGCTATGGATTATTTTAAACTTGTGTTTCCTTTACCTGAGAATTTGGACTCTGATGCGATCACCAGGAAAGAAAAATATTTTTTAAATGTTAAAGTTGTTCTTGATGTTTTTTCACCTCCTAGTGCTCAAGAGTTAAAAAAAACACCGCCAAACATTGTCTATACCCTAACAGGCTACGTGTGTGCTTTTATAGTTTGTTACAGTTTGCATTTGTTTAACCCTTCTGAAGAGGTTAGACTTGGTTTTATTCAAGCCTCATAAAAGTGTCTAGGATTGAGGACTGAATTTTTAAATGTACTTTCCGATAAGTTATTTAACTGGAACCCTGCTACCACCCTCAAGTTTTTCCTTAAGCACATAAATGACCATGTTACTCCTCTACTCACTAAATTCCTGTGGCTCCCTATTGTCTTTGGGATAAGATATGAACCTCTTTTGTTTGGAATTTAATGTCCTTCACAACATGGCTCCAATCCACCTTGATGGCCTCATCCATCAAGGCCTTCCTGCACTCTGATCTAGCCAAAATGGCCTTCTCTCTCTTATTCACTCATGATACTCCATCTCTATACTGTGCCAGGCTGTCTGTCCTCTGTACCTGGAATGCACTCCTTCCTCATTTCTGCATCAGAGAAGAGCTTTCTTCCTTTGAGCACTAATGCCTTTTGTGATTCTTTCAAGTGTTACTTTTCTCCTTCTTAAATAACCTTACATTTGTGTTTTTTTAATATAATATACAAATATATTTCTGTTTATTCTGCATATATATATATACATACACACAGTGTGCTAAGATTATAGCACAGTGCATTGTACACAGCAGGTATTTAATAAATGCGTCTTCCTTCCTTTCCAGTGAAATCACAGGTCCAGTCTTATCCATATCCCTTTCTCTATTATCCATACCTTACTTTCTGTGATTACATAAACTAGTTGACAAGTTACAGAAAGGAGGGGTTAAACTGAACTCCATTCCAAGAACAGGAAAGTAAAGAGTGTGTGTGTGTGTGTGTGTGTGTGTGTGTGTGTGTGTGTGTGTGTGTAAGGAATGGAGGGAAAAAGGAGAATGGGTAGAGGGAGAAAACAACTCTAAGATGCAGAACAAAGTTATTTTCCTTTGGGTAAAGAACAGACCTGATAGTGAATGGGGAGTCAACTTGGCATTTGGGTGGCAAAGCGGATGGAGTGTGGGGACTTGGGAGTCAGGAAGACTCAGGAACTTCTTAGCTGTGTGACCTGGGCAAGTCATTTCACTTTTACTTCCAGCCTCAGTTTCCCCCTGTAAAATGGGATGTTAGTAGCACCTACCTCCTAAGGTTACAGTATGGATAAACTGGGCTAAAAATGTGTGCGTGCGTGTGTGCATATGTGTGTGTGTATATTATAGAAAGTAAGATACATATGTATATGTATGTGTGCATGTATATATGTATGTATATGTGCACATGCACACACATACACACATACACACACACATTGAATCTTCCCCCTTGCAGTGTAAACTCTTTATAAGAAGGGAATTATTTCAGGCATGGTCTGTGTATGCCAAGCATGCAGCATAGTGCCTGGCATGGAGAAAACATTTAAATAAATACTTGGTTGATTGAACCACATACATCAGATAAGTCAGTTTCTTCATTGACATAAAAGAAATAAGTGACTTGCCCGCAATCACACAGCATGTCAGTTGCAGAGCCAGGACCAGAACTAGGTCTGTTCCTTCTCCCTCTGTCTCAGGCCCTCCTTTCTTAGCTATTGTCCAGCTGTCTCTTTGCAATCGTCTCTAACTATATAAATTGTAAGGATGAATGTTGGTGAATGATTCCCACCAACTTAGCCAGCCCTGGGTAGCCATTAGCTCTAATTCAAGTTGAAAATATGCAGAACTCATTACCTCCCAAGAGGTAGTAGGCAGGAGATATATAGGCATTCACAAAGAGTTTAGAAAGATTTATGAAGGGCAGAGTAAGAAACATGTACTAAGGGAAGATAGGCTACACTTAGCCTTTAGGGCTGAGTTCAGGAAGGACAATCACATGCCCTTTGGGGGCATGCCCCTGGAGCCTCTGCCGGCAATAGAGTCCTAGGGTAGGTCTCTCTGACCCTCTGTAGTGATACCTATGTTTCTTGTGGGTTATAAACTCTGACATGGGTGGGTATGGCAAATCAACTCAATGGAGCCTAAACTTTGATTCTCCATGGGATTGATCTGACCTCAGTTCATTGCACATGTGGGTGCACACACACGGACACACAGACATAGAGACAGACAGAAAGACAGACAGACACACACACACACACACACACGACTTGAGGAAGATGGGGGGAAGGACCCAGAATGCATCTTTGTCTTTTCCTGCCTTCTCTTTATCTGTCAGCTTTAGGATTTGGAAAAAGTGGATGAAGGAAAAGGAGGAAGGTTAGAAAAAGAAGTTGAAGGGAAAAGAAGGGTAGAGGAAATCAGAAAGGGTGCTCTGAGGTTTCTACTTTCATGTAGCATTATTCCCTGGAGTTTTACTCACTCGACAATGAACTATGAGGGAAGTTTTGTCCATGTAGGAGGCCAACAATAAAAGAAATGTATGCTAAGGTTTCCCTGCCTTTAGGTGACACAGAACCACTTACAGAGGATCTCAAACTCTCCAGTTCTTTGGATTGACTGTCTCTTAAGTTCTTCTCCTCTCTTTCTCCGTGCGGAGATTGCCAGGGAGGTCAGAGTTATGCCAATTTTGTGTGTGTAAGGATAGATGTATATGTATATATTTACCTATATGTTTATATATATATACATACCTATAATATACATATACACACAAACATACATGTATATATATGCTCATATACACACATACACATATACACCTATGTCTGTCTTTACAATTCCCAAATACTAGAATAGCTCCATGGAGTTTGGCATTAGGATCCAATGCTCCCTATTCTTGTTGACTGGGTGTCTGTGTGATGCTGTATTTCTTAATCCCCCCATGCTATACAAATGAAGGTTTACCTGTGCAGTGTAACCTGTCAACTAGTTTACATAACCACAGAAAGTAAGGTGCAGATAACAGAGAAAGGGATGTGGATAAGACTGGACCTGTGATTTCACTGGAAAGGAAAGAAGCATCTATTAAATACTTACTGTGTACAAATATTATCTCCTGTGATCCCACAACAACCCTAAGAGATAGGTGTTATTATATGTCCTCGTTTTGCAGTTGAGGAAACCAAGGGAGATAGAGGATAAAGGATAAGTGATCTCTCAGGCACTGGAGTTTATTGATTGGGCTGAATCTGTTCTTTCAGGAAAATCATTTTGTTGTCTGAATGAAAGAAGGGAACTTCTGGATGAGGAAATTCCCTCCATCAGTGCAGGTCAGTACCTTTTCTACAATTTATAATCTTAAGGAGTTGCCCTAAAAAATTGATGCCAAACAGCTGTATGTGTCAGAGGTGGTACTTGAACCTGCATCTTCCTCATTCTGAGGCCAGCTTTCTATCCATTATGCCACACTGTCTCTCTAAAAAAAAGAGTAGCCTGGTATTAATATAGTAACGAAGTTCAAAAACATGTCTATATCCTATTTTCTATATATACTATATACTGTTTTCCCTTTACAAAGTGTGAAAAAACTCTGACTAAAAGGGAGGGGAGCCATCTATTTTCCAGGTAAAGATTGGCTACATCCTAGACAGCCCTTAAAAGACAAACCGACCATCCCTAAGTCATTTTGAGAGAGGTACCATTGAGGTATATCTAGCAAGAAACCAATCCATACACTCTCCATGGATACATAGACTCATAGAAGAACAACATTCAAGACAGGGAGCAGTTTCAAAGAGCATGAACTCTGTCACTAGAGAAGACACAATAAGTCCCAGCAATTGAGCTTTGACCTTCAGGGAAGAGGTGACCTGGAGAGCCCAGCTGAGCTACCTTCCCAGCAGTGCAGTTGTGTGTGTGGAAACAGTATGGTGACACCATGAGAAGAGAAAGGACCCTAATGTCCTCCAGTACATCAGATCCAGTGTTTTCCCTTTGTATGTGATTCACTAATAGTGTGCTCTAAGTTTGTGCCCACTCTTCTCACTGGTACTTTGGGACAATTCTCCTCTTTTTATTGGGGGTAGGGCTGTGTTTTGTCATTATCATCTTTACTCCATTAGTAAATACTATTACTTTGAGCTAACCATATATCCTGACTATGGAATGTAAGTTTGCTAGTGGGGGCTCATGAGCCATAGTTTTAGGGGGTGAAAATGGATAGATTGCCTTGGAATGGAGTTAGCAGTCATCCCTCCCTCTCCCATCCCAGGAGCCTAATACATGAGTGAAAGTTGTAGTTAGAGGAGACCCCAAGTAGGTACTACATCTGAAGGGGCAATCTGTTCTCTCCAAAGAACCATACCTCAAGAATTGAGACATTCCCTTGCTTAATCATAAAATACATTTTCACATATCCTCAGTCTTCATAAGCTGTATCACTAACAAATCATTCTTTTTCTTTTTGGTACAATCTCTATCCTCTGCACACATAAATTTTACTCTTAATATATTCTGTCACAAATGCCAGAAGTTAGCTTCCCACCACGCCTACTGTACAAATTACCAACATCAGAAGACTGTTTTAATACTTTCTTATGGCCCTATTAAAAAAACAGTCACAGCTATGAGCCCTCTTCATAGCAATGGAGCTGCGTTTCAGGTTGAGTCCATAAAATCTAATATAAAGTAGCTAAGAACCTAATTTTAAAGAAAAGACTTACATACCTTAAACAATTAGAAGTCAACTTTGAAACAATTAAAGGACAACAAAAAAAACCATAAACAAGTGCCAAAAATGTGTGGTAGGATTGTTTTAAGAGCCATGGAAAACTGGCAGTGAGAGAGATTGCTGAAGATTAAACTGGAGGAGAAAGTTTTTGTAGAGGTGAGATTTCATCTGGCTTTTAAAGTGTGGCTACAATCAGATAGAAGGAAAAGAGGAGATAATCTTAGGTGGGAAAAGTAGCCTCACCAAAGGCAAGAAATAAGGGAATCATTGGATCAATTAATCATCAATAAGTATTTATTAAGTGCCTATTATGTATCAGGCAGGGGTCACCTCCAGTTGTCCTGATGTGTATCTGGCCACTGGACCCGCATGGTTCTGGAGGAGAAAGTGAGACTGGTGACTTTGCACAGCTCTCCCTCACTTAAATCTAATTCACTTACATGTCATGGCATCACCTCCATGATGTCATGGTCCTCTTCGAGAATGGAGGACAAATGAGAACAGCAACCAGGAACTTTTCTAGGTACTGATATCGACAAAATGCCCTCAAGGGGCTTACATTTTATAGGTCTAATGTGTTCATAGGATGGTGAAGAGACTGGCTTAATTGAAGTGGATGGGTATGTATCAAGGAGTCAGATCAGATATTTAAAGCAGGGCCAGATTATGGAGGTCTTTGAAGGAGTTTGGGCTTGATTTAATAGGTGATGGGGAGCCATTGTAGGCTTTTGAGCAGGAGGACTAGTGCAATAAACACTGTATTTTAGACCTAAGATAGAGCATTCAAAATCTCCAACAAGAAGAAACTTAATCACTATTCTCTTTTCCAACCACCCTCCTTCCTTTCACATCAGTCACCACATGCCCAGTCAGTCCCGTTGTAAAAGGCTCTGAGCAGCAGCCTCTGGGGACCACACTGAGCGTTGGTGGTAGCCTGTGCCCACACTAACAGGGAAGCAAGCCTGCCTAGAATTCCTTCCACATTTCACGCATAATCTGAATGAGTTATCAAGAGAGCCTCCCATCTGGCCTGCAGATCAGGGCTCTCCAGCAGACAGACTATTTCCCACAGAGCTTGATGAAGTTATGACATCAGCAGCGCTATTTTTAATGGACTGAGTTGATAGGGTTGTATCTTAATTCATAAGATGGGGTTTACATGTCTCGAGAACTCTATCCTCCCCTCAGGGAATTTTTTGGAACAGTAACTGTACCAGGGGAACCTATCATTGTACCTTTGGCCTCTGGTTTTATGTGGGTGAAGACGACAAAGCTAAAAAAGAACCGAGGAAGTGCCGATGTCTTTTGGTGAGACCAACATTAAGTGTGGTGGCACAGGACATCTGTTTGAGTCCTGCTACTTTCTATCTGAGGGATCAGCCATGGCCCCAGGGTCATAGGGGATAGCATGGGGCTGAAACCACACTGGCCAGGGGATAAAGAGGGGAAGCACCTTCCTTCCCTCTGGGGGAGAAGACTTTCCATCATCCTGAGATTCTGAAGAATCTTTTCCTTCCTTTAGTGCAGTGGTTCTCAACCCTTTATGTGGGCATATCTGGGGTATCTGCATGTGGGCGGACCTGCCTGGAGACAGACAGAGGAACGGTGTCTTGGTTCCTGAGACATCGGAAATATGTGTTTTCCGATGGTCTTAGGAGACCCCTGTGAAAGGGTTATTTGACCCCCAAAGGGGTCGCGACCCACAGGTTGAGAACCACTGCTTAGTGGTCGGGAGAAGTCAAAGCTCTCCAAGTAGACATGGGGATTTCACAGGATCCATAGATGTAAAGTAGGAAGGGACTTCAGAGGCCATCTATTCCTACCTCCTCATTTTACTGATGAGGAAACAGAGGCTCAGTGAGGTTAACTGTCCTGTCCTCCCTGCCTGGAATGCTGCCCTTCTTCCTATCCAGCTACAGGCTCCCTTTAAATCCCAAGTAAAATCCCACTTCTAAAGGAGACCTTCCTCAGTCCCTCTTAATCCCACTGCTTTCCCTCTTTTAGTTATTTCTTATTCATCCTGCATGTAGCTTGCTTTGCATACATTGGCTTCGTGTTGTCTCCCCTTTTAAGGCAGGAGAATCAAATTCAAATAGAAATGGGGACCACTACATAAGCATCCCTGCTGGTCACATCTTGACTTAGTTTTATTATAATGATATTTAGGTTTTATACATTTTTAGTTATATTGTTAAATATTTCCTAATAACATTTCAAGCTGGTTTGGGCCACATTGAACATGTGGGTTGCATGTGGTCCTGGCCTTGGCTGTGTGGTTGACACCTCTGGTATAGAAAACAGCTGAGAAGGGTGGGTTGTGTCATGGTAAAGAGGACAGTCTGCCTATGGATAGAGTCACATTGTAGGGGTATAGCTCATGCCCCAGAGAATCAGGCTTGCACTTGGGGGCACAGATCCTGGGAGAAGAAAATCATGGCAAAGGGACTCTAGGGATACAGTTCTTTGGGACTAGCTAAGGTAGCAGGATAGTAGTACCTTGTAGTGGAAGATTTTGAAGCTCAAGGTTCAAGAGCTGTTGTGGGGAAGAAACTCACCTGCTTAGATGTCAGCACCCCAAGACAAAGCTTAGATCATCTTGCCCTTGTTGTAACTCTGAGAACTGACATTTCTGTATCACTTTCAAGTTTGCAAAGCACTTTCTGTATATATTATCTCATTTGATCCCCAAAGCAGCCCTGTGTTATATGAAACAGGTATTACACGAGGAAACTAAGTTCATTGAAGTTGTTTGACTTGCCCATGGTGATTTAGCCAGCAAATATCAGACTCAGACTTTAAATCCAAATCTTACAAACTCCAAAGGTAGTATTCTGTATTTTTTCTCCCCTCATTCAAAATAAACTTTGGTTTGACTCTGTTCAGTAAAATATTAATATTTGGGTTTGGATAGGTATTCAGTACATTGGAATCATGAAACCATAACTTCCTTATTTGTTAAATGAGGAGGGGAATGAACGTTGCTAAGGTCCCTTTCAGCTCTGAGATTCTGAGGCCTAGAGATGAGAGTGCCTTATTTATGGTCACACAGCACGTTGGGGCCATTTGTTTTGACTCGTGACAATTCAGATTCCCAGCAGAAGCAATGCCCTCACAGGAAGATCCCTAAGTTACTCTAGCACCATTCTCCAATCCTCCAATCAAAGGCTTCCAGGGCTATCTCCAGTTATCCTGATGAATATCTGGCCACTGGATCCAGATGACTCTGGAAGAGAAAGTGAGGCTGGTGACCTTGCACAGCCCTCCCATCCTCAAATCAAAGTCAACTGCAAGTCATGTCATCATTTCCCTGATGCCATGGTCCTCTTTGAAAACGAAAGACAAATACAGCAACAATCAAAGGCTGAAGTTTGTTTTTAATTGAAATCTTCCTGACTTATTCTTTTTCATTTTAAGTTTTCTTTTGACTTCAGAAAATGAAACAAAAACTTCCAACCTCCTGCTTTGGGTGGATATGGAGCAATAAAAAGTCTAGGGATTGGACCGAGCCAGAAACACAGCCTCTTATGATGTAAGGAACATTGAACTTAAGGTTAGAGACTTGGGTTTCAGTTTCAGCTCCTTTGCTCATTAGTGATATGACCTTCTTTCCCACTGACTTGGTTTCTCCATCTGTCAAATGATGGAGTTAAACTAAATGATCTCTAAGATCTGACATTCTAGAATCCCAGCTGTTCCTTCCCTCATCTCCCTTCCAGCCTGTATTTTCCTCAGGTAAATCGCATTTAATCACTAAATAACTCACAGTGAGTAAGATAACAGAGCAGAGCCTTCAACACACCCTGGAGAGAGTCTGCCTCAACAAGTATTAAAGCAGAGTCAGGTCATTTATCATGAAATATACTGTGGGTTGTTTTTTTTACCCCCTTTTTATATATGACTGGGAGAAGGCTGAGGATGAGTCTATAACTTCACGAGGAAAAGGAGCTGAATCACACAGGCAGTCAGGCAGCATCATTTATTTAATAGACTTCCCTTCATCAGAGACTTGGAAACATAAATAATCCAAACAGTAAAATATTCTCTGAATCAAAACACGTTTAAGTCGTATCAGCTGGCTTAGTAGGTGGTTTTTAGTGCTGACGTGGTTGTCATAATGGGATATAACCTCAGCTGTGTCCTGGCTATGACTCCATTAACCTTCACCTCTATCCATAACCACTCCTAATCTCATTCCTCACAGAGACTCTTCCAAACCTATTTTTCTTCCTTTCCTCTTACCACCAACAATATTGTGTGGGATTAAAAGAAAACACCCTAGTCTAACACCAAGTGGTAATTAATCTCTAAATTGGTCTATCTCTAGTTCTCCAGCCTAGGTTGGTCCATCTTGATTTTTTCTAGGTTCAGCATGCCTGGTTACCTGATGGTTCTAGATGACCATGGTGCCCCCCAGAAGAATTTGTAGGCAATGGGGATTGGTTTACCTGGGGCCTGTGGACTAAAACCACTGGCTCATTCTATCATCCTAGGCTTACTGTCTTCCCAACAAGAAGCCTCAAAATGGTTCCTGAGATTTTGGTCCACCAGTGATATTATTATATATTCACTTCTTTTGGGAAGAGGAAAAGGAGTGATGAAGTTAGATACCATGATCTGTCCTTGACCTGATGCTATTCAGCATTTCTAGGTGACACAACAGATAGAGGACTGAGTTTGGAGTCAGGAAGCTCTGAGTTCAAATCCAACTTAGCTATGTGACTCTGGGCAAGTCACTTAACCTCTGTTTGCCCCAGTTTCCTCTTCTGTAAAGTGGGGATAATAGCACCTATCTCCCAGCGCTGTTGTAAGGATCAACTGAGACAATAATTGTAAAGCACTCAGCACACTGCTTGGTACGTAGTAGGTATATATAAATGTTACTTATTATTATTTTTTTGAAGGGGGGAAGGTAGGGCAATTGGGGATAAGTGACTTGCCCAAGGTTACACAGCTAGTAAGCGTGTCAAGTGTCTGAGGCTGGATTTGAACTTAGGTCCTCCTGACTCCAGGGCCAGTGCTCTATTCACTGTGCCATCTAGCTGCCCATTAGTTATTATTATTATTATTTTTAAAAGCACTTATTAGATCTATAGATAGTGCAAAGCTAACATTTTAGATGACAGACAAAAAAAATTTCAACAAAAATTCTAACCATGGGACAAATGATGAGATGTAATCAAGATAAAAATAAAGTCTCACTCTTGGATTTAAGAAATTTGATTTCATAAATATAAGCAGGGGAAAGTGTGACAAGACAGTGGTTCATATGAAAAATCCCCAAACTGGAAATGAAAGGGGCACCCATTTATTGTAAAATAACTGAACAAATTATGTCATAGGAATGTAATAGAATATTTCTTTGTCATAAGAAATGATGACATGGATGGTTTCAGAGGAAAGACCTTTATGAACTGTGTATAAAGTGAACAAAGCTAGCGTAATTTACAAAGATTATTAGCAAGAAAAACAACTTTGAAACACTTTAGAGCTCTAATCAACATAAGTCCAGAAGACTGAAGGGGACACTACTCACCATATACTAAAGAAGTCATGCATGCAGCAGGACGCCTGCATTTTTAGATGTGGCCAGTGAGGGAATATGGTTTGTTAGACTACACATGTTTGTAATGAGGGTTTTTTTCCCCTTTCTTTCTTTCTTTTTTTCTTTCCTTCTTTCTTTCCTTCTTTCTTCCTTCCTTCCTGCCTTCCTTTCCTTCTTTCTTTCTTTCTTTCTTTCTTTCTTTCTTTCTTTCTTTCTTTCTTTCTTTCCTTCCTTCTTTCCTTCTTCCTTCCTTCCTTCCTTCCTTCCTTCCTTCCTTCCTTTCTTTCTTTCTTTCCTCCT
>CM053587.1:106427702-106470602 GCA_028646515.1 Pseudochirops corinnae
AACAATGAGACCTAGGGACCATCCCCCCCCCCCCCAAAAAAAAAACAAGCTCTTGCAATTTTAGACTATCTTGATAGAGGTATAATTGCTAAAATATGGGACTTTGTCACCATGCTTCAGTTGCCTTCTCCCGCTGTACCCCTGTTACAAACTTCCATTTGTGAGTTCCTCTTGGAGCCTCCATTTTGAGGCAGAGTCTACACTAGTTATGCTTTACTCTCTAGACTTTGCCACTTTACATCATTTGCCTTCTTTCTTCACTTCTATACCCCCTTCTTCCATTTGTGAGTTCCTACTGGAACCTCCATTTTTGAGAAAGGGTCCAGATCATCCATCTTTCATTCTTTGGTTTTTAACACAGGTACCTTCCCTTTATGTTCCCATCCCTTCAGTTTTTCAGCTCTCTTTTATTTGTTGTGTATTGCCTTAGAATGTAAGCTCCTTGAGGGTAAAGGCTACCTTTTTGTTCATATTTGTAGCCTCAGCTGTTAGCACAGTGCCTATCACATACTAAGCACTTAATAAATGCTTGTTGACTTAACTTGATAAGCCTATTGTACATTGCCCTTGTCAGGTAGCATCTGGACTGTGTTCCATTCTGCCTGCCACATTTTAGGAAAGGGGGAGGGGTGACCAAGATAGCATGGAGATTGAACGTTATCCCATATGTGCTCAGTTGAGGTAATAATTTTTTTTTGTTTTTGCTTTTTTGGAGGGCAGTTGGGGTTAAGTGACTTGCCCAAGGTCACATGGCTAGTTTTTGTGTTAAGTGTCTGAGGCCGAATTTGAACTCAGGTCCTCCTGACTCCAGGGCCGGTGCTTTATTCACTGCGCCACCTAGCCACCCCTCCGTTGAGGTAATATTTAGCTTAGAGAGGAGAATATGCATCTGCAGTGCATACACTAGTTCCTTTTGAGTGAGGAAGAATGGATGGAAATCTCAGAGAAGAAGGTTTAGGCTAATGTATAGAAACATTAACAATTACAGTTGACTGTTGTTCTTCATTCTTGAAGAGGACCAAAATGACACCACTATGTTAACAATCACAGTTAGTCAGAAGTTGAATGGACTGCTTTGGAAGACAGTAGGTTCCCCTTCACAACAGATCATCAAGTGAAGGCTGGATGACCACTTGTAGAGTGGGTTTTTGTTCAGGTATGGGTTGGGCCACATAGCTTCTGAAGTCCTTTCTAATGTTTGGATTCTGAAACTCCTGAATATCTTTTAATCCTGGTTGATACTTGCCCATACACCTTCTTTTAATTTTTTTTTATTATCTTTTGCTTTTTTATATTGCCTTCTTTTCTGAATAAATTTCTTTCTTTTCCTCACCCAGTGAATGACCTTTTATAACAAAGAATACAAATGGAGAGAAAAAAGCAGTTCAACAAAACAAATTGGTGCATAAACCACATCTGACTATATGCAATATTCTATACCCATAATCCCCCATCTCTGTAATGAGAGGAGGAGGGATATTTTCTTAACTCTTTCCTGGGGCTGAGCTTTGGTTCATTTTTTTCTCTCCTATAAATCCTCCATAGAAGATCTGCTATGTTAACTTGGGTTCATTTAACATCCTAGTGTAAGTCTTGAGTTGAAGACTTATTGGCCCTAAGAAATAGCTAGGATGTTACAGTGGACAGAGCATTGGACCTGAATTCAGGAAGAACTGAGTTCAAATGCTTACTGTCTGATCTTGGGCAAGTCACTTAACTGATGTCTACCTCAATTTCCTCAACTGTAAGATAGGGATAATAATAGTATCTGGCTCCTATGGTTGTTGTAAGGATCAAATAATATGTCTTCCTTCCTTCCTTCCTTCCTCCCTTCCTTCCTCCCTCCCTCCCTTCCTTCCTTCCTCCCTCCTCTCTTCCTTCTTTCCTTCCTTCCTCCCTTCTTTCCTTCCTTCCTCCCTTCCTTCCTCCCTCCCTTCCTTCCTTCTTTCCTTCCTTTCTTCCTTCCTTCCTCCCTCCCTCCCTTCCTTCCTCCCTTCCTCTCTTCCTTCTTTCCTTCCTTCCTTCCTTCCTTACTCCCTTCCTCCCTTTTTTCCTTCCTTCTTCCCTTCCTTCCTCCCTTCTTTCCTTCCTTCCTTCCTCCCTTCCTCCCTCCCTCCCTTCCTCCTTTCCTTCCTTCCTTCCTTCTTTCCTTCCTTCCTTCCTTTCTTCCTTCTTTCCTTCCTCCCTCTCTCTGTTCCTTCTTTTATGACATGACTGATTCTCCTTTGCTTTTCATACATTTTCCTAATGATATCTTTCATGCTACTTCTCATATTTAAGTCATAATTGGCAATATGCTATAACTGAATTTAAAAAAAGAATTACTAACTGGCTATTAAGTGCAAGGCACTGTGCTTAGCACTGGGGAAATATAGATGAAAAATTATATAGTTCATACCTTCAAGGAGCTTCTTACTTACATAGACCCTTGCCTTTTGGGTTACTTGTAATTTTGATTATTCTGAGTTGATGATGTTCCACGTTTCACAGCCATGTGGGAGAAGAATGATACAAAGGAGATAGACTTCTGTGAGAGGGAGCAGTTGGGAATCACTAAAAGCACTTGTAATTTTCTAGATGCCATTCAGCTCAATCTCCTTCTTAATTCTGGGCCCAGTTTTTTGTTCATTTGTAGTGCCAATCCAAGAAACACACACACACACACACACACACATACACGTGAGGGAGGCAATACGGCATTCTGGATAGAGTTCTGGCTATAAAATCATGGAGATTTAGGTTTAAATCCTGCCCTTGACTTACTAGCTTCTCTTTCCCAAAATGCATCTCTCTTTGGAACTTCCTTATTTCTATCTAGATCATTCTTCCAGGCATTTAAGATTCAAAATCTTGGTGTTATCGCAACTCCTCACTCTTCCTCATCCCACATATCCAATCCATATCCAATCAGTTGCTAAATATTGACATATTTCTACCTTTACAATGTTGTTCACATCCATTTCCTTCTCCTCATGCACACAGCCACCCCCTGATATGATAGCAGTAGTAGCAGTGAGCTTCCCTCCCTGCTCCTCTCCCCCATGCACTGTTCCCCGCCCCCCCATTTAGCACCATGCCTCAAGCATAGTAGGCACTTCATAAATGCTTGTTAACTTGACTTATTTGTTGACTAATTGGTCTCCCCGCCTTCTTCTACTTAGCAGAGTGATTTTCCTAAAGTGTAGGTCATTTCAGTTCTCCCCTCTATTAGGCATTTAGAACTCTTCACAACCTGGCACCTACCTACCTTTCCAACCTTACTGCATATTACACTTTTCCATGTGTACTTGGTCCAGCCAAAATGACTTTTTTACTTTTCCTTATATGTGGCTCTCCACCTTCTTCCTCCATGTTTTTGCACTGGCCATCCTCCATGGCTGAAATGCACTCCTTTCTACCCTTCTGCCTCTTTGAAGCCCTAATTTCCTTTAAGACTCAGCTCAAGCACCACCACATGGGGCCTCTCCCATTGCCCCCAGCTATTATTCCCTTCCTCCCCCAAATAATCTTGTGTCTATTTTGGATAAGGTTATAAATACACATGTGTCTTCCCAGCTAGCCTGTAAATTCCTGGAGGGAAGGGACTGTTTTAGTTCTGACTTTGGGCCCCCCTACCTAGCACAATGCCTGGCATGAGAGAGGCATTTAATAAATGCTTGTTCAATGATTGATAAATGGCTGTGTTGCCTAGGGCAAGTCATTCAACCTCTCTGGGCCTCTGGAAACTGTCTTTGACTCATCTAATAAGTTATAGATGCATAAGCTGATGTGTATCAGTGCTCTAGCAAAAGAATTACAGATCCTCAATGTATATTTATGGATTAACTCCCTTATGTATCAAGCCAGCTGCGTGCCATAGTTGGGGGTAATAGGAGGTTTTCCAGTTATCAGTGGTTAGACTTCTCTTTTGCCTTACTTGGATTTCACCAGGGAGCTTTTGAAGTGTACGTGAAGTACAATGTTGTTTGTGAACAGGTACATCTTGGAAACCTCCCCATTTAAAGGGAATCTTATTTTGGTATGAACTCCATAGACATCAGCTTCCCTGATTCTGCTGGAGTGCCTTTGCTCAACAGATCTCCCAGTCAATTACTCAGCAAGCATTTAGTAAGTACCTACTGTAAGCTAGGTGTTATGTTAAGCTTTGGGGGTACAAATGCAAAGAATGAAACGATTCTTAGGAACTTAGGCTCTCTGCTTTTTGTCAGCACTCAGAAGATTATCGAACAAAGTTCTCTCTCCAGTTTTATCTGGTACAGAATATTGTATACTTTTAATGTGTGCTGGAGGCACTTTGAGGAGAGCCTTCAAGGGTACATTTTGGTTTTTTGAGACCAATGGTTTTAAAAAATGAAGACACTGTTCCAGTGGAATGATACATTCGCCTCTCCGTCAGCTGTGTGAATGTGAAAAATCCCATGTTTTACCGTAGAAATCATTTATAAAAGTCGACCAACTTCCTTTTCATATTTGCAACGAAGATGAAAATGACTCCTCCTGCTTATTGTCTCTCCTTTATTCAGTTCATCTTTCACAGCATTCCTCAAGAATTCTTCGTGATGTATTTCTTTGATCATCATCAGTGTTATTCAGAAATCTTCAGGGACTCCCCATCGTCTACTGGATAAAGTATAAATGCTATAACTTGTTATTCAAGGCCCTCAGCAATCTGGATTCAATCTACTCTTCTGGCTTTATCTCATAGACTTTTTTTCTCAGCCTCTATTTAATAAATGGGATTATTCTCTGTTCTTTGTTCTTCTTCTGCCCTCCTCTATCTCCAAGCTTTTGCTCACACTGGTCTCCTATGTCTGAAATGAGCTGCCCCATTTTATATCCTATTTAATTTCTCCCTTCCTTCCAAGACTAACTGAGACACCTTCTCATCCATGAAACTTTCTCTGACCTGATCAGATGAAAGCAATCTCCTTCTACTCAGATTTCACCTAGCACTTATCTTGAACTTCTTTTTTAGCACCTGTGGACATAACTATCAATGATTCAAGGGAAGGTGAGATTCAGAAACTTAACTAGGATGGGACAATTGGGACTTTGTCCAGGATGCCAGATTTAGAGAGCGCTGATAACAGTCCTTCAGTGCTATAAAATGATAAGGCTTATAAGTCACCTAGTTAATAATTAAATTAATAATATAATTATTAAATTAATTAAAGAATGATTAATTAAAATAGAAACCTAAAAGAGAATGTGCTTTCTCTTTTTGTCCTTGTAGTAGTGCCTCAGGTGAGCTTCTCCTTGACTCTGCTTCCCTCCTTTGTGCTCTCCCCAGCAGAGCAGCCTTTTTGGTTTACCGTGGACATGAATGAATGAAACATTCATTAAAAGCATACTTTTCCTGGAGACACAAACAGAAGAGAAAGTTGCTTCTCTCAAGAAGTTCACATTCAGATGGGTGAGATATACATAAGGTTTCAACTTGAAGTCAGATGGAAAATCCTCATGGTCCTTAGGGCATAGTGGCAAAAGCAGATGGGAGTGGCCCCTCTTTAACGTCATTTCCGGTGATAGAAATAGTATCCATTTCTCACATCAAACCATTAGACAGTGCCAAGGACTTTTGGGACAAGAACTTACTTTTCTGGGTCTTCAATAGATGTGACCATAGCATCTGAAGGAGCAGTTGCCAGGCTTGCTTCCCAGGAAAATGACTGAGGAAATGAAACATTACTTATGGCTCTGGTGCAATGTTAGCAATGTTATTCTCTCCCTCTCTTGCCCCGAGTTAGTATGTAAATAATCTGATAGGAGGGACTTTGTAATAGTCTTGTACTCCAGTGGTTATCACCGTGCCATCAGCATGCAAAGAACATTGGCCAGGTATCTCAATACACTCTAAGAGAACTTTCCTTTGTGCCTTTCTTCTTCTCAGAGCAAAGGCTAATGGGAATATTCATCCAAGATGTGTCAGCTCCTTGTGTGTGACTGATACACTCCTCTCTTTGCATAATAGCTGTACATTGTAGGCACTCAATAAATGCTTGTTGAATAGCAACCAATCTCCTGCAGATTTTAGGTACATCTATCAATAGGTGTTAACATTTTCTTGGTCATCTTTTTGGAAAAATAATACCCTGTGATAGTCACACTTTTTGGGGAAACTTTGCCTCGTTGGTATGTATGTTTTTGTTGCTCAGTCATTTCAATTGTGTCCAACTCTGTGTAACCCCATTTGAGGTTTTCTTTTTTCTTTTCTTTTTTGATTTTTGGAGGGGGGAAGGCAGGGCAGCTGGGGTTAAGTGACTTGCCCAAGGTCACATGGCTAGTAAGTGTTAAGTGTCTGAGGCTGGATTTGAACTCAGGTCCTCCTGACTCCAGGGCCAGTGCTCTATTCACTGTGCCACCTAGCCGCCCCTGGGGTTTTCTTGGTAGAGATACTGGAATGGTTTGCTATTTTATTCTCTAGCTCATTTTACAGATAAGGAAACCGAAGCAAAGAGAATGAAATAACTAGCTCAGGGTCACATAGCTAGTAAGTTTCTGAGGCTGGATTTGAACTCAGGTCTTCCTGAGTTCATCTCTATCCCGGATGTTCAGACAGACTCTTTGTGCCAGGATTCTGTGCATTGAGTCACCTAGCTGCTCTGGTATGTATATATCTTGAAAATAAATTCCTAGTTGCTTTTAGGATATTGTCACTTTCATCAACGTTGTCTTCTGAATGAATTTGTTTAGCTCTAACAGCTCTTCCTAGCTCTATTTTCTCAAGTGCTATTATCACTTCTGCTTCTATTATGGAACCACTTCAGTACTTGATTTGCCGTCTTGGCCCAGGAGAAGAGATCACTACAGCAAGACGTACTGATCTGTTCCATTTCAGATCTGTCTGTAGTCCTTCCAGCTTCATCAAAGAAGCATCATGATATAGTGGAAAGAGCACTGGATTTGGAGTCAGAAAACTGGTTCAAATTCTGTCAAATTCTCTTTGACAGCCATGGGACCTTGGGTATGTCCCTTAATCTCTATAGGCCTTGGCTTCATCATCTGTGAAAGGAGGTGACAGATTTGGCTGCCCTTTGAAGTCTATTCCAGCTCTAAATCTAGGATCCTATGATCTGACTTAGTTGGATGTCATGCCAAGCTCTTTGTTGGATCATTTTCTACTCAATTTTGTTTTGTTCTTTTGTGAGCCAATTTGAAACTATGGTTATTACATGCCATTAAAATTTCTGTATTTTCAGAGTTGTGCTGGATTCTCCTTTTGTGGTGATGGGATAGAGACTAGCCCTTTCTTCACAGAGTATTGCAAAACAACATTATCCACAAGGGAGAAGAAGTAGAGGATACATGGGGAAACTTATCAACTACCTGATGCATAGTAGGCACTTAACAAATGTTTATCAACTAGCTGACTGACTCTAAGCCCTTTTAAAAGGCATAAAAGAGCAAATTTTTACTTTTGAAGGTCAAAATGAATCTTTTGACAGATGAACAATTATTCAATAAGATTGCTTCTATATATAAGGGAGTTGGATGCAAGGGAAAAGTTTATAAATATCCTTACTGTGGAAACCTTTTCCCTTATATCGAACAACTATTTCTCAATTCTGTTTAGGCCCATTATCTTTGGCCATCTGTGAACATAGAGAAAATTTGATAACAACCAAATAGCACCAGAATAATGAATGCCTCCCTTGTGTATTTAGAATCAAGAAACTGGAAGGGACCTTAAGCTAGCTGGTTCCAATTGTTAGCTTTTCAGCATGAGCATGTCTATCTCAGAAATCAGCAAATGCCACAAATCAAGGCTTGATTTATTGTTTTGTTGGTTGCCTAGACTTAAGAAAGTGATGTAGAAAATATTAATTATTCAGATTAAATTTAAAAGTGTGTTGAATGCATCTTCCCTTACCCCTTGGAGATTTGGTTATTAAATATTTACCAAAATGCCCCTAAAACCTTAAAGGTCATTTCATACAACTACCTCATTTTACAAGTAAAGAAACTTTGGCTGAGAGGAGAAAGCCAATATGGTAGAATAGAGAGCACAGGCTTTGGAGCTGAGAAACCTGGATTCAAATCTCATTTTGATACTTAGCTTTTTTACCCTGGGCAAGCCACAGCTCCCCTGGGTCTCCATTTTCTCCTGAGCGAAATGAGGGAGCTGGACTCATCTTCTGAAGTCCCTTCCAGCTGTAGCTCTGTCATCTAGTGGTCTTGTCTGGGAAGTCACAGGGCTAGCTAGTAGCAAGGCTGGAACTAGAAGCTAGGTTTTTCATCTCCCAGCCCAGGGCTCCTTCAGTAGAACCACAGGGACTGTCTTTGTGACCCAAGGGCACTGGACTTCAAAGCTGGCTTGGGAGTCAGAGACCTGGCTCTGCTACTTAACTTCCTCTGATTTTAGACAGAACACTTTGCCTCTCTGGGCCTTAGTCTTCTTTTCTGTGAAAGGAGGGGGCTGAACTAGAGAAGGGATACTTAATCTTTTTTATGTCTTAGACTCCTTGGGCAGTCTGGTAAATCCTATGGATCCCTTGTCAGAGGAATGTTTTTAAGCGTATAAAATAATGTATGAATGTAATGATGTAAAATAATGTTTATAATGATGTAATAATGTATAAAATAAAATTCATAGGATCACAAAGGAAATAAAAAGTTAGTGGGGAAAAAAAAGATGAAATCTATCCATGGCAAGGGGTCCATAGATTCCAGCTTAGGAGTCCTGGACTAGAAACTCTTGAAAAATCTTAAATCCTCTAAGTCAATGACTTATCAGCTGACTCTGTAACTTTTTTTTTTCTCCAGGCTGAATAATCTCATCAGCTACAAATCTCCTTTTCCAAATTCAGTAAAACAATTTCACCAAGGCTGCAGGATGATCAATTTGACTGAATTATTGTTCTCCTTTTGACTGCTTCTTTTGGCTAGGGCCATCGTGGATCAATGAGGAGGGAAAAAACCTTTGATGTCCCATTGCTGTTGAAATCTTTCTTTTCTTGGTCATAGGGATGGACTGATATGGCATCTGCCCAACAGAAAATTGGGAGATACAGCATAATGAATATTGGAAAGGAAAACATCAAAGCTACCGCTTCGAGCACAGGGAAGGCATGTGCACCAAAGCCAAAATCATTTGGAGGCTACTCTGCTGTTCCTTGGCTCATGGAGCACTTGGAATCAATTCTGTCTCCCTGTTAAGATGACTCTAGGAAACCGAAGTTCTAATTTGTTTCATCTGGAGCTGTCCACCCCACCCTCCTATCTCCTTCACTCACTTTCTAATATCCAAGGGTTTCTTTTGAAGTCCCATTCCTCTGCTTTGCCCTGCTACCCCAGACACTAACGATGGTTCTGTTCTCAAGGATTAAGGGAATGGGTTTAAATATAGACCCCGCCACCAAAACCTATATATAAAAAAGTTTTATTTGTAGTAATCATTCTTCTCCAGGGTCATTCCTTACTCCAGGTTTCCTTAAAGGACTTTAGAAGTATCTGAGGTTTGTGATACTCCACAATATGAAAACATTTGCTCAGACTAGTGCCTCTGTGGTTTGTTGCTATCACATAATTACCATAAAATTAACACCTTTAGTTTCATTGGGGAAAAAGACAAGATTCAGGATTTGAAATCCTCTGAAATAACTTAGTTGAAGCCTCAAGACTAAGGAGTAAATATTTATTGGTTAATGAAATGCCATGTCAGGTCTAGGGAATGCATAAGAAATAGAATTGAATCAAATGCAATAGACTTTTTTTCCCCACTAAGCACCTAGCTCAATGCTTTTGTCAGAACCTTGCCACAGAACACTGAGAGATGATCTGTTACATTTTTCTGCTTCTGCTTACTTTACTTCATACTAGTTCATATGACTCTTCCTATGCTTATCTGTATCCTTCATATTCGTATCTTAAGATCCAGTAATATTTGATAACCTTCATATTTGATGACTTGTGGAGCCATTCTTCAATTGATGGATATCTGTTTGGTTTCCAGTTCCTTGAAGCTATGAAAGTAATACTATGAACATTTGGGGTACACATATGTGGTACAGTGGATAGAGTGCCAGGCCTGGAGTCAGGAAGACTTGAATTCAAATCTGGCCTCAGACACTTCCTAACTGTGTGACCTTGGGCAAATCACTTCATCCTGTTTCATCCTGTTTGCCTCAGTTTCCTCATCTATAAAATGAACCAGGGAAGGAAATGGCAAACCACTCCTGTATCTTTGCTAAGAAAATCTCAAATAGTTGGATGTGACTAAAGAGCAATGAGCACTTCATACATAAGGCATTTCTTTCTATCTTGAACTTTGTTTGGACATATGCTGAGCAATGGGATCTCTGGGTCTGAGACTATGGTGATTTTAGTCACCTTCCAGATTATTGCTTTCCAGAATGATTAGACTGATTCATAACTGGGGAGAACCACTCTTGTACATAGTGATTGAATATCTGTTGAGGTTAAAGGAAAATAATAGTGGTGGTATGAATTACAGGATATAGCGCTAAAGGGGCTCTTGGAGGTCATCAAAAATGAAGATTTTTATGGGATCCATGAGTGTGGATGGGAAAAAAAATTACATTTTTAGTTTCACTAACTTTTGGTTTCCTTTGTAATCCAACACATTTTATTTTGTGCATTGTCTTCTGAGGAGTCCTGAGGCTTTATCAGACTGCCCAAGGGGTCTCTGATATACACACAAAAGAGTGAGGAAACCCTGATATAGCAGCTCTGATATGACCCATCTGTGGCAGCAGCAGAGACTGTATGCCAGAGTCAATCTGTGAGTGTGATGATACTGAGACTAGATCACTCTCTTCACTTGGGCCAAGTCAGAATCATAGTGAAGCTGAATGGGAAATGAGAGACTTGGTCATGGATGAGACCAATCCTCCAACAATGAAACCAGGTGGCTTGGGGACTCCTTTTGACAAACTGTGCCCGTGCAGTGGCCAACTCCATTCTACCTCAAAGGACCCACGTGTTACGAGTGGGCCTGATGCCACAGTCCTGTTAGGTCAGATTTAATGTTGGAACAAAATAAGACCCTTCTAGGTACTGTTAGCAAAAAGGGGTTTACTTAGTTATAGCATAGGAGAGATTATCAGAAAGGACGCAGTAGCACTTAGCTTCAGTTTTGGTAGGTGTAGCCTCCTTCATTTCCCTATAGAAACAGAACTGGTCAGCAGGGCGGGGTGTGGTGACTCTGATAGTAAATAACACTCTTTAAGTCTGAGAGGTCTGAATATGATATAGGTGGGACTTTTAATGCCCGTGGGTGACCAGACTATTTTACCGAAAACTTACTTAAGGTAAATGCTCAGAAGTGGTATAAGGACACTTTCCAGGCCTCTCTGAAGAACTTTAGTATTGACTGTGAAATGTGGGAGATATTGGCACAGGACTGCCCAGCATGGCATGCCTGCATCAAAGAAGATGCTAGGAGCAAAGTAGAACAGTGGTAGCACAAAGGAAATGGGAGATGCGCAAATCTAGAGACATCTCTGTCCCAGATGTGCAAACAGACTATTTGTGCCCGACCTGTAGTAGAACTTTCCAAGCTCTTATTGGACTGATGAGCCACGGTCAAACATACTGTACCCTTGATTCCGACCTTGTGATGTCATTAGTCCTCTTCAAGTCAAAGGATGAACAACAACAGGCGACCAGGAAGCTTCCTCAAGGGAGAGAAGCTCCAAACAGGTTCCAAGAGCAACTTTGTTGCCATTTAGGGAAAACTAATCCTTGTTGTAGTGGGGCAGCAGGGTGAGGCATGGGCCTAACCTGTGTTGTGGGGAAATGCTTGTAGATATTAATTCTATCACATTATAACTCTATGAGTCTGAATCTTGGTGGACTTGTACATAGTGTGTAGGTACATATAGTAGGAAGGCACATAGTAGGTACACATCACTAGATAGAATCTTTATTCTTAAAGGAATTAATTTGTTCATCTCCTCAACTAGATTCTAAGTGATATAGTAAATGGGTGGGAAATATAAGATAAAATAGAGAAAACATAGGGGAGAACAATCGAGATGGTTGGAGGGTTTTGAGTTCATGCCGTAGGAAGGACATGTGAATGCTTAACCCATAAAAGAGAAGATAGGAGAGATGTCTTCCTGTCTTTGAAGGACAATCATTTATAGATGAGAGATTAGATTTAGTCTGTCTGGCCCCAGAGGGAAAAACTAGGAATAATAGATAATTTGCAAAGAGATCATTTAGATTCAGTGCAGGAGTGCTAAACCTTTTTTGTGTCAGGGACCCAGGGACCCCTCTGTAAATGCAATGAATCATATGTACTCATTTTTCAGAATAATGTGTTAAATGGTTAAATTAAAATACATAGGATTACAAAGGAAACCAATTAAATTAATATATGGATATGCATATGTATGTAAAGTTCATTGACCATGATAAAAAATTTCTCATTTTATGTGAAGAGAAATGGCATTTATTAGTAATGGGTTTCTCCTTACTGGATTTTTTTCAGAGACTAGATGAATATTTACTGGGTATATTGTAGTGGGAATTCTTCTTTGAAAAGCTGCTCAAAGACCTTCTTACTCTGAAATTTTGTGATTTTTAAAGGATCATAGAATCTCAGTATTGGAAGTCACCTCAGAAGTCATTGCTGAATAGGAATCCTCTCTGCCTCACTGTGAATGGGAATCTAGAGTGCAGTCAGATTTTGTGGTTAATGCTACCTAAGTAATTCTTCTGGATTCCATGACTCTCAGCATTAGATTGGCAGAAATGAGCGTCTTTATCTAATGTTGTCCTAAGTCTCCCAAAAAAATCAAAGAGGTGCAGATGGAAACAATGCAAATATCAAAACTGGGAACAGACCAGAATGGTTGTTGTTGTTGAGTCATTTTCAGTCATGTCCAACTCTTCCTGACCCCATTTGGGGCTTTCTTGATAGATACTGGAATGATTTGTCACTTCCTTCTCCAGCTCATTTTACACACAAGGAAAGAAACTGAGGCAAACAAGGTGAAGTGACTTTGCAGGGTTACACAGTTAAGCAAGCATCTGAGGCTGGATTTGAACTCAGGTCTTCCTAATTCTAGGTCTAGGATACTGCAAAGTCAATGTCTATTTCCAACGGCTCTGAAAGAAACTCACTGAAGTTCTGTGTTTCCACTCACTGAAATCCTGTGTTTCCACTCACTGGTTTTTGTATGTAACAGGTTGTAATTTATTCTGATCAATGAATTAGTGACCTGTTCACAATTGTCATTTGTTCAACATTTCACTTTCAACTCATTTAAATCTGGATTGTGAAGAAATCCTGTCATGTTTTGAAGCAATTAACGTTGGATCCCTTGTGTCTGTCTTTCTCATAGATCTATTGTGACTTCTTTTCTTGCTAGGATTGAGTACTGCTTCAGTGACAGTAGCTGTTTAAACACAGGGTCTACCTAACATAGGCATCTTGCTCTCTCGGCCTCCCTTTCACCAGTAACAGTGACTCTGCCCTGATGGAATTTCCAAAGATTTTCCCTAGTTGTATCCTTTTCACACCTGTCAGTGCTGGTCTGTTAAACTGCACCTGTTGAGTTATCCTAATTGGTGGATGACTGCGTGAAGACCCATCTCAGCCCACGACATCCGAGTTGGCTCCTGACCTGGCTTCGTATCCCATCCATTGGATCCTCCATGACCACAGTAGGACCTATCCAGTGTCAGCATTTTGCCATGTGCCTTGCCCCCCTTGATGTGTACTCCTCCCTCCCTGCTTCCTTTCTATCGTCCTTGCTCTTGGAAGAATAATTAAACCAAAGTAATATTGCTGTAACAACCTACTGCCCCATGGTCTCACAAACAATTCTTGTGACCAGGCTATAGTTTAAACTGCCCAGGCCAAAACTCCTTTACATGGGGCCGCCATTCCCCACACAAGTTGTATTCACCTATTAGAATAGAAGTTCCTTGAGGGCAGGGGCAACCTCCTATTTGTATTTGTATCTATAGTGCCCAACACAGTGTGAGGACACATAGTAGGTATTTCTAAATGCTTATTGGTTGGCTGATTGATGAAGTGCTGAACTGAATAGCAAGAACCATAAGAGAGAACTTGGATAAGAACTTGAAAACACATGTTCACAGTAAGCAAAATACAGCTGTTTCCTCTTGTGGCTGCTGTGGCCTGGGATGTTTTGCTTTTATTAGAGATGAGCAGTACTTGCTACTAAAAGATGGAGATCGTCGAACTTTGGGGAAATGGGTAATATATCTAGGTAAGAACTGATTGGGGCATGGTGCTTGAACCAGCTGGATGAGATAGGACAGAGATGGAAATGAATGGCATACACTCTGGGGTGGGGGAATGAGTCATTCGCTGCATTTCAGCTGAAACAAATGAAGAGCTCACCCTGTGAGGTCTTGAAGAGCTGAGGGAGTGTGGATGTGTTTGTATGTGAGGGAAGGGAGGTGGGCGGAATGAATGTTGGCTTCTGCTGAGCCTAGAGTCTGGAGCAACTTGGGAGGGCCAGACAGGAAGAAATATGGCAGCTGAGGACAGGTGACCTACCCTATAGCAATATTCTTCTAGAAGGCATTTAGGCACTATGGACAGTGGGGTATAGTGGACATAAAAGTCCACTTTTATATAGCTTTATGGTTTACATAGTCCTTTCCTCAATACCCTGTGAGATAGTATTACTATTATCATCCCAATTTTTATCAATGAGGAAATGAAATCAGAAGATCTGGGGTCTTATACTGACTCTACTATGTGACCTAGGGCAAGTTACAATTTCTCTGTGTCTCAATTTTCTCATGTATAAAATGGGGAGAATAATGTCTTCCCTGCCTTCCCTCAGAGAGGTGATGTGAGGACCAAATGAGCTATTGAATGTGAATGTAGTAATAATATTAGCTGTAGAGCACTGGGCACATGTCTGCACTTAATTAAGGTGTTATTAAGCCTGAAGAACTGTCAAGGAACTTGAAAAGTTGGCAACAGTAACTTAAAGGCCAAAAACTTCTACCCAATAACTTGATATCTTGAAAATCTGCCTGACTTGTTTTGTGGAACGGTTTCTACTTTGTAGAAATGCCTCTGCTTACCCACTGTGTTTGTTGACTTGACTTGTTGGAGATAAGCATTACCAGAAGATTGTTTTTCTTAAGCCCCATTTTAAGAGGTACATTGACAACAAGGTCCATAACAAGTCAATAAAAATGATGAAAGAGCTAAGAATAATGGTATAGAAATAGAAGTTGAAGAAACTTAGGAGGATTGGAAATTGTCTTAGGCCTGACACATATTAGACTTTAAGTCCCTTGAAGGCAGGGATGAGGCTTTATTGTCTTTTTTGTATCTTTTAATGCTTAGCACAGTGCTTTGCATATAGCAGGTATATCAGTGCTGGTTGGATTGGATTAGAGGGAGCAGACTTGTTTATTTTTTCCTTTTTAAAAATTTATAATTTTTCTTATAAAAGTGAATGTTGAAAACTAAAAATAAATGTAAAAATCTATAGTTTTTTAAAATTATCAAGCAATAAAACAAAATAAAAACAATTTCTCCCTCTCCCTACCACCTTCCCTCATTCACTGAAAAGGGAAGGGGATGGGAAAGAAATGATGGGAAGGAAGTAAGCCTTTATTAAGTACCTACAACATATCAGGAATTGGGCTAAGTAATTTACAAGTATTATCTCATTTAATCCTCACAATAACCCTGTGAGGTAGGTGCTATTATTCTCATTTTTTAGCTGAAGAAATTGAAGGAGACCGAGGTTAAATTATTTGCCCAGGGTCACACAACTAGGGCATATCTGAGCGTCAATTTGAAGTCAGGTTTTTTTGACTCCAGACCCAGCACTTTGTCACCTAGCTGCCAAAAGAACGAAAGTTAAAAAGGAAGGAAGGAAGAAAGAAAGGAAGGAAGAAAGAAAGAAAGAAAGAAAAAAAACAAGGGCAGAACTAGGGCCAATGAGCTGAACTTACAAAGAGGTAGGTATTAGCTTAATATAAAGAGAAACTTTCCATAAATTAGAGCTGCTCAATAGTAGAATGGGCTACCTTATGAGGTAGAAAATTATTTTCCTTAGAAATATTCAAGTAGAGACTGGGTGGCTATGGATGGTGTAGAGTCACTGGAAGCTTGGCTTGAATAATCTCTAAGCATTTTTCTATCTTTAAGGATATAGACAAGATTGGGCTTTGGAAAACCTATACATGTCTAATAATAGGCCTAGGTCTTTCTCCTCATGTCCTTCCACATAATCCCTATCCATAGCCTGAACTCTAGGACAGTGTTTCTCAACCTGTGGGTGGCGACCCCTTTGGGGGTTGAATGACCCTTTCACAAGGGTCACAGGGGTCGCCTTAGACTATCAGAAAATACATATTTCCGATAGTCTCAGGAACAGAGACACTGCTCCTCTGTCTGTCTCCAGCAGGGTTCACCCACATGCAGATACACCCACATATGAGTATTAAAGGGTCGTGGCATTAGGAAGGTTGAGAACCACTACAGTCTAGGAGACAGTATAGCATAGTGGATAGAGTGTTGACCTTGGAGTCAGTAAGACCTGGGCCCAAGTCTCATCTCTGACACCTATAGGCTATGTAACCATGAAGAAATCACTTTTCAGTGCTCCTGGGTAACACTAGAAGACTGTATGTTTCAGATCAGGTGCCATATGCATTGGTAAAGAAAATTTCCCTGCTAGGAATTCCCTATATCATTGAAATCACAGGTCTGGTCCCACCATCAAAATCATCTTAGCTCTACCCGAGTTCCAGGACCCAATACGGGACTTAGGCAGAGGAGACTTTGGCATCTAAGCTACAGATAGTCAAGTCTCAAGAAAGCATTCTTTATGCTCTTGCTAGTTCTAGTAATGGGGCCCTTATTTATTTCATTAGGACCAAGCTCCTGCCACACACTTTACTTTTAGTAGATGTTTCCTCCTCATTTCCAAATCCTGGTCTTAGTGCCTACCCTTACTTTATTGTAGACTTGGGCCCTGTCTTCTTTTTTCACCAGGCATCTTAGAGCCTGGAGCCCTGGCCTCAAACCAGAACTCTGTTCACCTGCTGCTAAATCCCCCTGACGCTGCATGCTTGCCTGGACCTCCCCTAGATATGCTCCATGCTGGGCTTCTGTCTGCCTGCTGGGATACTTAATCTTTTGCCCACCATTGGACTTCCCTGACAGTCGCCACCTGCCTACTTGATTCTTTAAATATTGCTTGCTACCTGTCCAGATTTTCTGCTTTTGGCCATTGCTGAGACCTCTCTGGATACCCACCCATGTGGGTCTGTCTAGTCTTTAGCTCCTGACTTTTCTACCCTGGCAGATTTTTTTTTTCATGTTAGATGAAGACCTAGTGCACTTGTTTTAAGAAATACAAGTCTACCTAAGGGTTTTGAGGCTTACTATTGGGCCAAGGGACTTGACCTGCATAAAGCATCAGATTGGATCAGAGCTGGGCTCTAGTCTAATTTGATGAGATTATCTATTGTTCTTGTTCAGTCATTTTAGAAAATAGGTTTATGTTCATTTGAAACTAGTTTACTAGGTGCTCCTGTGAAAAGACTAAAAAAAAATCAAACCTTTCACAAATAAGTATCAATCCTAAATCTTGGAGGCCCCCACTCCCCTGGGGCTATGCTTTTCTATGGGGAAATCCTTGCATAAAACTCCCCTTGCTAATGCAGATCAGCAACTTGTGTATAACTTATAATTACTAGAACTGTCCAGGGTATTGAGAGGTAAAGTGATTTGCCTGTCCTTGGTCATAGAGCTAGTGTGTCAGAAGTAGGATTTGAACCCATGCATTCATTACTTAGAGGCAGCTAGGTGGTAGAGTGGATAGAATGCCAGGCCTGGAGTCAGGAAGACCTGAGTTCAAATCTTCAAATCCAGCTTCAGACATTTGTACTAGGTGTGTGACCCTGGGCAAGTCACTTGACCTTGTTTGCCTTAGTTTCTTCCTCTGTAAAATGAGCTGGAGAAGAAAATGGCAAACCACTCCAGTATCTTTGCCAAGAAAATCCCAAATAGGGTCACAGAGTCAGACACAACTGAAAATGACTGAACAATCAGAGAGCTGCTTTAAAGCTACCTGCAGCATCACCATCCATACCCACACTATCTTCATTCCTGCTATTAGCAGCAGTATTCCTTGCCCCCACCCCAGCACCACCAGCATTACCACTAACAATAACAACTGAAATATATAATTAGTTAAAAGAATATTGGAGACCATTCTGTGTTTTAACAAACTACTTTGAACTGAAGACCAAAACCCAGATAGAACCACTTTGGTTTAAACATCCAATATGAATGTTCCTGCTTAAAAAAAATGGTCTGAATTATCTGAATAATTCCTTCTTTCTACACAGGCATGGCAAAACAGAAAATTCAGCCTCTATGGAGTCTAATTCTCAGATTTTGGGATAGTATTCCAAGTTCCCATAATTCCCATTGGGAATTCTGCTGGATCGAGCTGCAGAATCTGTTCTGAGTGTGCCTGCCTTTCCATGTGATGGAGAGTGGGGGAGAAATGAAGATGAGAAAGAAAGCATACTCTTCATCTAAAGCCTGGTACACTGGAAAGGGTTGTGGATTTGGAGAGGGAGGACTTGGTTTCAAATTCTTACTCTGTTATTTACAAGCCTCTGAATTCACCACCTCACTTTTCCTCTGTGAAATGAGAGAATTCCATTCAGTGGCCCCCAAGGTCCCTTCCAGCACTAAATCTAGACTCCCATGAACATTTCCATTTTTGCTTTAACTGAAAACTGCTGGCAAGGGAGTTTAACCTCTCAACCACAGCATCAAGTTGGTAGGAGTCTTTCTTCTCCAGAAGCCTGGAGTATTTATGCAAGCTTGGGTTAGTTCTCTGCCCTTCTTCGAAGTTCTTCCCCTTCTAATGGGAGAACCACAAACCCAGTCTGACTGCATTGTACCTTCTAGAAGGATCATGTCTGTACCTATAGAAATCTCCCCAATTTCATGGTCTCTTACTGGCTACTGATACCAACCAACGACGTGCTTCAGGAATCGTTCCATGTAGACTGCAGCTGTTCTGCACCTGGTTTTATGGGAAACTGTGAAATGAGATTTTCTCAAGATTTTTTTGGTGGGGGGGCGTAGGGGTAGGGAGAATATCTCTGACATATTTAAAATCCAAAACAGGAAGATTTATTACATAAATTATGCAAAAATGCTCACGCAGTTAAATAATTAAAATAGAATGTGAGCCGAGGAGCTCCCTCTCACTGTAGTTTGGCTTTTAGCAGAGTTATGCTGACTAAATTTTTTTTAAATTAACAAGTTGGCAAGTTGAAGCATAAGGCCACCAGTATGGGAAAGTTTCTTGTCCTTCTAGGTTCAGAGCTTCTCCTGGAGTAAAGCACCACTTTGAAATGTTGCTATGTTAAAGACATCTTTTATTCATTCTGCTTGTGCAGACGTTTAGATCTGGTAGTACAAATCTTAAACTCTGAGAGTGGAGTTAGGAGAAGACAGAAACCAAATTTGGGTTTAACTGGGAAAGGAAGAAATTGAGTGTGGAATTCTTTGTTTGAGAGACCTCTACCCACAGCATTGACTGAATAGGGAAAGTTGAAGACCTAATGCCAAAGGAGATAGTGTAGAATAGAGAAAAGAATATTAAAACAGGAATGGGTAGACCTGGGTTCTAGTTTTGGTTCTGCCACTAAGCTCATAGATCTAGTACTGGAAAGGACCTAAAAGGCCTTCTAATTTAACCCCCTCATTTTACAGATGAGAGAAACTGAGGCTCAGAGAGGTTAAATGATTTGCCTAAGGTACAGGCTTAGAGTCAGGACAATCTTGAGTTCAAATGTGGCCTGGGGTACTTACTAGATGTGTGACCCTGGGCAAGTCACTTCACCCTGTTTGCCTCAGTTTCCCCATCTATAAAATGATCTGAAGAAGGAAACAGCAAACCACTCTAATATCTTTGCCAAGAAAACCCAAAATGGGGTCATGAAGAGTTGGACATGACTGAAACTACTGAACAATAAACATAAAAGGCAGTCAGTATCAGAGTTGGGATTAGAACTAAAAGCATCCAAAGTCTTTTCTTTCCACTGACACTGACTCCTCTAACTAACTCTGGGATCATAGGCAAAATCACTTGGCTTCCCTTCTTGGCTACAGTTTCCTCACCTGTATGATCAATCAGGGAGTCAGTCTATCCTAGAGTGTCTCTGATGAGGTCCCTTTTAACTCTGAAATCCAATGATCCCTTGCAATGTCAGATCAATATGGACAATCCCATAGTACAGGCTTAGAAAATGTAAAACCAGATCTACTTAAGTGGCAACAACCTGTTGTACAATATTGAGGTTATGGGTCCAAATTTATTTGGATATGACAATGTGTTTGGGCATAACGTTTTCAACAAATAGGACTATATACAAGTCCACAAATTGGTAATGTTAAGTAATAGCTAGGGCCACAGTTGATAAAGTGCTGGATTTGGAAGACCTGGGCTCAGATTGGTACTCGAATTTGCCCAAGTATGTGAGCCTGGACAAGTCACTCCAACTGTAAAATGGGGAAAATAATAGTCCCTGTTCCCCAGGACTGCTGTGAGGATCAGATGAGATCCTATTTGTGAAGAACATCACAAACTTTAAAGGACTATAAACACCAGCTATTGTTTTCATTGATCTGGAACTGGAAAAGATCTTGGAGGCCTAGATAGGCAACCCCCTTATTTCACAGATGAGGCAGCGGAAGCACAGAGAGGTTCAGGGACTGGTTCAAAGGAAGATGGGTAATGAGCATCAGAAGCAGGAGATGTACCAGTCCTGAGCAGCAGTATGCTCTGAGACTTTGCCTTTGCTGATAAAAAGTAGTCTCTGTCAGATGGCTTTGAAATTTCATTTACAGAGTGTTGAATGCTCAGGGCCTTGCCCATAATAGGTACTTATTGTTTGCTGAATTATATTTGGTCAGAATCTTCTGGGTTAGAATTGAGAATGTTGCAAATACTCCAAGTGTTTATACATACTCATCTCTATTCATCCTCAAGGATTCTAAAGGTCATTCAGTCCAGCCAGCCACCTCATTTTACACATGCTGTGATTCAAGAAAAGAGAAGTAAAGTGATCTGCTTAGGACCACAGGGAGGGCCCCGTTGAAATTATGTAACGTAAATTTGTAATACATCTGTCAAAACCATGTGGAATGGCTTCTTATCCATTTACATCCCATCCCCCTGGTGCTCAGGGAAAACGAAAGCTCAACATAGCTTTTACGTACAGAAGGTCATCCACAAAATTGATCTTAGATTCTGTGAAATTCTCACCGAGATGTTTGTAGCAATCTTGCTGTTTATAGCAGAGGCCGAAAGCCACCTCATGAAGGCAGGTTACTGTCAAAGGAATGGCTGGTTTTTCCAGCCATGCTGAGCGGTTGGTTTGAGGGAATCATTCAGCATGTCAGGGCCCTTCATTTGGACCACTCTAGAGTCCCAGTTCAAATACTCTCTCTTGGCCAAGGAATGGGAGCCCACCCAAGTCTGCAGGAGCTGGGAAAATTGTGACTGAACTTGGCTGACTAGAATCATTCAAAATAATAGTAATAATGCTGAGAAGATCACAGAACTTGGGGAAAAATGGCTTTGCTTTTGGTGCTGTCATGTGTTGGCACCGTAGAGGCCTTTTCCATCCCGTTGGTTTTCTTCATGTTTGGGTGGGTGGGGGGTGTTTCTCAACAGTGCTGATGCTTGTATATTCAAGTTATTTAGGTCAAGTCTCTATGGTAAGTAAACACTTTTTCAGTTTCTTCACAGGGGAGTTCCCACCAGATCTCACAATGGCTGTGTTAGGGTTGCCACCCAGCAACAAAGCTCTATCAAAGGGAACCCTGTGATTAAAAAAAAACCAGCCATAGAACCCTAGGAAGTCAGAGCTGGAAGAGGCCACAGGGATTATCTAGGTTTGGTATCTTGTTTTACAGATGAGGACATTGAGTCCCAGAGAGGGGAGGGGCTTGGTTAAGCTCACACTGCTTGTCGGTGGCAGAGATGGGTATAGGGGAGAGGAGAGTGATGCATTAGGATTTAGGACACCTGAGAAGGTGACAGCATGATGTATTGGAAACAAAGTAAGCTTTAGAGTCATGGTATCTCCTTTCAAATCCCAGTTCTCCTACTTTCTAGCTATGAGACTTTGAGAAAATCCTTGAACTTCTCTGGTAAAATGATGGGGGGAGGATGGATAAGGCCCAATATTAGATCTGTTGAGTCTTGTTCTAAACCTGGGATCCTATGAATGTTGTCCCTTTTCTATCATTGGCTGATATTGTCAATGGCTACCTGACATCCAATACTATCTTTTTAAATTTCTCTCAAGGAGAAATCAGTTACTTTCCTTTCCTCAAAGGGGCTAGAAAGGAATCCTTCTTCCTCCCCTCTCTTCTCCCACCCATGAGCACCAGAGTATATATCTGTTTTGCAATCAACAGAAGGCTCTTCAAAAATTTTTGCAACGATTGTAAACAAATCATTGAACAGCATTAATCCATTTAAATTGCCCTCACGTCCATCATCTCGTCTGACTTCCCCAAAACTCTATGGGGGAGGGAGGTTGAGATTCCCATCTTGTGGATAGTGGGATCCATCTAGTACAATGGTGGGTGAACTATTTACTCCTCTCTCCTGATGAGCTGTCCCATTGCCAAACCCAGACACAGCTCCACTTGAAGTGGAAAGGAAGACAAAGAAAATAAGCAGAATTTTCTTTTCCACTTTCGTACTGGAATTCTTCTACAGCAGAGATGAGCTAGTGAAAATTCTCAAAAGAGAATCACCATCACAAATAGATATTCCAGTAGAAACCGTGCCATTCTACCCCACTCTAATCCAGTCCAATCCAATTCATTCCAGTCAAACCAATCTAAATCCAACTCAATCCAATCTAATTCGATCCAGTCCAGTCCAAATTCGATCTAATCTAAAGCAATAAGATGATATTAATTAATTAATTAATGCTTATATTAATAAACCACCTCTTGAGGACAGTTATGTGGCTCAGTGAGTGGAACTTCATGAGTTCTAATCTGGCCTCAGACATTTACTGCCTGTGTGTGATCTTGGGCAAGTCATTTAACCTTGCTTGCCTCAGTTTCCTCATCTTTAAAATGACCAGAGAAGAAAGTAGCAAAGCACTCCAGTATCTTTACCAAGAAAACCCCAAATGAACAAGACTGAACAACAACAAAGCTGCCTCTTATATACAAGGCACTGAACTGTGTGCTGGAGGTATAGAGACAAAATTAAAAACAGTCCATCTCTCAAGTAGCTTATGTTCTACCAGGGATTGAGTATTATATATAAATATATTAGTAGCCCCATTTTACAGAGGAAGAAACTGACATTCAGAGAGGTTGACCAAGATCACACAGGTAGTATATGGCAGAGGTGGGTGTCCAGAGCCAGGCTTCTTTACTCCAGGCTTGGGGCTCTTTCTATTATAACACACCACCTTCACCAAACTTCACAGAACAAATCCTCTTAATAAAAGGATTTATTTTATAGAACTTGGACTCAGTCAAAGGACTGCACTTGAGGACCTAGAGGGCCCCATGTGGCCTTGCTGCCACACGATCCTTACCCCTGTATAGTTTTATATCACTGAGGAAAAATTCATATAGGAGACCTCCAAAGCAGTGATGTCAAATTCAAATAGAAGGGGGAGGGGACCTTAAACCTTACATGTGGATCTCTGTGGGCCACATATTGACTTGGATTATATTAATTATATATTATATAATCACATAATATAATTAAGATAAGTAATTATAAGTAATTATATTATAATAATGTATTAATTATATTGTATAATAATATATAATTAATATAATCATTATATTATACACATATTTGTATATTTCTTTAAAAAATTAATACATCAACACACTGAAATTAGACAGGAATTGTATTTTAATTTTTTTTTTTTTTGCTTTTTTGGAGGGGGAAGGCAGGGCAATTGGGGTTAAGTGACTTGCCCAAGGTCACACGGCTAGTAAGTGTTAAGTGGCTGAGGCTGGATTTGAACTCAGATCCTCCTGACTCCAGGGGCAGTGCTCTATTCACTGTGCCACCTAGCCACTCCAGAAATTGTATTTTAATTTGGTTCTGTAGGTACTCAGAAGTGTTGGGAGTATTTGAGGCCTCTGCTCCAAACACCTTCTGCATACCCCATAGACTTGAAGGAAAGGAGAGCAAATCCATTGTCAGGCAATTTTATGTTTAATGCTAAATTATATACTTGGGTGAGAAGAATGTCTGTATCACTTGCATGACATTTAGCTTGTCTAGCTCTGTATTACTATATATCATTTTATGTGTGTATCTTGTCTGCTCAACTAGACTTTAAACCCCTCTAAGAACAGGAACCTTAGTCCCCTTTATACTCCTAGCACTTAGCAAAAGAGCTGCTCTGCACATGATAGATACTTAATCTTGGTTTGTGGATCTCAGTAATGACAAGAATATGTTGGCCACAGGCTTTGATACCCATTTTAATCCCAGCAGAGAGAATATACATATTCCTTTTGAGTCCAGTGTTGGGTTCCTGGAAGCCCATCCCAATCACCTGGAAGATCAGCCCAGACTTTCCTGGATAGACATGGCAGAAAGTATGTTTGCATAAAGGGAAGTTATAGGAATAGTTAGGTGGCGCAGTGAATAGAGCACTGGCCCTGGAGTCAAGAGGACTGAGTTCGAATCCAGCCTCAGACTGGACACACTTACTAGCTGTGTGACCTTGGGCAAGTCACTTAACCACAATTGCCTTGCTTTCCCCTCTCAAAAAAAAATAAAAAAAAAATAAAGGGAAGTTATAAATTTGGAGCCATAAACCTTGAGAGGTGAAATAACTTGCCCTGGTCACATGGGAAGTCACTGGAACCCATCTCTATAGATAATGCCAATAAGAATGCCTGTTCTTGGTCCTTACGTTAGAATGCCAAAAGACAGGATCCAGGAACTATCACAGTGTAATTGAAATCCTAACCCCTGCTGTTGGGCTCCTGCCATGTTCAGCAAATACCTCCTGCTTTGGGCTTGTGTTTTTTCAGTGTTGATGTTTGGCAATAGGTCAAGATGAAGTGAGGCATGAAAGCTGAGCACTAGATGTCCAGATGCCCAGGCCATTGCTATGAGTCACCACTTTGCCTCTATCATTCACTTGCTCAGATATAGCAACTTAGCCTTTCTTAGCCTGTGATGTCATACTGTTAGCTTGCTGTAAAGAGATTTGTCCTATATTCATTCCCAAATGCCATGAAAGATTTCATCTTTATAAAAAAGATATTTTTATGTTTCTTTGGACGTCCAACAGTAGCCATATTTGTTGATCTATGGTTCTGTTCTTTACATGAATTATCTAATGCATCTGTTTTATTCATTAAACTAACATTTATTAAGCAATTACTATGAGCAGAGAGCTCTGTGCTAGGCCCTGGGGAAGATATCAAGCTTTGATAAGACATATTCTCTGCCTTGTGCGTTTTCTGGTCTCACAGGTAGCATGGTGGAGCCGGGATTTGAAAACAGGTCCCCTAACTCCAAAATCCAGTCCATAAATTGGTTGAAATCTACATTTTCTCTATTTCCAACCTTGAAGCAAAGTAGGATTGCTAGTATTATCAACTTAGATTTGGGAGAAAAGATTATTGTTGTTCAGTCATTTTTTCAGTTGTTTCTGATTGTTTGTGACCCTATTTGAGGTTTTCTTGACAGGCTTTGCTATGTCCTTCTCCAGTTCATTTTACAGATGAAGAAACTGAGGCAAACAGGGTGAGGTGAGGTATTCAACAATATCATTGCCCAGGGTCACACAGCTAGTGAGTGTCTGAGGCCAGATTTGAACTCAGGAAGATGAATCCTACTGTACTGCATCTCAAAGTCAACTGCGAGTCATGTCATCATCTTTCTAATGTCATGGTCACCTTCAGGAATGAAGGACAAACACAACAACCTTTTAGCTGCTGGAAGAGAAGATAGAGGTTATCTAATCCAGTCCCCTCCCTTTACTAGTTGAGGAAATTGAGACCTAGAGGGCTGAAATGATTTGCCTGAGATCACACAGGCTGCCAGTGGAATGCTTTTGTATTGTTTATTGATGGTGCCAGTAGTAATGTCTACATCTGGTCCCTACCACTACCAAAGAACACATCAGGAAGCAAGAGCGGGGTTCAGGAAATATCACAGCATAATTGAGATCCTCACTCCTGCTACTGGGCTCCTGCCATGTTCAGCAAACACCTCCTCCTGCTTTGGGCTTGTGTTTTTTCAGGGTTGATGTTTGGCAGTAGATCAAGATGGAGGGAGGCATTAGAGCCAAGCACTTGATGTCCAGATGCCTAGGCCATTGCTGTGAGTCCGACTCTTACCTCCCATATTCTCTTGCTTAGCAAGAACAGCTTAGTTTTCCTCAATCTCAGTCTTTGCATTGGTAGCTTTCTGTGATGAGATTTGTTCTATATTCACAAAGGGACTGTCCTTATAACAAAGCTGTCTATGTACATATATACATTATATATATGCATGCATATACATAATACATACATACATACACACATATGTGTATATATATGTGTATATATATATGTATTAAGAGAGAGAGAAGAGAGAGGGAGGAAGGGAGAGAGACGGAGAAAGAGTCTCTATGAGTGTCTTATAGTAAATGTACTTTATCAATTTAAGTCTGTTCTCTTTACAATGAATTGTCTAATGTAATTATTTTAATTCATTTATTCTTCCATCCATCCTTTCATTTAACAGACAGCTCTGAGTAGACCACTGTGCTAGGCACAAAGTTTAGAAAAGACATATTTACTGTCATGCATTTTCTGTTCTCTGTCTATATAACACTCTCTATAATGATTGTAGGCAGTTTTGACTGTAGACAATATAAATCAATATACTGGCTCCCCTGATAGAATGGAAGCTCCTTGAGGGTAGGGGGTGTTTTGCTTTTGTGTCTCTGGTGCTTGGCCCATGGTAAATAGGTGCTCTATGAAAGCTTGTTGATTGATTGCTATTCAGAAGGGTGAGCAAAGAACTGAGCTGATTTGACCTACAAGTATCAGATTCTTATTTTGCTATCTGGTATTCTTTATCTGAAACTTTTCAACCAACTTTGACAGTAAAATCCACTTAGATGCTTAAACCAATGATCTTCAAGCTTTTTTGATGACACATGAATATTAGTAAACATTTTTTAACATATATCCCTAATATACTTACATTTACTTATTTATGAAACACATATCTATATTACTGTAGTAATAACTAGAATTGGCATGGAACACACAAAAATAGAAATGAAAGATGAGATAAAGATGAAATAACATTTGATGTCATGGTCCATCGAGAGCTATTATAATTTGTTGAGGAGAGGAGAGATTTGATTTGATCTATGCTTTAGAAAAAACATTTTGTCATTCCTCAATTGGTAAATGATTAAAGGATTTGAACAGGCTGTTTTTAGATGATGAAATAAAAACTATTTATAGTCATATGAAAAAATGCTCTAACTCTCTATTGATAAGAGAAATACAAATTAAAATAGCTCTGAGGTACCATCTCATACCTCTCAGACTGGCTAGTATGATAGAAAAGGAAAATAATAAATATTGGAGAGGATGTGGAAAAATTGGGATGCACTGTTGGCAGAATTTGAACAGATCCAACAACTCTGGAAAGCAATTTGGGACTACCCCCAAAGAGCTATAAAACTGTACATATCCTTTGATTCAACAATACCATTCCTAGGTCTATATCTCAAATAGATTTCTTAAAAAAAAAAAACTCTACAAAAATATTTATAGCATTTTTTTTTGTGGTGACAAATATTTAGAAATTGAGGGAATGCCCATCAATTGGGGAATGGCCAAACAAATTGTGGTATATGATTGTAATGGAATACTATTGGGCTATAAGAAATGATGAGCAGGCAGATTTCATAAAAATCTGAAAAGATTTCTATAAACTGATGTAAAGTGAAGTGAGAAGAGCAAGGAGAACACTGTACACAGTAACAGCCACAATGTACTATGATTAGCTTAGCTGATGATATGACTTAGCTATTCCCATCAGTACAATGATCCAAGACAATTTCAAAGGACACATGATGAAAAATGCTATCCACCTCCAGAGAAAGAACTGATGGAGTCTGAATGAAAATTGAAGCATACTATTTTTCATTTTCTATATTTATTTGTGTTTTTTCCCCCTTTTTTTGGGTCTGTGTCTTCTTTCACAACATGACTAATATGGTAATATGTTTTGATTGATTGAACATGTATAACCCATGTCAAATTGCTTAATTTCTCTTGGGAGGGGGAGGTGAGGGATCGAAAGAGAAAATTTGAAACTCAAAAATTTTTAAAAATGAATGTTAAAAATTGTTTTTGTATGTAATTAGGGGAAAATAAAATATTATTTAAAAAAGAAAAATCACTTTGGCAGCTATGTGGAGAATGGATTGGAGAAGAGAGAGACATATCTTAGGGAAGAGGATGGAAATGGAGGAGGGGGGATAGAATTTGGAACTCAAAACTTTAAGAAGAAAACAAATTAAGAAATTGTTTTGGCATGTAATTACAGGGAAAAATATTAGTGAAACAGAAAAGACATGGAATACAGTTAGAAGGCTATGCAATATTCTAGGCAAGAGATGATGATGTACTAGCATAATGAATGCAGGAATAGAGAAAAAGGAATAGATGTGAGAGACACCACTGTGCGAGAAGTGACAATATTTAGCGAATGAGTAGTTATTTCCAGTACTTAGCACAGTGTCTGGAACATAGCAGATATTTAATAAATGTTGACTGATTGACATGTGGGTGAGAGGAAGTAAGAAGTTGTAGATACTAATCTAGGTGACTAGAAAGATGATGGTGCCCTCAAATGAAAGAGGGAAGCAGGGAAGAGGGTGAGTATAGGCAGAAAGGAAATGAATTCTGTTTTGGACATGTTGAGTTTGATAAGCATCATATGAAATTTCAAATAGGTAGCTGGTGATTGGGGCTAGATTTCAAGGGAGAAGTTGAGGCTTGATATATAGGTCTGGGAGTCATCTGCATAGAAATTTTAACAGGTCCCATGATTTGATACCTGATGATTTCACCAAATGAGAGAGAATGCAGAGAGAAGAGAGTCTGAATTAGAGACACAAATAGGGAATGTGATATGGGCACAGTGAGGAAGACTGAAGGGGTGGTCCTACAAACAGGATAAGAACCAAGAAACAAAACCCAAAGAGGAGAGAGTCAAGTATACAGGAGGCAAGGGGAGATCAAAAGGGCCAGATGTTGTCAGAGAGGTCAAGAAGGATGAGGAATGAGAAAAGGCCCTTTGATTTGGCAGCAATCACTGGTAACTTTGAAAAGAACAGTCTCAGTTGACTGAGGAATCAGGGATAACTAGGAGCTTGGGAACTTGGGGGACTAGAAGAATGGTGACACCCTTGACAGAAACAAGTACATTTGGAAGAAGAATGGGTTTAGGAGAAAAAGGAATGTAATCATAACTCATCTATGCCTACTTATCCTGTTTTATTAGTTTTTTTCCACTAAAAAATGAAAGGGGTAAGGCTTCTTCACTGACTATTGTCCTGGAGCAAAGAGCCTGCTGCTATGGTAATGGGGCAAAAGATGCTGAAGTAGAGATAGAGAGTTATAGTGTAGCTACTATGTGTCCTAGGGTCTGGTTAGGTTATGGCTTTCCTGAGGGGCATCGTGCCTAGGGCAGTCATAGGGAAGGCCAGACCAGCAGTGGCAGAGGGTGGGAGGGAAGGAGGTGAGATCATTGTGTTGGAGCCAAGTTATAGTTATGACAATGGGGAGAGTTGAAATGTGACCCATCTTCCTACTCTCTAGTTGATCACAAAGCCCTTGGGAGTCAAACCTCTTCTTCCTTGGCCTTCCACAGAGCCCTGTTCCCCTACTTTGATGTTCACTGACTGAAAATAAAACTTTCTACATCAAAAGACCTATATTCTGAAAAAGACAGTCATGGCGGTGTGCTCATGTAATTTTCCTTATTCTTGCACTGGGTTCTTATCATACATTTTTTTCAGACTCTTGTTGTTTGTCCTTTGTTTTAGAAGAGGACCAAGGACATCAAAGGATGATGTCTTGACTTGCGCATGAATTGGATTTAAGTGAGGCAGAGTTGCACAAAGTCATCAGCCTTAGTCTCTCTTCTACAGTCATCAAAGTGCAGTGGCAAGACAAAAGTGAGGATGACTGGCAATAGCCTAGGATGCAGTGGATGACCTTGGCATCCTCAATGTCTGACCAGCTCTAAGCACTCCATAGCACCTGCTTCAGTTTCCTTCATGGCCCCTGGAACAGATTGTTATCATTTGCTCATTTGGTCAGGGGGAAGTGCTTGGGGTAGACATCTCCCTAATTCAGGAATGAGTTTTGAGACCTGTAGGTTACTCTCAACCTGGTTTAGCCCATCTGCTGAAATGATTTACCAGGGTAAGGGCCCTGTGTATACTACAGCTTTTTGGCACCACAGGTGACTATTTTGTTGCATAAAGAATATGTATAAACTGTTCCATCTCTAGTTCTTGCAATGAGAATGGGAATTCAGCAATTTATTCTTTATAATAAAATTAAAGTAAAACAGCTTAATGTAAGGTACTATAGAATTGGTTATAATTGCATTTTGTGATAATAATAACAAATCACTTTCCTTGTTCAGCTATGTATGGTTAGTGACAATAAGTATTGCCACACTTATTTTATGAATGAGGAAATGAAGGCTTAAAGAAATTAAATTATTTTCTTTTTTTTCTCATTATTAACATTTTATTCTTTATTTTATTAATTCCATAAACATGACAAAAAACCCCCAACCCAAACCCTCACCTGTTTCTTATGAAAACCTATACAGTACTTACAATTTATTTATTATCCTACAATATGGAGTAGCCAAAGACAGTCTTTTCTCTTTGAATTAGAAATTTCACAGTCCTGATGATTTACTCTATTTGTGAAAATTATTTTCTCAGAATCACATGATGGATAAATATTCAAATCAGATATTGAACTTAGGTCTTCTGTACCCAAAGTGACAATCGCTCTCCTTCATTATACAGGCCCTACCTCATAGGAGAGCTGTGAGGATACACACTAGGAATTTCAAGACCTTTGATGATCATAACCACAGACAGACAGAAAAACAGATAAATAGATAGATAGATGGATAGATGGATGGAAGGCTAGATGGATGGATAGGTGGATAGATAGATGGATGGATGGATAGGTGGATGGATAGATGGACGGATGGATGGATAGACAGGTAGGTAGGTGGATAGATAGATAGATAGATAGATAGATAGATAGATAGATAGATAGATTGATAGACAGATGGACAGGTAAGACATCCATTAAGTTTTCACTATATGCTAGGTATGCTAAGTGTTGGGGATACAAATACAAGTAAGCAAGATCGTTACTGTCTTCGAGGAATTTATATTTTAATGGGATAAGAAAATACATATAAGGGGTCTATGATGGAATGAAGTCAACCTCTTGGGGACAAGAAGTGTCAAGGAGGCCTGGTTTCCCACAAGATAAGGCAAAAAGGTCACCAATCAGAGCTGAGGGAACCAGGGATGGAGTCCTTTAGAGTTGGAATGTATATGGCTAGGGTATGACAATCTCCTAGTTCAACTTTGTCATTTTATAGATGAGCACACTGAGGCGCAGAGAAATCAAGGTCACTCCAGGAGGAAGTGGCAAAGGTAGGAACTGAATTAGGCCCTCTTCTTCCAAGTCCAGCTCTCTCTGTCATCTTTCATGTTCTGTATCTTAGGATTCTCAGGCAAATATTTCAGAGCAGGCACTGGATTGGGAATCCAAAGGAAAGGGTCATAATCTATTTTCAGTTGTGGACAGAAAACAAAATAAAACAAAACAGAGAGCAGGGTACTTCAAGATGTTAGTCATCCTTGGCAAATGTGTTCCTAGATATTGGGAAAATCAAGCCTGTCATCCAAATTGGGCAACTTAGTGCAACAGACAGACCCCCACTGGGCCAACTGCCCTCCCCAGTTTGTGATTTCAAGTGATTCACTAAACAATAGCCTTAATGTAGGCTTGGAGGGATATAACAATGGCCCCATGATGTCACTGGGTGTGTGACCAAACCTTATCTATGATCCAGGGGTAATTTCTTGTCTACCTCCCACTTCAACCTTATGACTGACACCAGTGTCAGAAGATCTAGGTTTGAACCCGTTAAGCTGACGTCATCCTTTCCTAGTCATATGATCACCAAGAGGTAGCTTTATCTCACCTACAAATAATAATAGCTAGTATTCATATGGCATTCTTTAAGGTTTGTAAAGTATTTTACATAAGTTGTCTTGTTTGATCCTCACAACCTTTAAATAGGTGCTATTATTATTTTATAGATGAGGAAAACCAAAGCTGAGATAGATGTTTTGTCACTGGCCCAGGGTCATACAACTCAGTAAATGGCTGAGGCAGGATTTGAACTCAGGTCTTCTTCACCCCAACACTATTCACTGTGCCACCCAGCTTCTTAGTGAAGACTTGCACTGGATAGCTCACAGGAGCTGTGTTGTTATAAGGAAAACATGATGTAAAAGGTTTGTTGTTGTTTGGTTGTCTCAGTCAGGTCCGAGTCTCGGTGACTCCATTTGGGGTTTTCTTGGCAAAGGTACTGGAGTGTTTGCCCTTTCCTTCTCCAGCTCATTTTACAGATGAGGAAACTGAGGCAAGCCAGCAGGGTTCAGTGATTTGCCCAGGGTCACATAGTTAATGTGTCTGAAGCCAGATTTGAACTCAAAAAGAAGAGTCTTCCTGATTCCAGGAAGTGGCGCCCTAACAGCCCATGTAAAAGGTAAAGCAACACATAAATATGAAAGAACTCTGGATTTGCAGCCAGGAGACCTATGTTCAGATGTTGCCTCTACTAGCAATGTGACCGTGGGCAGATCGCTTAATTTCCCCAATCCTTAGTTTTCTTCTCTGTAAAAGGGGGATAATAATAGCATATACTTGACAGTTATCATCAGTACGAAATGAAGTTATGAACATAAGGTGCTTTGCTAACTGAAGAGGGCTATGTAAGTGTCAACTACCATTGTTGTTGGACAGCTTGGTGATGCAGTGCATAGAGTGCTAGGTCTGGAATCAGGAAGATTCATCTTCATGAGTTCAAATTCAGTCTTAGACATTTACTAGCTGTATGACCCTGGGCAAGTCACTTCACCCTGTTTGCCTCAGTTTCCTCATATGTAAAATGAGCTGGAGAAGGAAATGGCAAACCACTCCAGTGTCTTTGCCAAGCAAACCCCTAATGGGGTCATGGAAGTTGGACACAAATGAAAAATGACTGAACAACAGCATTCTTCTTATTGCTGTGCTTACCACTCCTAAGCAAATAGCAGCTCTGGACAGTTATGGTTTCTTGCTTCCTATCCAGCTTCTTCCTCCATCTTCCTAGTGGGCAAGAATAAGCCAACAGTTTGTGAGTGAGCAGTGGTTGTCACGTGTAGCAGCAAGCACTCTCGCATACCCAGGATGGCTGCTAGCATAGGTTCTTTGATCTGCTTTTCTAAAGGAAAGCAACTCAAAAAGGGTTAACAGTATTACTTTAATCAATAAAACATATCATTCACCTAGTTCAGGGGAAAAAGTCAGCACCCTGAACTTCAGAGAATATATACAGAAGTTGCAAGCAGACAAAAATACAGACAGAGAAAATAACATAATTCAACAGACAGAGCTTCTAGCTGTCTGACCATCGCGTACATAGAGTTAGTCACCAGAGAGAGAAGCACCAACATCTTGGTTTTCAAAGCCAGGGGGCTCAACAGCTGCCCAGAGTCTCATCTGGCTAAATCATACAACTCTACCCAAAGTGAGCTCCAAAGCAAAACCTCACATCAGAGGTATTTATAGCCTTCTCCAGGGTCACAGAACATCACAACCTTTGTGACTCACTTGACCACAAAGTAACAAAAGCTGTGCCTTCCTGAAAAATAAGCCTCCCACCACTGGCTCTATGTGACCACATGCAGCCTATTAGGGGGGCAAAGTATATCTTCAAATCAGGAAAGGTCAAGTTCACTTAAGTCTATCAAGGGGCAGGGAAGATCTTCAAATTCCCATTACCATTACACCATGGTTGAGGGATGCCTTAGGGGTGATGATAGTGAACCATGACGAATTGTGAGAGAGATATTTTTAGTCAAGAGGGTATAGCCAGTCACCTCCCAAATCATGTCTTATTTGTGGCCATCCACTTACTCTTTATGTATCTTGTATGTACACATTAATTTACTGTTGTTTCCCCATTAGGATGTAAGCTTTTTGAAGGCAAGAACTATTTTTACCTTTCTTTGTCTCCAGGGCTTATCTCAATGTGTGTACACTAAGTAAGTAAATGCTTACTCAGTAATTAATCAATAAGTAAATGCTTATCGATTGACCTAAGGTCAAACTTACCGTAAGACTAATAAATGATAAGGACCAAACTTCTAGGCAGTCAGCACCAGTGCCTTCTCCCTAGGTACCGAGGGCTTTACTAGGTGGGGGAAAGGGAAGGTGGGGCAGGAGAGAATGAGAATAGATAAATTGGTAATACAAAAGTAAAGGCCTGATGATCTCATCTTTAGCTTTTCTGGAGCAGGTGCCAGATGAATGGTGGGAAGTGGGGGCTCAGTTAAGGAAAACTATCTTGCATCTAGAATAGAGATCCTTGCACCTACCTAGGTGCTTTAAAGCAGCCTTGCAGATAGCCTACAAGCCCACCAAGATTGGGAACATTCCAGTCTATATTGACCTATTTCTGAAGGATGTCAGTGAGCACTGGTAGCCCAAAGGCGGTCAATAACAGTGAGAAGGCACTATGAGGAAAATGTGTATGTGGGGGGAAGGGCTTGTATTTCTATTTTAACTTCACTAGGATACCTCCTGAAGTTTTTACAGATTTATCCTCCCTCTCCCCCAGCTGCTGGTGTCTCCCCACCCATTTACCTTGTTCATATATTTTACTCAAGGCAAGTCACTTAAACTCTCAGTAGCCCGGGCTGTTCTCTAAGAGTAGGAACTGCAGAGAGGATGCCAATTTGCATTGGTAGAAGGAGTTTCCTATATAGTGAAATCACAAGTCTAGGCCTTATTCCTATATAGGAACCTATTATCTCCCCAATACAATGCAAGCTATTTGAGGGTAGGGCATCTCGCTTTTGTCTCTGTATTTCCATCTCTTAGCACAGAGCTTAGAACAGAGTACTCTTGATCTAGTGACACTGGCTTCCTTGTTGTTCCTCAAACAAGTTATTCTATCAACTGACTTCATGTATTTTCACTGATTATTCCCTATGCCTGGAATTCTCTCCCTCATTATCTCCTTCTCCTGACTTCCCTGGCTTCCTTCTAGGCCTAGCTAAGATCTCAGTTTCTAAAAGAAACCTTTTCCAATCCCCTTGTGGTAGTGTAGTACCCTCCCTCCCTCTTTGAGTATCTCTAATATATCTTCTTTTTTTTTTTGGTCTTTTTGGAGGGGGGAAGGTGGGGCAAACAGGGTGAAGTGACTTGCCCAAGTAAGTGTTAAGTGTCTGAGGCTGGATTTGAACTCAGGTCCTCCTGACTCCAGTGCCAGTGCTCTGCTCACTGCACCACCTAGCTGCCCCAACAAATCTTGTTTGTGCCTAGTTGTTTGCAGATTCTCTCCCCCATTAGACTGTGAGCTCCTCGAGAACAGGGACTAGTTTAGTTATGTTATGTTATGTTATATTATGTTTGGGTGGTTAGGTGGCAAAATAGATAGAGTGCTGGGCCTGGAGTCAGGAAGGCTCATCTTCCTGAGTTTAAATCTGACCTCAGACACTTACTAGGTGTGTGACCCTGGGCAAGTCACTTCACCCTGTTTGCCTCAGTTTCCTTATCTGTAAAATGAGCTGGAGAAGGAAATGGCAAACTGCTACCATATCTTTGCCAAGAAAACCCCAAATGGGGCCAGGAAGAGTTGGACATGCCTGAAGAATGACTGCATTTATATTATGTTACAGTATGGCGTAATATGGTATGTTTTGGTCTTTTTTTGTATCCCCTGTGTTTAGTAAAGTGCCTGGCACATAGTAGGTACTTAACAAAGGCTTGTTGATCAATTGATTTTTTTCAGGTGTTAGGCCTTAGCTCATTTCTCAGTTGCCTTATAAGAAATAGCATAGATCTCACAAATGATTTTTTTTTTTCCTTTTCTTAGCTGAGAGGATGCCAAGGCTTGGGCTAAAAGTGGATTATTTTACCATCCACCAGACTTGAGGCAGAAAACTATGCAGCCCCATGTCTTCATTTATGGAATCAACCCATTCTAATTCAGCCAGTTGCTTCACATATTTCAAAGGTCACCTCTCCATTCTCTTCCCTCTAGCTATGTATTTTCTCCTGGAAAGGGAACTTGTTATTTCTCTTTCCCAGCTGACATACCTTATAAACTTGACAAGAAAACAATGATTACAGCGGTAAAGCCCCATGTACAACCCCTCTTAAGGATACAAAACATACCATCAGGGAGATAATTAATGTGCCAGCCATTATATATGAGATAATTATATTAATCAAATAAATCAAAAGCAACCTGGTGGCTTTATTTGGACAGAAGGCAAAAATCTCTTCCCTCTGAGCCAAATCTCCCTGCCCACTTACCTCTTCCTCTTCCCCTCCCTCCAGCAAAATGACCCCATGCCATCATCTCCAGTATTTCTGACCTCAAACACTGTGTTCAGAAGTATGAGAGAATATCTCCCAAGATGCATTTTCAGATGTCTTTCTTGCATCAAATGAGATTGCTGCAGTGTGTTCTTTTCTATTTTAGCTAATGCATATCAGATCCAAAAGGAGCCTAATGTTGTAATTAGCTTGTCTCCTTTTTATAAAACCTATGCGATTTGGGTGTCTAAACTCAGGAAGAATGGGATTGAGTTTCTCCACTCTGAACTTGGCAGCAATTGCCACGATCTGCATTGATTAAAAAAATTGGTGATTATGGCCGAGGTCTGCGTCTTTGTCAGGTTATGAGAGGATGAGCATCAAAAGATGAGATTTGAGAAGGTCTGCCAGACTCCGAAGCCACATGAAAGAAACTTGCCTTAGATTGGACTTAATGGGACAAATTGAATTTGGCTCCTGAGAATCATCCCTGAGTCGTTTGCCAGCATGAATGTTAAATTTGTAGGTACAAGATGGGCATGTTTGTGGTGAATCTTCCCTTTGTCTTGATCACAGGTTCCATAAATCATTATAATAATACCTTGAATACATCAGGTACTTAAAAAAAAATCCAAGGAGCACGAGGTGTTTCACAGGTAACATCTTGATACTTCCAGCCTCTCTATGCAGTAATGAGAATAATGTTCTATTTGGAAACGTGGGTCACAGAGAAGGTAAGTGACTTGCCTGTTGTAACATAGACACCTCTGGAAGCAGTGAATCTGAAAACTGGGTCTCCTGAATCTTCTGTCTTCTTTCCACTGTTCTGAGAAGTTCCAAAGCTGTGACTTCAAACAACCCATTTTGGCTGCAAAGAACAGATCATGGTATCATATATCTAGAATTGGAAGGAACCTTGGATTCCATCTAGTCCAACCATTTCATCTTTTCAGAAAAGGAAGCTGAGGCTCAGGAAATTTAAGAGGCTTATAGCCATGGGACCAGTAAGTTTCCAGGGGTGAGATTTGAATGAGGTCTTCCTGACTCTAAGTCCACCCTATCCATTCTGACATAGTGAGAGTAAGAAAACACTCCCTTCTTTTGGTAGAGAGGCAAGGAATTACGAGTACAGAAGGATGTATATGCTGTTAAACATGGTGACTACATAGGTTGGTTTTGCTGAACTTTTTCTTTGTGACAAGGGAAGGCTTGAGAATAGATACTGAGATGATTATGATATAAAAACAAAAGCTATCAATAAGACTCTTCATCCTCTTCCTTTTCCTCTTCTTTTTATTATTACTAATATTAGTAGCAACAACAAAAAAATAACGTGTCTTCAAGGAATATACCAGGGGGCTACAAATGGCTTTCAATTTATGACTTGGCCACCTTGTCAGAAAATTCTCCCTGACATTCTCAGTTCCTTGGAGTCATTTGGAAGAATGGTCCAGAAAAGCAATGATTTCTTATTTCTATGTTTGCATTATTCCCTAGAAAGTTGCAGATCCTGGGGGTTGGCGGAATGGGATGGATTGGAGGCCTTGAGCCAACGTGGGATTTTCAGGAGTCATGCCTTCCCTGGACTTGGTATCCAGAAATGTATGCAGGGTACCATGACAAGCCCTTCCCACACCCTGTCTGTGACCAGCTTGTATCCAGGCTACACATACAGAAACCTGTGCCCAGCCCAAAGGTTAAACACAAAAATGCCCTTTGGACTGTATATCCGGAAAGATCTTGAGTGTGAAGCACCTGCTTTGGATTACTGAAGTGTCTTGAATTTTTTTTTTTAATGAGTCTACAACCTCCTACTAGTGTGATGACCTAGGTGTGTAAAAAGTCCTTCACCAGCTGTGTCATGCTGAGTAAGTTGCTGAGCTTCTCTGAGCATTGGCTTCCTACTTAATTAAAACCATCCTGGAAGCTCAGTGTTCTTCTGAGAATCAAACAGAATAATGGACATTAAAGCACTTTAAATTAAAGGAACATGAAGAGCTGGTAACTTTGTAAAGACAAATGACTGAGAAAAACTTACGTCGTATCTATGCAGTGATCAATCATGATTCCAGGGCATTAAGATTGAAGAAGGCTATCCACCCCCTGGCAGAGAAGCATTGGACTCAAAATGGAGAACAAGTCAAACATTTTAGCACATGGCTGGTGTGGGAATTTTTTCTTGTCTGGGTCTGTTTCCTGGATTTTGTTTTGCATTATTTTTCCTTTTTCATTGGGTTGGGGGATGGGGAGAAGGGAGAGAAAATAAATGTTTGTTAAAAGTAATAAGGATTGAATATACCACAGGCTATGACTGTTCATTCCAAATATTTGACCAATTTGACAGGGGAGTGGGATGGAATAAAAGGGGGTTTTGTGTGAGGCACAGATAAAGCCTGAATCTTTAGGCTATCCACAATTTTGGATGAAATAGGAAAAACTGAACCAATCTATTTGATATTTGGCAAGCCTGAGGAGCTTTTAAAATATATGCTAATGGGTTGGTTGATGATTTGTTATGTCATCAAGGCAGAGCTAGCTGTTATGGGGGTATAAGGCAATAGAAGACACAGTCTCTGCTCTCTCTGGAGCTTACAAAGCTACAAAAGAGGTTAACTCCAAAGACAAGACCAATTTAAAGGAAATAATAAGATGACAATATGAAAAAAATATTGAGAGATTGGCAAGGTTTCAAGCTCTGCCTCTGACATACACATATGCTAATTGTGTGACAACGGACAACATGACAACCTTTTAGCATACCAGGCAACTCTCCAAGACTAAGTTATTGATGAATTGCTGGTCTGTATCAGGGAAAGAAACTCCTCATGTAGGTCAAATAACAAATCTGAACCTAAAAATAAAAGTGGAAAACTCAGTTTGGGCCAGAGTTCCATCCTAAATTTCTCTAGGCCTTGTAGATGAGTCTGACCAATAGATAGCCAGGGGGTCAACTCCGCTGACCACCTCACTTTTTGATTGGAGAATAGTATTGCATGTCATAGAATAACTTTCAGGGAGGGAACTTTAGCCTCTGACTCAAGAGTCAGTGGTCTTTCCATTCTACCACACACTGCCTTAGCGAGTTGCAATGGTCAAAAAAAAAAAAAAAAAGAAATCAGCATCCTTTGGTCAAACTTCCGGTGAGGAGTCTCTTCAAACTTAACTCGTCTGTTTCTCAGAAAATTGTAGAATTATGGATTTGGAGCTTTAAGGGATTTAGAAATTCTTGAATCCAACCCCTTCATTTTACAGGTGAGGAAACTGAGGCACAGAGAGGTTAAAGGATTTATGCATCTTTATAAAGCTCGTAAGATTCTTAGGATTGGGACTGCAGATTGTGGTGGCTAGAGAGATGACTTACAAGTCAGGAATGACTGAATGAGTAGGGCGGTCAGTGTTAGGGAGGAAAATGTAAAAGCAGAACACAGTTCTTAGCTGAAGGAAACTCACATTCTAATAAGGGAGACACACACATAGAAGAAAGGTGGCCAGGGAGGCATATTTTGATTTGTGTATATTGTGGGAAGGCAAACAGAGCCATAGGGGGATAGACTAACACTCTTTCTCCAGGACAATAATATAAATAATGATAATAATAGTCACAGCATTTATATAGTGCCATCTGTATGCACAATCCCACTGTACTAAGCATGTTACACATACTATCTCATTTTATCTTCACATTCATCCTGGGAGATAGATGCTTATTATTAGCTCCATTTGATGATGCAAATGATGAGCAAACTGAGGCAAACAGGTTAAAGTGACTTACCCAGAGCCATACAGTTAGTTAAGTGTCTGAGATAGATTTGAACTTAGGTCTTCCTGACTCCAAGCTGAGCACACTATCTTCTGTGCCACCTAGCGCATATAATGATGGTTCCTGAACTGGAAGGCATGGGTGCAATCCCCTGCCTCTGACACATACCAGCTGTGTTACCTTCTCAGTTCTTGAACCAACTAACCCTCCAACACCATAAACTGTACAGCAGGTGTCTATCTGAATAGACAGAGGCAGTTCTCTCACCTGGAAGTCCCTATACCAATAAAATCACAGGTTTGGTACCCTCCCTCCCCCCAAAGAAAAAAAAATCAATGGGCTGAAAAAGGGTGGCAGAAAAGGAAAAGCTTGAGCTCAGAAAGTCAACTTCCTAGAACAGAAAGGGGCCAGCTTTCTGGGAATCCCAGCCACAGTGAGGATGGGGATGAGGGCCTCCAGATCCCCTGATAAATGCCTTTGCTTCAGTGATATTTGATCCTTAGGAAATAATGTTGATATTGTTCCAAGTGGCCTGGCAATGATTTTTGCCACCCCCTCTTCTTCCTCCTCACCACACTCTGGCCGAGTGCCATTCTGCCCCCATTCATTCTATCTGCATGACGTTCAGAAGAACTTCACAGTGGCGTTTAAATATAGGAAAGGTCAATGTATAGGTTTGAGGGCTGGCAGCTGCTCATCATCACTACTGAGAATGGCCCAAGAGGAAATGGGCAGCATGGGAGGCTTAAGTCAGACAAAGAGAAGAATGTTCTGACGGTGAGGGTGATTTCCCACTGGGCTGGATGACTAAGGAGATAGAATGTTCTCAATCAATCAGCTAATCAGCAAACACTCTGTGTTCCAGTCACTGTGCTAGGTCCTGGGGGTACAAAGAATGAAACAATCCCTACTCACAAGGGACTTACACTCTGTCAGGGGAGAAAACAAATACGTGCATAAGTCAGGTCAAGTCAGCAAGTATATGTTATGATCCAGGCAATGTGCTAAGAACTGGGGATACAAAGAAGGACAAAAAAACAGACCTTGACCTCAAAAAACTCAAAGTCTAATGGGAGAGACACATTTAAGCAACTATGTGCAAACAGGATATTTACTTGATATATAGGATAAAATGGAGATTAACTCAGAGGAATGATTTACCAGTGATGGGAAAGGGTTCTGCAGAAGGTGGGACCTTTAGCTAAGACTTAAAAGAAGCCAGGAAGCAGAAATGAGGAAGGAGAGAGTTCCAGTTATATTACAGAATAATTATAAAGAGAATACATGTGGATAAATGAAAAGTAGTTAGATACAAGGAGATAGATGTCCCAAGTCTGGGAAGGAGGGCACTAGTAGCTGGGATATAAGGAAAGGGTTCTTGTGAGAGATGGTATTTGAGAAGAATCTTAAAAGAAGAGAGGATTTTATTTGATGGAGGTGAGTAGGTTGTATTTCTAGACGTGAGGATCAGCTCTTGGAAAGGCATAGAGACAGGAGATGGAGAATTATGTGTGAGGAGCAGAGGGAAGGCTGATTGAGTTTCTCTGAAGGTCTTTACAAAGATGGCATGAATGGATGTCATGTACGTGACAGGGGGATGGATTAGATGACCCCTCAAGGTCTTTGTCAGGTCTTATATTTGATTAAATATCATAGCTCATCAAACACATTGAATTTTTTAATTTTTCAGTTTTCAGCTTTTCAATTCTGACTTAGCTCCCGTGTGCCTCCTCTCAGTCTTTAGGGATGACAGCGTTATTCAGTACTTTCTCTTCTCTTTTGTTCTTCTGCCTTCCTAATTAGTCATCCCAGTGCTCCTGACCATCACTTCCTTTACAAATTGCCCACTTCCCCATTAGGGTGGTATCTTTTTTGATGTCGTTGGGGTGTCATGGAGGCCCAGAGCAACAGTTGGGTGTCTTGAGTTGAGAGGGGTAGCAGTTTCAGTCTCAGGAAGAGCATATTTCTTTCAAAGGAGTTTTAGTTTGTTGAAATAGGAACCATAAGTGCTTTTCTCTATTAAAAATGTAAGGTCTGCAGGCATTCATGGCCAAGCTCCATCTTTTTAATAGGGTCCTAATGGATCAATGAGTGAAGGAGAAACTAAGGAGAATGAGACGAGATGAGATGAGATGAGATGAGATGAGATGAGATGAGATGAGATGAGATGAGAAAATGCCTAATATGGTGTCTCTGGCATGAAGAAGTCAAACCTGTATACATACTGAGTTGAAGGCCTCCTTGGAAACCATCTGGAGTTCTTTATTCTCAAAATGTAATAACAATGACAATGATACTGATGATAATAATGGCTAGCATTTATATAGTATGTACTAGGTACTGAGCAGTATGCTAGAAAAGGACCAGCCCAGGAGAATCCTTCTACCTTAGGAATAGGAAGAGTAAGCAGGTGTCCTCAGAGTGAACTAGATAGTAATAATAAATAATAATAAATCAT
>CM053587.1:106471102-106491944 GCA_028646515.1 Pseudochirops corinnae
ATAGATTGCATAAAATAATAGATTATATACATAAATATATTAATAATAGATTACATAACAATAGATTACTAAATGCCAGATCCATCCCTCTCAGGCAGACACAATTTGCCTCCATATGAAGCATATCTATCTATAAGACCTAAGAATGGAATCAGAAGTCTCTCCATGGGTGACATTAACATGAATTCAATCAACAATATTTTTGACATAGAAGGCTTTGAATAAATGGGTGAGTCATGCTAACTATCCTCCCCATAGCCTTGCCAGATGCCTTCTTATCCCTGAGAAAATCCTGCCTCAGGGCCCCACTTTCCTGATTGGTGACTGCCTCCCCAGAACCACTTTTTCAGAAAAAGCCCCAGTCTTCCTTCACTTTACTCCAGACTTTCTGGACTACCCATCTCCTCTAAAGCCTTGCTAGCTCCCTTGCCCCCAAATGGGTATTTCTTCCTCCTCCTTTTCTCCTATCTCCTTGTCAGTTTTGGAACTATGAACTGTGATTAAATTGCTTCTGCCTGAAAAGGTTATGGCCACCTATTCCTCTATAGCTCCCCTCACCATCCTGTGAGCTTCACTCAGTATCTCTGCTCCAGGGACCAAAGTGTCCCTGGCTACCACTGCCCTTGGAGAGTGTCTCCCTTATGTAAATGTAAATTGTAAAATTTGTAAATTGTAAATTTGTAAATTGTAAATTGTAAAAAATTGTAAAAAATGTAAATGTAAAAGCTTACATGCAAAGAGCATGTAAGCTCTTTGGGGGCAGGGATTATTTTTGCTCTTTATATTTGCATCCACTGTGCCTGTCACGTAGGAATCAAGGACTCTGTGATCCAGTGAGGCTGGTCTTCTTGATATTCCTTGTCTGTGACCTTCCATCTCCTGACTCTGAGAGGGTTCACTGGCTGTCAATCCCACATGCCTGGAATTTTTTCCTTTCTCATCTCTGTCTCCTACTTTCCTTCACTCCCTTCAGATCTCAGCTAAAATCTTATCTTCTGCACGAATCCTTTCCTAGTCCTCCTTAATCTTAGTGCCTTCATCCTGAAATGATCTCAAATTTATCCTGTCTATGTCTTGTTTGTCTATAGTTGTTTGCATTGTTGTCTCCCAAGTAGAATGTGAGCTCACTGAGAATGGGGACCATCTTTTGCCTTTCTTTGAATCCCTAGGACACAGCACAGTGCCTGGCTCATAGTAAGTATTTAATAAATATTAAAACAGGGACTATTTTTTTTTTTTTGGTCTTTCTTTGTATCCCTGGGATTCTGTACGATGCCTGGCACATAGAAGGGAACTTAATAAATACTAAATCAGCTTCTATTTTTTGCCTTTTTTGTATTTCTAGGACTCAGCACAGTACCTGGCAGGTGGTAGATACTTAATAAAAGCTAGTTGACTAATGAAATAAGTGTCTTGTCATTCATTTATGCTCCCTATACTTCAGAATCCAACAAACATTTTTTTTTATTACAAATGCAGACCTTAAAAAATCCTTGAGAGTTCAACAAATAAATTGCCCGGAAACTTGTATGTTATGATAGACAAAACTATTTTCCATAATCCCTTTTTCTAATATGGATCCATAAAAATCTTAAAATATTTTGCCATATCATATACTCATAATCTCCAATCTACATGGAATGAAAAGCTTATGAAATATAGAGACCTAGAGGAAGGAATAAAGCCATGTGGGAAAAGAGTTACAAATCAACTCCCTCATCTTGTCTGCTATTGGAGAACCTTGAAGATGCTTTTGGTGAACCTATAGAAGATGAGGTTACATCCCAATGCTTTAATTTAATTAAAAAGAGCAATTGTTGTATCTAATTGTGTAATAACCTGCAGAACATTAATTATAATAGAAGAGTAAGATAATGACTTATCCTAAGGTCATTTCTACCTTTACTCTGAAAAAGATGAGATGAATAAGATGAGTGATGAAGATGGGATGATGATGATAGTAGTTAACATCTATATTCCACTTACTATATTACCAGGAATTATGCTAAGTTTTTGCAATTAATATCTTGTTTGATCTTTACTAACCTTGAGAGGTAGGTGCTAATATTATCCCATTTCACAGATGAAGAAACTGAGAAAAATGGAGGGTCAATGATTTCCCCAGGTCACACAGTCAATAACTAAGACTGGATTTGAACTCAAATCCTCCTGACTCCAGTTCTAGCACTCTGATAATACTACTGCTACTACTACTACTAATGATAATATGATATGATTCTATGCACCATTGAAATAATAGGTGAAAATTAAAAAAAAAAAAAGATTTCTCAATGCCATAGTCAACTATCTAAGGCTGTCAAGTTTAGATAAATGTCAAGCTACACTAAGATGGGAAGTTTCTTTATCCTAAGTTCCTATTACCAGTGAAATCATAGATCTGGCATAACTACCCTTTAAAAACAAGGTTTGAGAAAGTTGAATTAGAGCAGAGTTTCTTAACTTCTTTGGGGGGGGGCGCACATCATGGACCCCTTTGATAATATGGTGAGCCTATGGACCCCTTTACAGAAGAATATTGTAAAATGTAGAAAATAATGATAGCTAACATTTATATAACTTACTATGTGCCAGGAACAGTGCTACATGTTTTACAATTATGATCTCATATCCTCAGAACAAGGGAGGTAGGTACTATTATTCTCCCCATTTTATAGCTGAGAGAACTGAGGAAAACAGAGGTTAATTACTTGCTTAGGGACACATAGTTAGTAAGTGTCTGAGACCAAACTTGAAGTTAAGTCTTCTGTACCATCTAGTTCCCCAGAAATATATAGGATTACAAAGGCAACCAATTATATTGAAATAAAGATGTAATATTTTCCCACCCAAATTCACAGATTTCCTCAAAATCTATTCATGGACCCCAGGTTAAGAACCTCTGGACTAAAAACCCTCTAAGGATTTTCTCTTCCAGTTCTAAACTTACCTTCCTAAATGAGATAATATCTGTAAAGCACTTAGCACAGTGTCTAGCACAAAGTGCTAGCTCCTATCATCATTATCATTGCTGTTGATGTTGTTCTCCTAAGATCAGATCTATTGTTATCTACTAAATAATGGCCCTTTTAGAGACTTATGTTGAAAAAAAAATCCTATTGGGGATCTGTGGATAGATTTCAGGGGTTTCTGAACATGTTTAGGTAAAACATAACCTCTTTATTTCAATATAACTGGTTTTCTTTACAATTCTTTGGATTTTATCTTATGCATTTAAAAAAAACATTCTTCTGAAAATGCATCCCGAAGCTTCACTGGGCTGCCCAAGGAGTGAGTCCATAACCCCTGAATGATTAAGAGCCTCCATCTAGCAGAAGGGGAACAGGTTAAGTTACTGACACCCAAGTGTGAAGGAGAGTGGTGATTTTCTTCCCTGACAAGAAAGTGCCCAGTCCTTGTGTGCCATGAGGATAGAATACACATGCAGAAGTGGGAGAAAGGTACAGTGAGGGGAGGGGATGCTGCTCCACCATTGAAGCCCTGATCGCAAGAGTTTTCCCCAAACCACTTGCATCCAACACTTCTGCCAACAACTATTACAGGCTAGACATTGGGGAAATAAAGACAAATCAGCCTCTACCCTCCAAAAGTCAAATTTTGCTGCCCTTGTGTGACCATGGAGCCTCATTATCAAATGCCTTTCTTATAGAATTCTTCTTCAAAAGGAAAAAGTCAGACTAGGAGAGAGGCATCAGAATGACAGAGGGGATAGGGCGCTGGGCCTGGAGTCAGGAAGACTTGGGTTAAAATCCTGCCTAAGACATTGGTTATATGACTCTGGGCAAGTCCCTTGACTTCTCTGTGCCTCAGTTTCCCCATCTGTAAAATGAGTTGGGAGAGGGAATCTTGGACTTGATGGCCTCTGAAGTTCATTGCAGCTCTAAATCTGTGATGCTATGAGAGGTAATATGTAATAGTGGGTGGAAAACTGGTCTTCATGCCATGAAGTCATGAAACTTTCTTTGGTTGCATGATGCCAGACTGGTCATTCACCTCCTATTGAAACTAGTACCTCTCTAAATAGCTCATTGTTTTGAGGAGTTCATATCTAATGTTGTTTGATCATTTTTCAGTTGTATCTGACCCTTTGTTACCCTGTTTGGGGTTTTCTTGGCAGAGATACTGGGATGGTTTGCCATTTCCTTCTCTGATTCACTTTACAGATGAGGGAACTGAGACAAACAGGGTGAAGTGACTTGCCCAGGGTCATACAGCTAATAAGTAAGTATCTCAGGCTAGATTTGAACTCAGATAGATGAGTCTTTCTCACTCCAGGCCCAGCACAACATCCATTGAGCCATATAGCTGCTCTGTATCTAATATAAGAGACCTTAATCTGGAGTAGTCAAGTTTGCATTAGTCACTTCGGAGCAAGTATGTAATGTCTGGGTTTCAAATACGTCTAGGAGGCTATCTACTTTTGGAACGAGGACTTGGATCAGGAACCATAGGACTAAGATTCAAATCCTGACTCTACTATTTTCTACCTGGGTGACCTTGGGCAATAATAAGAGTTAACACTTGAATAACGCTTTAATATTTGCAACGTACCTTACAATTTTATCTTTACCATGACTATAGGAAGTAGGTTATTATCCCTATTATCTCTATTTTACAGACACAGAAGTGACTTGCCCAAAGTCACACAGCTAATAAGTGTCTGAGGCAGGATTTGAACTCAGGCCTTGTAAAAGTACTTTGTCCAGTAAGGCACCTAACTGCCTGCTCAAGTCACTGCCACTCTCTTGGCCTCAGCTGGTTCATCTATAAAGTGAAAGGTTGGATTGGATGACCTCTGAGGTCTCTTCCAGCTTTCAACCATGGATCCTATGATCTCCTATCCAAAGCCTTGAACTTTTGGTCCCTGGCCAACTCTTCAGTCCTTTGGAGTTTGGTTGGCGTCACCCAACTGCAAGCACTTCTTCCCATTGGAGGGCCTGGCAGGGATGCTAACCACTTCCCTGATGTTTAATGCCAGCGATCAAATGTAAGTTAAAGAAACATTTATTTTAAAATGTAAACTGATCGCTGTGGAATTTCTGAGCTGGATAGAGCTTGATGCTGCTATTTTGATATGTAGAAGTTCATTGATATAAATAGGGTGCAGTTGTCCTTACACATAACTGAAGAGAAGAGCTTTGATGACAGCATACGTAAAGAAAAGGCAGCTCGCCCTCAGGAGCTTGCCTGGCATTGTGCTTTTAGGTGTAAAATATGTGTGTGAGTGGATGGGATGAAAGTGGCATGGGTTGGACCAGTTGACCTCCAAATCTTTGAATGAATGAATAAATGAATGAATGAATGAATGAAGTAGCACTTAGGAAGTACTTAACTCTGTGCCAAGCTATATAAAAGTTAAGATGGCTCCTGTTCTCAAGGAGCTCAGACTCTAAATGAGGTAGAGAACACATAAAAAAAAGTTTGGCTGCAGGGTAGTTGAGAACCCCCAAGAAGGCTTGAATTCCCAAGTGTCTCTGGCAGAATGATTCTTCAGAATGTTGTGTGAAGCCAGCAGGGAGGGACCCTTCTATTACTGCTTCCTAGAAGTGAGTATCCTGATACTCATACCCTCAATAAGTTGATTGATATAATTTCTGTTTTTTTAAGAGGGATTGAAACCATTCTATTCTCTATTAGTAAAATTTCCTCATAGGGCATTGTACTTGTAAATAAACCATCCCTTTTCTCCAATGGAAATAATACACCCAACTTCTCCAATGAAATGATGTATCCATCATCCCATTTCCTTATTTCTGAAATGTGCATAATACAAGTCATTCTACTTCCTTTTTTTTTTCTAACTCAAATTGCCCCAACTTCCCCTTTCCTCTCACTTCCAAGAACCCCATTTCTCCCCATCATGCTTGAAATGATGCTGAATTGCAATTGGGGCTATCTTTAAGTATGAAGGAGTCCAAGTCTGGGCTGTCAAGACCTTAAAACCTCTGTGTACATAGATGGACTCTCCCCTTCCTCTCCCTTGCCCATCAAGAATCACATCACTCCCCAAAACTTGATTCAGCATCCTTGAAAACAAAGACAATGAGGAGCCAAAAAATGCAAAAGGGGCCCCCTCAATATGACACTGCCTGGCCTAGTTCCAGGATTCATCAGCAGTCATCTCAAATAGTTGGATGATTGCCAGGAAGTGTCCTTCATGAAAATCAAGAAAAAGAGAGAGAGAGAGAGAGAGAGAGAGAGAGAGAGAGAGAGAGAGAGGGAAAGAAAATGTAGTTCACAAGAACTAATTTCTTCATGCCTGATACAAAAGAGAATTTTCAGTCTCTTTGCTAAGGCTGAGATGAAAGTTAACCTTTAAAAATCCCATTTTCATTCCAGTACCATGAAACCTCAGGCTAAGGGTAGTCTGCATTTTAATAATACCAAAATATAGCCTCAGTTGTTGAGATTTGTTTCCCATAAATCTCAATTTTGCTTCAGAAAAGCTGGTCCTGCCTTAGCCTCAGAATAAAAATACCAAAAAGAAGAAATCACATTAGTAATTTTTTTAGAGCTCTCTCTCTCTCTCTCTCTCTCTCTCTCTCTCTCTCTCTCTCTCTCTCTCTCTCTCTTTCTCCCCCTTTCATCCCCCTCCCTGCTTCCCTGCTTATCCTCCCTCTTATCTTTTCATGTTTCCTCATTCACTATTTGTTATTAATCTTCAAGGCCGGATCTTTACATTCCAGATTTTTAAGACTTACTGACAAATGTGATTAAGATTAGGGCCTAATGAGCATTAGAATGAAATCTTTCATTTGCCTTGAGAAGGGGACAATTTGTTTTGTGAGGACCACAGTGACACTGGTTCAGACAGCGACAAGCAGCCTTGCCTCTCTGTGGCTACTGAAAATCTGGATTGATGAGGTGTAGGGATTTGTCTGAACTAATGGTTTCATTCTTCCCCTTGGGAAGATATGGGAGTGGAAAACTGTTGGGTCTTAGGGTCTATGACCTTTGTTTCTTACTAAACTAGGCACGGATTGCAATGAGCACTGATGCATTTCAACAAAAGCTTCAGGTACTATTAGGGGGCCAGATGGCTCAAGACCTGTCCCAATCCAAATGAACATGTTCTAATAGAAGAGGCAACCGGAATCAAAGAATCATCAAATGTTAGAACAACAAAAAGCTTTGTAATGGTAGCATAGTGGATAAAGCCCTGGAGTTGGAGGTCAGAAGATCTGAATTCCATTCCTGGCTCAAGTCCTTACTAGCTGTGTGACTGTGAGCTAGTCACTTATCTTCTCTGGACCTAAAGTCTTAGTCCAGGATGGGGAAAACGGGGCTGTGATTTCATGGGTTTAAAGACCTTTCAGGTGAAAAAACTTTCTCTGCCCATGAAAATTGACATCTTCTCTGCAACGAAGAGTCTCACAGATCTATTTAGATTACTGAGTGGATGTCATTTGCTTAGGATTGCACAGCCATTACCTATGTTCAGAGGTGGGACATGAACTCAGGTCTTCTTACTGACTTTGAGGCCATTCTTCTATCTACTATGTCACGTTGCTTCTCCATCTGTTGTTCAGTTGTTTTAGTCATGTCTGATTCTTCATTTGAGTTTTTCTTGACAAAGATACTGGAGTGATTTGCCAGTTTCCTCCTCCAGTTCATTTTACAGAGAAGGAAACTGAGGCAGAGTTAAGTGACTTGCCCAGGGTCACACAACAAATAAGTGTCTCAGGGCAGATTTGAACTTAGGAAGATGAATCTTCCTAACTTCAAGTCCTGCAACCCCTAACTGCCCCCTCCATCTGTAAAAAAGACATAATAATGGCACTTTCTTTACTAGGCTACTGTGAGCATTTTATGTCTGTGAGATGCTTTGCAAACCCTAAAGTGAGTGTTCATTATTACCTAGTTAAACTGTCTCATTCTTGATGAGAAATCTGAGTCTTCAGGGATAGGGATAGATTTGTCTGAGGATACAGCTAGTTAGTTGAAGAACTGGGACTCTGTCCTTAGGCCCTTGATTCTCAAGGCCCAGTGTACTCTCCAGTATTTACATTTTAGAGTCATAAATGTTTTAAACCCATTAGCTTCCTAACAAGAGTTCTGTGGCTTAGAAACAGAGTAGAATTAATTGGCAAGTCTTTCTAATGCTGCTGGTTTGTTTTCTTGAGAACACACATGACTCAATCACATTCAGCCAGCACTCAGGCTCCCAAATACTGGCCTGAAATGGAAGGTAAGAAATGCAGCTTAAGTAGATTGATTCTTTGGAAAATGGAGAGTACAGTCTGCTGGCTTCCTAACACGGTTTTGCAGGGGAGAACCTTGAAGTCCATTTATCTTTATGTGCTACGGAGGGTATATTCCTCTATTGTATAGGAGAAAGAAAACCCCCTCAGTGCTCCTCTCTGCCTTAAATCTAGAGTTTAAGCCTACCCAAATGCCCAGTTCTATGCCCTACAACCTTGAAGTTGCTGAATATATCATTTTGTTTGAAAAAATGTTTCAAAGGAGACTATTTCAATTAAAATAAAATTAAAATTCAATAAATTTTTATCAAGTTGTCACTATATTCAAGGGTTTATACATGGTATAGTCAAAAGAATGCTAGATTTGGATCCAGGGGGCCAGGGTTAAAAGCTTAGCTCTGTCACTTCTATGTCACTTTTCCTTTCTGAGCCTCAGTTTCCTCATCTGTAAAATGAGAGGGTTGGACTAGATCAGTTAAATTAATAAATAAACATTCCTTGAGTTCCTACTATGTGTCAAACAATAAGTGTTCCTTAAGTGCCTACTATGTATCAAACACTGTTCTTGGTGTTGGTTATAGTAAGACCAAAGTGAAACAGCTCCTGCCCTCATGGTTCTAATCTTCTGTTGCAAGAGACAAAATGTACACTTGTAGATTTATACAAAATAATTACAAGTGATTTGGGGAAGGAAGGTGAAGGAAGTCAGGAATAATTTCATATAGAAGGTGGCAGATGAATTAAGTCTTGAAGGAAACTGAGGATTTGCAGAGGCAGAGAGAATTCCAGGCATGGGGGACAGCTAGGGCAGAACCATGGAGAACCATGGATGTGTCCAAAAGGACTTTCACTGGGCCAGAAAGTATCTTTTCTCAAAGGAGACTCAAGACCATGTTTGGGTATGAAATGACATCAGCCCATTGGGAGAGAGAGGGACCAACCCTGAGCCCCAGGGTTGGTCTACACTCCCACTTAGGTGTGGCCATGGTGTTTCAGGAACAGTAAAAAGGCCAGTTTGACAGCATGGGCCCATAAAGTTAGAGCCAGAGAGTTCTTTGGGAGTAATCTAATCCAGCCTCTTCATTTTACAGATGGGGAAGCAAGCCGAGAGGAGGAAGTCATTCAAGGTCACATAGTAAGTTAAGTGGCAGAATTTAGTGTTTAAACTCCAACCTCAAATCCGAGACTCTTTCCTCTGTACTCTGTGACACAGATCTTGCTCTCAAGGAGCTTACCCACTGAATGGCAGTGGAGAAGGATAGGAACACAAATGACTATGGTGAAGAGATTGTGAGAGAAGTATAAAAGGAGAGAGCTGGACAAAAGGCTATGAGAATTGTGAGAAGAGAGAGAATCCTTTCCCCTGGAGGGATTCAGGCAAGGCCTCAGGAAAGAAGTGGCATCTGAATTGGCCTTCAAAGGCAGGCAAAGAATTCAACCAATGGAGATGGGGTAGGGTGAGTGGGGAGTCCATTCCAGAGATGGTAGGAGCCAAGGCTCCTGGGTGTAGTTTCATTGGAAGAAATAAGAATGCAAGCAAGTTTATTCATAGACATAGGTTTACCAGGAAATTGCAATAAAAAGGAATGAGATGATTTCAGGGGAAGAGGCCTCTCTTTGCCACTCCAGAAGCCATTCCACTACATTCCCATGTCATCACTAAAAGGTGAAGAGGAAAGTGACATGAGCTGGGTCTTCTCTGCCTCAACAGCTCCTCTGGATGGGAGCTCTGAGCAGAAAGACTGCCTTATTTCCTCACCTCTGCCTCTAATTTGAGCTCCTAGGTCCCTTCAAATGAAAGTTTAGCTTAACTACCACCTCCTGCAAGAGTTGTTGTTCAGTTGTTTCAGTCATGTCTGACTCTTCAGGACTCCATTTTTTTAGGCAAAGACACTGGAGTGATTTGCCATTTCCTACTCCAGCTCATTTTACAGATGAGAAGACCGAGGCAACAATGGTTAAGTGACTTGCCCAGGGTCACACATCTAGTAAATGTCTGAGACTGGATTTGAACTCAGGAAGATGAGTCTTCCTGATTCCAAGTCCAAGGCTCTATCCACTGCACCACCAGCTGCCTTTTCTCATATTGCAAATCGTTAATCATAAACTAGTTTGTGTTTAGTTTATCTTTATTTACCTGTGTACATGTTGCATATTTTTTTCTCCCTATAGAATGCATGTTCCTTGAGAAGACTGTTTCATTTTTATTTTTGCATCCTCATGAATGGTGATGTGCCTGCCATGTCACAAATATTTAGTAAATGCATGTTGAATTTGATCCTTTTCGGGTAGTGGGGAAGAAGTGGGTTTTCTTCTCATCCATCCAGTGAGAAACCATGGTAACCATCTTTCCTTTGTGGGTGCTATAGCAATCCACCCTCCCACCCAGGGATGGAAAACTGAACAGAATGTTTTTTTACCTCAAGGGATCAGAATGTAACATCAGGTCCAGCTTAGGAACATCCTTGCTGAGACAGCAGTTGTTAGCTAAAATAAAGAGGGTGAGATATTGGTCCATATCTAGCTGGATATTAATGACTGGGGAAGGAAATTCCTGAGAGTCCGATTGGGCTATGCCAATGTTGGAGAGATGGCTTCTCAGATGAGTAACCTGTTGGACTGCAAGGTGATCTCCCCCCTTAAAAGGACAGATGAAGCCTTTTGATTGAGTCATTCATTCCAAATGGACCTGGAGAAAGCACTGGAAAAGAGTATTAATAATATGGTGAGAGAGTAACATGTTCCAACCCTCCCCCCACTATCCTCAGTCAAGATTGTCTGAGCCCTGGTAAGAGACCACCCCATTTTTTGAAAATAAACAAAACTGACTTACCAACACGATCCTTGGGATACTGATAACCACCATAGCAATGTGGCAATCTCTAGGGAAGACTTGACCAACTTGCTCCAGCCTTGAAAATTTTGGAATCGGAAGTGGCCAGGGCCCAACCCTATGGGAATAATAAGACAAACAGTATGCCCACAGCTCAGTAGAAGTATAGACCTGCTCAAGACCTGCTTGGGGCTCAAGACCCTGGACCTGTTTCCCAGTTAAGCTGAGGGTTCTTTCATGACCAAACATGGTCTTGAGTCTCCTTTGAGAGTCGACACTTCCTGGCCGAGCTTAAGTCCTCCCAAGTGAGCCCCGGGTGCTGGGATTGACTCAGGCGGAAGAGAGCCACATCCTGAACCACACACATCATTTCCTCCAGCCCCTCAGCTTTCCTGAGCTGGGGCTTCTCATGCTAAGGCCTGACCTGGCCTGACCCTGCTTAACTGCCGAGTCCTGCCAGGGTTGCAGGACAAGGTAGTGTGGCTGTTGGCCAGAATACACAATGGAAAGGGAAGGGAGAGGGAAGGGGAAAGATCTGGTGATCCCATGGGTGTTTTTGATACCTCTGATTTCTGAATCAGGACGGATTCATTGATTTCCCTATTTATCTTTGCTTCCGCCCCTCCCCCCCGCCCCCTTTCTGGCCATACATGCTTACCCCAGAGTAGACTTTGGATTAACTATGGTTTCCTTTGCTAGTTATGGGAATATAACTCATAACCTGGGAGAGGGAGCTTCATAATAATTCTGGGGCACCTCTGGTTCTATTCCCTTAAGTGTCAGAAAAGAAGCACTGAGCCCGATTCCGAGTTCCAATTCTATCACTTATTACCTTGGTGATCCTGGGCAAATCATTTGAGTCTCAGTTTTCTCATCTGTAAAATGAAAGAATAGGACTAGGTGGACTCTTGGGTCCCTCTCAGCCCCAAGCTATGATCTTATGAATGTTCTCTAATCTATTGTCTTAACTGCTTTGTGAAAGATCTGCAGTCAAAGCCTCAGGCTGCATTGAAAGGAAATTAAAAACAATTCTCAATAGGCTACAACTTCATACAGTTCTGAACACTATGGGATCTTTTCATAATGATCCACAGCAATACTGTGTGTAGCCAGAAATTCTGGGGCCCCAAGGAAAAATTTCAGAAATACCAGCACAATGCCTGGAATGAATATGGTTGGCACAGAATAAATGCTTGTTGATTGTTGAATGAATGAATCACAAAATAAACATTGCCCCAATAGACGGGCATCACAATGAGGCTGGAGCTCAGCGAGTTGGGTAGTCTCGCTTATTCTGATTCTTGCCTGCCCTCCACTGCCCTTCTCACATTCTCGGTGCAGATCAGCACAAAGTCCACTTTCTCCATGAAGCCTGCCCTGATTGCTTTAGTCAAAACCGATCTCTTCCTCCTTTAAAGGATTATAGTGCTTCCTGCATACTCTTCCTTTGCTACCTGCCATATTACGCTTTATGTTGTTGTCTTCACTGTCAATATTTATAGAGTCCTTTACTGCATTGTCTCATGGGATCTCCGTCATCGCTCTGTGTTGTGGATGGATTGTCTTCTTCTTGTTGTTACTGCTGTTCTTTATTTGCACCCCTGGCTCCTAGCGCAACATATTAAGGATAGAGAATGGAATTGTGATTGATATACGGGAGCTCCTTCCACTGATGAAGGCAGACACTTGTTCTACAAGTTGTTGTTGTTGGTTGTCCTTTGTTCCCTAAGAGGACCGATGATATCAGCAGGGTGATGTCTTGACCTGCAAGTGAATTGGATTTAAGTGAGACCAGGCTGGGCAAAGTCTTCAGTCCCACTCTTCTCCAGAGCCATCAGAGTACAGTGGCAAGACATAGGACCACTGCTGATGGCCCGGGATGCAGTGAAAGACCCTGGCCTTTTTAAGTTAAAGTCTTTCTCAGGTCTCCGTCTGAGGCGACACTCATTCAGTAGTTGAAAATTAGGTAAGAATTGAGGGAAATTAGGGCATAATTTGCAAAATATGCCCTAGTTTGCCTTTATAAAAGAATCAGTCTGAGAGGGGAAGACCCTCAGAGTTTCAGCCAGAAAAGAAACAACTGCTATTTATACTCACTCTGAGCCATGAAAATTCAAACAACAGCTCTGCAATTTATAGTTTTGGGGAATTACCTAGAGCAATGAGAAGTTAAGTGACTTGTCCAGGGTCACATAGCTAGTGTGTGTCAAAGGCAGGACTTAAACCCGAAGTCAAAGTTTTCTGTCTCCAAAGTCAGTTTTCTATCTGTTATACTTCTCTGCCTCTTTGACATGCATGTAGTAGGTCTTAATTCTTGTTGAATTGGATAGTGCAGATATTCCCATTTTACAGATGAGAAAACTGAGGGCCAGAGATGCCATATAAATGAAAACCTTAATACTTGAATCCAATTCTTCTGACATACCCCCTCCTTCCTTAATCCAAAATTCTTTCCACTGTACCACAATTGTGTATATTTTAATCCCACAGGGGTTTTATAATTTGAGGAATATTTATTATGCTTCTTTTTAATCCTGCTTTGTCCCTAACACAATGCCCTGTTCACATTAGATACCTAACAAATATCCACAGTTGTGTGAGTAAAAATTAACTTCCAACCCCATGAGGCAGAAAGACCTGGGTTTAAGTCTGAATTCTTATACCTGCTGTCTATGTGGCTCTGGAAAGTATAAGTCATTTACTTTAGTCAACATTCTAAAACTAGCAGGTGCCAATCTGCATTGATAGAGGGTGGTTTTTCCCCTTCCTCTAGAATTTCCTATACTGTGAAATCACTATGTCAAAAATCAGGTTGAATTATTTGCCTTTAATTTGTAGCTATCTCCAGCAGGCTTAGAAGGCTTATTGACTTAGGTGACAGGGTCAGAGATCTCTCAGGTAGCTCACCTTAAATCATTGTAATGTTCCAGAAATGCCCGTTGTTGAATTAGTAGAATCTTGCATTTAGCACCACAGGAAGGTGGGCCTCTGCTACTACTCCCTTATTAGTCTCTTGAGCCCTTTTCAGTGTTTGCACATTTGCCATCTGTGTTGGGGCTGCTTGGATGGAAGCTACTCAAAGTTCAAAAATTCATCAAACTTTTATTAAGTGCCTGCTATGTAGACACTCTCCTAGGCACTAGGGATGTAAGGACAGACACTAACCGGTTCCTGCCCACAGAGAGCCGACAGCCAACTGTATTCAATATTCAACATTCAATAATAACAACGAAAAACAGATAACATTTATGGAGTGTGTTAAAGTTTGCCGAGAGCTTTGCAAATATCATCTGATTTTACTTTCTCAATTATCCTGGGAGGTCGTTGCTATATTATGTCCATTTTATAGAGGAAGAAACTGAAGTAGTGAGAAGTTGTGACTTTTCCAGGGGAGTACAGTTCTTAAGTGTCTGAGGCTGTATTTGAACATAGGTCTTTCAAGTTTAACGTTCTTTCCATTGCATCACCTAGTTGTCTGTTCATTAAGCTCGTCATTCAACATTAACATCCATAAGCAAAGACAAAGAAATCTGCAAAGGGAGGGACCACCAACACCTGGAAGTGGTGGGGATGATGGAAGGCTTCACAAAGGAGGAGGGGACCTGAGCTGATGTTTGAAAGATGAGGATGCTGAAAGGCAGAGCAGATGACAAAGGGCAAAGCAGTCACGATGGGGGCGAAGCCCATCCACAACACAGAGTGATGATGGAGATCACATGAGGCAATGCAGTAAAGGACTATATAAATATTGACAGTGAAGACAACAACATAAAGCGTAATATGACAGGTAGCAAATACATGAGGAAGGAGATGTAATGTCAAGTTTCAGCAACAACTAGCTCTCCATTTTAACCAGAATAGAGAGTATATGAAGAGAAGTAATATAAACCACAGTAAAGAGGCAGGTTGGATGATTCGCAGTCTTTCATGGGAACAGGCAGCCTTCACTTTCTGAACCAGACAAGTATTCTTGAAATAAACATTGAACTGTGAGATCTTTGTGGCTGGAAAATAGAACAGACCTTAAGGAAGCATGTCTTTTTCATCTGTACAACTGGAATGCTTGGATGGTTTATTTTATGGGGTGGTTGCAAGACACCTGCTTTGTAAGTTGTTAACAGCTATAAGAAAATAAATTATTATGGTTGTAGAGTTGTTTTTCAGTCATTTCTGACTCTTTATGACTCCGTTTGGGGTTTTCTTGGCAAAGATAATATAGTGGCTTGCAATTTCCTTTTCCAGCTCATTTTACAGATAAAGAAACCGAGGCAAACAGGGTTAAGTGACTTGCCCAGAGTCACACAGCTAATGTTGAAGGCTGGATTTGAATTCAGGAAGATAAGTCTTCTTGACTCCAGGTTTTACATTCTATCTAATGTACCACCTAGCTGCCCAGAATTATTATTAACATAAGCTTTTAGCCCCATTTCTGAAGACAATAGCTCCTGAAAGATTTTGTCTTTACCAATAGTCCTATGTTTTTTTGGATACTAATGAGCAATGGTAAATTTTAGAACTGAGCTATGGACATTTCATCATAATTGTAGAAGAAGCCATAGATCGTACAGTAGATCCCCTTTTAAGAAGAAATTCTCAGAAATGTATGGAGGGATGGAATATATTTATTGGCATTATCATGGATGCTGAAAGAGACCATCTGCTCCAACTTCTCACATTTACTAGATGAGAGACACTGAATAATATTTGTATCTGCTAAGTGACCTTAGACAAGTCACTCCTCTTCTTCAACCCTTCTTCAATTATAAAGATGGGCTAAATAAAAGGACTCGAACAAAATTAAGTATTGTGTAGTTCAGTTTTAGTTGGTGGAATATTGTAGTAGATTTAGAAATTTGAGTGAATCCTAGTTTGAGCTGGTTCTCTTTGTGTTTTTTCCACCCAGCTAATAGTTTGGTAAAGGATCATTAATAGTTGATTTGTTATAGATTCCAGAGGACAGATAGTAAAACACACTATTTCTTTCAGGAGAGAGAGAGAGAGAGAGAGAGAGAGAGAGAGAGAGAGAGAGAGAGAGAGAGAGAGTGTGTGTGTGTTGGGGGGTGGGGGACTACAGATGCCAGATGTTGCATACTTTGTCAGATGTGGTTGCTGAATTCATTGGTTTTCCTTGTTTTTCTTTGTGAAAAGGAGAACATTTATTATGGGAAGGAGAAATACTGGGAAATTGTATAGAAACCAGAAGGTACAACAAAATTAAAAAAAAAAACACAAGAAACTAAAAACAATGTTCCATATGTTTCACAAATTTACCAAAGTGGTATGTCCTGCTTGTGTCTCAAACTCAACATGTCCCAAACGGAATTTGTTCTCTTTCCACCAAAACGTGCTCCTTCTGTCTTCACTATTCTTTCTTTCTTTTTTAAGGAGCATCATTTTTTTTTTACCCAATATTGCACACTGAAGACCTCACTGTTTTCTTTGGATTTGAAAGATGGAAAGAAAAGAGTAAATTACTAAGTCTAGTCATTTCTCCTTCTTCAGCAGCTCTTGCATCTTTTCTCTCCTCTTTTTTCCTGCTTATATACTTTGTTTAGTCAAGGTTCTTATTGCTACCTACCTAGATTATTGCAACAGATTCCCAACAGGTGTTTCTGCTTTCACTTTCTCCTCCCTCCAATTCATACTTTATATTATTGCCAAACAATAATAATTATTTTCCCCATTTAAAACATTAATGCTTTTTTATACCACAATCATGTCATCATATACTTTTACCCACTGAACCCTCCATTATAATAGTTGATAAAAAAAGACAACTATATAACATTCTGTATCTGTAGTATACAGCCCTCTGTACCTGTAGTCCCACCCTTCCTGCCTTTCTACTAAGAGAAGAAATGTCTTTCAGCCTCAGAGCTAAGGCTATTAAATGAAGTCGAGCTTCAGCAACCTTTTTCTCTTGGTTCTACTTTCTCCAATCTGCATGACTCCCCACAAGCCTTCTCATATTTCTTTGAATTACTTATTTCCATCACTCCTCATGGCAAGCAATATTTCATCACATTCATGGACAGCAATTTCACCGTTCAGTCGTTCCATTATCAATATGCAGTCACTTCATTTCCAGTTTTGTTATCCCAAAAAGTACATGTTCACATTTTTGAATATGCAGGAGACTTTTCTTTTTGGCTTTGATCTCTGGGCCAAAGGGTATGAACGGTTTAATAGCTTTGCTTGTATCATTCCAAACTGTTTTTCAGAATGGTTGAACCAATTCACACTTTTGCCCAGTTATGGTGCGTTAGCAAATGTACATGACTCCATCCTTATAGCCTCTCCAACACTATTTCTATCTTTTATTGTATTTGCCAATTTGATGGACATGGGGTGAAACTTCAGAGTGGTTTTAATTTTTGTTTCTCTTATTATAATCAACTTGGAGTGCTGCAGGTTATTAAGGTGTTTGCTGATCATTTTATTCCTTTTCCTGAGAACTGTTTATGTCCTTTCTCCACTTATGAATGGCTCTTAGTCTTGTGTATTGATGCCAATTTCCTTCCCTTTTCTCTATCCTTTCCTCCTCCTCTTCCTCTTCCTTCTTCCTCCAATCATGGTTAAGTGACTTGCCCAGGGTCAGACAACCAGTAAGTTTCTAAGACTGGATTTAAATTCAGGAGCTCCTGACTCCAGGGTCAGTGCAGTGCTCTATCCTCTGTTGCCACCCAGCTGTCTCTCCTTTATTCTTCCCTCTCTCCTCCCAGTTTGTTAAATTCTAATACATTTTCTTTAAAACCCAAGTCAAGTGACTCCATGATTCCTTCCTTCATCCCCTTGGTCCATAATGTACTTGTCCTACCCCACTGGCCCTTTTCTTTTGTGTTGCTATAAGGCAGTGGAACTGTGATGTCATTGATGTGGGTACTCCTTCTAGAGGTGTAATTCACAGCCCAGCCATATCCTCTCATCCTCTGGGACTATATAGTCAAGAGACAATATACTCCTATAAATACTCCAGGGCATCTAGGTGGAGAAGTGGGCCTGGAGTCAGGAAGACCTGAGTTCAAATCTGACCATAGGCAATTATCAGTTGTGTGATTGTTTGCTTCAGTCATCATCTGTAAAATGGGATAATAATAACACCTATCTCCCTGTCTCCCAGAGTTGCTATGAGCATCAAATGAGATAATAATTGTAAAGCACGTAGCACAATGCCTGGCGCATAGTAAGTGCTTTGTGAATATTAACTGTTATAATTGCTGTTGCTATACTCCATGTGGAATCTATTCAACATGCTGAAGGTCTTCCTCTCATTCTTTTTACATTACATGGGCAGCACTGGGTCTGTGTGACAAGTATACCTCCTTTTTTTTAAACTCTATATTTCTTGAATGACATCTTTACACCAGAAAGGCTACATCTATACCACATAGAGAGCCAGTTTGGGATTCAGGAAAGGCTATGGGTTCAAATCCTACCCTTGACTCAGTTTACTAGATATGTGACTTCTAGTAGGTCATTGAACCTTTCAATGCCCCAGGCAATTTTCTAAGACTTTCAGTTACACTGGAATTAGATATTTGCATGGTTAGAGAAAAAGCCTAGCTTCAATGACATCAAGAACTCCCTCTGAGGATAGAACCCCAGAAAGACTCCTCCTTCCCCAGCCTCTTACACCTCTTGTTGTGTATAAGTCATCATTAGCAATCTGCTACCCACCATCCATCTCTCCAATGCTCTGTAGATTACCTACAATTTTGATTCTTCAGAATATTGAGAAGGAGAAGAAAAGAAGAAGAAGAAGAAGAAGAAGAAGAAGAAGAAGAAGAAGAAGAAGAAGAAGAAGAAGAGGAGGAGGAGGAGGAGGAGGAGGAGGAGGAAGAGGAGGAAGAGAAGGAGGAGGAGGAGAAAAAGAAGAAGAAGAAGAAGAAGAAGAAGAAGAAGAAGAAGAAGAAGAAGAAGGAGGAGGAGGAGGAGGAGGAGGAGGAGGAGAAGGAGAAGAAGAAGAAAAAGAAGAAGAAGAAAAAGAAGAAAAAGGAGGAGGAGGAGAAAAAGGAGGAGGAGGAGGAGGAGGAAGAGGAGGAAGAGATAGAGAAAGGGGAAGGAAATTAAGTGCCAGGGACACAGAAAGAAGCAAAAAAGGGTCACTGACTTCAAGAAGCTTACAGTCGATTGGGGGAGACAATATGCAAACAGATACATACAAAGCAAACTATATGCAGGATGAATGGGAAATGATAAACAGGGAGGACATTGGAATTAAGAGGGGTTCAGGAAGACTTCTTGTAGAATTCTTGGGATTTTAACTGGGACTTTAAAAGAGTCAGGGAGGTCAGTAGTGGGAATGGAGGAGGGAGAATATTCCAGAAATGAGACACAATCAGAGAAAATGGCTAGAGCTGAGAGATGGAATGTCTTGTTCATGGAACAACTAGGGGCCAGACTTAAATATTATGGTGTAGTGAGATTCTGTGGTTACTGTCCCAACTCACACATACACCAGCAGATTTGGTGCCTGTAGGGAAGCTGGTTATATCTCTACCTCAAGGTTCTAGGGACACCTCTCAGGTTAGAGTGATTCTCATAAATTTAATTCAAGTCACCATCCCCATTACCAGTAACATTGATTAGTGCCCAGTTATCACTTTAAGCTATCTCCTCAATATCATTAATAAACAATTAACATCAATTAGCTGAGATACGGCAAGAAGTGGAGATATAGACATCCCCTCCAAATTCTCTCCAGTCCTCTATCTTCTCCACCATCTCAGTCCCTGGGGAGAGAAGATTCAAACTTGTAGCAATTTTTACAAAGCATTCACCCTGCCCAGCAAATTTTGTATGCAGCATAACCAGTAGTTACTTTCTTGCTTGAAGAACATGGAATCTAAGTTACTAGATTGAGTCAAGAAGTGTTTCCTTAGGGCACATTGGTGGTTGTTGTGGTTTGTCCTTCACTCTCAAAGAGGATCAAGACATCTGGAAGGATATATCATGACTTGCAAGTGAATTGGATTTAAGTGAGGGAGGGTTGTGCAAAGTCACCAGTTTCAGTTTCCCCTTTGGAGCCATCTGAGCTCAGTGGCCAGATATTGATCAGAATGATTAGAGATGGCCCAGTGGGAGGCCTTGGCCTTTTTAAACTAAGGTCTTTCCCAGCTCTTAGTTTGTCTGAGGCAACACCCATTCAGTGATTAAGACTAGGTAAAAATGAGGCAAAGAATGGCTTCTTTAATCTAGTCAAAAAAATAAAATAAATAAAATCAGTCTGGGAGGGGAAGACAGAAAACAATTGTTATTTACCCTCAGTTTGAGCCATCTTAATCCAAACAATGACCAAGTGAGGCTTGGACTGGGACACATTGTTGGCCAATCTGTGTGAGCCAAAGTGATTTGTGTTTAAGGCATGGTCCATAAAAGAGAAATCTAGCTGCTGACAAACTCTTCAATATATTCCTGTTCCTGCTTCTCTGATCTTCTAGCCTTTCGAAGCTCACAAGCTTACTTAAGTGTGGGTTGTTGGAGCTTCAGTAGTTCATCGACTCAGAACTGGGAAGGATAGCCACAACAGGGACAAAAAAATGGCAGTGCTACAACTTTCAAGATTTCATGGTGACTGGATGAGAGTGAGACCCTGCCAGCCTTAGCAGTGCATTGAATGACTATACATATTCTGAAGTGAAATATCAACTCATATCCCAAAGAGATCACAGAAGTGGGAAAAGGTCCCATATGTACAAAAATATTTATTGCAGTTCTCTTTGTGGTTGCAAAAAACTGGAAATATAGGGGATGCCCATCAATTGGGGAATGGCTGAACAAGCTATGGTAT
>CM053587.1:106500537-106536308 GCA_028646515.1 Pseudochirops corinnae
ATAAAATAATCACCCCTATGAACTAATGCATTCAAAGCCCCCATTACTGTTCAGGAAAGCAGGAAAAGCTTCATATAGAAGGGGCCACTTGATTTGGGCTTTTAAGGACATGAGGGATTCTAAAATTTAGGGGTGAGAAGGAAATGAATGCCAGGCGTGGTGGGAATCGTCAGCAAAGGCCTGGAGGTGGGAGATGAAGTGCTGTGTAAGGCCAGTTTGGTTAAACCGTAGAGAGTGTGAAGGGGAGTTATGTGTAGTAAGGTTGAAAGGTGGGTTTGGGCCAGGTGGTGAAAGACTTTGAATGCCAGACAAAGGAGTTTCTATTTGATCCTAAAGGTAACAGGAAACACTGGAATTGTGTAAGAAGGAGAGTGATGTGGTCAGAAATTTAGGCAAATCCCTATGGTGGCTGTGTGGGGGATGGGTTAGACTGGGAAGAGACTAGAGACACAGAAACTAATTAGGAGGCCATTATAATTGTACTATATCATCACTGTGTGATGAAGGCTTAAACTAGGGTGGTAGCTATGTGAGTAAAACAAGGGGATAGAAGCACGTCATTCAGGTGTGTGTGACTCTTCATGACCCCATTTAGGGTTTTCTTGGCAGAGATGGTGTGGTTTGAGTGGTTTGCCATTTCCTTCTCCAGCCCTTTTTACAAATGAGGAAACTGAGCCAAACAGGGTGAAATGACTTGTCCAGGGTCACACAGGCTAGTGTCTGAGACTGGATTGATCTCATGAAGCCAAGTCTTTTTGACTCCAGGTCTGGTGCTCTATCCACTGTGCCACCTAGCTGCCCTAAATGCTATGATTATTATTAGTGTTGTTGTTGTGATAGAAAAGGACTATAGGCATTTGAATTCATAATTTCTGGTGTGTTTTTTTTTTAGTCCCCTTGGGAGGAGTTGGGAAATGGATTGTGCCAGGAGGGAGAAGAAGGGTTAGGAAAGAAAAAGGAATAGAAGGATGCTGAAAACAAAAGTCAGCAACTTCACAATTTGCCTTAGGGCCAGTCCTGCCTGCAACATCCTTCAGGTTCTACTTTGAGGACACTTCCATGGCCAGTGATCCGTATCCACTATCCACTGTGTAACAAGTATTTTGTTAAGTGAAGTGAGAGAGGACAATAAAAGAGACCCAGAATTCAGGGTCTCTGCTCAGAGTAGATTTCCATTCAAGGGGAGAAACATGCCTAAAGGGAAGGGCCAGACAATTCAGGGTCACTGCCCAGATGACCCAGGATGTAGGTGTATTTAGGCCTAAGCTCTCCTGGATAGAGGCAACACAGATGGCTGTAGTTTCTGCTTCAAAGGCTAGTGTAGGGCCCTAATCCAATCCTATTATCTGTGGGAATGATAAAATATTGAAGTGCATAGAGCACTGGATCTCAAGTCAGGAAGGCCTGGGTTCAAAACCTACCTCAGTCATTTATTATCTGTGTGACCCTGGGCAAGTCATTTCACTTAGCTGTGCCTCAGTTTCCATAGCTGTAAAATGATGTCATTGGACTTACCTTTAGCAAGCTTACTAGTTCTAAATTTGTAAGCCCATGATGGAGAAGAAAAATGCAAGAAAATGAGTCAAGCTTGAGAAAAGGAAGATGAGAGCTCTTTGCTGCTCATATGGGCTGATGACTCTTGGGGTGGGGTTGGGAGGTGGTAGCAGAGGGAGCTGAAAAAGGAAATTTCCTGCTTTTAGGGAAATTGGGGAAAGAATAAAAAAAAGTTGCCGAGAGGGAGCAGTTCAGGAAGTTGCATGTCCACAAAGAGGGAGAGGCAAGTTGTGGAAATTCTGTGGGTAGAACCCAAAGGAGATGTGGAGTCAGAGTTCAAGGAGAATGATTTTGACCTCACATCAAGGGAGAAGTTCTGGACCCTGTACAGAAAAGGCAGAGTTTTTCCAAATACTGAACAATTCTGACCTTGGAATAGACACAAAAGTGAGGGTGAGCTAGAAAGGGCAACGGGGAAAGAACATTGAAAGGCTATGTCAAGTCCACAAACATTTATGAAGTGTTTGCGGTGGAGAAAGGGGGGAAACGAGCAAAAGCAGAAGCAAAGATGGTTTGGGTCCTCAAGGAGCCCTGGGGCTCCCTCCTCTGACTGGCTGCTTCCTCTCAGAATCTCCATCTTAAGGACAATTTCCAGGCCAGCCAAAGTTTTCATCCCCTCCTGGCACTTTAGCATCCCGCACACCCTCTGTTTTCTGCTGCTTTCTTTGTGCGGTTTTCCACCATTAGAATGCAAGTTCCTTGAGGATAGGGACCATCTTTGGCTTTGTTTTTATTTGCATTCCCTGCCTCTCAAGGTCACTGTGAGGAATAAATGACATAATATTTGCAAAAACACTTAGCATTTGTCCATGAAGGAGTTGGACCAGATAACCTCAAGGTACCTTCTAGATCTATGAACACATGGAAAGAATCCAGCCCATTGCCAGCATTTGTTCTTATTGTATAACCTGGTCTGAGCAGAAATGACTTTTTCTGAACTAGTGTGGAATCATCAAACCTAGTCTGTGAGAAGAGATTCCATCTATTACTGTCCCCACTCAGCCAAGCTAGTGGCTCTCATCCTGTGGTCCTGATGCTGGACCTTCAGTATAAGACCTTCGGTTTTGTTGGTACAGTTTTTTTTCTTTTTGGAGGGGGGAGGGCAGGGCAATTGGGGTTAAGTCACTTGCCCAAGGTCACATGACTAGTAAGTGTCTGAGGCTGGATTTGAACTCAGGTCCTCCTGACTCCAGGGCTGGTGCTCTATTTTCTGCGTCACCTAGCCACCCCTGTGTTTTTTGTGTTTTTTTTTTTGGTGCCATTTTATTTGAAAGTTGAACCTAAAGATGTTGCTCTAGCTCCCCTAACCCTCCTTCCACTCATTTGCCAGTCATTTCCCTCCTTTGCATTCCCATTCTGTCCCATTTTGTCTGTCTTCTACAATAATAACCATGTGTCTATTTTCTGACTCACAGATTTAAATCCAGTGTTGCATGACTGGGTGTATTTCACTTTGAAAAACTCCCTGCTTTCTCTGAGTCCCCAAGACATGGAAATAGAACTCTTGCTTTGCTTCCTCCCCTCCTCCCTCCCCTCCTCTCACTCCACCCCAGCTGTCAAAATACGGATGAGCATCTCCCTCTCTTTGCTGTCAGATTAGAAAGAGAGGGAAATTTATTGATGCAAACCTGTGTCAGCTTCAGGCCTGATCTTCCTGCACAGGAATGTGGCATAATTAGGAGCAGAATCATGTTTCTGCCTGGACCGCTATAGATGGACTTGTTTAGAAACTCTTTGTTTATCTATCTGATGGCTGGTAGGAGAGCAACCTAAATTGTCATCCATGAGTACAGAGCAGTGGCGAATTTCCCTTTTGACTGAATGTCCATTTAAAAAAACCAATAATGTAAAGGGAAATTTTGATAATAAATTTTTAAAAAATTTCTGTCCTTGGTGCTGCAAATATTTTGAAAAGCTGTGAATCCAATAGATAGTTGCCATATATGTGAAAATATTTATAGCAACACTTTTTGTGGTAGTAGGGACCTAGGGGAAAAAAGTATGCCCATCAATTGGGGACTGGCTAAATAAATTGTACTATTTGTGCTATAATCAAGAAGGAACATGATGAATGCAGAGACTCATGGAAAGACTTACATGAACTGATGCAGAGTGAACTCAGAAAAGCCATATATACATCTTGACTACAAGAATGTAAATGAAATGAACAACAACAGCAAAGCAATTGAAACTCCACGTGGGAAATTCCAATGACCAATCCTAGCCACACTGAAGAGATATGAGAAGACATAGTTGATGTCTTCATAAAAAAAAAAAAAAGAATTTTTTTCCTTGGTGCTTTTCTGAACCTCTCACTTGTTTGGCCAGGTAGAACGCTCCTGGAAGATATCAGTATTTCAAGGACTTAATGTTGACATTATTTCAAAAGACCTATGATTTTGTCAATATGGATCTTCTTTTTACTGAGAAAGAGAATAATCCACCTATAACATTTAGTCTTACAGAGTTGCCTTGAAGCTCACTAAGTGTCAGAAGCAGGATTTGAATCTAGCTCTTCCTGATTCCAAGTTCAACATTCTGTCCATTATGCACCTAGGTAGAACACATGGTGGGTAAAGTGTTGAATCTGAAGTCAGCAAGGCCTGAGTTCAAATCCAGCCTCAGATACTTACTAGTTGTGTGACCCTGGGCAAGTCACTTAACCTCTATTGACTCAGTTTCCTTATCTGTAAAATAGGGATGATAATAACCCTTACCTAGTAGGGTTCTTGTGAAAATCAAAGGAGATATTTGTAAAGTGTAAGTGCCAAATCAACTCTAACCATGATGATGAAGATGAAGATGATGATGATGATTCTATGTTCTTTAGAGGATGTAGCTTCTCTCCAAAACATGGTATTTGTACCCAGACATGAAACACTTTCAACAACCCTGAGATGCTCCTTGATGCAAAAATCTATCTAATAACCATATTCTCTCAATGGTGCTATTATGCTATTGGCTGTAAATCATAAGGTACCACAATCTTAAAAGAATCCAAATTTCAAGTAAGACAAAGAGCTGTAGACACAAACAGTGGGTAAGTTGGTTGTACCATATTGCCAAGAAGGAGCATAAAATATATATCAGTCATGAAATGTATGATGGGAAAAGGAGGGTAGTTGTAGAAACATTGATAGCAGATGGTCAGCGCAAGTTTGGCATTAAAATAATAAAAGGCTCAGGGGAAGGCCCCTAGCATGTTGGGTAGTTCCCCTACACAACCTCTACCCTTAGGGGTGGGCATGGATTAGGATGGCACAGGATGAGAAGGAATATTATAGGGAGGGTTCATATTGATAGCCTAGACCCATTGAAATAGAATTGAGGTTTTCTATCATAGAAAGAGGGGAAGGTGGGTGGTAGATGAGGATAGAGGGCTATCAAAGGCTCAAGAGCCCAGATGCCTGGCACTGCTATCATTACACCATTTTACTGAGGATGTCTTAACTTAGGATGAAACTCAGATGCTGGGCAGTCTTACAGTTAAAGTAGATTGGCATATCTCACTTCAGTTTTTTCTAAGCTTTCCTTTCCTTCATTTACATTCTGATTAGTTACTTACTTCCCTGTAGGCTCAGCCTCAGGCAAAATTGTAAAACAGAGTAAGTTTGGTTTTTTGCCACTTTCCTCTCTCCAGTTTCACTTCCATGCCCTAAGGTTAACTGTTAATTGCTAAGGCACCAGCTGCCTAGGGCTCAAGATGTTACTTCTCTAGGGCCACTGTGTAGGTGACTCTGGAAGAATTCTTCCAAAGGAATGCATTTCTGAAAGTGGATTTCTGCCTCTGGAGCAGGTGATAAGGGAAAATGATTTTGGGTAGAAGATCTGTGTGACATCCCTGAAAGGCTGATATTTTGGTAGAAATAAACTCTATGTCCCATGGATTCACGGAGTGATTGGCAAAAAAGCCCTCAAGCCTGGCTCACTTAGCTGCCATATATAGGCACTGGGCCAAATGAATTAGGGAATTTGTTCATTTGAAAAATTGCCTTTGATAGGATTTACTGAAAGTTTACTTTTCATTCAATAGCAATTCTCACATGTTGCTCTAGTTCCCTTCATGATCAAAGATCAAGTTGGCACTATATCTAATTTCTTTGAAAGATGTCAGGTTTGCCAATTATTCTGTTTCCATCAGGTTCTTTTGTCAGTTTGCAAGGGTGATTTCCAGCCAGAAAACTTACAATAGGCTATCAAAAATGACTCTTTAGGTTCTAACTCCCTGGTGTCCATTTTGGCCCTGCATTGACTCAAGGCAATTTCTCTTTCTAGCCTTCCTAATAAATATTCGATTAACTTCAACAAGTAGTTCTTAATGTGCTATTAATGACGTGCCAGGAACTGTGCTGGGTGCTGAGAACATCAAGAAAAATAATCCCTGCTTTTGAGGAGCTTGGGGAAACCACATATGCAAAGAAAAGGTAGCTTGGAGCCATGGAAAGAGGGAAGGATTTGGAGTCAGAGAACCTGAAATCACTTCTTTGGGCCTCAGTTTCTGCACCTGTAGAATGTGGGGGCTGGATTAAATGTCTTTGAAAGACCATTTGAGTTCTAAATCTATGGTTCTAAGTAAATATAAAATATATGTAGATTAATTTTAGTGGTGGTAGTAGAGGGGGAAGTCACAGTCTAATATGAAGGGTAATTTGTTAACAACAGAATGGGAATTTCAGAGGGCACAATAGAAGGGTGGAGAATAGTGGCATAAGGGCAGAGAAGGGTGGAACCAGCATGGATGAGTATAAGGAATAGTGACCAAGGAAGAGTTTTTGAATAAAGTACAGGACAATATCTTATCACGCTTTTCATAGTAGCAATGGTAAAGTTGATTGGATTAAGAGTTTGGGGGCAGGTAGGTGCCTCAGTGGATAGAACTGGGTTTGGAATCAGGAAAGCTCATCTTCATAATTCCAAATCTGGTCTCAGACTAGCTGTATGACTCTAAGCAAGTCACTTAACCCTGCTTGCCTCAGTTTCCTTATCTATAAAATGAGTTGGAGAAAGAAATAGTAAATCACTCCAGTGTATCTTTGCCAAGAAAATCCCAAATGGGGTCATGACGAGTCAGACACAACTGAAATGACTGAACAACAACAAAAGCTATGACTGACAGATCCTATCTGGTCCTACCTAATGGTGGAGGCAGGAGATGGTGGAACCTTGGTGCTTGGTGATCATGATGAGTAATAGTGTAATACAGTAATTTAAGTCAGGGGTCCTGGACTGGAATCCTGACTCTGCTACTTATGACTGTTCATTATAGAGGAACAGGACATTACCCTCTAATATTCAACCATGTCAGTTCTCCCTCTTCCGGGGTGATGTTGGGATGTCAGGAACATCTTTTATCTTGTACCAGTCACTCGTGAAGAGGAGGTGAGGAGGAAAGCAAAAGGCAAGTCCCTGATTCTGCCTGTTGGTCAAAGCAAGGGTCTTATTTGCTGGCTTATGACTCATTTTGAAAAGCTCATGTAAATTCAAATCTGGTCCAAATGTTTAACCTTTAAGAATATTTCTTTGAGGTCTCTCTCTTGTTTATGGTCTTCTGCACTTAGGATTAGCAAATCATCCCATCTTCATTCCCTGAAGGTGTCAGCTAATTTTGAACTATTAATAGTAGTCAGTCCTCAAAGGCTGATGTTACTTGGAAATAACATACTTGGCTTCCTCCCAGACAATAACGCTATTTTGTTATGGGCCTAATAAAATGGAAATGGAAAAAAAATCAAGATAACAGGGTCAATGAAAGCTTTCATTCTCACCAATGCTCTTTGACACACAACTATAAACACAGTAAATGAGGAATTTAGCAAGCCCTGAAATCTAAATTGGCTGTCGAATGTTTATATGTTGCTTGTGAAAAGCAAACACACATGTTCTATAGAATATGATATGGTTCTTTCTTAATTACCCAGGGAAACTGGTACAAGGTTGTCCAAAGTCAATGGTTACCTCTTTGGGCCTCAGTTTCTTTAGCTATAAAACTGAAGGAGCTGCACTTAAGAGGAGAAAGAGATAAGCTTTTATATAGTACCTGCTATGTATCAGGCAATATGCTAAGCACTTTTATCAATATTATCTCCTCTGACCCTCACAACAACTCGGTGAGGTACGCGTTATTATTATCCTCAATGACTTGCCCAGGGTTTCACAGCTAGTAGATTTGAACTCTGGTCTTCCTGAGACTGCAGGCCCAACATTCTATCCACTGAGCCACTGGCTACCTCTTAACCTACTTGAATCATTCTGTAATATTCCAATACCTGTGGTTAAAAGATTTGCTCAAGATTACTCAGCAGATCCAGAATAAGAACCCCAAGTAATGGAGTCAGATATTTGCAGTTCAGAGCTCAGCTTTTCCATCATATGTGTAATGTTGGTAAAAAAAAAAAACAACCCCAAAAACAGGTAGATATATTCTGGTGGAAGTACTTAAAACCAGACACAAAGAATAAAACACTTTAGGAACTAAAATTATGTGATTTTATCATTTATGCTTATTAGCATCATGAATGAAATTCACAGAAATAGTAGAGTTATTTGGTTTTTTTAAATCCCAAGCTGTGATTTCTTCAGCATGAGGAACTTCCATCATGTAGATTTCCTCCACTAGTATAGATCTGTAGCTCATACATAGTCTTGGGGAGTTTCCCAGGACAGTGTGAGGCAGGATGATTTGCCTGAGATTACACAGCCAGTATATATTAGAGGCAAGACTCAAATGTAAGTTTTCATGTCTCCTCTATTCATTAGGCCAAGATATCTCTCATAAAAGTGGTTGGTTGAATTTAAAAAAAATGAATAAGGCATTTATTGAGTGCTTATTATATTGAAGGTATTTTTGTGTGGACTTAGTGAAAATGAGGTGGCTCAAAGGATAATGTGCTGACCCTGGAGTCTACATTTGGGTTGGCGGGACAATCTGAGGCTTTTACCTCTGATGCTTGCTATTTCTATGATCTAGGACAAGACACCAAACTTTCTTGGACCTCAGTTTCCTTATCAGCAAAATGTGGGGGTTGGGCTCTGAGATCTCTTTCAGCTCAAAATCTATGATCACTTATAATCTTTTGATTCTGCAACTTCTTGGCCTCTGAATTCCTTTTATATCTCTGATCTTATGACCAATTCATATTGCTGCCTTGTTATTTAGCTTTTTTTATGCCTAAGTGCCAAATGAATGGGACAGATAACAAATGTCAATTTCCACTTCTCAGAAAAAAGATGGCGCACTACAGGTGAAAAATGCCACATGTGACTTGACTGGTTTTTGCAGCTTATTCATTTTCTTTGTTAATTTTTTTGTTTGTTAATTTCTTTTCTTTGCTGTAAGGAGGAATCAAGACATAAAAATGAAAAGGATTAATAAAGCATTTCCAAAAGAGAAATGGTACAGGCTTTAAGAAGAGAGAGATTGCTATGTGCCAAGGTGGTTACAGACAGCTTCCTGGAGAAAGTGAGATCTGAGCTGGGCTTTGAAGAAAAGAGAGAATTTTGAAAAGCAGGGGAGGACTAGGAGAGGGCATTCTCATTAGAGGTCTGAACCAAAGCTTCTCTACCTGTCTCACTGGAGATAATAACATTAAACTGTTTGTTGTTAAATCCACCCCCATAAGGCTTTTGGAGAAACTTAACTCAGCTGATTTATCCTGGAGCTTTGGGCAGAATTTGAAAGATGGAAACAACTTGGGAGGAGGATGGGGGAGGAGTGAAGCAAGGAGGTGGGGAATGTGTATAGTATGATTTGGGCTGGTTAGACCAATATGGATTTGCTTGCCAGTGAATATCCTGGTACCAAAAGGTCTTGGCAAATGTGTTTGTGATAGTTAGATATTCATTTCCTAAGGTGGGAAACCTGAGAAGGGATTTTAACCTGATATTATGTAATCTATAAGGGCTAAGGAGTGCATTGGTGTGTGTGTGTGTGTGTGTGTGTGTGTGTGTGCGCACGTGCGCATTTAATTTCCATATCTAGTCATAACTCCAAGGGCAAAAGAATCAGACCATTGTTTGTTTAAACTGGACTTTCATAGTGCTGGTTGGCTTTTTTTTTTTGGGAAGGAGGAAGGCAGGACAATTGGGGTTAAGTGACTTGCCCAATGTCATATGGCTAGTAAGTGTTAAGTGTTTGAAGTCACATTTGAACTCAGGTCCTGCTGATTCCAGGGCCAGCGCTCTATTTACTGCATCACTTAGCCACCCCTTGATTGACTTTTAAAGTACTTTGCTTTGTCTTTTACCTTTCAAGCAAGTCATAATGACAGTGCTATACACAGGTCACTGAATGTTTTGCCTCACAGTGCACTGGACAATTCAGGTGTATGAAAATGATGGGTTTCTTTGGGATAGATTTATGCCACTGCCTCCTACTTAGCAATGAAGCAATGGTCCGAGATGATTGAGATGATTGATTAGTGTCTGGTCACATTCTTCTCCTGAAAAATGAATGGGATTGTGGAAATTGATTACTCTAAAGGCAATATACTGCCAACCAGCTAATTACCAGCCCCATCAGGAAAGGGAACAAAGAGATAAAGACAAGGAAAGAATTAATTCCAACACCCACATGTACAAAAAGATTTCTAGCAGCTCATTCAGTGAGGACAAAGAATTGGAAACAGAGGATATACCTCAGATCACTTGGGGAATGGTTGAACAAATTATAGGAATGTAGTAGAATACTACTATGCCATAAGAAATGACAAAAGGGACAGTATCAGAGAAATCCTGAGAACCTATGAAGTGACACAGAGTGAAGTGAGCAGAAGCAAGAGAACAATTTTTAAAAATAAAAACAGTTTTGTGAAGACAACTTGGAAAGATTTAAGAATTCTAATCAATGCGATGACCAAGCATGGTGCTATCTGCCTCTTGATAGACTAAATATACAGAATAAGACACGTACTTTTGGACATGACCAACATGGGAATTTGTTTTACTTGATTACGGAGCTTTGTTATAAGGACTTGGATTTTCTTTCTTTGGGGGGTAGTAGTGGTGGTGGGGTGGAATGGAGAGAGAAAAATGCCTTTTAACTGAAAAAAAAAATAAAATTCAATAGAATGTTTTTAAAATAAAAAAAATTTTTTTAAATGATCCAAACCAAGACTGAATTCTTGCATTTTCTTCTATGACCTTATCTTTGGTGTGTATTTTGTGGGTACACAGAGGGAAGGCATTGGGGATTTTCTCTTCACCTGGCATCTGGAGAAGGAAAGGAAAAGGAGAAAAAAAGAAAACAGGTGATAGATAAAGTTTTTATCTATTTTAAAAAAAGCTAGATTCTGAATGTTAATCTTCTCACTTAAAGTTGGAAAGGACCCAAGAGATCATTTAGTCCCAGTGATCCCCAACTTAACTCCCAGAGTGTATGATAAAGTTGTCAAGGGAATACAGGACTATTTGGTAAATAACTATATTATACCAGTGAAATATTTTAAAAATACTAGTGATAGTGAAAAAAGTTACATTTAAAAACCTTATGATACTACAAATGCTATGATCTAGATAAAATGTTTCTTATGAAAAATTAATCTACTTTGTTGCATATGCATACATGGTAAACTTTAGAATTTATTGCCTTTCATATTGAATGGGGGAGTATATAAGGGTTTTACTGAAAACCAAGCATTACAAGGACCAAAAAAGCCTGATACCCACAATTGAACTCAACCCCTTTATTTTACAAGGTAGGAAATTAAAGCTCAGAGAAGTCATATAACTTGTCCAGTTTCACCCTGATAGCAAGTAGCGGAGCAGAGATTTGAACTCAGGATATTGGACTTTAAATCTTTTTATTATGCTAGTCTATACCACCTTGCCTCTGAATGACTAAATTAAGCCTGTACCTCAGTGGAGATTTAGAAGTGTAGTTGGATTCTATTCTAGCAATGATGCTTTCTTTTATTATTATTATTATTATCATCAAGTGGGCCTTAGGAAGCGTTGCTAGCAATAAGGTGTTGGAATTGCAGCTGAATTATTTAAAATCCTAAAAAAGAATGCTGTTAAAATGTTAAACTCAATATGCCAGCAAGTTTGGAAAACACAACAGTGACCATTGGATTGGAAAAGATTAGCTTACATCCCAATCCTAAAGAAAGGCAGTTCCAAGGAATGTTCAAATTACCAAACAATTGTACTCATTTTACATACCAGCAAGGTTATGTTAAGATTCTGCAAGCTAGGCCTCAGGAATATGTGAATTAAGAGCTATCAGAAGTTTAGGCTGGTTTTTGAAGAGGCAGAACTAGAGACCAAATTGCCAACATTCACTGGATTATGGAGAAAGTAAGGGAGTTCCAGAAAAATATCTATTTCTGATTCATTGACTACCCTAAAGCCTTTGACTATGTGGATCACAACGAATTGTGGCAAGTCTTCAAAGATATGGGAGTACCAGCTCATCTTACTTGTCTTCTGAGGAACCTGTGTGAGGGCCAAGAAGCAAGAATTAGAACCAAATGTGGAACAACTGATTTAAGATTGGAAAAGGAGTACACCTTATTTATTTAACTTATATGCAGAGTATATCATGTGAAATGCCAGACTGGATGAATCAGAAGCTGGAATTGAGGTTGCCAGGAGAAATATCAACAATCTCAGATACGCAGACAATACCACTCTGATAGGAGAAAATGAAGACAAATTAAGAAACCTCTTTGTGAGGACTAAAGAAGAAAGTGTCAAAGTTGCCTTGAAGCTTAACATCAAAAAAATTAAGATCTTGGCAACAGTTCCATCACTTCCTGGCAAAAAGAGGGAGAAGAAATGAAAGCAGTGTCAGATTTTATATTCTTGGGCTCAAAGATCACTGCAGATAGTGACTGCAGCCATGAAATTAAAAGATACTTGGAAGGAAAACTATGGCAAATCTGGAGAGCATACTAAAAAACAGAGACATCACCTTGACAACAAAGGTGCACATAGTCCAAACTATGGTTTTTCCAGTAGCAACATATAGCTGTGAAAGTTAGACCATTAGGAAAGCTGAGTGCTGCAGAATTGATTCTTTCAAATGGTGATGCCTGACAACATTTGAGAGTCCTTCGACAGCAAGGAGGTTAACTCAGTCTATACTGAAATAATTAATTCAGGCTATTCACTAGAAGGTCAAATACTGAAACAGAAGCTTAAATACTTTGGCCACAAAATATAGAGAGAACAGTTAGGTGGCACAGTGGATAGAGTGCTGGGCCAGTAGTCAGGAAGACCTAGTTCAAATCTGCTCTCAGACACTTACTAGCTGTATGACCCTGGGCAAGTTGCTTAACCCTATTTGTCTCAGTTTTTTCATCTATAAAATGAACTGGAAAAGGAAATGGCAAACCACTTCAATATCTTTGCCAAGAAAACCCCAAATGGGGTCACAAAGAGTTAGATATGACTGAGAATGACTGAAAACAACAATTACATATGTATATCATATATATACATACATACATACATAGAATTTTATATACATATAGACATACATTTATACTATTAAGTGAGGTTTCTGTGAGTGTCAGTGTTGCTGAACTGCTTTTCTTTGTGATAGCAAGGGACCAGGGGTGAGGAGGAATGGCATTAGGAAATAATAGTACAAAAAGACACCAACAAAACTTGGTTAATGTGGAATGTGTCTTGCATGACTTCATACATATGATGGGAGTCATATTTCTTACTTTTTGAATGGGTAGGAGAGAGGTGGAAGGAGAAAGAAATTGGAACTGAAAATAAAAATTAACAATATGTGTTTATATACCTATGTGTGTATATGTACATATGTATGTGTGTATATATGCATATATTTATATAAGAATAAGATTTCAAATCTTTTCAGATCAAGAATCTAGAGGTGGAAATCTAACCCATTTATTTTATAGACAAAGAAACATAGGTTTAGGGTGATTTGACAAATGGCTATGGTGGTAAATGTTAGCAGCAGGATTTGAATGTGAGTCTAAGCACAAGGCTGCCACAGTCAATGTATTTTCCCCTATTCTATGCTAGAGGATAGTAGTCATCACCAAAAAGGTGGTTTCTTACTCTTTCTGACTTTATGCCAAAAGCATTTAAAATGGAATTGTAAACACTTAAGACATAACTACTTTAAGGTTCTTCTTGAAGTTGAAGAAGACCTCAAAGTAAAACTCAAGAAATTAGGTTAGAGAATAAGGGAAGGAAATCAGAGATGCCCTGTCAGGAACCGCTGATGAGTGGTATGGACCCACCCCATAGAGAAGATCACCAGTCTTGGGTGAATTTGGATTGAGGTTAGCTAGGTTCTGCCATTTGCATTTGTAGCCTATAACTACTCTGCCCTTGGGATTTTTAGTCCTGTTCAACTCTTTATTGGGGTTTTCTTGGCAAATATACTGGAGTGGTTTGTCATTTCCTTCTCCTCTTCACACAATTAGTAAGTGTCTGAAGCCAGTTTTGAACTCAAGAAGTTGAGTCTTCACGACTCCAGCCCCAGGCACTCTATCTACTGTGCCACCTACCTGCCTATCATAAGTTGTAGAGCAGGTGTCAATCTGCATTGGCAAGGGAAATTTCCTTACTGGAAGTTTCTTGTGCCAATGAAATCCCAGGCCTGGTCCAATTCCCACGATATCTTGCATGTGGTGGGTGTCTGACAAATATTTGTTGAATTAGTTTGTTAAACTAAAGGACACAATAATAGTCATCTAGCACTTCCACAACACGTTTAATATTTCCAAGTGCTTTCTATCTACTATTCATTCTATTACTATTATGAGATAAGAAAGGATATTGATAAGTTAGAATGTGTTGGGAGAGGACAACCAAGATGAGGAGACATTGGTCTATTTCACGTGAAACAACTGGGGATTTTTAGCTTGGAGAAAAGAGAAAAGAGAAAATTCACGGGGGCAAGAAAAGCTTGGTGCAAGTATTTGGAGGATTGTCATGACTCATTAAACTTATCAAACTTACTCTTTTTGGCTCCAGAGGCCATGACCAGAAGGAATCCATGCTAGCTAGAAAGATGTAAACATATTTGTAATGTTAGGAAAAACTTCTTAATAATTACAGCTTCCCCAAAGTGCAATCGGCTGCCTCAAGAGCTGGGGCCTTCCCTCTCATTAGAGGTCTCGGAGCAGGGATGAGATAAGCGCTCGCCAGGTATGTTATAGTGGTGATTCCTCTCAGACATGAGTGCTTTCCAGCTCTCAAATTCTGTAAGTAGGCCAAACATCCAGAGATGGGCTTTGCACAACAGTAGGTGAGTAGGGTTTATTTTTTGTTCGTTTTGTTTTTTTTTTTTCCTCAGAGTCCTCATCACCTCCTTGTTTTCCAACTCAGAAGGTTGACCCGAAAATTTCTACTTGGGAGCGACTATCTAGAGACATGTGTGGTGCTTTCTGGGGAGAAACAGAAGCAGCCAGAATCCTTGAAATCCACAGATAATCCCAAACCTCACGCTAGCCTCTCCTTTCAGCCCATTAACCCCATGTAACCCCCAGGCTTTTACTAATACTAGCAATAAGTAAGAAAAACTGACTGGCTGGATTTTTACTGGGGTTAGGCAGGGGTTCAAAGCACAGATAAGTGTTTAGAAAGAGAAATGGCCAAGAGAGGGAAAAGGAGAGAAGGGGACGTGTATGGAGAACCCATAAAGCGGCTACTAAAATCCTCAAGAAGACTGTGATGGGGTTAACGTTTATTAAAGCCTGAGCACCCAGGAGGTGCTGGATAGAAAGACCAAAGTAATTGAAGCTAGGTTTTTATTAACAGACCTACTCTGGAATGGTTAATCATTCACTGGTGAAGTTACACTTTCAAAACAGAGAGAAAGCCAGCAGACTTTGAGAGATTCTTCTGCTGTTTGTTTAGCCCGTGGCTCTCTGGGCTTGTAACTGATAGGTTTAAGCACAGAAAATCACAAATTCCCTGGATGCTTCCTTAACTCATTAGCCAGGATGACTGCTCGTGTTTGATAGCTGAAGGAAGTGAGGGTGGGGGTAGCAGAGCAGACAGATCATTGGAATGGGGCACAATGAAATTGTGAAAGAGTTTGATTAAGAAACAAAACAAAACATGACATACTCTGTAAATGATAAAGGGCAAATTGGGAATCCCTGTGGTAGGTGAGCCACTGATGGGGCTCCTGGCAATGAAAATCTGTTTTGTCTATGGAGCAACCTGAATACTTTCTCTCTCTCTGCCTTTTTTTCCCACACAGACAAGTGAACACACACACATACACCTACTTAGGACAACTTCCTTCTTCAGGGAGAGTCACAGGGCTATTTTATACTTAGCAACAGTCTCACCCACACAGAAATAATAAAGCCTTCTCCCGGGGAAGAGTCCAAGGTGTGACTCTGAAGTGTTGGGCTAGGGAGTCGGGGATACTTGAGTTCAAATCCTGCCTCAGACAATTACTGTGTTGCCTCCGGGAAATTATTTAGCTTCTTTCAGCCTTAGTTGCCTTGTCTGTAAAATGGGGCTAATAATAGTATCCGCTTACCTCATGGTATTATTGTGAGGATCAGATGGCATAACGTGCAAAATGTTTGCTGTAAATGCTATTATTTTGTTGTTGTTCAGTCATTTTTCCAGTGACCTCATTTGTGGTTTTCAGACTGCTGGAGTTGTTTGCCATTTCCTTCTCCAGCTCGTTTTATAGATGAGGAAACTGAAGTAAATAGGGTTAAGTGACTTGCTCAGGGTCACACAGCTAGTAAGTGCTGAGGCTGGATTTGAACTCATAAAGATGAGTCTTCCTGATTCTGGGTCTGACACCATGCTATGATGACTACTAGTTAGTATTATGTGATAGAAGAGGACCACATTCATTTGGATTCATAATTTCTGATGTGTTTGTTTTTTAAAAAAAATCAAGGTAGTCCCCTTGGCAATCTATATACTTATTCCGACCTCAGCCATTGTTCACAAATATTGCTGGAACTGCTTTCAGGGCTTTCAGCACATCCCTCTAAACATCCTCTGCGGTGGCAGATGATCATCCTTTGATTTTTACAGTCAAAAGTCATTTGGAGCCAAGCCTGATGAATTAACTAATTCCATTCTTTGATCAGAAACAAGGTAATCAGTGCTTTTCTTGTGTGTGGCTCATTAAAGCGGCTCTTTAGGTAGCTCCAAAAGATAATTTTCTGAATATTTTTGAGCAATGGTTACATTCTTGGAATGAATATATCTTCTTAGGGATCATCCCAGTCAGAAAGGATCATAGATTAGGACTTTGAAGGGACCTTAGTGATTGTTGAGTCCAACCCCTTTCTTCTTACATATGTGGAAAATAAGTCTGAGATAGATTAAAGGACATGCTCAGAGTCACATAGCAAGTAACTATTGAAAATAAGATTTGAACCTGGGTCTTCCAGATTTCAAGTCCAATGCTCTGTTCACCAAGGGACTTCTTTATAAGAGAGTATAGGATAGGGTTTGGCCTGGGTTTTAAAAAATTCTCATTACTTTGTAGCCTTACCTACTGCCTTCCTACTGGTCAGATTCTAACCTGTTGCCAAAGTCATCTTTTTCTCTAGGTTTCAAAATAAAGGCTGGTCCTTCAGATCGTCTGGAGTCTGGTGCAATTCACGGGGCCAAACTTGTCTGCCAGTGAGCATCATGAATGTCAATGAGAATTTGGCCTAAAGCCTAGAGCCCCAAGCCCCTGGTTTGAATAGGTAAGATCTCCTTGTCACAGGATTTGGAATTCCAGAATTCCCTACTGCACCTTCTTTGCCCTCTGGGCCCTCTCTCTCTCCTCTTTCATGATGGGACGTGACAAGTGACTAATTCACATTATGGAAAGTAGGCCGGTAGGTAATAGGAGAAGGTGTTGCAGCCATCATATTCACGTGCCTGTCTTCACAGCATTTCATGAATTAAGAAGAATTCCTTAAGTCCAGAGTGGCGTGATTGAAATGTTTTCACCTTGAAATGTAGGGGTACAAGGTGCGTAGAGGATCCCCACAAGAGAGCTTTTTGATTTTGACTTTTTTCCAGATGTTACTTCCCTGCAGTTTTCCAATTTTCTTATGAATTATATTTAATATATTTGCACAGAAGGAAAGGGAAATAATATTTTATATACTATAGATTTTTTAGAAATTCTGGGGAATGTGGAAGATGTGATGTCTAAGTAGGAATGGAGAGAAAATTGGAAACTTATGGCTGAGGGGAGGGGGGAGGGATAGAGGGAAAATTTTATACAACATAAAAGCAAAATATATCAATATTTTTTTTAAAAAACAAGAAAATTGCAACAATAATAAAACCTTCTCCTGGGGAAGAGTCTAAGGTGTGACCCTAAAGTGTTGGACTGGGGAGTTGGGGACACTTGAGTTCAAATCCTGCCTCAGAAAATTACTAGCTGTGTTGCCCCAGGGTAGTTATTTAGCCACTCTATTCTCACAACAAGAAAATTTTGATAAGTAGGGTCCAAAGTGTAAAGGAAGGGATTATATGTCGATTTGTTTAGGATCACTTTTATTTATTAATTGATTCATTAATTTATCCATTGACCTCTAATAATGATATCAGACATTAAAGAAGTCATTTCATATGTGTCTTTCTGGGGCGCTTTCCTTTCTGTAAGATAAGAGTGTTGAACTAGACCCGTGGTGTTAAACTCAGATAGAAATAGGAGACACTGAACTATATATAAGGATCTCTGTAGGCCACTTATTAACTTAGTCTTAAAATCTAATATTATCTATGTTTTATTACATTTTTATTTATTTTGGTAAATATTCCCAATTACATTTTAACCTGGTTTAGGCCTGTCAGGAGTATTATGGGACAAATATGGCCCATGGGATGATGTTTGACACTTTTGAACTAGATAACCTCTAACAATCTGAGGTGGGATTGACTTTAGGTGCCAAAGAGGCACAAAAACATTGCAGGAGCCATTCTTTTTTTTTTTTTTTTTTTTTTTGCTTTTTGGAGGGGAAAGGGCAGGGCAATCGGGGTTAAGTGACTTGCCCAAGGTCATGTGGCTAGACAGTGTTAAGTGTCTGAGGTCAGATTTGAACTCAGGTCCTCCTGATTTCAGGCCTAGTGGTCTATTCACTGTACCACCTAGCCACCCCTGCAGGAACCATTCTATTAGAGGGACTATTACATTGCATAATATTGTGGGTGGTACAATGGATGTGTCATCAGAAAGACCTGAGTTCAAAACCTGTCTCAGTTGCTCACTAGTCATGTATCCCCAAGAAAGTGACTTAGTCACTCAAGCTCAGTTTTCTCATCTGTAAAATGGGGGTTTTGGAATTAATGCCCTCTAATTCCACTTGTAGCTCTAAGACTATGATCCTATGTTGAAGTGTATGGCTGTACTCCCATTATGGCACAAAGTAATTGATGGAACAGCAACTTTTAAGTATTCCTTGACCATGTGAGAAATGGAAATTAAAAATAAAAAAAAATTCTAGGCAGATATAAAAATGGTTTATGTCCCTATGGAAGGCAAATTTCAAATTGTGCTTGAATAAGAATGAAGATTATTCATAGTCAGCCTCTGCCTCACAATTTGAAAAATCTCTGAGTTGGCTTGATAGGTAGGATGTTTGAGACATATAGATTGGAAAGGCCTCTGGTTTGGGAATCTTATATTTGAGTCTCAGCTCTGTCCCTTATCCCTTCTGTGACCTTGGGCAAGTTACAACCTCTCAGGGCTTCAGTTTTCTCTTCTGAAGGGGCTAGACTAAATGAAGGCCTTGTAAAGTTCCCTGCAGCCTTAACTCTGTAATCCTATGATCTTATGATTTGGTTTTAGTCCCACATTAGACCCAGGAAATCTATCTTTTCTATTCACAAGAGAACTTCTAGAAACCATGGCTTCCTGTGTTTTCTTGATTAGATTTTATCTTCTTCACTATCAGGATCATATTAACTCAGGGAAACATTAAATTCCCAGAAGAAAAAAATGCTATCAGGACCATACAGAAGCAGCTTCCTTCTCTCTGACTATTAAAAAGGACAATGAAAGGCATCCCAAGTCACATAAGGCAAATCCCATTAGGACAAATAAGGCTTCATTTCTGTGTGCCCCACCCCCAGTCACGGTTAGGGAAGGGTTTCCTCCAGCATGCTACCTCTCCCTCGAAATAGCCTGCTCATCTATCCCTAAGGTGGATGCTTTCCCTTTGTGTATCCCCAAGCACTGTACCTATTAACAAAGCAAAAATAGGTGTTTTAACAAAAATGATTCCCCAGTCTCAGAAATTTCTAGGGATTTCTATCTGTATTAGTATCTGAGATATACCGGTGGAGCATACTGGAAATAGGGCTATATTTTGAGTCAAGAGACAAAGAGATAAATCTTATCCCTGATACTCAGGATGATAGATCTGGAGCCAGAAGGGACCCCAGAGGCGAGCTAGTTTGACTTTCTTATTTTTACAAATGAGGAAACTGAGGACCAGAGAGGTGAAATGATTTTCCCAAGGTACAGAGATAAAAAGCATCAGAGGTATGATTTGAACTCAGGTCTTCTGACTCCTGAATCAGTTCTTTTTCTACTATACCAACCTACTAACTATATAAACTTAAGCAAATTGCTTGACTTCTCTGGTGTTAGAAAAGTTCTATGCCCAAAGCCTTGTTCCTTTGTGGAGATAAACATGGGTTTTCAAGGATTATGCAAGCAGAATGCAAACTAAAGTAGGTTCATAGAAGGGAAAGTGTTTGAGTGTGAGTCTGGTGACTTGGAAAGCAGACAAAAGATACAGAAAGTCTCATCACAAGAAGGTTGGCCACAGTGAGTGACCAACGAGACAAGAGACCTGTTCTCATGATGGTTTCTCTGATTCTCTCTCTAAGAATCTCACATTTCTTAGACCTTCTACAAATATAGTATGAAAGAATGCTTCAAATGATTTAAAACCCCTGTGAGACCTTGAGGCTGGCTTTAGCTGCCTGTGAAAAGACCAGGAATGTAGCTAAACTGATAGTTGAGATAATGCCCTTGACCTCTGGGCTTTCCTGGTCTCTTTACTTTTTCCCTACCTGCTCAGCTACATGGGAGAACAGAAGAGAGTTGTGTTTCAAAAACTAGGTAACCTTAAATCCTAGAATTGTTCGGAAGCTAAGGAAGTAACCATTCCCTGGTTTATAGTCTAGATTTAAAAGAAATTGAAAGGTATATAGAATGCTCAATATAAGCTAGGGTAAGATCTCTTGCAGCAGGACCCAGTCTTCTGGACAAGTCCAAAGAAAAGACTAAATTTGAGGATATTAACTAGTTAAGAGGACATTTTTTTTCTATCCCTCTCAACTTTGTTCTAAAGAGTTTAACACCTTGGCTCATACTTTTCTTCTGGGGAGATAAGAGGCCTCAATAATCAAGACCCTAAAAGTATATCAGGTACCAGAGATTTTAGCTATGTCAGAAGCTGGAGGCCAGAGAGAATATAGTCAAGCAGCATCCAAAGGAGATGGCATTGGAGCAATGTTCAGCAGAGTGAAATTCTGCTAGCACATTATCAAGAGTCTATGTGCCCTGTTAAGCAGTGTTCAGGGGAAACTATAAGACAAACAAGAGCAAGTCCAGTGGGATGAACAAGATGATATTGCTAAATTGCTAAAGTGACCCTATAGCATTGAAGGCATGCTTTATCTCTCTACATGCATATTCCAGTGTAATGGTAATGGTAATTTGAAGATTTTTCCTTCCCCTTTTAAGCCTAAGGGAATTTGAAGACCTTCCCTACTTTGAAAATATACTCTGCCCCTTAGTAGGCTGAATGTAATCACATGGGGCTTGTGGTGGGAGGAGTTTGCTGAAAGGTAGAGCAGAGCCCACAGGAAACTGGGAGTCACAACAGCCAGATGGTTAGGAGGAGAGGATGCTTCCAAAGGAGACAGTTAAGTGTGTGAGTAAATATTGGTTTTGTGTTGGTTTGTGGGAAGGCTAAAGGATGATGTGATTCTTTGCTATGTTGTGGTGCATTAACTTCTATGTTGCTATGATGGATTTAGTTTCCTGGTGTTGGGACTTGGTTTTCTGGTGTCTGAAAAAATGTTTTGCTTCTTTCTTCTCTATGGAGAGTCTGTTATATTTTGCAATTGAGCACTATGCAAGTATACTTATCATGACTGTTGGAGCTGTGAATATTGCATTGGAACTTACACCTGGTTCACTCATGTTCCCTCTATGTGCATCTGTCCAGGTGTATGTTCTGGCCACATATGCTCCCTATGTGCGTACCTCTCCATTTACATTCCCTATCATCCCTATTTATGTCTATTTTTTATACTTATGGTGTACATATTTGTGGGAAAGCATGCCCCTAGTCTGTATTGGGAATATTTTATTGCTACTTTTATTACTATGCCATTTAATTGTCTTTGGTTTGAACCAACTGTACCCTCTGGCTAGTAGAGGTAATTGCATTGGTGAGGGCTTGTGAACTCTGGATTTAGGGGTAATATACCCACAGAATGTCTCCAGTTTGGGATAATTGGTTCCTAGAGATTCACCCTCTGAGTTGAGGGGGATGGGATAGGGAATCTACCCACGTGCTACAATTAATTTTTTTGTTGATATTCTTAAACTTGGTTTTTTGTTTTGTTTTGTTTTGTTTTTACTGATGACTGAGTTGATACATTGCTGGAGGAACTGAACCACATCTATGTTGACATTACTGCTATAAATGAAACTAGGAGACAAGAAAGAAATTGTTGCCTACCAGAAGGTTGGTCCATAGATTTTTCTTAGAGAGATGAGTAAAGAATTGGCAGAGCTGATCTCATTGCATGACCCAAGGACACAGAAATATCATTTTATGGGTTATTTGACCATCTCACCTTAAAGTATTCATGACAAACATAAGCCAACACAGTCATAAAGATACTCTGGTATGCGCCAACATCTGTCGTAAAAGAGGAGGAAAAATGTCATGAAAAACTGGACAAGATAGCCCAAAATGTCTAAATGTACCTTGGCTCTAATATAAAGGTGGTTATTGAGGGAAATGGCAAAAACTTTGTTGAATTCTGAGTTCATACTTTGGTCAATGCAGAAGGCTGATAATGGAACATGCCTTCTTTCTCTTGTGAAAGGGGTGATGGACTAGAACATGATATACATTTTCATACATGGCCAATGTCTTGATATGTTTTGACTATAGTTATTTGTTATAAGGGAGAGCTCTTACTTGGGGGGAGGGTACAAGTTAGTATGTATGCATAGAGGGAGGAATAGGCAAAAAAAAGGGAAGAAAAAGTATCATTAAAACATGTAAAATACATAGTAGAAAACAAAAAGAAGTTCATAAGAGGATAAAAATTTGGCAATTTTGTTTCTAACTTGTTAATTTTAACATACTCTTAAAACACAAAATACATAAGAGAAATTCATAATTTCATATTCAATCTTATTTTTTGCTCTTTTAATAATATTTAAATATTTGTGCTTGTTGATTGTTAAGTTCATAATAAAAAAGAAAATTTATAAAAATTTGGCTCATTTCAAAGAATGTAACAAAGTACTGGGCTTGTAGACTGCTCAAAAACTATATTTCAGGGATATTTCCTTTAAGTAGGGATTCAGATTGCTGGACATGTCAAGTACCTAACAACATTAGAAAAAAAAAAGAAACAAAATTGACTATATTTTTGTGGACAGGAAAAAAAATGATTGATGATATGATGTTTGTGTGTAATCAAGAAATCAAATTGCTAAAGTAAGGATCAAAATCAATACCAAATTGGAGACAAGATAGACATGCAAACATACATTGCATGTGATCACAGCAGTTCTGACCAAATTTGTTTAAGTGAGCTTTTGACTCTGAAAAGTGAGAAAAGGAAAAAAAGTGAAAACATTGATTCTCTCATTCTTTCTTAGAGAAGCTCAACCACTGCAAATCAGTTACCACAAAGAGGAGGCCAAGAAAGTCCAGAAATTGCCTCACTCAGAAAACACTTGATTTCTTTTTCAAGTGAAGAGAAGTTCATTTGATGGCCAAGGACAACACTGGTTTAGAATATAAGCTCATTTGAAATCCATAGAGTTGGTGATCTCATGTGCAAAAAAATCACTGCAAAGTGGTTAGTCTACTGGTGAAGAGCTTCTCTTTGCTTAGTCTGGTTCTTGGAAATCAGACACATTCTTATATGTCAATATTTTTCTAGAGATATCATATGGCTGTGAGTCACAGAATACTTAAATCTTTTAAGACCTGAAGTTAAAAATCACTCAAAAGGCAGTGGAGAGACACATGGTTGGTGTGCTTAGGCGGAAAAATCTTGACAAACTAGGAATTATGCCAGAGAAGCAATATAATGATGTCATCAAAGAATGATTGAATTTATATAATAATCAGCTAATCAAATGTAATAATCAAAATTATGATTCAATAAGAAGATGTGCCAGTCGTGAGGTGAGAGTGAGAGATAACTGATGGGACAGCTTGAACACTCCATTGATATCCTTGAAACATAAAAAATATGTTAGGAAGGTCACGAGAATTTATAATTCTAGTTACCGAGGAGGCTAAGACTGGTGGTTTTCTTGAGCTGTAGTGGGCTAAGCTGATCAGGTCTTCACACATCAATATAGTGAAGTCCCTGGAAATAGGGAATGGGATGGGGTGAGGGGTACCAGGTTGCCCAAGAAGAACAAACCATAGCAGGTTAGAAACAGAGTAGATCAAAGTAGTAGGGTCAGTGCTGTGTGTGGCCTCTGAATTTCATAGGTGAGAGAGGGAGACTCAGAAGAAAGAGAGAAAGAAAGGAAGAAAGAAAGGAAGGAAGAAAAAAGAAGGAAAGAAGGAAAGAGGAAGGAGGAAAGGAAGGAAGGAGGTAAGGAAGGAAATTGGGAAGATAAAGAGAAAAGGAAAGAAGGAAGGAAGAAAAGAAGAGAGGGAGGGAGGATGGTGGGAGGATATGTGCAAGAGTCATATCAGATGGTCAGGAATAGTTTATCATTTACATCAATGGAGAGAAGTTCCCAATGACATCATGGATCCCTTGGAATATTGTAGAATAAATGGGGAAGACTGAAAGTTATTAGTGGTAACACTTCTCAAAACAGTACAAAGAAAGTGAGGGCAAAGAGAGTCCATAGAAAACTTGGCACGAGATCCAATTAAGTCAGGCTGTCCTAAGAACATCTGTAGATTAGAATGGGAGGATAAAAATAGGTGTGAAAGAGATCTGCTGGTGTTTCTATGCTATCAGTGATGATAGTGGAAACACTATCTCAGTGGTGCCCCCACCTTAGTCCCCATTTTACTATGTTAGAAATGGCATTGGAGATAAAGATAGGAACAGCCACTGAACTTGACTAAACACACTGAGAAGAAATCCATGCTGGTAGTAACACAATTTTAAAGACATTTGATTTTCAAAACAGCTCAAGGAAGGAAAGATTCCAGATTAATGAAAAAGAGCATCACAGACAATATTTTTGTCTCTCCAAAAGACATTTGAGAATATAGCAACCTATACATCTATTTTCTCACTTTCATAATATTTTTATGAGAATACTTTACTTATGTGTTACAGGGTGTATATAGAGTTCTCCTGGCTACTTTCAGCTGACCACATATATTAGCTCAGCTCTTGGGTACTTTGGGGGATCCTCACCCCCAACGGCACTGAGGCCATGTGTGACCTTGCTGAAGGGCTCACTTACTTTGAGGATAACAGTTAATAAGTCAGTGGATCTCGAAAAGAAAGTGACCCAAGTCTGGAAGTCTACTTTTTATTTGTGAATTGTGTCAGAGCTATTTGAGTTTCTCTATGGAGGGGTGGATTGGAGAAGACTAATGTCCTTTCCCTCTATTCTGGGAGAAATGCCAAACAGTCAACTCATGGGAGCTAAAGTAGGGGCTTGACTAGGTAAGTTTAGTTTGGCCCATGGGTTTCCTTGTTGCCTTTCCCCCATTTGTGTTTCTTCCCTGAGTGTAGGTAATTGAATCCTGAGACGACTGTGTCCAATCTTGAGGAGAACTCATAAATTTGGGAGGTCTGAAGATCCACTAGACCCAATTGTTAGGAAACTGCCTGGTGGGAGGGGGAACTCCTACTCTTGGAGAAGATGACCACTGGCCAAAGGATAAACCCAATTCCTAGTCTGGCTTGTCAGAAGACATCTACCTAGAAGGAGACAGTGCAGAGAGAGATGAAATATTAAATGCCTATTGAACAGTTCCAGAAACTCCTTCATATTCTTCTGTTTAAATCTCAACCTCCTGCGACGTGATACTAGCATTTATTATTCCTGATTGTTTTATTAATGCATGCTTATAAGAATTGTTTAAAAGTATTTCTTTTGTGTGGAGGAAATAAATAGGTCTTCCACACCTGGTTTACATTGAACATTGAGTATTTTTCTTGCCCCCACCACCTAATCCCTTTGAAGAAACCTTTGATATGAACCAAACCTAAATTTTAAGTAATTTTCCCCAGGAAGACTGGGATGGGGCAGGGTGGGGGTGGTATGATGAACCAAATAGTGAAAGGAAAGAGTTTGAAACTCTTATTAGAGCCTATTAAATTCTTTGGAACCGAACCTAGCCACTTTGTGCATGGGTTCAGAGACGAGAGGGACCCTTAATAAAATTCCAAAGCACCCAAAGGGCCCAGTAGCAGTTCTAATTATTAGATATTCATCAAGGACATTCTAAAAAAATAAAAAAAAATTGTCAAGCATTTTTTTCTTCCTCCCATTTCTTCACTACCCCTCTCCCTGGGGGAAAAAGATAAACAAGACCTCTTGTAACAGATTCCCATATTGGCTACCTCCAAAAATGGGTCTCATTCTGCATATTAATCTATCATGTCTCTGTCAGGATATTAGTAGGGAAGGGAAAAGAAGAAGCAGTTATGTGTATAGTATTTGCCCTGTGCCAAGCTCTGTGCTGAGTGCTTTTTACAAATATTATCTCATTGGATCCTCCTAACAACCCTGTGAAATAGGTGCTATTATTATTCCCATTTTACAGGTGAAGAACCAATCACTTCCTGAAAGAGATCCCCAAAAGGATAACTGCCAGGAATATTGTAGCCAAATCCCAGAGTTCCCAGGTCAAGAAGAAAATATTATAAGCAAGAAACAATTCAAGTATTGTGGAAGAACGATCAGGATAACACAAGATTTAGCAGCTTCTACATTAAGGGACTGGAGGGCTTGGAATACAATATTCCAGAGGTCAAAGGAGCTAGGATTAAAACCAAGCATCACCTACTCAGCAAAATTGAATGTAATTGATGAAGGAGAAAAACTGATATTCAACAATGTAGAGGAATTTAATGCTTTCTTGAGAAAAAAACAAGAGCTAAAGAGAAAAATTGACTTTCAAATGTAAGACTCAAAAGAAGCATGAAAAGGCAGACAGGAAAAAGAAATCATAAGAGATTTTTAAAAGCTGAATTGTTTACATTCCTACATGAAACATAACATATTTTTTAACTCATAAGACCTTTCTCATTTTGGAGGGAATATATATATATATATATATATATATATATATATATATATATATTTTAATATATATGTTTATATATGTATACACACACAGAGGGCAGAGGGTGAATTGAATATGAAGGGATGATATCTAAAAAATAAAAGTAAGGGGTGAGAGAGGAACGGACCAGGAGAAGGGGAAAGGGAGAGGTAAAATGGGATAAATTATCTCACATTAAAGAGGCAAGAAAAAGCTCTTACAATGAAGAGGAAGAGGGGGAAGGTGAGAGGGAATGTGTGAACCTTACTCTCATTGTATTTGACAAGTAAGGAGGGAATAACATACATACTCAACTGGATATGGAAATCTATCTTACCCAAAGAAAAATAGGAGAGAAGTGGATAAGAGGGATAGATAGGTGACAGAAGGGAGTGTAGAATGGGGGAGCAAACACTTTCGAGGAGGGACAGGGTCAATGGAGAAAACAGAATAAATGAGGCCAGGTTAGGATTGAAGGAAATATAGTTACTTAGTCTTTCACAACATGACTGTTATGATAGTGTTTTGCATAACTATACGTGTATAACCTATATTGAGTTGCTTGTCTTCTCAATGAGGGTGGGTGGGGAAGGAGGAAAGGAGAGAATTTGGAATTCACAGTTTTAAAAAATGAATATTAAAAATTGTTTTTACATGTAAGTGGGAAATAAGATACACAGGCAATGGGGTACAGAAATCTATCTCACCCTACAAGACAATAGAAGGGATAAGGGATAAGAGAAGGGGGGTGATAGAAGGGAAGGCAGATTAGGGGAAGGGATAAGCAGAATACACACAGTCTTGGCAGGGGGGCAGGGGAGAGATGGGGAGAAAATTTGGAATTCAAAATCTTGTGGAAGTGAATGTCGAAAACTAAAAATAAATAAATTACAGGTGAAGAAACTGAGGCAAACAAGTCAGATGACTTGCCCAGAGTCACATAGCTAATGACTGAAGCTATATGTGAACCCAGATCTTCCTGACTCCAGGCCCAGCACTCTATCACCAGCTGCCTCACATTTTGGAATTGTGGTTGGTCCCTGTGTTGATCAAGGTTCTTAAGTTTTTTAGATTGTTAACTTTTGCAATGTTATTATAGTATAAATTGGTTCTCCTGTTCTGTTCACTTCATGTTGTATCCATTCATACCAGTCTTTCCAGGTTTCTCTGAAACAATTTCTTACTCCATTCTTACAGCGTAATGCTGTTTCATTACAGTTATATGCCATCATTTGTTCAAACAGTCCCCAGTTGATGGGCAACTCCTGTTTCCAGTTCTTTGTCACTATTAAAAGAGCTGCTATAAATATTTTTGTACTTTCAGAATCTTCTCCTCTTTTTAGAAACACTTCTTTGGGTATAAGTGACATTGCTAGGTCAAAAGGCAAATGCACATTAGTAATTTGGGGGGCATAGTTTTCAATTCCTTTCCAGCATCTGGCTGGACCAATTTACAGCTCCATCAGTAATGCCTGTTTTCCCACAGCCCCTTAATATTTGCCATTTTTCTTTCTTTGGTCAACTTCACCAATTGTAACTCCAATCAAGGCCCTTGAGGGCTGCTGCTGTGAATATATACTTTAAGGAGTCGACTCGCAAGGTATAATAAGTCCTCTATTTATTCAAAACTAAACCTTATTCAAGAAACTAAAGCACTCACAATTCATAACAACACAACAACTTATTACCAGGGTGGCCACAAGGCCTAAAACAAAACATACCATTCAGTAACATAGCACAATATATAACATAACATAGCATGCCTCTCACCTTAATCATTCTTGGGGTGCCAAAATCTTTGGGGAGTGAACAAACAGCTCCTCCTCACTCAAGTACTGTTCCAAAATACTTGTTTATACAATCAGGGGATCCAGGGCCAGGGTCCTCCCTTAACACAGCACATCCCCAGGGGTAGCAGAGAACACAACACCCTTCACCCCTAGGTCACAATAGGTTACAATCCCCTCAATCCAAACAGAGTGTCCGAATAAATTCCTCTTGGGGGTGTGTCCTTCTCACCACACTGCCATTGCAGGCTCCCACCTGCTACTCTCAGGTGCACACATGCTTTAATGATCCAAACAGTCCAACTGTTAGCACTGGTCCAGCACCACTTCCAAGTCCTGAGGGGTGGCAGGGCAACAAAACCAACCAGGTGGGTCCCTGGGGGTTAGGGCATTTCCTCCATCCCACCATATATAACTCCACCTCTGGATCTCCGGGGGACGTAGCAGGAAGGCACGTTCACTGTTCCTGCCTTGCTGTAAAGTTTTCATCTTGACCTGGGGCCAAGTTCTGAACCTCATGGCTCTTTCTTTTACAGTTCTGTGGGCCAGCAGCTCCAGGCTCCTGCTTGGGCCCTGACACAGGTAGCTCTCTGCTCCTGCTCCATGTCTTACCTTGTGAAGGAAGGGACTGCTCTACTCCAAGCTCTCCCTGCTCCTGCCTGAGTCCAGGCACAGCAAGTTCCAGGGACTCCTGCCCTAGCTTCTGTTTCTGGCCCACAGCACCCCAGTTCTGGGGCAGCTCGTCCTGTCCTAGCCTTGCATGGGGAGGGGCTGCTTTGGTCTGGGCTCTGGGCACAGAAAAATAATACAATAATTGGGAAATAGCACACAACTATCTCAACCTCACTAAACCCCATACTTTCCTCAGAAGTGTTAACAATCTTACTTTCTGTTAGTCCAGTGTTTTCATAAGAGTTGCTATCAGAGGTCTCTCCTCTGTCTGTCTGTCTCTCTCTCTCTGTCTCTCTCCCCTCCTCAGAACTTTCATCTCCAAACCTTGATGAGTAATTTACATTCACAGCCGGGGGATCCCCTTGATAACCTAAACCTCCTTTCATGAGTGAGATGCCAAAGCAATATCTCACCTCAAATATATATATATATATATGTATGTATGTATACTATTTCTACTAATAGGCTCAGAGTCAGAAGGCACCAAAGCCCACATGTCTCAGTAGAGCTGTGAATTACCAGGATTCAAAGGAAATTGATCCTTCAGATGTTTATAATTTAGTATGAATCTGGGAAACTGAACTCCAACAACAAGAAGGAAAAACAACAAAAACTCCACCTTGTTTGCACTCACACCAATCTGATAGGTGTGAGAAGGAACTTCAGAGTTACTTTTCTTTGTATGTCTCTAATTTTAATGATTTGGAATATTTTTTCGTATGGCTATAGATAGCTTGGATATCTTCCTCATCAAAGGGATTGTTGATGAAAACGTGAGATGAAAAAAGGCAGATGTTGACTTACAATTTTCTATAGAAGACATATCTTCACAGTCACACAACTAACTGAAAAGTATAAAGAATATATGACCCTGGGGGGCTAGATGGTGCAGTGAATAGAGCACCAGCACTGAAGTCAAGAGGACCTGAGTTCAAATCTGACCTCAGACACTTAATACTTACTAGCTGTGTGACCTTGGGCAAGTCACTTAACCCCAATTGCTCTGCCCTCCCCACTCCAAAAAGCAAAAAAGCCCAAACGAACCAACCCTCCCAATAAAATATATATATATATATATATATATATATATATATATATATATATATATATATATAATCCTGTTGTGTTTATTTTGTTGTTGATTTAATTTTTTTTTGCTTTAGTAGAACAAAATGTCCAGTATATTTAAGGTTCTCCTCAAACAAGGTATTCTCCATGCGTGTGTGTTAAAAATCATACAAATGACACATCATATATAACTGTTTTTAGTCTCTATTTGTGATTTTATTAATTTAGAGAACTTTCAGTGAGGAAACTCCCTCTACCAATGCAAATAAGAAACTGTACTTTAATACGGATCATGAAATTTACTTATAGTACTGAGAGGGGTTGGATGTCTTGCTCAAGGTCACAAGCCAAGCATAAGTCTTCCTTACTCTGAGACTGGCTTTTTAACCAGTGCACTACATGGTCTCTCCTGATACATATATAACACTTGTGGCAAAATAATTTATTTGACAACTGTGGCTATGAAAATAACTTTGATCAAAGATTCACTATATCAGGATCAAGTAAGGTAAAAACCAGGCAGACATATGCTTAGCCAAGATATGCACACTCCTGTATCATGGAGAATATCATGGGCAGAAGTGGGATTCTCTATCTGTGGTGAAGGTACTCCCATGCCTTGGTTCATTAACTCTTACTTAGAGATTTTATTTCAAATGTAATGAGCAGATTCACCTTTGAAACTCAAAGGCATTTATTAGGGACCCAGCACTGATATAGTCAGTGTCATTTTCTGTGGACAGGATATATTGGTTAAATAAATTAGTATGTGTGTGTGTGTGTGTGTGTGTGTGTGTGTGTGTGTGTGTGTGAGTGTGTGTAAATACAACACACACAAATGGACTCAGAATAAAACAAGTTTACTACCTGTGTGGCATTGAGAGGCCATCACTATGACAAAGATGAGGTGTAATAGAACAAGAAGGGCACTCCCCAGGTGGTATTGGAAGATTGCCACACACATGGTGTTGTAAGCTGAGTTCTTTAGAGCAACAATCTTCCAAGTGGGGTGTGTATACCCTAAGGGGTACACAAGATGATCCACTGAGGTGGAAGAAGAAGATATTAGAATTCCTATTTTTATTTCGTTTGATCTAAAAATAATTAAGCTGTACCATTATTTAATATACAGATTGAAACTGATCCCCTTACTTGGTTCTGTCATTCCAGTACTGTTCTCTCTGTTGATTATTTCCAATTTATCCTACTTATAGCTTGTTTGTACAGATTTGTATGTTGTTTCCCAGGTTAGATCATGAATTCCTTCAAAGCAGTCTTTTTGCCTTTCTTCATATTCTCAGAACTTAGCACAGTGTCATGAACACAACAGGTACTTAAGAAGTGTTTATTGACTGATTGATCACATGAGGTATCCAGAAGAAAGAGTGGGAGGTCCCCAACAGGAGGGGTTGATGGTCGTGCCCTTATTTGTCAGTTTCCTTGTTGCAATGCATTGCAGGTACCTGATTTAGTGAATCCATGGGTTGTAGTATCTGGTTTTATCTAATCTGATAAATTAGAATACAAGTTCCTTGAGAACAGGATTGAGCTGTTATTATCCTCATTTTTTTACAATTGAGGAACCTGAGGCAAATGAAGGTTTAAGTGCCTTTCCCAGGGTCACACAGCTAGTAAGCTTCTGAGCCCAGCTTTGAATTCATCTTCTTGACTCCAGATCCAGCACTCTCTCTACTTCACCACCTAGGTGCCTCAAAGCTTTCACATGAACTCTACTCCTTGAGCAGAACTGCAGCAGCCAGTGATCATTCTCCTCACCATTTAGGAAGGTCTGATATAAAATACTCCAGGCTTGAAATCTGGTGTACACATTGTCTGCCATGTCATAGCAGCCTTTTCACTCTGGAAATTCACTCTTCCCCCGCAACCATCTTATCCTAGAAGTTAATTTGACTTTGTAGCTCCTTCCTCTGATCGGTCAGTTCCTCCCAGAGATTCATTCTTTTGAGACGTCAAACTAGGCCATCTTTTGTCTCATTTCCTACTTAGCCTTTAATCACCAAATGGGCATTGCATCAGACAAACTGAGACCTGGAAAGGCCAGGGTCTCCCACTGCATTCGGGGCCATCACCAGTCGTCCTAACCTATGTCTTAACATCCGACTATGATTACTCTGCAGAAGAGCAATGATGACATTGCCCAGCCCTGCCTTGCTTAAATCTAATTCCCTTGCAAGTCAAGCCATCACCCTCCTGATGTCATTGGTCCTCTTCAAGAATGAAGGATAAGCAACAATCCTCCCAGAACCTCCATTTTAAGGGAAGTATCCAGACCATTCCTTAGTTTTTTTCAAGGTTCTGCTCCTGACTCACTGTACCTTCCTTCTTCCCCTGCCCCAAGAAAAGTGACCAGGTCTACCATGTTTATATCTTCATTTTTCTTCAGGTTCTGCTCCTGACTCTCTGCACCTTCCCTCTCCCCCTAACCCAAGGAAAGTGACCAGGTCCACCATGTTTATATCTTCATTCTTCTTCAGGTTCTGCTCCTGACTCTCTGCACCTTCCCTTTTCCCCTGCCCCAAGAAAAGTGACCAGGTCCACCATGTTTTTATCTTCATTCTTCTTCAGGTTCTGCTCCTGACTCTCTGCACCTTCCCTCTCCCCCTAACCCAAGAAAAGTGACCAGGTCCACCATGTTTATATCTTCATTCTTCTTCAGGTTCTGCTCCTGACTTTCCAGATTTTCCTACGCCTTTATTTTTCAACTCCCTTTTATCTGTTGCCTTCCCTCATTAGAAAGTAAGCTCTCTGAAGGCAGAGACTATCTGTATTTTTGCTTGTATTTGTTTTCCCATGACTTAGCATAGTATTTGGTGTATAGGAAGTGAGTAATAAATGCTGACTGACATGATACTAGCTAAATTTCAGCAAAAACTCCCCAATGTATAATTGACAGATGGAATTGAAAAATGAGTCTCATGATTAAGCAAGCGCAACTAGTGATACGCTTCTTCCATTTGGATTGATGTAGCTTTTCAAAGCATCTTTTCCAACCATGACAATTATCAAAACCAAACTGATCTTAGAACGTGGCCGTTGAATTACTGCATGATAAAAAGTTAAACCAAGATTTGGAAAAACAATGAAGTATATTCAGTGTAATTGCTCTCATTTAAGAATATTCTCAATTAAGAAATCTTTTATACCATTAATAAAGAAGACAAAATGAAATGACTTAAAATTGCTTAGGTTATCTTTTTCTCACACTTTAAGCAAATTTAAACCTTACAATAATCTAGCAAAGTAGGTACTACAATCATTGTTTCTACTTTACAGATGAAGCAGCTAAGGCTTAGGGAGATTAAGTGACTTGCCCATGGTCACTTACTAAGTATCAGGGGCAGTATTTGAACCTCAGTTTTCCTAACTACATGTTTAATGCTCTATTTACTATACCACACTGATTTTCAGCAAAGTGAATAGAAAACACATATTAGCCAGATTATAGCATGCTCTTGGAAAGTTTTCTCACTGAATTATTGCTGTAATCCACATATCTTGGGCAGGTACTTCCAATGAACAATGAACTATGAGCAGAACTAAATGAGGAAAAGAGCTCTGGCAGAGTCCCATTTGGGAGACAACCCTGTGCTTTCAGTTATCTAAGCTGCTGGTGGAAGCAAAAGTTCATCTTTTTAATAGGATTATTCTTCTGTCTTTATTTGGCTATGAGCCTTTAGATAGCACAATCTCAGAAGAATCAAAATTCTGTATGATCCTGTAAACACATGATAGGAAAATGAATTTCACCAAGGCTGGCTTGCTCATGGGAGGGGGTATTGAAAACATTATTAAGGACATACATGATTCAAAAAAGAAGTGGACTGGTCATGAATGCAAAGTAAGGTGCAGTAAAACTCTGACCTCACTCTTCCCACTCATAGGTGCACTATAGGAAGTTGGGTTTTCAGAGATAGGCTAACTATATCTTCTCTTGCTGGTCTAGGGTAGTGCTTCTTAAACTGTGGGTTGTGGCCCCACATGGAGTCATGAAAAATTTGGCAACAGTAAAAGGTTTCTGAATGTGCAACAACCAAAAATTAATTAGAAATCAAACATGTGGTAGATCTGAAGTGTTTCTGGTAGCATTTGTCCTTCATGAAACTTCACGGCAGCCTTGGTTCTGAATGCAAAGCATGTGTACTTTGCCCTGTGTATGCTATTGCCATGGATGCCAACAAACTGCTGAAAAGCAAAAAGAAGTTCCGAGTAGAAAAAGTTTAGGAAGCCCTGGTCTAGGGTACCCATGATGGGCAGTGGCAATATCATTCTATGATGTTATCAGCTTGAGCCCTCATTCTGGTGAATTCTTACTTTGACCATGAAGAATTAGTACACCAGTTCCATTTAAACAATTAACATTATTTTGCAAAAGAGTATTTCCAATGAAGATATTACAAAAACAGAAGAAAAAACATTTTCTGATATTTCCCCTAGGGGCATACTCTCCCCTATATTATGTCATTTCCTAGGAAGAGTGGGCTCAAACTTCAAGCATTTTTAGGGGATACTGAGTCTTCCTGTTTCACCCAGTATGGAAGTGCCATGGCTACTTGTAGGCCTGGTCCCAGAATTGACTGATGCTGAAGATTTAACCAGCTCTTTTTTTCCCAGCCTAGGCTGCGTTGTCCCAACTTAGGCAGGCCTGGTGGTTTTCTGCTCCCAGGAGCTGACCATATATTGATGCCCTTAATGTGAATGTCTGATTGATTTTAGTCCTACTGTAGCTTAGAACTCCCAGACCCAAGTGATCTATTGGTCTCAGCCCACCCAACAGCAGAGACTACAGAGTCAACCACCATTGTTCAGTTTAAGGCATTTTCTATAAAGCATTGGTTCTTCCAAGTTAATTTCCAAATTTGGCATAGATGCTGGATGCATCCATATCCTAGCTATGGTAGGGCTGGATTGAGTTGGTCAGTTTACACTTTTATGTCTACTATCTGGCTTCCTGTAAATTCCAACTTGGATTCAAGCTCCTAGATTTCTGGTGCCTGACCATTATGACTCTTGTTTATAGTGGCTTCCTGTTGCCTCTAGGAACAAAAACAAAATGCTGTTGGCCATTCAAAGCCTTTTATAAACTACCTCCCTTCTGCTTTTCCAGTTGTTATGGGAATCTGAAGATCTTCCCTGCCCCTAGGCCCTTTGCTAAAGTGGCTACGTGACTCTGAGGACCCTTGGATATTTGAAAGTATACTCTGTTCCCTAATAGGCTGAATGTGGTCACGTGGAG
>CM053587.1:106536808-106629144 GCA_028646515.1 Pseudochirops corinnae
AAGAACCTGTGCTAGTAGCCGCCCTAGGTATGCTAGGGTGCTTGCTGTTACACCAGTCTTTGTTTTTTTTTTTTTTTTTGAGAGGGGAAAGCAAGGCAGTTGGGGTTAAGTGACTTGCCCAAGGTCACACAGCTAGTAAGTGTTAAGTGTCTGACACTGTATTTGAACTCAGGTCCTTCTGACTCCAGGGCAGGTGCTCTATTTACTACACCACCTAATTGCCCCTGTCATGCACATTGTGACACTTGCTTCTCCCTGGCTGTTCCACAAACAAGACATTATTTCAGCTCTGGGATGTCTTCTATGCCTGGAACACTCTCTTTCTTCCACTCAGACTGCTGACCTCCCTGGCATCCTTTAAGTCCCAACTAAAATCCTCCCCTCTATTGGAAGTCTTCCCTAAAACTGCTCTTAATTCCACTGTTTTCTCTCTGTTCATCATTTCCTTTTTATCCTGTATATAGTGTGCTTTGGATATATTTGTTTGTGTGTTGTCTTCTTCTTTAGAGTCTAAGCTCCTTAAGGGCAGGAATTGCCTTTTCCTTCATTTTGTAGCCTTAGCATACAGTAGGAACTTGATAAATGCTTATTAATTGACTGATTTTTCAAAGTCATAGAATGAAGGGACATAGTAGCAACAGAAGTAACAGAAGGTCTTGAGCTCTCAGCTTTATGCTGGCTTTGGGAGACAGCCTGAGACCCTTCCCTCACCTGGTGGCCCACAGTTAACATGTCTTCCATCTCCAATGCCATATAAAGCCAGAAAAAGCCAGAGCTAAGAGAGTCATTCTATCAGCCAGTACCATTTGAATGCATCCCACTTTGGTTCCATAGCCAATCAAAAAGGCTTCCTTTCATCACATGGTTAGCAGACCAGAACCAGTTAAAGAATGTCTGCACATGCTCCAAAGTCTATGAGGGTATTATATCAGCTAAGCATTTTGTCCGTGCTCATAAGGATTGGGCTCATTGGCCAGTCATTCCTTTACAGAGGGATAATGAAAGGATAGCCTGAATGCTGTACCAAAAGCCCCCAAATCTTAAAAGAACCAGTAGAAGACCAGAGAAAGGAGATTTCTTGGGCAGTGCCAACCTTGGATGTTGCCTTTTAAGTATTTGCAAGTTCAAGTATTTGGGACCTGATTCTCTAATGAAAAGGAGAGTTCTTGAGTAATATACCTCTTCAAGAAATGAGATCATCACACACATGACCCCTCATCTTAGAGGAAAATAGAAAGTGGGGGAGCAGAAGATTTGTACTTTTCTCTTTGCTACCACTGGGAGGGATTCCCACCATGTAAGTTTAGTGGTAGGGACTTATTTGCCTTTCAAGAAGCCCCAGAGTATTTGCCTTCAGCATTGGGGGAGGTAAGATAGAGTTTAAAGGCAGAGGGCAACAAAAATCTGGGAGGAGGTGTCTAGAAGCCTATGGGAAGGCTAGAGATTCACTGGAATTTCAGATTGTTTTTCCCATTGACAATCCTGAGTTCAATTACTTCTAAAGGGAATTATGTAAGTGTTTTACATGTTTTCTGTATTTGTTTATAGACTTCACTGAGTCCTTTGTGTCTTCTTCACTTTTTTTCGTTGTGGGATAAAATAAAGATTGTTCTATACCCTATAGGCAGTTGTTACTCTGAATGCTTATATAGGAATTTTGGATCCCAGTTCAAAATTTTGTGGAAACTTAAGTACATGCATATTTGGAGATTTCCTAGTGTAAACTCTTTATAGTGGCATGATAAACTGAAAGACAAAATAGGCCTTTCTGAATATACTCCTAAGATCAGGCTTGACTCATAAGAGCCCAGAGGTTGAGGGGTCCTTGTCATGGGTAATAGGAGATTTATGAAAGGACTCAAAAAAAAATAAAGAAGTATGGAGAGTAAGTACTCTGAATCAATAGAGATAGCATCCACATTGATGAGATCATGAATTCATTGATGTATCAATCATAATTCTCTTTTACATTAAAGGAATTTGGATAATTTAGTCCAAAAGCAAAAAAAAAATTTTTTTGACATTAAAATTTATTGTTGAGATTTTTTGATTGGGAACTTTTTTTTTTGCTTGAATTATCTGTATCAAAAAATCAAAAGTAATTATAGTAAACTCCAAAAGTAGAGTACAGATTGACAGGCTTGGAAACATTGACCAAACAAATTCGTTGTATATTCAATATGCATTTGTTACCTTGAATGCTTATACAGGAGTAGAGAACCTCAGAGGAGTAGAAAAGAAGACACAGGCATATATGCAGATTTCCCAGAGTATGATCTGCATGTGCTTATGCTCAACTCTTTTTTTTAACATTGTTTGGATAGGAATAGTTCCCCTTTTTTCTGCTCTCTCCCCTTAATCTTTATCTCTCTAAAATACCTTACTCTTCTGTTTTCTTCATATAAGTCTGCCTAATCAGATGGATCACAGGAGCAGAATAATCTTTCCAGACTTTAAATAGGGTAAAATCCCATAGGGTTTGAATTTAAGCACTTTCTTTCTTTCAGGATAGAAGGCAGGACTGAGAATTATACCCTGAGCTTATGCATACCAAAAGGGGAGACCCAGAACCTTTTCTATTTCTTTTTTGTTCCTCTACTAAAGTTGTGGGTGTAAATCTTCAACTGAGCTATGAGCTCATCATTTGGCTTGATGATTACAATCATAAAAGTCACCTTCTCCAGAAGCTCCCACAAGGCATGGCTTTAGGGTTGAGGTGAGATGGGAGGGTGGAACTGTTTGAGCATGTGCACCTTCCCTGACCTAAGGAGCCTGAAGGATGGGTGAGGATTGCCTCATCCAAACATCTCTTCTTAGTGCCCTAGTCCAGAGGAGGTAGCCATTAAAGGCCTCTGGATTCTATGAAATCTACTGTTGACAGTCTGAATCTTTTCATAAATTTGGCTCCTCTAAGTCACGGTCTCCTGCTATTTCCTGGAATCGCCCACTTTCTTGAGCTTCAGTCAGTCAAATATTTATTAAGCCCTTACTATGTGCTTCCATCACTAATGCCTACCCTGTTTTAAGAGGGAGAGGCTATCATTCTGTAACTTGATTTATCACCCAATGCTCTGTAACACACTGCTTCTAAGACAGCTGACAGTGCTTGCTCTCACTGGGAGTATTCTCTAAGGCAGTGGTTCTCAACCTTCCTAATGCTGCGACCCTTTAATACTCATATGTGGGCGTATCTGCATGTGGGTGGACCCGCCTGGAGATGGATAGAGGAGTGGTGTCTCGGTTCCTAAGACCATTGGAAAAATGTGTTTTCAGGTTGCCCCTGTGAAAGGGTCATTCCAAAGGGGTCACAACCCACAGGTTGAAAACTGCTGCTCTAAGGTCTGTCTAAGAACAGAACCCTCTTCTTTACTTTGTAGGGCTTGTGGCTAGTTGGTTGGAGGAGTATAACTTTCCCAATTTCGGCTACCAGAAATTGTACAAAAACACGTATATTCTTTTTCAGGTCGGTTGGCCTACTGAGGTGGGCTTTGAGGCCAAAGAATTCCTGATGGCATTAGACCAGATGGAGCTATAATATTGAATTGTAGTACTGGTTCTGTATGTCAGATAGCCCTGCCCATCACAAATGGTACAAGAGGTATCCTGACGGAAGAGTGGGAGCTCCATCACAAGGCGGATGTGATAACACTATCCCCTCTCATTTGTATGAGCTTACCACGATGGTCAGTATTTTATGTGTTAAATGGGCTTGTGGACCGTATTACCTAGTTTTAGTTAAGTTGACCCTTGCAAAATAGACAATTTAGAAAATAATTCCTTGAGATTATTTCATTCTTTGCATCTCTAGTGCCCATCACTGCACTTGGCACAGAGTAGGTGATTAATAAAGACACAGAAATTATGTGAAACAATGGGACAGTACCTTAGGATGACTACATGAGGGATAGAGGAGTATGCTTCTTCTCTAAGGCAATCACCTTGAGGTCCTTTATTGGCTCTTACTACCATACCTTTCCCTTTATCTCCCAGGATTTTCACTCTGGTGTTCTTCCAGGTCTACCCACCCACAAAGACAAAGGTCAGACTCTGAGGGAAAGGATCACCCCTTTCCCAGTGTAACTGTACCTGGTTGGACAATCTTCTGAACAACTTCCCCCAATACCCATCCTAAATGTTTTTGCCCCAGGTAAAAAAAAAATTCTAGCAATGGCTCCATCGAAAATCATGCCTACTAGCCAACCAGCTGAGAGGTCTATTATTCCTAACAGTTATAGAACAAAGGAGACTTCAGGCTCCTGCCAGTCTTAGTGGTTTTGAGATCTGAAGGCCTGAACTAACTTCCGTGTTTTTGTCTTTCTTTGTATGCTATACAATATATTGTATGCTATATTATATATGTATGCATATATATGTATATGTATATATGTATGTATATATAAATACACATATTGTTATATGCACATATATGTATATGTAGCATGTGCATTCATACATATTTATATATACATACAAATATACATACATAAACACACATACATATATATATATCTGTTTTCTGACTTTGAATTTGTTATCTGACTGGCTGGAAAAGTACCCATGTTCCTGATGGATATTTCTTGGTTCAAAGCTAAACTTTGAGGAAACCCTGTTTGCTTTTACTGGACTGATAGAGCTGACTCAGTTAACACTTGACAGGCTCAGTTAGACAAGCACGCCCTGCTTCTAGATCCCCATTACTAGGTACTCATGTACCTTGATTTTCCACATAGTTACATGTCAAATTAGATGAATCCATACAGAAATTCTCAATGAAATAGATAAATTGAGATGCTTGTTCACATTGCTAAGCTTCCCATCTCTGAGATTCATTGGCTGTGAGTTGGAAAAGAACTTGGAAATCATCTGGCCCAACTTCCCCCTCCCTCAATTTACACATGAGAGAACTGAGATTGAGAAAGAAATGAGTCATTCAAGGTCACAGAGTTACTACTTAGGAGTCTAGCTAGAAAGAGAAGGTAAGTCTCCTGTTGTCTATTCCTGCGACTCCCCACACTAACATCATGCTGCTTTGTCCTTATTCATTCATTTATTTTTTAAAGAAAAGCGTTGGCTAATTGTAGGATTTATTTACAGTAAACTTCTATATGTGCAACTGAAATATGTTTGCATTTTTATAAATCAGAGAGACAGCTCTTGCTTTGAAATCTGAGGACCTGTCCTCTAATTCCACTTGTGACACTTTCGACCTATATGACCTTTAGATAAGTAACTTAACCTCCCTGGGCCTCAGTTTCCTCATCTGTGAAATGAGGGGATTAGATTAGATGGCTTCTTGAAGCTTTTTTTTTTTTGTTCCAAAACTACTATCCTATGATCCCATGACTTTTCCAAGAAGCACATAAATTAAGCAAAACACCAGCTTCCCAAAAAACAAGCAGTTTGGAAAAGCTTCCAACCAAGCAGTGGAAGTCAAATGTTTTAAAAGTCTCCGACTGGGGGCTAGTCCCCACCCTTGAATTTAGCCTCTGGTCACAGAGTTACTGGCCACACTTTCTGCTTGATTCTGGATAGCCTCAGACTGTTTCCAATTCTCATTTGGCAGGTTAGCTTAGTTTAGTTTCAGACAAGTCTATGGAAGCAATTATCTGTGCATCCAGACTTTCTTGTATCGTTAGCTGATTACTACATGTATGCTCCAAATGTCCAAAATACAATTCTCTCCCCGGATTGTAAACTCAAGGAGGGCAGGAAATATATGGATGTTTTCCTCTGAATTCCTACTTCTGGTACTTCAAATAGCATTGAGCAGTTAGTAGGCCCTGTAGTCTGTTTCATTTTTTTCTTTTTCTCGGTCTAGACCTATGATTTCATTTCTGGAGGGAGTGGAAACTCCCTGTGTTCATGTAGCCTGGCATTTGGTTTGTAATTTATCATCTCAGTGACTGGGGCTACTGAGAGGTTTTCAATGGCTTGACCATGTTTGAAGAACTAGTTTGTGTTAGAAGTAAGCTTCTCTGACTCCAAAGTCAGTTCTCTACCCATGATGCCATATAGCCTCTCAAAACTGGAAAATGTACAATCTGGAAAGGACCTTGAATTCTTTCATTGAAAGGTATCCTAACATGATTTCTGGAGAAAGTAAACAACATTCGTTCTTTTACTTAAAGGTAAGGTTCTGCTTCCATACTTCCAGACCACTAAAATTCAGAACAAGGCAAAATAAAACAAGGCAAAACCACTGCTTTGAGGCCCTAGGTAGACCCCAAAGTAGGAATTTCTCCTTCTTCAGTAAACACTCATAATATCTCATTTACTATCAAGCTAAAGCCACAAAATTGAGTATTTGAAATACAGATCAATGAAGCATCACTGGATCTAAGCTGCTAGGACCAGGGGGTTAAAATGGAACCAATTCTTGCTTTGCCTCTAGGAGAGGGGTCATGGTTTCAGAGTGAAATGGGATCTCAGCTTTTGGAGTCCAATATACACAACCTGACCTTGCAAAGAAAAAAAAGAATCTCTTAATTCAGAAAAAGGCTACTCGATGTAAAAGCCAGTGTTTTTTTCTTCTTCTTTTTAAAATTTTGAACGGCCTCCAATTTACTCTAATCCCTGGGCCAGTTTCTTGAAAGTTAGTAGAGAGGTGAGGGGGGAAACACAGACTTACTCATGTTCCTAAGAACTTGAGGTCAACTAATACCAAAGGTTTATGATCTGTGGTTTGGAGAGGTTACTGTATATTAACTTATAATCTGGATTTTTACTATCCTTGGCTATCTATATTTTTGAGGGAGGTAGGAGGCAGTTTTGAGGGTTGAGCCTGGCAGGCTTGTGTAGAGGCCTCTGGCCAAGCAGTAACACCACCACTGCAGGTTCAGACCCCTGGCAGGCATGGCCTTCTACCCTCCCCAGGAAGGGCAAATGAAGCCAGAAGGCTGTTTGCTACTGTCGGTGCCTTGGAAGATGAAACTCTGTTTGTTCCAGGAAAGTCTCGGAGGACTTTACGTGAGAGATGGTGCAGGGAGGCCCTTGAGGTCCTGGCTTCTTTTCCAGGTCTGATCTGGTATCTCTGGAGCCTATTTGCTGTGGAGGCCCTTGGCCTTTTTCCTAGGCCCTGCATAGACAGCTGAGTCTTGAGAGGGCTCCCCACCCTCACACCCCCACTTCTCTTTCACTCTCTCTCCAGGGGATTAGAAGTTAAAATGTATTTGTTTGTTTAACTTGAAAATCTCTTTGGCAGGACTGATCTCGCCCTTTAGGGAATGTGTAAGAGTTGGGATAGTTAGGTAAGCATTGGAGTTCAAGTGTGGGGCCTTAGCATCCTGTTTTCCAAGGGGCAGTGAGGGAACTTTTTGAGGTCACTCCAGCCAGGTAAGACTCTCTATGGAACCAGTCCCACCCTTGGCTGGTGGTGAAGAAACTGCCAGGAAGTCAGTTTTCACAACTCAGAATTCATAGGATCATTGACTAAGAGCCAGAAGGGCCTCAGAATCTGTTTTGCAGCTCCCTCATGTTACAGATGACAAAACTGAGGCCTAGAAATGTGAAGTGACTTGTCCAAGGTGACCCAGCTTGTCAGTAGCAGATCTGGGATTCAGAATCAAGCCTGGTGTTACTAATTTCAGTACTGCAAGCTCAGCCCATTTTTTCCAGCACCCCAAAGAATTTCACATTCTCCCTTTTCTCTCCAAAGGAAAATTATCAGCACATAGATTTAAAGGTTTAAGGGGTTAAATTGGAGATTGAGAAAGAATTAAAGAGTGGATTCAGTTAAAGGTTGCAGGCCATTTAGTCAAACCCCCTTATTTTATAGTCTAGGAAGCAGTGGTCAAAAGTGACTTGCTTGAGGGTCCCACAAGTAATAGGAGAACAGTCAAGATTTGAACCCAGATTCCATGATTTCACATGTAGCTCTCTTTCCATTGCACCACACTGACATGCCACTCATTTTAAATGGATGGTTTGTCCTTGGGGAATTCTGTTGCCTTTATTCCAAATAGAAGACTTTATGATCTCATCAGGGGATTGAAGCCAGGAAGGCCTGAACTCTAATTCTGGCAGGGCTGAATTGACTGGCTATGTCACTGTAACTGAGTCACTCCCCTTCCAGCTCCACACCCCTGGTGTTGTTCTCACCAGTTGGAACACTAATGTCCCTAGACCTCCTAGGAATTATCAACAGGATAGTTTAACTCATACAACTAAAAGAACCAAGAATCATCTGTTTCTTCTTAGGTCTCATCTGAGGGGTTTGAATAAATTGGGCTTGAGTCTTCAAGGTTGTATTTGTCTTACCTTACCCCAAACTTACACCATTTGTAGATGCGAGGGATAAAATAACAATGGTTGGCTGTGATCTCCACCCCACCATCCTTTATTGTTATTTATTATGTCCACTCTATTTTATTATTTTGGGATGTGTGTGGTAGGAATTAAAAATCAAATTAAGTCAAGGTAACTTGAGTTGCTTGACATTTCTTTAAGCCCCTCAATATTTTGAGACAGAGATTGAGCATTGGCCCAGGAGCCAGGAGAACATTGAACTTGAACTCATGTCTCTGGGTCACTCTCTTCCTCATCTGTAAAATGAGAGGGTAGGACTAGATGACCTCTTAGATTCCTCCCAGCTCCAGAGCTAGGATCATTGTGATCCATACTGCTTCCAGTCTCAGCCCTGATGTTCTTTCATGGTGTGACTTTGAACACATAACTTCATCTCTCTGGGTATTAGTTCTACCATGGACTTGGGAATGAAAAAAGGTCAGAGACAATTACAGGTTATTAGAGATCAAGAATCAATCCATCAGTCAGTCAGTCAGTCAAGTCAACAAGCATTTATTAATCACTTACCATATTTTAGGCACTATGCAAAGCAATAAGGATATAAAAAAAGTTAAAAAAAACTCACCAAACAACCAGTCCCTGTCCTCAAGAAGCCTACATTCTGTCAGAGGCCCTTCCAGATCAACTTGTGAATGAAATAATGACATAGGGATCTTAATTTAAATGTGACCTTTTATTTTAGCTGCCCTCTTGGCTCTGGGTCTACGGTTTGTCTTGGTTTCCTTTTGGCTTCAGTGTAGGGTACTTAATGTTGTTATTTTTTTAAATCCAGGGTCTATGTATCTGCCAAAAGAAGAGACAGTTCCAGGGTGGGTAGCCTGTGTGTGCCCTCTCTTCCTCTGCTGAGAACAAAAGCTATGACTAGGTTGTCAGCAGCATAAATCAATTCCTGGAGGGCACTTTAAAATGATGATGATAAAATATTATTTTTATTGCTATTGTTGCTACGTATCGAGTGAATTTTGCCCCAGGTAAAGTAATAAGGACCCACTTTGTAGCTAGCTTATTTTATTCACACTTTACCCAAAATAATACCCAAATAAACATTGGTATTCACCTTGAAATAGTGGAAAGAGTGCTAAATTTGGAGTGAGAGGACCTGGGTTCTAATCCCTTTTCTGTCAGTTGCTAGGTCTTCTTGGATAAATCACTTAACCTTTCTGGGCCTCAGTTCCCTCATCTGTAAGAAAAAGAGTTTGAACAATATAACCTATAGAATCCCTGCCAGTTTTCAAGCTATGATCCTATAGAAACCATTAGATTATAAGCTCGTGATGTCAGGGACCTGGTCGGGACCTCCATCTTCCACTATTGGGCCCATAATTCTAGATTTCAACCTAATTTCAAAAGCATTTGTACTCTTCAAATACTATAATGAGGTGGGCATAATTTTGTTTTACTCAATAGATTTAACAGAGGGCCAGAGATCAAGCAGATAGAGAAAAACAGGCCCCGAGTATGGAGCCAATTGCCACCTCTGGTCAGTAAGTACAGAATTAATTCTACATAGGCAAACCAATGATAGGAAAGTCAGTTGGGTAGCTAGACAGATGTGGGGAGTTGAGTCTAGCTCTGAAGTCAAGGTCTAAGATGAGACATTCTGACGCATCCTTTGGCACTCACTTTCCTAAGTACTGCTTTGCATAGACATAGCTTTGTTACGTTTCTGAGATAGGGGATACAATTTAGTACTTCTTTGAAAGTAGCCTATTTACTCACATGAAGGTCACCTTTGTGTAATAGGTGTATCTATTGGAGATCCGCCACCTAGTGGCTGCAACAATAACTTAACAAATTCTCCAATGTGGTCCTGTCCAGGATAAGATCCCAGGCTGAGGCATTGGAATGTAAAAAAAAAATTAAAATGGCAAGAAGGCTTAGCTATCCTCTGATACAAATGGATCATTTTACAGGTGAGGTCACTGAGGCTCAGAGGAGTTTAGTGACTTGACCAGTCACATAGCTAGGAAGTACCAGAACCAAGACTAGAACTCAAGGCTACTGCCATCTATTTTGGGGGCTCTTTCTGTTTAAACTATTCAACCTACACATGAGTCACATAGTCTCTAGACTATCTTAATCAAAATGGTATCTGATCAATAGTTACATTTTCCAAACATATGCACACTTTATGCTTAAGGCAGATAAATAGATTTTAATTACAAGACAATTTTATCAGCATACTTTTAAAAAATATAATTTAAAATTTAAAATAATATTGTTATTGTTATCTATGTTATCTATTATAATATAACAAATATAATTTAAAATTTAAAATAATATTATTATATGTTATCTATGTGATCTATTATAACAAATATAATTTAAAATTTAAAATAATATATATTATCTATGTGATCTATTATAATATAACAAATATAATTTAAATTTTTTTTTTTAAATTTCTTTTCTGTGCTTCACTTTTTGTTTAGCATATATTCATTGAGGTCCTATTATTTGCAAAATACTGTAGTAGGTACTAGGGACATAGAGAGTAAAATTATAATATGATTTAATCTTCTCTCACCACCTTGAGAAGGCTAGCAAATATCTGAGATGGAATTCAAATCCACATCTCCTTTAACTTCAGCTCTATGGCTCTTTCCACTATACCACACTGGCTTCCATTCCCAGACTTGATGGTGTTAAAATAAGGATATGGCCTGAGAGGACTGAAATGTAATCTGGCAGTGAGAGCAGAAGATTGAGTTTCAGCCTTCCTGGATTCTAAGCACTGTCCTATTTATTATTTTTATGCCTGTTTGATAGTTTGGTAAACAGTAAATAATTTTTTGTATTAAGGTGAAAGGAAGGAAGAGGGAGGGCAGACAGGTGTTTCTCTAAAGAGTAAAGATTGACAAATACCTTATTAAGGCCTTGAATGAAAGATTTATTTAGGTAAAAGTTATATTTTTAATCTTGGAGCTGAAAGGGACCTTATAAATCAATGATTCTAACATCCTCAATTTATAGAGGAGCAAACAACTAAGAGCCAGGTGAAGGGACCAGTCCAAGTCCCCACAGCTAATAAGATGCATAGCTAGAGTTGAACCTACACCCTTTGGCTCCAAAACAAGACTCTTTTCCAAGGTACCATGCTGTTTCTCTAAATTTGACTTGTCTCTCAATCAAACATCTCTATCACCTCCAAAATAATTTCTTAAAATCCCAGTGCCAATTGATTTTAAAGAGCAATCTTTTTTGAGAGGGGGTGGGTGGGTAGGAGCTTTGTGTGCAAATTTAAACTTTGGCTTTCAAGGCTTGTGACTCTATCCTAACTATGTAATTTTATTTCCTTCTTTTCCCTACCCCCAAATATGAATCCCTAGACTCAGGTCCTCAATATTCCTAGAATATCCCATGCTCATTCTTGTTCCTGTGCTGTATTTTAGCATACTTTATTTTCCCCTTATCCCAATCCTACTTATCTCAAATGTTTCATCTATAGGAAACCTCCTATATTCCTATCAAAATTCCAGAATTAGAAGGAATCTGAGTGGTCATTCAGCCTAAACTATGCCTAAAAATGCATTGTGGTAGTTAGCCAACTTTTGCTTAAAGATTTTAAGGGAGAGGAAACTCACTACCTCCCAAAGCAGCCCATTCCACTTTGGGACAACTCTAGTTATTAGGAAGTTGGTTTGTTTGTTTTTTCCCCCTAATATCAAGTCTATATTTTCCTCTTGGCAATGTTTAATCATTGCTCATATTTCTGCTCACAGTTCTGCCAAGTCAAATAAACTAGCTTCTTATACATAACAGCCCTCAAAACACTTACAGAGGGCTATCCCCCATTATGTCTTCACTATTCTAGGTTAAATATCCCCAGTTTCTTAAATGGACCTCATAAGGACAGGAACTCTGCCCTAAGAACATGTTTCATTTAACACTTAATCATACTGTCTTGCTTCACTAATTAGATTACAAACCTCTTGAGGGCAGGACATATTTTCTACTTCTGTATATTTCACAGTAAGTAGTATATGATAGGTAATTAATATTGGTTTATTGATTGGTGAATGTGATATGTTGTAGCTTGAGGTGATTTGAGACCCATTTTAAATCCTCTCACCCTCATAAAGATCTCCCCAAATGTCCTGGCCCACAATAAGGATTCCTTTCTCCTGTAGTGCTTCCTATCTAGACAACACAATTTAGGACTTGTCCTGGATGATACATTATCTTGTAACTATTCTCATTATTTCTCACATATCAATCTTGTCTTCCCAAAGAGATCAAAAGCTTATTGAAAGTAAGACCTCTGTTTTTATGTTGTTGTTTGTCCTTCATTTTTGAAGAGGACCAATGAATGACATCACAGGGTGATAACTTGCATGTGAATTGGATTTAAATGAGGCAGAGTTGCACAAAATCAGTAGCCTTACTTTTTCTTCCAGAGGCATTGAAGTCCAGTGGGAAGACAAAAGTCAGGATGACTGGCGATGTGACGGGATGCAGTAGATAACCTTGGCATCTTTGATGTCTGACCAAGTTCTAAGTGTTCCACAGAGCCTGCTTTAGCCACCTTCATGGCCATTGGAACAAAGTGTTCTCATTCACCCATTCCACTGCAGGAAGTCTTTATGTGCTTGATGATGGCATCCCCCTAACTCACAGAATAGATTGAAGTCTAGTTGTTACCCTCAACCTGGTTTGGTCTGTCTGCCAAGACAGTTTTGCTGGGGTGTGACCTCTGCCAGTGCTACAGTTTCTCTTCTAGCTTATTAGCACCTCAAACAATGTGACATTCAATGAACTAGTTTATTGGTTGAGAGGCGAGATAGCCTAATGAATAGTGTTAGGCTTAGAGTCAGGAAGATCTGTGTTTGAATACTGCTTCAAAGTAGGTAAGTTGTTGTCATTCAGTTACTCAGTCATGTCTGACTCTTTGTGACTCTGAGGACCATAGCACACCAAAACTCTCCATTGGGTTTTCTTGGCAAAGATATTGGAATGGTTTGTCATTTCCTTCTGCAGTGGATTGAGGCAGAAGTTAAATGACTTGCCCAGGGTCACACGGTCAGTAAGTGTCTCAGGCCAGATTTAAGTTTAAGTCTTCCTCATTCCTGACCCAGCTCTCTATCCACTGAGCCTTCTAGATAAGTAACCCTAGGTAAATCACTTAGTGTCTTTGGGACTCAGTTTCCTTATCTGTAAAATGAGGTGGTTGGACTTAATGACTTCTCTTTCAGGGAAGTTCTCTTCCACCTCTCAAATCTAGTCTCTAGGTTCTATGTTTCATTGTCATAGCTAGAAATGTTAATGAAAAGGCAACAAATTTTTTTTCTTCTTCAAATATTGGCTTTGTTTCTGGGAAGAATATCTATGTTTTCATTTCAAAATACTGTTTTTTTTTCCCCCTTCCCTTCCCTCTGGCTCTAGCGTAATATATGGAAGAAATTAATTTCTTAGCTTGTGTTATTTTTTTTTACACTTGCCACATGACTCACAGAAGGCTTTCCTTGTTTAAGCCGCATGTCTTCAGCAATGTGGATTCTATTTTGGCACAACACATCTCTCTCCAAGCAGCCATTGCACAAAATTCTCTCTCCTTTCTTCCTTTCCCATAGCTGAACCTCTGTGACCAGCCCTGCTTTCAGAACAGAATCATCATCGGAACAATTTGACAGTGATAGATGAGAGTGAGGGACTTGAGTTACAGAAGAGTCTTAATTCCCGAGGGAGTTCTTTGCACTGGGCCTAGGGGAAGGAACAAACCATCATCATCCTAGGAGAGCTTGGCTGGAATACAGCATTCTGACAGCAGGTGGGCAGCCTGCTACTAAATTGGTACTTCTGGTGTTATTTCAGCAACCATGCTTCATGTTTTTGACCTAGCAATTAGTTCCTTTAAAAAAAAAAATCTTACCACTCACGGTCTGTATCTCTGCTAGAATTTGCCTAATTTGTGGGTTTTCATTGGCTATAAATGCAAATAGGGAAAGGGGCCTTCCCAAAGTTGAGGTTACATTCATTTGCAGGCTCAAAGAGTCATAGATCAAGAGCTAGAAGAAGTCTTACTTAGGGGTCCTCTGGTCTACCACTCATTTTTACAGATAAGGAAACTGAAGTCCAGAGATGTGACTTCTATAAGGCCAAACAGGTAATAAATGCCAGGGGCAGGATTTGAATTTATTTCTTCTGCCTCCAGATTCAGTAATTCAGCTCAGATCATCCCAACTTTTGAGACTTGTTCACAGCTGGTTACAGTAAAACTCAATGTTTTTCTCCAATTTTTTTTTTTTTTTTACTTCATTCACTTTGCCCTGCTGCCAGACTCCATCTCTTTTCATGCTTTAAAGAAAAACCCTTGAAGATAAGGAAAGAAGGTACTTATTGTCCACTGGAGAGTTCTTAAGCTGTCTGAAATTTTACCTGTTACACAAGGGTGACTCTCCCACTAAAATCTCCAGTGGGGATGATCACATCCTGGTTTCTACCCGATTCAGTTAAATCATTTTCAACTAAGTTATTGAAATAAAGAGAAACTGGATTGTACAAGCTATCAAACCACTACTAAAATGAGACACTAATGGAAGAGACAAAGGCATATATCTATGTCTAAATCTTTTTCTGTGTCTATGTCTATCTATGTCTAGAGCTATATCTCTAGATAAGATATAGATATCTATATAGACATATAATACACACATACATACTTATATAAAACTTGGTGGGCAATTATTTTGCTAGGTTTTGAATTCTTCTGGGGTACACCAAGATAACCCTGTTAAAAATTTGTGTATGTAGTCTTCCTTCCTTCCTTTCTTCCTTCCTTCCTTCCTTCCTTCCTTCCTTCCTTCCTTCCTTCTTCCTTCCTCCTTCCTCCTTCCTTCCTTTTTCCTTCTTCGTTCCTTCTTCCTTCCTTCCTTCCTGTTTTCTTTCCTTCCTTTCTTCCTTTCCAACAGCAACAGTAAAACCAGTCAACTGCAATACAAACAAAAGTTTCAGTTATTATCATGGAGTTACTTTTGAGGAGAACAAAGCAGCATTCCTTTTTTTGGCATTAGAATTGAGAAACCTTGTGGCAGAAAGAGCAGTGGGCTGTGAGCCAGAATTAGAACCTGGGACCCCAACTCTACTCCTAACTAGTTATATAAATCTTAGGCAAGTCCCTTAACCTCTTCTGAGCCTCAGAGATGGAAGGGACTTGAGTTTCTTCACATATAATGTGAGAGGGTTGGAATGGTTGAATTAGATTATATTGTGATTTCTTAGGTATGGGAGAATAATCAGGGCAGTGATTATTTAATAGAGGGAGACTCTTGATTTGGGTTTTAGAGGATGGTTAGCAGGCATTTATCAGGGCTGGGAGGAGTTGGATTGTGTCTGTAACAATGCTTTGGAAGTGGTAACCTTCTATACTGATGGAAAATGATAAAATAGTAATAATAGCAATAATGATGATGACAATTACTAGCCTTTATGATTTGCAAAGTGCTTTCTTATGTTAACTCATTTGATCATCACAACAGCTCTGGGAGATAGCTCCTTTTATTATTCTTATTTCCTCACAGATAGGGAAACTGAGGTACTGGGAAGTTAAGTCACTTTCCTAGGATATAGCTAGTGAGTATCTACTATGTGGTAAGATTTGAACTGGCATCTTCCTGAAACTGAGACAGAGAAATTTATTGATTTGCCCGGGCTTGCATAACTAATAAGTGTCTGAGGCAGGATTCGAATTCAGATTTTCCTGACTCCCAGGCCCATGCAGATTCTATCCATGGTGCCAACTAGCTTCCTCTTTGTCTATGTAACTTTTCCCTGCTTTTCTTTCACAACATCACCATGCATGATGTCTCCTGCTCATTATGTTTGTTGTCCTCTTTTTAGCCACTGCTCTTGATAGCTGAGCATGGTTTGTAGTCTGGCAATCACAAATGGAAATGGAGGCTTTGGGTATAAAATGGATGTGAGTCCCTAGGGGCAACCTTTTACCCATCCTACATCTTATGAGATTACCTTAAAAATGTAGAGGGGACTTGACTACATCCTATTCTTGCGATCTAGTGACCCCAGCTCTTTAAGAGGTATCCCTTTCCCCTTTTTCCTAGATATGTGATTTCATCTGTTTGGGGGAACTCCTTTCACTGATGCATAGCATCCAATGTCCATTGGTACTTTATGTGTAACTGTAAAAACTCCCTGAGGGCACTGAGCAATTAAGTGACTTCCCTATGACTTCACAGCTGGTACATCTTAGAGGCAGAATTTGAACTCAGGTCTTTCTTACTTCAAATCAGGTCCTCCATCCACTACAATGTAGTGGTACACTATACTATTTTTCTATAGCATCTTTTCAAAAGGTGTTTCTCTTATGTCAGCCATGTCAATCTGCATTTATTAGGCACCAACTGTGTCAGACCCTGTGTTTAGTGCTAGGGGTATGGAAAAAAGGTAAAGGTGGTTGCTGCTCCTAGGAGCTCTCAGTCTAACAGGGAAGACAACATTCAGACAACTGTGAGCACACAAATGATATACAGGATACATAGGAGATAATCAGCACAGAAAAGGAATCAGAATTATGTAAGATGTGAATGCTGATGCTTAGCACAATGGGAGATGGCCACCTCAAGAAGAGATGCCTTGTTATCCACTCTGAATTTCCTTTCTTTCTTTCTTTTATGGAATAAAACAAGCATTTCCATAACATAGGATTATTTTAAAAAATGATTGCACACAGAAGTACAAATCTATTATGTACAACTTGCTATTCCTTTTAAACATATGACAAAGTTATCATGTAAATTTCTTTTTTTCTTTTTTCCCTTCCCTCCCCCTGGCCCCACCCTACCCTAGAAATGGCTACCGTTAGACACAAATATGTGTGCATGTATGTATACACATGTGCACCTATACATATGTGTACACATGTGTACATGTGTGCATACACATGCGCGTGTATGCACATAATCATTCTATACAAACTTCTATTTCTCTGTTCTTTCTCTGGATGCAGATAGTGTCTTTCCTTATATGTCCTTTGTAGTTAATTTCCATCATACAGCAAGGCTGGTCAGTTCACTGAATAGATGTATTTAGGTCCTTCTGCACATTTCCAATCTCTCTATTGTGGCAATGACATGATCACACCCCAAACTCCACCACAGAGTTAGAAATTTCCAGGGAAACTTGGAAGTTTGCTGCCTCCCTTTTAGTACTCAGACCCCCCAGCCCCTAGGAAGCCTTTGGTGGTGGCTCTGTTGCCCCTCATCCCCTGCCAAATCTGAATTAATGAGCAACTCCCCCTCCTAAAGCCCACCTGCACTGTGTTTGAAGTATAGCACAGATCTGGGTGAAGCAGGAGAGGGCTGTGTGTATAATCATAATAATGGGCATGCTTTCTACTCAATAGAGTCCCTTTCATCTAGAGTGCTCAAAGTGTTTTACAAACACGGACTCATTAAAGTTCCAACATCCCTGGAAGAGAGGTCAGCCCTATTAGATCCATTTTTCGGGAGTGGAAACTGAGACACAGTGTCATTAAGTACTTAGTTCCAGGCCACCCAGCAAGATGATGGGATTTGAAGTTCCTGATTCATGTACCTAGTTTTAACTGAAAGAGATTCTAAACACGAGAATTGGAGATGGGGGAAGGAGGAGAAAAGAAGAGAATGAAGAAGTTGTCTATCCCTGTACTTTCATCAGCATAAGGTATGCCTCGTATGGAAACTCCATTTGCCAGTACAAATTGTTTACTTGTCTATAAGTTATAATAGAGATTTCCCTGGGATACTGAATGGTGAAGTTACTTGTTATTGCTAAGTCATTTTCAGTTGTGTTCAACTCTTCACGATCCCATTTGGAATTTTCTTGGCAAAGATGTTGGAGTGCTTTACCATTTCCTTCTCCATTTTACAGATGAGGAAACTGAGGCAAATAGGATTAAGTGACTTGACCAGGATCATACAGCTAGTGTCTGAGGCTGAATTTGAACTCAGGAAGATGCTGTGCCATCTAGCTGCCATGAAGTGACTTAACTATTAAATAATATTTATAAAGTATTTAGCACTGTCGGGCACATAGTAGGCACAATATAAGTTCTAGTTATAATGATAACAATAACCATAGGCAATGATAATAATTGTTATTATTTTATTTTATTTTTCTAATTATTATTATTACTTTTTTTTTTACCCTATGGTCATATAGCTACTATGCATCAAAGATAAGTTTTTTTTTTCTTTCTGATCTTCTAAAATCTAAGGTGGGTCCTATATCCACTGAGCAACTCTGCCTCTCAAACAGAAAAACACTTGCTCAGTACTCCAAGAATTTTTCATTTCATCATCATGGAAATTCTCTACATTGCCACAGATTGTAAGTCCTCTACAGTTAGCACTCAAGAGTTATTCACTACCCTAAACTTTACCGCTTTGTAACCACCTTGTGCTGAACCTCTCTGCAGCTAGCTATGTGGATCTTCAGATAAAAGACAGAATTTGTGATGGAGTTTATGCCTGAAGCCTTCTCACCTTGGAAGGGTCTGTCACTGGCTTAGCTTCCAGAATGGAGGGTTACCTACATATTGCAGTGAGGCATTGAAGGAGGTGACAAGAATATGGGGCATAACAAAGGAGGATAATTTTTCTGGACTAGCAGTCTTTTGTGTCTGGTGTGCTCTGTACTAATAAGCTAAGTTCTGAAAATTCATGCTTTTTAATTGGAAATAGTTGAAGAAATCATGGGTTATCAATGTTGGGGAATATTATTGAACCATCAAAAATGAATGTAAGTAGTTCAGAGAAATATGGGAGGACTAGGAAGAAAGGATTCAGAGTGAAGAAAACAGAACCAAGAGAATATTATCTGTTTCATGTTCTTTAAAATGAGGGGTTTGGACTAGATGACTCCTAAGATTCTTTGCAGCCCTAAAATGACTATAATTATGCAAAATGTAAGAAAACTAAAAAGGAATTGAATTTCAATGATATGTAATAAATAAATCTCTACCCTGGAGAACTTAGAATGAAACATACCTCATCTATCCATCCATCCATCATCTATCCATCTATCCATTCATCCATTTATCCATTCCTTCAACAAACATTTTTTAAGCACCTACAAGATGTTGGGCACTGGAGAATCAGACAAAAATGAAACAGTCCCTGTCCTCAAGGAGCTTATATTCTAGAGGTAAGGGGAGGAACAATATGTACATTGAAAATTAAATCCAAATTACATATACCTACTAATTTCTAGGGAGAGGATACTAGCCACTGGGGAGACCAGGAAAAACTTCATTAGAGGGTGGTCCTTGAACTGAGCTTTAAGGAATCTAGGGATTTCAGAAGGAAGGAATGCATTCTAGATATAGGAGAGGGCTAAAGCCTGGAGTGGCTTTTGCAATGCCATGGAATGCCATGTATGAGAAACAACAGACAAGCCAGTTTAACTACAATATGGATAACACATGAAGAATAGTAACATGCAATATACCTGGCAAGGTATGGGGCAGTTTGATTGTAGAAGTGAGGACAATAGATTCAGAATGCAATAAACTTTGTAAGAGGTGGTCCGTGTAAGACCATAGGATCATAACTCTAGAACTAGAAGGGACCTTGGGTCTGATTCCCTCATTTTACAGATGAGGAAACTGAGAGTCAATGAGATTCAATGATTTGTCTAAGGTCACACAGTAGCAAGTAATAGAATAGGAGTTGAATCCATACCCTCTGATTCTAGGCAGGGGTTCTTAACCTGACTTTAAAAAATATATTTATTTTAGTAACCATTTCAATATAATTGGTTTTCTTTATAATCCCATTTTATTCATTTTAAAAATATTCTTTTTAGAAGGGATCCATATGCTTCACCAGACTGCCAGAGGGCTCCATGATAGACAAAATAGGTTAAGAAGCCTTGGCCAAGAACCTGGATTCTTTCCTCTGTGCCCCAAGGTGCCAATTGGCTTTTCTTAAATGTTTCTCTTTGTTACAAGGAAAGGATCAATGGACATGTGGAGTAAGGGGAAATTACTTTGGTGGAAAAACAAAAAACCATAATCTAATAACAATAAGCTATTGAGTTCTTCTTTAGCTTTCCTAATGCTTTGTGGGGTAGGATACCTTTGTGACAAGTCTTCTGCTTTGTTTGGTTGCTCTGGAAGACCTCATGGAATGGCCTCCTCTTCCTAAGTCAGAAAAATCTGAGGTTAGATTACAGGAAAATGGTCAAAAAAGAGCCTGCTGAAATAGAAAGGAATTTTGATTGAATATGGCATTGTGTTCACAAACTTATTTGCCTTATCCCAATAAAACTCTCAATTAAACATTTGTTGGGATTGAGGAAGTATCTTGAAAAATTTCAAAACAAAACAAACCAACAAACCAATTAAGGCCAATGTGAAGACAAGGAATACCTTTGTGTTCACCATTTAATACAGGGTTTTGAACCCACCGAGTGATAAGCCTGGAAATAAATTGCTGGATTTTCTTCAGTGTTGAAGATCGTCTTTCAGATTTCCTTGGGAACTTGCCTGTTCTCGTCTGCCCACCTGGTTTTTGCTTTGATATCCCGAACATTATCATAACTTTTATTGTCTTTACATGTCAGTCAAACCCACTTCACTAAATTACTTTCATTTATACATCCTCTCCTGCTATTTTGGTTGCTCATCAGCTAAGATTTAAGGTGAAAACTTTTCTTCTGCTTGACAGAGAGGGAGGTGAAAATTACTATGTGAACAGAAAACTACAGGTTACGTAAATAATATGTCATTGTATATCACTGAGTGGAGTCTTAAATCAATTCATTAGTGTGCACTTTTAAAATGCGTGTGCTATCTGCTTTGATATAATATAGTTTAAGTTCTTTCTCCCTTTCTCTCTGCCTCTCTCTGTCTCTTTCTCTTCTTTGACTTCTTTCTGTCTTTCTTCTGTCTCTCTGTCTGCCCCTCCATCTTTTCACTGTCTCTTTCTTTTTTTTTTAATTAGTAGCTTTTCCTGCTCCTAATTCTGTTGAGCTGAATTTATTTCTAAAGATTGTTTTTCTTACTTACAGACGTGGTTTTCATTTTTCCCCCTTTCCCCCCTTCACTTTTAAGCACATCCCTAGCCTCAGGCTAAAGTATGCATTTTATTCATGGAAAGTAGAGACAGACATATGCTATGCTCTTCAAGGGGTGAAAGGCAAGCTGAGATATGCTGGATTAATAAAAGAGGCCCAGAGAAAGCAGCTGGTGGATTCAAACTGTCCTAACTACTCTAAAGTTGCTACAAACATCAAATGATGAGCTATAATACCAGAAAATACTCACACCAAAAATGCTGCTCTGTCTTCTATTTAGGGAAACATTTCTCCCCCAGCCCCCAACCCCTGCTTCTAGTCAGAGTAATTTAATGAATGTTCAGGACCAGAAATGAAGTTTACCAACTATCCTGAAAGTAGAATAAGGTGGGGATAGAATCATTTGCCAGGATAACAATTGACTGCTTGGCTCTTTGTATCTTAGATATATTAGTATTTAATAAGCTTCCCATGAAAGCTTTTCAAATGCCATGTATACTTAGAATGAAGAAAAAATCCAACACTTGAGTGTTATCTGAGTTAATCAGTTAACCAATCTGTTTTTTAGTGACCTAATTCAGACTAGTATCTAATAGGTGCTTGAGATATAGCTGTCTAGCTGTATACCAAGGCCATCTGCCTGCCATGTGGCCATTGGCTATGACTTTCCTTCCCTCCCATACTTCCCTTTCTTGTTCTGGTACAGTAGTCAAATCAGTAGTACCATTGTTTCTTGTTAGCTACCCTGGTTCCATTCTACAGACCAAACTCCTTTCCCTGGCTAGTACTGTCCTATGTGTAATTTCTTCCTATTAAAATGTGAGCTACCTGAGGACAGAGACTGTCTTTTCATATATGGCTTCCCAGAGCTTAGCATAGTGTCTGGACCATAGTGAGTGTTTAATAATTTTTTTTTAATTCACTCAAATGATCTATTAACAAATATCTGTACAGTAAAGGAGATGGATTAGAATCTAGGGTTAGGCTCTAGGTCAGTGGTTCTCAACCTTCCTAATGCCGCAACTCTTTAATACTCGTATGTGGGCCGTATCTGCATGTGGGCAGCCCTGCCTGGAGATGGATAGAGGAGCGGTGTCTCAGTTCCTAAGACCATTGGAAATATGTGTTTTCCAATGGTCTTAGGCGATTCCTGTGAAAGGGTCGTTCGACCTCCAAAGGGATCGTGACCCACAGGTTGAGAACTGCTGCTCTAGATGGTCTCTAAATAATTCCTTTCTTGCTTTAAATCCTCTCATTTATGTTTACCACTCAAAATATACTGGTTTTGAGAACTGAGAAATACCACTATTACAATTAATGCTAATAGCATTTATATAGAGCCTTAAGATATACTACTACTACTACTACTACTACTACTACTACTACCACTACTACTATGTGCCAGGCACTGTACTAAATGCTTTACAATTATTGTCTCAATTATTACAACAACTCTGAGGAGTAGGTGCTATTATTGCTCTCATTTTACGGATGAGGAAACTGAGGCAAATAAGGGTTAAATAATTTGCCCAGGATCACATAGCTAGGAAAGGTCTGAGGTCAAATATGAACTTAGACCTTGGAGGAAGTAGTAGGTTCCCCATTCACTGAAGTTTCTAAAGGGTGGCTTATTGAGGGTATTATGTTGAGGAATCCTTTATGGATATGAATTGGACTAGATGGATGGTGAAGTATTTTCCAACTCTGTGTTTTTGAGAAATATTTAATTGATGCTGGGTAGAAGGAATGAAGTTCAAAGAAAAGATAGCTTGACATAAGAGATAGTATGCTAAACTAAGAGTCTGAAAGGCCTGAGTTCAAGTCCTTACTAGCTGTGCAAGCTAGGGACAAGTCAGTTAATATTGCTGCGCCTCACCTCCCTAATCTGCAAAATGGAAATAACAATACTCATACTTCATAGGGTTGTTGTAAGGTCCAAGTAAGAGAGTGAAGAACCCTAGCTAAATATCGATCACCTCAAAGATCTTATAATATGCATGTGCAGTAGAATTTGAGGAGCTATAGGGATAGGGACCAGAGTTGGGATTTTATTGCTTTGAGGAACTCAACAGTGAGGAAGCTCCCTCTACCAATGCTAATATTGGGTTGACTCTTGTAGCCTGTTAGATTATTCCTTGGAATCAAGGAACCGTGTCACATCTAGACCTAAGTCATGATTGTTGGTCACCAGACAAAATAAGATTGGCAAGTTGTAGGTAAGACTCTCAAAAGGACCCTTTTAATTCTGAATTGTCTAATTCATTCAATCAAGCAAGCGTTTATTAATCTCATTTAGTTTATTAATTTATTAATCTCATTTAATCTTAGTAACGTCAAGAAATAGACACAGTAATCTCATTTAATTGAACAGATTCCTACTAGGCACTGTGCTGATTTCTAGGGAAACAAAAGACCAAAAATCCCTGCCCTTTTACCTTTTCTGAAACTTATAGTCTGAGAAAGTTGCCTAGAGAACACTGAGAGGTTGACTGATACTCTCACAGAGAACAAATGCTTCAGAAGTGGGATTTGAACCCAGGTATTCCTAGCTTCAAGGCCAGTTCTCTCTCTGCCATGCCACAGTGCATCTCTTTAGGTGTTATATATATAATATATAAATTTGCTTTTTGAAATTGTTTTTATATGTTGTCATTCTGCATCTTGCCCTCCACCCATGACATGAAGATTTTGACCAGCAGTCGTGGTTTTAACTGATGAAAGGAGTTGATTAGTTCTGTAATTAGATGGGATGACATGACCTGGCCCTTGGATTCCAAGTTGGCAGCAAATATGCTGAAACCAATTTATTTGTCTTCTGAGGGCTCACTAACCATTAGCTTGGTAGAAACCCGGTAAGAAAATCCTACCTGTCTGGACTGGCCTCCAGTGAAAAAATGTAAAGACTGAGAGAATTCAGAGAAATCCTAAATAAAATCTGGAGAATTTCCTTGTGTACTGAGGGCCTGTTTTGGTCATCTGGCTAACAGCTGAGGAATCCTAGGCTTTAGGTACAAATTGGGTTCACTCCTATGGATTTAGGGAGGGAATCCTTTTTGTCATGAGTTTGTCTTCTACTGCTTTATAAGGAATTGACAGCAGTTTTTTGGGGAGACCTTCTTCATAGGTGAAGCTATGAGCTCTGGTAATGATGATTCCTTTTATTGCCTGTACTGGCTTGTGCAAGAGATATTTATCATTTGGAAAGTATGTAACCTATCAACATAAAAACTGGGGTTCGGAAAAACTGCTCTGCCTCTGTGAGAAATGCATCACTATCAATAATCTCCATGACCCCTAGCTGATGTTGAGTTGACTTCTGTAGCCTGTTAGAATAGATGTGTGTATATATGTATTTATATACATATAAACTTTTAATATATATACATATGTATTTGTATATGTGTATACTATATAGATTATATTATACATATATGAAATAGTGAATATATTATAGATTATTTAGGTCACATTATATATGTATATATGATATATATAATATTATAGATTACATGTATGTATATATAATATTATAGATTACATGTACATATATATGTCATACACACATATAAGTGTTAGAATATTTCAGAACTGAAAAATTATGTCGCACCATCATAACTGCTAGGCATCAGACCAATTGTCAACTTATTTAGTTTTTTTTTTTGGAGAGGGGGAAGGCAGGGCAATTGGGGTTAAGTGACTTGCCCAAGGTCACATAGCTAGTAAGCTTTAAGTGTCTGAGGCTGGATTTGAACTCAGATCCTCCTGACTCCAGGACTGGTACTCTATTCACTGAGCCATCTAGCTGCGCCCAATTGTCAATTTATAAGAACATCTAAAGAAACCTTTCATTTGTGAGTTCTATGATTCATTTAATCATCAAGCTTTTATTAAGCTCATTTACTCAAAGAAATCAATCTGTACTAGATGCCAGGCACTATACTAGATCCTGGGAGTTTAAAAAACAAACAAACAAAGCCAACAGCAAAAGTCCCTGGCCTCAGGAGCTAATATTGTATCTGGAGAAATAAATATATACATCTATGGGTACATAAAAGCAGATGAAAATGTATGCAAGATGATTATTTTGGGGGTGGGGAGGGAAAGAGGCTATTTAGTGCCAGAGCTTTAACTAGCACAGTTCTTGTTAATCAGTGAGTGACTAGGGCTTTGCACCAGGGCACCAACATGATAGGGAAGGATATGTCTTTTTAAGTCATTCTTGCTTTCCTCCTGCTAAGTGCCTCACCTCACCTTTTTCTGGGGTTCATGGGTGCTACTGCCCATGGAATTCTCTGGGGGGATGGATTGCTGCCTCCTGGCTCATCTTTCCTTGTGCAGACTGTCTTTCACACTAATGCACAATCTTTCCCCTCAAATCATCTCTCCTTACTTTGTGGTGGCATTTCTGATGCAATGCATCACTGACAGCCTGAGCTTCAGAATCCCCCAAGCAGTCCCCCAAAAGATAGAAGCAGGTAAAACCTGCCAAGGAAGATTAAATGCCATCAGCAAGAATATCCCCTGGGATCTCAGGCACCTCTGAAGTCCTAAACCTTTTCTTCTTTTTTATCCTTCTTGCCAAAAGGACCCACAAATGAATTTGAGTCCTATTCATGGGGAGGCAAATTCACTCAAACTACCCCAAGTCTTTCCCACAGAGTGTTGACTTATAGCTGCCTTGGTTGGTGGTGTGGAAATGTAGGCATTAACTCAAGCCTTCTCAGTTTCACTGATTTCCTGACCCACAAAACTCCCCAAACCCACAACCAACTGAACAGACCCTAGAAGCAATTCTAACTAGTTATATCTCAGCCTAGTTCACCTTTTTCATTGTACAGGTGAGGACAGAAGCCTAGATAGGTGAAATGATTTGTCCAGGGTCACACAGCAAGTTAGTGACAAAGCCAGGACTTTGATCTCATTGTTTATGTTTCGGTCTAAAGTTCCTTCCACTTTCATCTCATTTTCACATGTAGTTGACCTGTGACTTAAACTTTGCCAGGAAAAGTATTTCAGTAATTCAAGGCAATGGTACAAGTTTAAATTCTAAGTCTTGGAGTCAAATTGACCAAAAGGCCCTATGTCTTTCTCCCTTCCTTGAAACACCCTTGCTTTGTATTCATTCAAGAATATACCCCATGCACCCCACCACCTGGGGCCTTTGTGGGGGCTGCTTGGGTGATCTCTATACATCTCATCCAGGAACCATTTTTATTAATCTTTTCATACTGGACAGAAGACATTGTGTCTGACTCCAAGTACACTGCAACTGAGTCAGACTGGTTTTAATTTGTTTACTGGCTTTCTGTGTTCAGTTCTGATGGGTCATCTTAACTTAGATGATCTAAGTACCCGGAGATCTTCTTGACCTTGGCTCATTGGATTTCACATGCAGTGGGAGTGTTAACATTCACATCCTGGCCAAACTGAATTCTAATCTGGGTAAACCACATTCTACCCACCTCAAATTCCTCTGGGTCAGGATGCAGAGTTCCATTCCACCTGAGTGGGACCACTTCCTTGTCCTCACTTCCTGTCCTAAACAGATAGACCACATTGCCAAGGGGTTACTGAAACAGGTGGTGGTGAGTAATTCCATAAACAGTTTTTTAAAAATATCTATTTATAAAGTAATTTGGGGTCATGGAGGCTAGAGATATTAAGCAATTGCTCTTCCTATTAGATGAATTCTGTGACCCAAAGAGCAGAGCTGTCATGATTGTTTCTGTTTCCTATTTATCCAAACTAGCAAGGACGTGAATAGGTTAAGGGAAAAAATAGAAATAAAAACAAAAATTGGCCGACAGAACTAATTTGTCCATGAAAACACAGTATTTATGTTCACTTCTGATGAATTGTTATTTTCAGCTTTGATGTACAAATCCAGCCTTAAGGTTTCTTGGAGAAGACCTTTGCCTTCTTCATAGGATGTGTGTGTGTGTGTGTGTGTGTGTGTGTGTGTGTGTGTGTGTGTGTTGGATCTAGTTGGGGGCATATAAAGGAGGAAATATTAACCGCCCCAAATAAAAATATTTTCCACATTCACCTGTCTTAGAAATATACCACTAAATGGAATATCATTATGTTATAAGAAATGACAGGTAGGATGATTTCAGAAAAAAACCTGGAAAGGCATACGTGAACTGATACAAAGTAAAGTGAGCAAAACCAGGAGAACATTGTATATACTAGCAGCATTATTGTACAAGGAAGAAATATGAATGACTTAACAATTCTCAGCAATACAATAGTCCAAGACAATCCCAAAGGCCTCATGAAGAAATGTGCTATCTGCCTCCAGAGAAAGAACTGATGTCATCTAAATACAGGAGGGGAAGTCTTTGCAATGATTTTCTTTGATGAAGGTCTCTGGTCCAAGATATATAAGGAACTGATTCAAATGTATAAAGATAAGAGCTATTTTTAAGTCAAAGGTTATGAAAAGTGGTTTTCAAAGGGAGAATTGAACTAGCAAGAGCTTTATGAAAAAACTGCTCCATAATTCTAATAATTAGAAAAATGTAAATTAAAGTAACTCTGAGGTTCTACCCTGTACCCATCAGATTGGCAAGACTGATCACACACACACACACACACACACACACACACACACACACACGTGTGTGTGTGTGTGTGTGTGTGTGTGTGTGTGTGTGTGCATTGGAGAAAACAGGCAGTTTAAATACATTATTGGTGGAACTGTGAATTGGTCCAGCTCTTGTGGAAAGCAATTTGGGATTATGTCCCCCAAAGTTATTAAATTGTGTATATACTTTGACTAGAGATATCACTAATAGGCCTATGTCCCCCATATGATGAAAAAAAGGCAAAAAAATGACCCATATATACAAAAATATTTATAGCAGCTGTTTTTTGTGCTGGCAGAGAATTGGAAACTAAATAGGTACTCATCAATTGGGAAATGGATGAACAAATTATGCTATATGAATGTAATGTAATATTATTGTGTTATAACAAATGAGAATGATGACTTCAGAGAAACCTGAGAAAACTCGTATGAACTGATGAAGAGTAAAGTGAACAGAAGCAGGAGAATAATATATACAATAATAATAACATTTAAAAGGCAGCTTTGAAAGACATAAGAACTCTCATCAAAGATCAACTGTGTAATTCCAGAGCACTAATGAAAAAGAAGTTCCTTTTTTGATCATGGCTTCCAAGTAGTCCAACAATTTTTAAATGACCTCTTCTGGATCTATTTTCCAGGTCAGTGGTTTTTCCAAAGAGATATTTCACATTACCTTCTATTTTTCCATTTGTTTGGATCTATTTAATAGTATTTTGATTTCTCACAAAGTCATTAGCTTCTATTTGCTCCAATCTAATTCTGAAGGAATTATGAGCTTTTTGAAAGCTTTTGAGATTCTTTTTCCATCTGGCAAATTGGCTTTTTAAGGCATTCTTCTCCTCACTGGCTTTTTGGACCTCTTTTGCCATTTGAGTTAATCTATTTTTTAAGGTGTTATTTTCTTCAGTCAGGTTGTTGACTTGCTTTTCTTGATTTTCTTGCATCATTCTCCTTTCTTTTCTCAGTTTTTCCTCCACTTCTCTTACTTGATTTTCAAAATCCTTCTTGAGCTCCGCCATGGCCTGTAACCATTTCATATTTTTCTTGGAAGCTTTTGGTGCAAGAGTTCTGACTGTGTTGTCTTCCTCCCATTCCATGCTTTGATCCTTTCTGTCCTCCAAAAAAGGATCTAAAGTTGGATTGCTATGCTTGCTTTGCTTCCTTTGCTTGCTCATGTTGCCACTCAATTACTTGACTTTTGATCTCTTTGCTGCAGTAGAACTCTCCTTCCAGAGAGGAGAGCTTTGTCTCAAATTGCTGGGGTTTTCACAGCTGCTGGAGCTATTAGTTGGGTGCTCTCTCTGCTGCCCCCACAAGCTCTGGTTCACTGAGCACATACCTCAGGACCACCACCCAAGACCACGATTCAGATCCAGGCAGTGTAAAGAAAGGGTGATCACCCTCTGAATGGTCACTTTGGTCCCCCTACGATCTGCAGGCTGGGAGCTCTGAGGCAGTCATGTGGAGGCAGCTTCATGGTTCCCGCACCTCTGCCACTTCTCCCTCCAGGGGCAGAAGCCAGACTGTGCTCCCTCCATCCCCTCCATCCCAGTTCCAACAGAGTTATACACTGACCTTTTACTTTGTCTTTGGCATTTATGGGTTGATATTTCTGGAAACCACCACAGTTGGTGGTGATCCTCTCTCTGGAAGTCCACTCCAGCTGCTGCTGGTAGGGGCCTCCCTGGGGCTAAAACTGCATGCTCACATGGGTCTGGGCTCTGCTCCCAGCACGCTTCTATGGATCCTTCCTGTCTGCCTGCTGAGTTGCCTTCAGCGGGAGATTTGTTTCTCTCTGTCACTTTGTGGGTTCTTTAGCTCTAAAATTTGTTTAGAGTCATATTTTATAGGTATTTAAGGTGGTTATGGGGGAACTCACAGAGTTTTCCTGCTTCTACATTGCCATACACCAGCACTTTTTTTTAGTAGTGAAGAACTGAATATAAAGTAGATGCCTCTTGGTTGGGGAATAGCTAAACAAATTGTGGTACAAGTATGTAAGGAATATTACTGTGCTGCACAACCAATATGATGAAGACAGAGAAACATGGAAAGATTTATATAAACTGATGCAGAATGAAGTAGAACCAAGGAAATAATATTCACCATGATTACAACAAAGTAAATGCAAAGAATGAACACAAAACAATTGAAAGTGAATGTTGCAAAATTCAAATATCAAGCGTGGCCCCCACAAAGAGATATGAAAAAACACCTCCTTCCACTTCTCAGCATAGGTGGAAACTCCACATATATGGAAAATTACACATATATCCAGAATTTTTTGATGTATTGATCAGTTTTGCTGATTTTTAAAATTGTATCTCTTGTTCTTTTCTAAATCATTCTTTATTATAAGACATGCTCTCTGGGAGGGAGAAATGGAAAGAATATTGGAGGAAATTTAGTTGATGGGAATGTAACACAGAGTTCAAGTATATTTACATAAGACTTTATTGGTAGAGAATGATTATTTCATGCTCCATACCTGTATCAGGGATAGAGTTGGTGAGAGCTTGGGAAAGTAGAGATCCTGGGTTTTCTGGTTTCTAGCTTTGAGAGAGGACACATACGGTTCCAGGGTCTCTTCAGGGAGCAGTCCACACAGGGAGAGAAAGACTCTCCAAAGAAGTCACCGAGAAACCAACATCTCAATCATGCCCCTATTTGTACCTTACCACACTACAAACTTTGGGGAATTCCTCCTCAGTTGATATCATGGTCTCTTGAATGTAGTCACATTTAATTGAGCTGAGATATCTTTCTCCCAGCAGGAGAATACTTCACTCTGTGTATTGTCTGGTATATTCTATTCTGTATAATTTTAAAAAAATTTCTATTCACTTTAAAAGTTGGAAAATTGGTTTATTGGCTGTATGTATGACAGGCTTCATATAACAGGCATTTAGTATTGAAGGGAGTTAAGCTTTCAGATATAGCTTGGAGAACTTCCCCTTCAAGGAGGTAGAAATAAAGAAATTGGCTTGAACCTAAAAAATGTTTCCTCTAGGTTAACAATCCTTAGGGGGAAGAAGATAGATTTAATTCTGGCCCAGTATGCTGTCTCTGAGGAGTGCCGAGTTGTCTAGCCACATGACCACAATTACCCTATCATCTAATCCCCTTCCAGCAGGTAGCACAGTATTTCTCGGAGAAAGGTAGGTGGAGGAGACACTAGAGATATCTATCTATTATTCATGACTTCCTGAGAACTACATCTAGACAAACCCATGTGCACACGAGCACACACACACACACACACACACACACACACACACACTTTATATAAAACCAAAAGGTATAAGTAAAAATTTACTTACTAACAATGGTAAACTTGTGGACATATGATATGTCAGCCCAACAAATTATTTTTGACTGACTTTGAGGCATCCAGCCAGCACAGCACAGAGTAGTGTTTTTTAATAACTAACTCAAAGAGAGCATCTCTTTAGGAAGATATAATTATGCTCCATAGTTGCACATACAGGGCACCTTCCTCTTCAGGAAATGTTTGTCCCTGGGTTTTCTGGCACACTTAGACACACTCAGCCCATGCTTTTTTGCATGTTACTGCTCTGTACATCATGGGTAGATGCCAATTTGAAGGGCTGTCTCATGAGCTTTGGGATAGAGCACAAACAATATTTGCCCATAAGCCCCTGGTTTTGGAATATAGGGGAGGCACTGTGGAAGAAAGATTGATGGTTTGGGGATCAGATGACTTAGGTTCCATTCTTGGCTCTTACACTCCCTGTGTGACTTGGAACAAGCCATTGACCCTCTTTGGGTCTCAGTTTCCTCATTTGTAAAGTGAGTCCATCAGACAAGACAGCCTCCTGAGGTCCCTTCCTGTTCTAAATATGTGGTCTCCTTATATTAAGTTTTAAGGGGTTGACCTAATTATTATTTTTTAAAAATTGGATAGTACTATCTTAGACTGATGTCCTAAGACATTAAGGATTTAAATTAATTCAGATTTAGTGACAATGGATAACTGGTGACAAGTATTTTTTTAAATTAAAATATTGGTATATCAAAGAACATTTAAATATAGAATGTCTAGGATCTATAATTATTTTTTTGCTATATAGAAATTTATTTTAATGTTCCTCAGCTAGGTACTCCTCTAGCGCTTCATGATGGAATGGAGAATCATAAATTATAGATCTGAGACTGAAAAATACCTCAGAGGCCATCTAATGCAATGCTTTCATTTTACAGATGAGGAAACTGAGGCCTGGGGAGCTAATTGACTCACCCAAGATCATACAGTTAATGAGCCTTAGAAGTAGGATTTGAACCCAGACCCTCTGACTCTGGAGCCAATGTTCTATCTTATGAGGCTACCTCAAGGTACCAGTTCTGGCAGGTCCTGCTGAGCTAGAAAGGCTTTGTGTGATGGTCAGGTAATAGATTTTGTGCATTAACCTTTCTAACTTTGGAGATGCATGTCACTATGTGGTCTATAGGTACTGGAATTTTCAGACTCTCTCAAAAGCTAAGAAAGACCTTTTGGGAAGGGCACTGGTTCCTGAATTAAAGGATGTGTTTGGATCTGTGTTCAAATCCCATCTCTTATGTTTATTGCCTGAATCACTTGGGCAAGTCACTTAAACTTGCTGTGCATCAGTCTCTTCATCCATTTATTAAAGGAGTTGGACTGGGTTGCTTCTGAGGTCCCTTATTTCTAGATGTATCATCACATGACCTTGCTACCTTCCTGGTTATAGAGGGCTTGTGATCTACACAGATAGAAAGAATACCCAAATACTCAGCCTTCTATGTATATGTGTATGTGGGGGGGAGGGGACTTGGATTTTGTACATATTAAAATGTTCTAATGTTACAGGCCAGATTCCATTGTAGCTAAAATATGGTTTAAATTCAAATTCTTGTTTGTATGAATCTCTGTGCGTGTGTGTGTGTATGTGCGCATAGACCCCCTTAACAGACTAGTGAATAATATTTTTAAATGCACAAAATAAAATACATAGAACAACAAAAAGAAATCGATTATATTGAGATAGCTATCAGATTTTATACATAGTCCACAAACTTCAGGTTAAGAACTCCAACTCTAACAATGATCAAGGAATGGGATGTTCTGGCTAATTGAAGTCTGGCTACCCCTGGTAAGTTACTAGACTACAACAAAAATGCATTTTATCCTTAAGCTATATTCAATATAATTTGATATTTGATTTACATATCACTTCAGGATGAAAGGTGACTCCAAGGTGCAGTTTATAAAGACTTGTTCTCATTGTATAGGACAAAGGAGGAAATATTGTGGTAATATAAATTTCTAGGTCTGTTTAGTTTCTGGATAAATGAGAGTTTATTATACTTGTTCTATGAAACCTGTTACAAAAATATTGGTTATCTTTACATGCCTCTCCTGATTGGCTTCCTTCAGCATAGCTGGCATAATTCTTATTCCACTCACCCCTTGACCTTAGTACCCTGGCATAGGCCCTAGATTCTTTACTGTATGGTATTTTCCCCTGAAGGATTTCCTTTAGCCTTTTAGCATGCTGCTCAGTGCATAGCTCTTTTAGGGTCTGTTCTCAATTGGCCACCGGGCAGCCTAACCAGACCCCATTTCCTCCTCTCCTGCTTCCCATGGTTTTATCTGGAGCAAGGAGGGTACCTCCCACTGCTGGGCTACTTTCACCAGCATTCCCTGGCTCTGGCAGCAGCTCTCCCTGCCTGTCGGCTTCTCTGTTCTCCCGCAGCTGCTTCCCCTGTAGCTATTATTCTTTCCACACCATGCTCTCTCTTTCCTCCAGCAGGTGACTTCTCTTTTCAATTCTGCAGCCTCCTGGTTCCCCCTGTGCCCCCCTTTTCTTTCCTGAGGACCATGTGACTGACTGATACAGTCTAACTGAAGGATGTGGGCGCCAATCCACCCTCAGTGGCTGAGTCTGGAGTCCACTTGCTTAGTCATAGAGCCAGCTAAATGTCTGGAAAACTGAGGGAAATGGACAAAGTCTCTCTAGTGCAGCTGGTTCTTTTGTCAAGGGCTTTCCTTGTTCTCCACTGTTAAATTGTATTTTTCCTGTTGTTTTGCCAAAAGCCTGGCACAAAGTGAAAGAACAAATGAAAGAGAGACAGGGGGAGAGAGAGAGAGAGAGAGAGAGGGAGAGAGAGAGAGAAGGAAAATAGGTGAGCATTAATGTGACTGACCATAGACAAGATTGGTAACCAGGATGGTGTGAACTAAATCTCACATAATCTATATACAACTTTAGGATTCCTTATCCCAACTCACACTCACACTCATAAGTTGAAGTCCCCCAGAAAAAGGATGGTCAAGTCTTTCCCACAAGGTTCTAAGGATATCATTGAGTGGGAATGAGGTTCTTCTCCAATGCTATTGGTTCAAGCTCCCATTCCAGTATGTCTTAGATTCCAAAGGTCTTGGAAGATTATGTCATTTACTTCTCGGCAGTTCAGGTCAAAGGGAGTTTGTTCTTAGATCCAGCCCCAACATTTCTTCTCCTTTTTGGTGGGCATTTCATTGTGTGTATAGTTGTGAGAAAAACATCTCTTATAGCTTATCTGAATCCAGGAGATTTTCATTCCTAGTCAAAGAAACAAGGAAATAGACAGATGGAAGCATGATGTAGTGGAAAGAACCCTGGGTCTCTACTAACTAGCCATGTTATCTTGGGAAGGTAACTTTGGTTTTCTAATGCTCAATGTCCACAGCAGATAAATGAAGAAGTTTGATTAGACTAGATCAGTGGTTCTCAACTTTCCTAATGCCGCGACCTTTTAATACAGTTCCTCATGTTGTGGTGACCCCCAACCATAAAATTATTTTTGTTGCTACTTCATAACTGTAATTTTGCTACTGTTATGAATCATAATGTAAATATCTGATATGCAGGATATATTTTCATTGTTACAAATTGAACATAACCCACAGGTTGAGAACCACTAGACTAGATCATTGTTAACAACCCATCCAGGGAAATAAAATTAACTATGGAAAGAATTAAAAGCAGATCATATATGTGAGGAAATCATGAGCTATGACCTGCCCCACTAAAATTCTGGGCTCATACGAACCAGACCTGATCTTGGAGGCTGATCCAAAAGGTCATTTATCTTTTTTGTTTCTTTGTATCCCTGCCTAGAACTTTCTTTGGAAAATCTCAAAATATGCTCATATATAAATGTCCATAATAGGGTTCCCAGTCCCAAACAAGCACTCCAGATAACAAAAGCATAGCTGGTAGAGGATAACCTTCATGTAATCCTATAAAGAACATAAAATGTGCAAAGGATTCATAGGAGACCTTATGAATAGATCATATGAATAATGAGTTAATATAAAAGAATAGGCAGACATAGAAAATGCATAAAATATTCATGGATGCCTTAAGTTTCTCTCAGAAAGATTTGCAATGTAGAGTTGTTAATAAGACGACAGACACTATGATATTCTGGTGAATCCTTAGCTCCCTGATAGAATCCTATAAAATATGTTTTAAGGCAACTATCATTTGGACTTTCCTGCCCCTCAAAAGACAAATATATTTTGGGTCTTCTGAGTGGAAAATTCTTTTCTGTCAAAATTTGTTTCTTCCATCTAGTAGTTTTAGTACTTGACTGTTTTCTAAATGAAGGTGCCACGCTCTTTTTTCTCCAAGAGGTACATACACTGCTTAGGGACTTCCTACATTTCTCTAGATCTTCTAATCTTCAACTCTTGAATTCAGGGTTACTCTTGAGGCTACCCTACAGTTTGGCATAGGCCAAGAACTCTCCCTTGTCTGCTAGAAGTTTGCCAGGTTCATACTGCCTATGACATTTTCTACCTCTAACTAAGAAGGTAAGGTTTAGAAACATTGTCCATGTGGTATAGTGGATGAAGCACTGCCTTAGAGTCGGGAAACCTGTGTTCAAATCCTGCCTTAGACATTTACTACCTGTTTTATCCTGAATAATTTACTTAATCTCCTTGCCTCTGATAAACTCAGGAGATTGGACTTGATAGCCATATGATCCCATGGCCTCTCAGACTAAGTGGGGCAGGGAAGAGAATATGCGTTTATAGAGTACCTACTGTGGGCCAGTCACTGTGCTAAGCATCCTCAGACCAACCCTGAAGGTAAGTGTCATTATATTGTCCCTATGTTACAGTTGGAAATACTGAGGCTGATAGGGTTTAGATGACTCGCCCAGAGTTACATAGGTAGTAAATGTCTGAGGCTGGATTTGAACTCAAGACTTCCTGACTCCAGGTCTAATCCTTTATCCATTGTGCCATTAACTGCCGCTAGATTAGCAAACATATGCTTACTTCTGCAGGAATGCTTGATATTCCCCTACTGCCCACCCTGCTGCCATCTCCTTGGCTGGGAATATCTGCTATCAGAAATTTTCTTCTTGAGCTAATCAGATGAGAAAGCTTTGGAGGAGCAGCGTCTGTAGGATGGTCCTCCCATCTGCAATCTGGTAGAAAGTTGCTATCCATTGAGTCTCTTTTATAACAAGGTCATCAAAAACAGGACAATTCTTAACATAAGAGGTCAACCTTTAAAGTGTTCTAGCCAGTGAAAGCATCTTGGGGACAATCTCAAGTCACTGAAACTCAATCAGGAATTGAGGGGATATGCCTCAATTGGGAAATGACTGAAGAAGTTGTGGCATATGATTGTCATGAAATACTATTGTGCTATAAGGAATCATGGGGTGGGGGTGTCCAAAAAACATTGTAAGACCTCTATGAACTGATGCAAAATGAAGTGAGAAGAACCAGGAGATCATTGTGCCCAGAAACAGCAATGATATAATGATATAATGATGATCAGCTATGAAAAACCTGGTTATTCTGACCAATACAAGGATCCAAGACAATTCCAAAGGACTTATGATGAAAAAGTGCTATCCACATTCAAAGAACTGATGAACTCTGATTGTAAATTGAAGTATAATCTTCTCACTTCCTTCCTTCCTTCCTTCCTTCCTTCCTTCCTTCCTTCCTTCTGCTGATACAGAAATACACTTTGCATGATTTCACATGCACAGTTAATTTATATCACTTTGCTTGTCTTCTCAGTGGGTGGGGGGGATTGATGGGATAGAGAGAATTTGGAACTCAATTTAAAAAGTAAAGGATGTTAAAAATAAATATTTTTAAAAAGAAACTCAATCAGGGGTTTTCTTTTGCCCTCTTACCAAAACATCAAAGGGTATATTGTAGGAATATAGATTTAGAGCTGAAAGAGACTTTTAGAAGCTGTCTAGTACAACTCCCTAATTTTACAGCTGAGAAAATGAGGTGCAAAGAGATAAAATTACTTATCCAAGGTCACACAGGTTGCTAGTGAATGACAGGGCTGGGATTTGAATCCAAAACCTCTAGCTTCAAAGCCAATGTTCACTATCACACCAGGTTACTCATACTCCAATGGAAGGAAACTATGCTTATCAAACTGATTGGATGGGGGTTAGGAGAACTCCCTCCAGCTATTCTCCTTTACAAAAATAATGCTGCTATCTCCAACATGTGAAGGCTGGGAACTTTTCTAATCTATGCTGCTGCTGCTTTGAGTGTCTGAGTTTGTGCTTCTTTAGAGTTCAGCATTAAGGGCACGTTTTGCATTCATTTTATTTGGATTCATATAAGAGAATATTGTTGCCATGGAACATCCCTATGGGATATCTTGCCTCCTTACAAGGCTTCGGAAGATATATCCAAGGCCACCGTTCATACATATATGCTTTGACATCAACACTAAAGAACTCTTACAGACAGAGTGAAAAGGAGGAATTTATTTTCTGGTTCTTGGATTTAAGCAGGACTCCTGTCTTCGAATATATCAGGAGAAAATATTGCATGAAGCTGCCTTTTCTCACCCTTCTGATCATGGCTGCAGTTTGCTGCTGTTGAATTCTAACAGTTAAAAGGTCTCATTGCAAGCTTCATATGATTTATTAATACAGGACTGAAATATATCATATGCCTCTGTGGATGCTGCGTCAGTATTAGGCACCATATAAGAATGCTAATGTTCAACAACAATTTGCCTTGCATGAAAAATGCATAACAGTGTTGGGAAAATAGCTTTGAGTAATTTAAAAATGTAGTTGTGCTTGCATAATGCCCAAATATGAATTCACATGCTCTGTAATATGGCTTAACATTCCTGGATTATCTGCTGTATTTGCTAATGTAGATAGCAGATACTGCTTTTATATAATGTGGCCAGAGTTCCAGGTAGGTGATGTGGGACCTTGGGGAGAGGTGGAGGGAGGAGACTGCAGTAACTTTCAGCTCTCCTTTACCTTCTCCCTCCTTCCTGCTCTAAGCTCAGACTGGTGGATCAGTCTTAGAGAGTTGGAAGAGACTTTAAATGGATATATTTTGTGAAGGAGGAAACTGAGGCAGATACAGGTTAAGTGACTTGCCCAGAGTCACCCAACTAGTAAATGTCTGAGGTAGGATTTGAATTCAAGTCTTTCTGATTCCAATTCTAGTGCTCCAACCACCATGCCTGTAATTTGCCTCAGTGAAAGAAGCTGAATTCCAAAGGTTCATCCAAGATCCCATAGCTGATTGTTGTTCTTCAGCCATTTTCAGTTGTGTCTGACTTTTTGTGAAAACCCCATTTGGGGTTTTCTTGGCAGAGATATGGAAATGGTTTGCCATTTCCTTCTCTAACTCATTTTACAGATGAGGAAACTGAGGCAAACAGGGTTAAATGCCCAGGGTCATACTAATAGTAAAGGTCTGAGGACAGATTTGAACTCAGGAAAGTAAGTCTCCCTGACTCCAGGCCTGGTGTTCTAGCCACTGTACCGTCTATCTCCATCTCTCCCACCCTCTACCCCACCTCCAAATATTAAAAAACAGAATAGGTGTTTGAACCCAGATCTTATGTCTATAACTCCAATATTCTTTCCATTCACTGTAGCATAGTGAATAGAGAGCTGGACTTAGAATCGAGAGGACCTGGGTTTAAATCTTGCCTTTGACTTATAATAGTTGAGTGACCTTGGGCAAATCATGTCTCCATGTCCAATATAACTCTCTCAAACTGTTAATTATAGATGTTTCCGAGTCTGTGCTTGTGGAGGATAGTTTCTACACTCATTAAGTGACAGATCTGGATCCTTCCTTTGACACTTCCTCAAATAATTAGTTCATGGCATAAAGCAGATAGCAAAGCCTTGAGAACAGAAGGCACAAAAAAGGACAAATATTGGATGGCCAGAAGCCAAGGGAAAACAGAACCCAGAGCAGGAAAGACCCACAGAGGTACTTGTGCTGGGAAGTTTATATATAGAAACCTCAGGGTTTCTATATATGTTACATATAGAATATATATACACGCATATAAACATATATACACATAAAACACACACATATTATATATAGCTAGATATGAGTTTAGAAATATGGGATTTTCTAGAGACCGAGGCCCACAGCCTATAGTAACAGCTGCTTCTTGCTGTTGGGATAACTGAATTTCCTGATTCCAGTTCCTGTTCCTAATCTCTGTATCTCCCTTATTAATCCCTGTGTTAGCTTCCCCCAGCCCTTGCCTCTGGACTGTTTCAGCTTTCAGAGAGACTCTGCCCCGTTTGAATGGGCCAGATCTGTTTGAGCCACTCATGGTGGAGCTCTTGGATTCCAATGGCCCCTCCAAGGTGCCTCTATGGTACCCGACCTGGGCATGCCCAGACAAACCTGGGTTACCCAAGCAGTGGTCAGCAACAAGGCAGGCCTAGATGTCTCATTAGAGGAGGGATCATAGTAGGATCATATGATCATGGGCTTGGAACTGGAAGGGACCTTAGAGCCATTGAGTCCAGTATGTCATTTTATAGATGAAGAAACTGACCATAGTCACACAGTTTGTAATGATCTGAGGTGGGGTTTGAACCCATGTCTTTCTGGCTCCGAGGCCAGTGCCCTTTGGAGAAATGTGAAGTCACTGCCGCCTAGAGGAAGTATCAGTACACAGGAACTGGGAAGGCACTGAGGATATAATGTCACTTCTATAAAATGAGGGGGCTGAACTAGCTCCCTTCCATCCCTAAATCTTTGCTCCTAAGTGTCTGTTTGGGTCCTTTAGTCCATTAGATTATGAGTTCCTTGAAAGCAAGGACTATTTTCTTTCTTCAATTTTTGGGACATTCTTTATAACCCTAATACCTTAGAACAACAGGGCCTGGCATATAGTAGGCACCTTAACTGATGCATGTTGACTGACAGTTTAGAGTCACAATTTTCATACCCTTTAGCTGACTTGATGGAAATAACACAATTGATCAACAAATGTTTATTAATCACCTATTAAACATTGTGCTAGATATAGGGGAGAAGGGGAAAAAAAAGGAAGTCCCCTCCCTTGGAATGAAGGAAACAAACATTTATGTAGTGCCTACTATGTGCCAGACACTGTGCTAAACACTGTAAATATTTTCTTATTTGATCCTCACAACCCTGAGTGACAGGTGCTATTATTATGCCCATTTTACTGTTGAGGAACCTGAGGCAGACAGAGGTCAAGTGACTTGCCCAGGGTCACATAGTAAGTGTTTGAGGTCAAATTTGACCTCAGGTCTTCCTGCCTCCACTCCTGGTATCTACTCTGCCACCTATATGAACAGATATGCACAAATAATATATGTGTAAGAAGGGTCGGTTTTCTAAGGTCAAAGTCACTGAACAGGGATCAATATACCTCTACTTCTACCTCTACCTCTACCTACATCTATATCTACAGCTATATCTATATCTACATCTATACCTATATCTACATCTATAATCTATATCTATATCTATCTACATCTATATATATATCTCTATCTCTATCATCTATCTATCTTTTTTGTCTTTTTGGAGGAGGGAAGGCAGGGAAATTGGGGTTAAGTGACTTGCCCAAGGTCACACAGCTAGTTAAGTGTCAAGTGTCTAGAGCAGATTTGAACTCAGATCTTCCTGACTCCAGGGCTGGTGCTCTGTTCACTGAGCCCCTCTTTATATATTTTTGAAGCTAAAACCTGATGTTTTCATTTTACCATTATAATACCAAAAAGAAAACTGAAGGATACCAAGGAACATCTTTGCCTCCTGTGCAAATATCACCCAGTGCCTGGCAGATCAAAGGCACTTAACAAACATTTGCTGATTGGCTGGCATTGCACCTCAGGACTTGTATATCTGTCTATACAAGGACAAGAGAAGCAATGTAGTCCAGGCCCTTCTTCTCAAGAGCAGCCTGGAAACCAGGCATCAGCTAGCCCCCAGAGGAAAACATTGGTTTCCCCATCAAATCAGCAAACCCTAAAATTTTTCATTTGTGTTAGTCACACCACCCACCAAATAAAACACGTAACTTGGCAAGAAGCACCCCTGAGTCCTTTATTGGCATAGTTCCTGGAATGCCACCTGTTCAAGTGCATTAGGAAGGAAGGCCAAGCTTACAACTGGTTTTCTTGCTCTTGCCGATACCTGATTCACTTGTGTTTTTTCGAAGGAATCATGTCGTGTACAGGTGGTTTGGTGTTGTTGCCTTCTGCAGATCCAGGACCTTGATTTTCGGCAGCAGTTCCAAGTCCCAGGAAATTGAAACACTCTCCACCTCCTTTCATCAAGTGCAGGGAGTCAAGTACATTTTTTGAATTGCATTTGCAAATCTGTCTAGGGAGGACTGGAAACAAAGCTTGCTCAGAATTCCGGCTCCAACTCAACAACTCTCCAGGCTGACTGGCAATTAGCAGAATGCACTCATGGTGATTTGATTCTCCTCTTTTCCTCCCTCTCCCTCCCCGCCTTCAACTATATAGGCTTTAAGTAGGCATTAACAACAGCATCTATGTATGTTCTTGGGCTTCCTCCTGTGGTGGGGGAAGAGGAGTGGAAATCAGAATAAACATTTCAAGAGTTTGGAGGAGACTGATGACCAGGGTTCTATCAGTCTCTAGAGCCTCCATTTAAAAATGAATATCAGTCATTAGTATGCAATATAATGTGTGAGACTAAGCTTGGAGACAGTATACAACTATTTGGGCAGGTAGCATATTGTAATAGAAGTCTGAATGACCTGGAATTTTGGAGGTCTGGACTCTGGTACCAACTATGCCCTTGGACAAGTCTCTTTATTGGTTTGAGCCTAGGTATCCTCATCTGGAAAATGAAGTAGTTGAAGGAGTTTCTAGATCAAATATTCCATCCTATCTATCAGAGAAGGACAAGAGTGGACTCAACAAGTCACAAACTTGTTGATCTTTAACTTGGTATTGATTTTTAAAAAGTTATTACTGGCCATAGGAAGAAGTATGTCAAGATGGTAGTTGAACCCCTGTTGAGAAGTATGGAGGTGTTCATAAATTGTCTTGACATATCAATTTAAGAAGAGTGATGGTTTCTTGAGGCATGAATTTAGGATCTGATGGAGAGCCTTCAAAGACTTGTCAGACCTCAGGACTGCTACCTTATCCTACAGGAAAAGATGATATTTCCAGAAAAGAACCTAGAAAGAATCTCTTAGTATTTAGATATCCTGGATGGGAAACTGAAGACTCAGGGAGCATAGCTAATGTTTTCAGCTAATGACTGAAAGTGAGATTATTAGATTAAAAAGGAAATGAGAAATTCTCTGATGGCCAAGATGATAATGATGATAGTAAATTTGTGGGGGTTTTGGGCCATGGCACAAGATTTTTTTCATTCATTTGATTTTTCCTGTGTGGATGGTTAGGGCAAACTTTTTTGAGTGGATAGAAATGTCTATTTTTTCTGACTATGAAATGTTGTTGGATGGACAACCCATTGAGCTTTGGTATCAGTGTATAGACCTTGGACAGACACTGAAGATTGACCATGAGGCAGACCCAGATTTATATGGGAAGAAGAAAATAGGATTTGGGAAATTGAATAACTCTTCTAATAGCACTATTCTTTTCTCTGAAAAAAAAAAGTCCATTAATGTTGAATGGCTGTGAGTCTTGGAATACAGCTTCTGAAAAGCAAGACTGCCCAAAGGTAAATGAAAAAGTACATAGTACTGTCACCTATCTGCAACACATTAATAATAAGGGATTTTAATGGAGAAATAGTGGAAAAGACATCATCAATGAAATGTATAACTGAGAAAAACAAATTAACACAGACTGGTCATGTAGTGATGGTAAAGGATACCTAATGGACCTTCCATTTATTTTATTTATATTCATGCAATATCAAGACATGGTGAGAAAGTGCCTCCACTCTGTTGGATGAATACCCTGTAGTGAATTTATGGAAGGGCATAATCAAGAGTTGCACAAAATGTGCCAGGATAAATGGACTGCCACCTGCCATGGGAGGGACTGCCCACATCAATGACATCATGGATCCATTGGAAAATTGGCATAAGACTCAGGAATGATGAACTTTGCTTCTTCTCAAGATTCTATCCAATGAGGGTGGAAGAAGGCATCTGTTTGCATATTGACTGATATGATTAGACTGGTTTTAAACTCAACAAGGAAGGAGGTAAGAAAATTATCCAGCCAGAGTTACTAAAGCAACATATAAGAGAGGACAGCAGATCTGATGTGGAAAGAAAAATGGCTGTAGAAGAGCTCAATAAGCCAGAGAACACAATGACAGAGAAAGGGTTAAAAAAGTGATACTCACAGGTTCACGTATCTAGATTTCAGTGCATGAAGCATGGGTAATAAACTAAATGAACTTAATGTGAGAAGATATATATGACCTGACCTCCCAGGTTTCACTGAGAGCTGGCAGGCTATGACTCATGACCAGACGACAGAAAAGGAAGGGTATAGCTTATCCAAGAAGAACAGATAAGGTAGAAGGGGAAATGGAGGTGAGGTAGTTCTGTACATTAAGGTATTGACCTGTGTGGAAATCCTTAAACCTAAGCAAAGACACATGGAAGAGAATACCATAGGAGTGGGTCAGAGGAAGCAAAAAACAGAAGACATTTTTAGGTGGTTAAATACGACATCCCTTCTGGAGGAATGGGATGAAATACTGCAGACTCCAGAGACAGAATAGAGAAAGGACAGAGTTGTGACAGGATCCAAATTAGGGAGACATTTCTAGAAGTCTCTTTTTGCCCAAAGCACAAGATAAAGAGATACCTGTCTTTCCTTCCTGAAAATTTCAACACTTAGAAGGTGGAGGAATTGACAGTGGTTGCTACTGCAATAAGAAAGAGTTGGTGGCTGAAATAAGACAGTGACAAAACTAGCTGACATTTTATGGAAGGATATAGATAAGAATATAGAGTTGCCACACACTGACATTGCTGTCCCAGATGTGTTTATGGAGAGGTAGAAATGGCATTAAAACAGACTAGAAATGGAAAATTAACCAGAGTAAATTAAAGGTACCTAGAAGAGATTTATGTGGGAGGCTGCAATATTGTGAATTATTGAGAGATTTATTCCCAGTTATCCAAAAGGAAAATTACCAAAGGTACAGGGGAAAACTTTCTGACTTTAACAATGCTAAAAAGTAAGCATGAGAACAGCTAACCATCTATATTCCTACTTTGTTACCTATACATATTTTTTTTCAATTTAAAAATTTTAAAACTCATTCATATGATTTTAAGAGAATCATCTACACTTCAGTGAGATACCCTTGCATGGGGTTATTAGTAGGAATCAGACAAGCTTTTTGCAAGAAATATTCCTCAGGATACCACATCTTTATAGCCACACAGTTGACTGCAAGATATAGAGAATATAAGATCTTACTGGGTTTATTATTTGTCGATTGTGTAAAAAAAAAAAAAAAGTATCTGATTCTATAGAGTAAAATATCCCTTTAAGTGCTCTCTCTCAGCAAAATTTCTCCCTCCTAGGCATTGAAATAATTCAAGATTCCTTGGCAGATAAAACCACATAAATAACTGTTTACTGACTCTTTTATCATAAACATCAGGTGAGGCATAAAACAGTGTGTTGTGTGTTTGCCAAAGGCGTTTGCTGCAGTGATGGAGAGTCCAATGCAGAGTCCAGGTTGAAGAGGGACTCCTTGTACATGGTGAGGGCCTCCAGATACTCCAATAATGTAGATAGCATTATATTGGTTATATCAAGGCCCAGAACATTATAGGTCTTCCTGGAGATTTGTAACCACTCATATGAGTTTGTCTTCAATATCCATCCACACAGGAAAAACCAAATGGATGAAGAATAATTACTGGCCAGATTATGTCATGCAGCTGAATGTATAGCTTTGAAAGCTTGGACATCAGCATGTATAATATCGATTAGTTGGGCTGAGAATTAAATAGAAGAAAAGAGGCTTGAATTGCTTTTAGGAAATTACAAAACTCCCTTAATGACCTCCCAGAAACAAAGTCCCATCTTTTTAATACCAATATTGTTTTGGGATTGTTATTTGTCTGTGAGACATGAAAGGGTGCAGTTTCTGAAGAACTGAAAATCTCTATTATGAAGAAGACAATGGAGAAGCATATGGTGGTTGGTTGTAAGAAGACGACAATATATAGTAAATAGGGAACTTAGAAAAAGAATGGCAGTAAAGGATGCTGGCAGGAAGATGTATGATAGAAAAAGATGGAGCTGGTCACATGGCAAGGGTGGGAGATGATAGGTGAGTAGTAAAAATGCTCCACTGGTATCTTTTTTTTTTTTTTTTGGAGGCTGTCAGGGTAAAGTGACTTGCTCAGGATCACATAGCTAGTAAATATCTGAGGCCAGATTTAAACTCAGGTCCTCCCGACTCCAGGGCTGATGCTTTATCTACTGCATGACTTAGGTGCCCTCACTGGTATCTTTTGGATGTCAGAAGAAAATTATGAGGGCCTTTAGCACACTGAATGGGCCCTCTGTGGCAGACTTATTGGAGAATGTGGACAAAGTGATACAAATTAGTTAGATATGAATAGGTTGTGGTCTGTAGAATGAGCGTCCGGGTTGTTGAGATCACAGAGCCATTTGAGTATTTTGAGAGCTGGCATTTATATAATGCTTTAAGATTTGCATACTACTTCTCATCCATGAACTCATTTGATTCTCATAATGACCATTTGAGGTAAGAACTATAGTCTTCACTGTGTCCTTTTACAGATGGAGAAGCTGAGGTTCAGAGAGGCTGAGTTGCCTTGTTTCCCAAACCGAGTAGATAAACATTAAATGGGAACAAATTATGCTTGTAATAAACATGAGCTCAATAAAAATGTGTCGTGTTGGACTAGTCTAATTTCCTTTTTTGGAGGGGGGGGTGTTGGTGGGTGAGGACCAAGTTACTAGGTTTGCATATCCAGAAAATACCATGGATGTCATCAAATATCTTGCAGAAACACAGATATACAAAGTCTCTTAATATCCTTAAGTATAAAATAGAGAGAAGTGGATTGGATACTTGTATGGTTAGGTGGGTTTAAATGTGTTTGAAAGGATGGACCCAAAGAAGACTGATTAGTGGCTTAATATCAACTTGGAGGGCTCTGTAGGATTGCTCTAGGGCTTTTGTCCTTGACCCTGTTTGGTTCATCTTTTCTAAATAAGCATTATATTCTAGACACTATGTTAAGTGCTTAACAAATATTATCTCATTTAATCTTCACAATAACCCTGAGAGGTAGATGCTATTATTATACCCATTTTATACTTGAGGAAACTGAGGCAGAAGTTAATTGATTTCCTCAGGCTCACACAGCTAGTGTCTGGGGCTGGGTTTGAACTGATTCCAAGCCTAGCATTCTATCCACTGAGCCACCTGGTTGTCTCACAATCACCTAGATGAAGGTATACATGGAGTGTTTTATCAATGATGAGAATGACACAGAACTGAAAAGGAGACCCAATATAGTGAGTGGACAACACAGTTGGATTTCAAAGTTATCTTGATAGAAAGGAAGACTAGGCAAAAGCTAACAAGATAAAATTTAATAGGGACAAATAGTCAGGATTGGAGATATGGATTTGGGAATCCTCTGTTTTAGAGGGAGTAAAGCTGCCAAGAGAGAGAAAATCTAAAGGAAGAAGAGAATAAAAGACAGACCAAGGACTGAAGTGAAGGGAAGAATAGACAGATGACTACCTTAGAAAGTGATATCATAAAAGTTTCACTTGAGATCAATTATAGTAATAACCACAAGAATCAAATATGATATTAATATGCACATAAATGCTTTGTCTTCATATATGACTGTCATATAACTAGATGTGGTGCCTCTGGAGAAATCTAGCAAAGATCACTGCCCTGAATATGTCAAAGATACCATTTCACTGAACATAAATGCAATCTAAATATCCTCTACAACCCAGGGAGTCCCTTTACAAAAGGAAGAGCAAGGGCAGCACTAGAATTTCAGCTCAGGCTCCATGTCTAGAAAAGATGAGGTTACCTAGATGTAGGGTTGGGTCATTTCATCACTTTGGGACTGGACAGTTCCCTGTCTAAGCATTGCCTTGTATCTAAAGAGAACAATGGAGACCTAGCTCCTAAACTCCCAGTTCTTAGCCTTTTTTTTTTCTTACCAATCCTAAAGTCCTAGGAATCATCCTTTTGTATGTACATGGGTCCTGGGGGTACAGGATTGGGGCAGGTGGAAAAGACTAAATATCTTTTGAAGATGCTCCCAAGCTGAAGTCACAGTGGCCTTGTCCAAAGATAATGAAGCCTGGGGTGTTCCTGGAAAAGAAGGTTTGAAGAGGGGGCTCTAATCAGAGGGATGTGAGATTGTCTCCCATTTTAAATGCTCTGATACATTATTTTTATTATTTCTACTACTGCTGCTACTACTGTTGCTTCTGCTGCTGCTGCTACTATGACTACTATAACTGCTAGTTAGTATTTTTAAAATTTTCTATTTATCATTTTAAATTCTAATATCTTTTGTGTTTCTATGGCCTTAATTTCCAAGTATGTTTCTCATTGAACTATTCCATATAACAAATGATAAAAAAGAAAAAGAAAGAAAGGAAAAAAAAGCAGTTTAGCAAAACTAACCAACACGCCACCAAACCTGACAGGATAGGATTAGCTTTCATCTTCTCTGTAGGTAGCTCGTCTGGAACTATTTATATACGTGCTGTCTCCCCTATTAGACTGTAAGCTACTGGGACTGTTTTTGCCTTTCCTTTGTATCCTTCATGCCTAATGAATGCCTGTTGATTGATTAATTATTCTACTCCCATGGTCCCCTAGTCTGAAAAGAAATGAGAGAGGTGCATTTTTCTTATCCCCTCCTCGGGGCCAAGCTTGTTCTGATCTTTTAAATTAATTAACCAATTAATTTGTTAAAAACAAATTCTGCGACCCTAGTTGAGCTCCCGTTTTCTAGAATGTTCTGGGTCTTGATATGATCAGCACAATGTCACTCACGAATAGAAGCATCTAGAAGACCTTGCCATCAGTATGTATGGAATTCCTCTTCCAGTTGGACTTTCTGTACCAGATATCTCTACGACAGTGGCTCGCCCTTGAAGAGGAGTGCCTGGCTCGATAGGAATGAGCATCATTGAAAAGACATCATTTCTGTTGTTGCCTTTAACAAGGAATCTTGTATGCTCTTTGTATGTGAGATGGCCCTGAGGGATGAAAATCGATCTTTTTAGTTTATTGTTTCTATTTTTTTCACTTCAGTTTTGTCCAACCCTTCGTGTCCCCATTTGGAGTTTTCTTGGCAAAGATACTGGAGTGGTTTGCCATTTTCTTCTCCAGTTTATTTTACAGATGTGAGGAAACTGAGGCAAACAAGGTTAAGTGACAAATGTTAATTTTTATTTGTTGTTCAGTCATTTAGTCATGTCCAACTCTTTGTGACCCTGTGGATCTCTGTCCATGGGGTTTTCTTTGCAAAGATACTGGAGTGGTTTACCATTTTCTTCTCCAGTGGATCACTTTTTCCCCACCTGACAAGGCAGTGAGTCATAAGCAAACAGAAGTTTTGTGACCCAAGATCACATAGCTAGGGTGTTTCTGAGGCTGGGTTTGAACTCAAGTCTTCCAGATTCCAAGTCCAACATTCTACTGTGCTTACATTTGTGGCACACTTTAAAATTTGGAACTACCTTCTTGTTCCTCTAAGGAATCTTTTTTTTTGGGGGGGGGAGGGTGGGGAAGGGAGATAAACCAAGCTTTAGAAACCCTGGGTATGCAAGTACCTGGCTTCAGAGGGGATAGGATGAGTAAAAAGAAGGCAGCTGGGGTGGAAGAGGGTGAGGACCAAAGAGACTGATGGAATGGTGGAAAAAACGTTGGTGAGGGGAGGAGGAGTCAGGAGACCTGACTTGGAGTTCTGGTTCTACTATTTAAATTTTCTGGGCCTTGACTTTCCCCAGGTGATACAATTTGTGTGTCCTCTTCTATAAAATGAGAGGCCATATTTAGAGCTAGAAGGGACCTCAGAAGCCATCTAACCCAATCCCCTCATTTTACTGAGGCCCAAGAATGTTAAGTGACTTGATCAAAGTCCCACAGCTAATAAGTGTGAGAAGAAAAATTTGAACTGAGGTTCTCTTCATTTTTGGATCCAATCATCTTTCCACTAGATTTTAAGCAAGTCACTTAACCCTGGTTGCCTCAGTTTCCTCATCTGTAAAATAAGCTGGAGAAGGAAATAGCAAACCACTCCAGTATTTCTAACATGTTTGAAAAGACTAAACAACCACAAAGTTTCCTTTCAGTCTTGGGGGGAAGGGCAAGGGAACAAACATTTATTAAGTGCCTACTGTGTGCTAGGCAAAGTGCAAATCACTTTACAAATGCAATCTCATTTGATAACCTTAGCTATATCTCTTATTCCTAGAGTTAGAGAATGTAAATATGCAGGCCCAGTTAAAAAAGTGACAAGTCTTTCTGGAGACTAGTGATCTGAGCCATCAGAGCACAGCAGTCTCTACTTCTAGTGTGTGGTTTGGATGTGAATGTCCTGGCATTCCTTCTCCTGCTTCCTCCTTTCTCCTTGGCTGATCCCTAAATGTGGTCATTTTGGTTGTTCACTTGCTTTTCAGGTATGTCCCACTCTTTGTGACCCCATTTAGTGTTTTCTCGGCAAAGATGCTGAAGTGGTTTGCTATTTCCTTCTCCAGCGCATTTTATAGATGAAGAAACTGAAGCAAGTAGGGATGTCACTTGCCCAGGGTCACACAGCTAGAAAATGTCTGGGGCTGCATTTGAACTCAGGAAGATGAGTCTTTCTGACTCCAGGACCAACAATCTATCCACTGTGTCACTCAGTTGTCCACAATTTTGGTCATAGTATCACAGATTTAACGACTTTAGAAGTAATTGAATCCAGTGCCTACATTTGGGTCACAGAAGTATTAATTGTCTGGGGGTGTGCTTCCAAACTAAGTCTTTCAGACTCCAAGCACCATGTAGCCTAGGTCCCCTAACACCCTTCGTTAAATTCTACTAGAATTTAGAAATCATCTGACCCAGCCTTCTACCCATGCTATGTTGTTCTTGGACCTGTGTATGTTGTCCTACGCCTCATGAACTTTGGTTCATGAACCTAAGAAGGGGGTTTAAAATGAAACCACTTAATAAAAAGGGATTTTAAAACGTCATTATTCTTATGAGTGTCTTTCTGCACCCATGAGACATGGGATACAATAGTCATGGAAGAAATGAAAATGAACATCACACAGGGAGCAATAGAGAGGTGCATAGTGGGTGTGAGCAGGCTACAAGAGATAAGAAATGAGGAATTCTGAAGACTAGAAATGAAGGATGCCACCACCTGGGAAATGTATGACAGAAAAAGGTGGGCTGTAGTAAAGACAAGGAGTGGTGGGTCCATTTGTATCCCTGGGCTATGAAGGAAGGTGAGGGAAAACTTGCAGAAGATTGGGTGCCCTGTCCCCTGACCTTGTCACTCTGTAGAAGGGTCATGGGATTATAGATCTAGAATTGGAAAGGACTTCAGAAGCTATTTAGTCTAATCCCCTCAACTGACTAAGAGAAGAGATCCAAGTCATATAGAGAGTAAGCATCAGACGATGGATGAGAGAGAGAGAGGCCTAAAGTCCCACCAGATGGATAGTCATTGATGGATTGCCATCTACATTGTTATGGGATTACACATTTGTTTGCTTATTCATGCAATAAAACTAGGAGGGGAGGGGAAGGCAGATTAGTAGCAAGGGGGAAAAGGGAGTGGCCAGAACAATTTAAAGGCAGAATTCCCTGTTCTCTCCACCTCACAACCTTTGACCAGCCACAGCAAGCAATTATTCTGAGGAAAAGAGAGGAGTCAAAAGAAAGCTCTGTGTTTGCTGAAGGAGATTGGACCTGACACCCAGTTAGTGCTAATTAGAGTTCATTACCAACACCTCCTCCTTAGAGGCCTTTCTGATGTAGGAGCAGGGTGTGGCAGTGACCCTGGGTTCTCCAAGGTTGTACTAGTGGAGTTCAAGCTCTGGCAGGTCCTTCTAAGCAGGAAAGGATTTGCCAGGAACAGTTGGTTGTCTGAGGATCAGCCCAGCAAAGGGTGGAGAGGCTCACTATCAGGAAGATGGCTATCATGGGGTGGCCTCATTAGTTACCAAGGCTAAACAGATTTGTTTACTAAGCTAGAGATGGGCCACTGCTATAAATGTGAAGGGAAATCACAGATCTTTTGATGTTGGACTTGGAGTCAAGAAGATTCGAGTTCAAATACTGTCTCAGACACTTATTGGTTGTGTGATCCTGGCCAAGTCATTTGACCTCTCTTGGCTTCAATTTCCTTATCTGTAAAATGGGGAAAATAGTTGATTAAATCAAGATACAGAATAAGATATTATGGGAAATTTGCTTTTCTTGACAATGCATATTCATTGCAAGGGTTTTTTTTTTTTTTCCTTTTTGCAATCAGGGAAGGGAGTTGGGAAAGAAAGAAAATAAATGTTGGTTAATTTTAAAAATATTACTAACAGTGAAAAATAAAAGGGGGAGAATACCCTGCCTCCCAGGATTATGAGGATGAAAGGAGATTATATATTTAAAGCATTTAGCAAACTTTGCAATGGCACAATAACACTATATAATAATAATAGTTATTATTATCATTATTATTACTTCCATTTATTGTAGGCCAGTAGAGGATGATAGCCATGAGAGGCAATCAATATAAAATCAATGAGCAAACATGTATTAAGCACTTACTAGTTTTTTTTTCTTGGAGGGGCAGGGCAAGGCAATTGAAGTTAAGTGACTCACCCAAGGTCACACAACTAGTAAGTGTCCAGTGTCTGAGGCCAGATTTGAGCTCAGGTCCTCCTGAGTCCAGGGCCCATCCTCAAGGGCCTACTATGTTAAAGGCTGCATGATTCAGTTGATTGAGAGCTGGCCTTGGAGCCTGGATGACCCGGGATGAAGTCTTGACTTTCACATGTGGCTATGTGATCCTGGGCAAGTCACTTAGACTCAGCATTATAGGCAACTTAACAAGACCTTAAGTTTCAGAGGAGTTACCAGTCTGTGGGGGTGAAGGGAATTTTCTCCTCTGGGAGTCCCCAGAATCAATGAAATCAGAAGTCCAGTCCTCTTCTCTGTTCCTATGCACTGGGGAAGCAAAGACAAATGTCAAATAAGCAAGAAACCAAAGCAGGAATCTGACAAAGAGATTAATTCTGTGGGAAGCTATAGGATAATTGTTCAGGTATATGTACAGTCTGGCTCCATTCAAATGAAAGTTCTGTGAGGATAGGGGCTGTCTTCTTACTCCTCTTTGTGTCCCAGCATTTGGCACTTGTGCCTGGCACATTTTGGTTATCCTTGAGTTATTTCCAACTCTTCATGACCCCATTTGGGGTTTTCTTGACAAAGATATTGGAGTGGTTTGCTATTTCCTTCTCCAGCTCATTTTTACAGATGAAGAAACTGAGGCAAACAGTAGATTTAAATCACACAGCTAATACGTGTTTGAGGCTGAATTTGAGCTTGGATTGTCCTGACTCCAACCTCTGTGCTCTATCTGTTGCACCACCTAGCTGCCTAGTACATAGTGACTTTTTAATAAAGACTTGTTTCCATTCTCTCAGAAAACAAGCATCCTCCCCTTTCCCCCCACCCAGAGTAATTTCTTGTCACTCCCCTTCATATTTGCTCCACATTCCAATCTAACTGGCTAAATTTCTCGGGATAAGAAATTTTATCTCCTGCCTCTCATGTCTCATTAAGGACATAGGCTGTCCTTAATGCCCCAAATCCTTTCCCTCCTCACCTTTTTCTCTTGAAATTACTACCACCCTTCAAAATTCATTTAACGACAACTGCCACAGTAAGCCTTTCCTGATCTCCCCATGGTTTGTGCTTTCTCTCAATGTAAAATTATTTGGATATATTTTGTATTTACTGATCTGTAAAATGCTCTTTCCTAGTAGAAAGTAAAGTCTTTGAAAGTAGGCAGGGACAGTTTCATTCTCGTCTTTGTAGTTCCCAGTGTTTAGCATAGTATCTGGTATATACAGTAGGCATTTAATAAATGGTTGTTGAATTGAATTGAACTTTTATAATGGAGAATTGAAGTGAATGTGCCATGTTTGTCTTCTTGCCAGAGGTGGCCACCAATTATATGTGCTATAAACACAAGCTGTTCTCCCTGCTATCTTAAAGGTGAAGGGCCTGAATAGCAGCTCCTCTGTGATCTCACTTATTGGATTATTTTCTTCTATTCAGTAAAGGACGTTTCCACCCTCCATCTTTTCGATTAAGAGAGCCAGAAAGAAGACATAGTTTGGCTTCATTCTTCTTCAGGCTGTACCTCCTGACTCTCCTGGGCTTTCTTTATAATGCCCCAGAAACCTCTTCACCCTACAAACTCACTCCACCCTTGGACTTTACACATTGGAAGTACCTTGGACTCTGCAGCCTCTCCCTCTGATTGGCTGGTTCCTCCTAGCTCCTTCATTTTAAAGGGGAGGTCTAGGCCAGCCATCTTGTCATTCTTTTCTTTGCAGTGCTCCCCTTTACTGATATCTTTCTCTCTCCCACTACTCCTTTCCAGTTTTCTTCTTTGTGTTATCTACTTCAATTAGAATGTAAACTGTTATGTGGTATAGTGGATAGAACACTAACCCTAGAGTAAGAGAGTCTGAGTTCAAATCTGGCCTCAGATACTGATTAGTTGTATGACCCTGGGTAAGTCACTTAACCCCTGGTTGTCTCAAAAAAAAAAGAATATTAGCTTGTAGAGGGCAGGGGTTTATATTTGTATATCCAGTATTTAGCATAGTGTCTGGCTCATAGTTGAGTGCTTAAGTAAGCACAAATGGTTATTGATTTGGTAAGCCAAGAGAGAAATTAAAACTAGCATTAAAAAAAGGGGAGAGAGAACGGGGAGGGAAAAAAATATTAGCTAGAGAAGAAAACTCTAATGCTGGATTTTCTACTAGCTTGTGGTTTGACTTTGCCCAAGATCACTCACTCATTTTAGTCTCAGTTTCCTGATCTGTTAAATGAGGAAGTGACCATATATAGATCTACCATAAGATTCTGTTTTCTTGAGCTATACTAGCTATGTTTCTAAGATGTGATTAAGAAACAGAGATAACTTAGAAGAAATGGGAAAATCAAGTATTTTGATGAATCTCATGAGAACAAATGATATGAATGAGGAGGAGGGCAAGGAGAGGGAGTAGAAGAAAGGGAAGAAGGAAGAGGAGGCAACGAAGGACGAGGTGGAAGAGGAGAAGGAGACCCTGTGATGTTAGAGAGCTAGTTTTGGAGCCAAGAAGACCTGGGTTCAAGGCTTTGGTTTTAGACCCTTCCCTGACATATATTAGATATATGACACTGGTCAAATCACTTAACCTCTCGGTGCTCTAAGCCAATGGTGTGGGATCACATGTTAACTTAGAAAACCACATATTAGAATTATCTATGCTTTATTGTATTTTTGCTTATTTGCTTAAATATTTCCTAAATACATTTAAATCTAGTTTAAGCAGCATTTTGGGAACATTGTAGGTCACATTTGGCCTCTCTGCTCTAGGCAACTCTAATGATTGCAGAAAAGTTGCTGACCCGTTCTAGTGAAAGCCAGCGTTCTCTTTGGGGAGCTCTCTTTACTGATGAAATGACAGATCCAGTTCATATCTTTAATAATAATAACTTATTTATATAACACCTCAAGGTTTTACAAAGGGCTTTCCTTACATTAACATTCAAAGTAGGCTGTGTAGGAATTATCATTCCCCTTTTACAGCTGGGAAACTGAGTCTTGAAGAGGTTATAGAGCTTTTCCATGGTTGTTGGCGTTGGAACTAGAGTTTAAGTCCAGGTTTTCCATGTTCAAGTTCAAGTTCCTAGGGAAGAAATGAAAAGATTTGGGAGTGCAAGTGTTATTCTTATCATCTTTTTTGAGTTTGAAAGTTGTGACTTGGGAGGAGAAGGGAGCAAATGGGAAATTGCTGGCTATATAGCTAGCAATAAAGAATACATCTTTGTTCCTGGTCCATTGCTTCTGATAACTACAATGAGTTTCCTGATCAGGGTTGAGTATGAAGACCTGAAAGAATATATTTGGCAGGAGATTAATCAGCCCATTTCTCAGAGATTAGTATTAGTACAGGGGGATGTTGGTGACACTGATGCTAAGGGATCAGAGCAAGGGAGGCAATGAAATTTATAGTCAGAGAACATGGTTTTAGACCTCAGCCTGCCATTTACTATTTGTGTAATCTTTGAAAAGTCATTTAACTTGCCTGAGCTTTGTTTTTTCCCCCCCACCAAAGGAGATTGGATTATATTGTTGTTCAGTCATTTTTTAGTTGTGTCCGACTCTTCATGGCTCCACTTAGGGTTTTCTTAGCAAAGATACTGAAATGTTTGCCATTTCCTTTTCCTGCTCATTTTACAGATGAGGAAACTGAGGCAAACATGGTCAAGTGACTTGCCAAGGGTCACACCTCTAGTAAAAAAGTGTCTGAGGTCAGATCTGAACTCAGGAAGATGAGTTTTCCTGACTCTAGGCCCAGCACTCTATCCACTGTGCCACCTAGCTGTCCAGGTTGGATTATATGACCTTTAAAGTTACTTCCAACTCAGCTCCTAGCATTCCATGAATCTCTCCTTCTAGGAGTGTAGACTTTATAGTAATAGGGGGGAGACTTGTGTCTGCTTTAGCATTGTCATTTTTTTTTTCCATCCAGTTTGTAGACTTTGAAATGATAGTTTAATTAAAGTCCTTTGTGGCTGTATGCTGATTCTCTCCATCAAGGGCACTCCTCTCTTGGACTGAGGTCCTCTTGTTTCTCTGGCCACCGTCTTAGATGTTGACTGGGAAGTGTCTGGACATAGTTAGTTCAATAATTGTTGCCTCTCTGATGCTGAGCATAGTGAGGGAAGTGCAAAAGGAGATACTGTCCCTGCTGTGGATAAATATACTGGGGGCAATTAGGTGGTATGGTGACTGGGATGCTGGTCTTTGAGTCAGGAAGGCATGAGTCTAAATCCTGTCTCAGACACTAGTTAACCTCTCTAATCTTTAATATCCTTATCTGTAATATGGGGACCTATCTCACAGGAGTATGGTGAAGATCAAATGACATAAGCTACAGAAAAAGTTATAAAAATGCTAGCTATAGGGGTGGCTAGGTGGTGCAGTGAATAGAGCACCAGCCCTGGAGTCAGAAGGACCTGAGTTCAACTGTGGCCTCAGACACTTAACACAAAAAGTAGCCATGTGACCTTGGGCAAGTCACTTAACCCCAGATTGCCCTAATTCCCCCCTCCAAAAAAGCAAAAAAAAAAAGCTAGCTATTATTATTGTTGTTGTTGTTCAGTCATTTTAATCATATTCAACTCTTCTTGACCTCATTTTGTTTTCAGGTTTTTTTGTTTTTGTTTTTGGCAAAGATACTGGAATGGTTTGCCATTTCCTTCTGCAGCTCATTTTATAGATGAAGAACTGAGGCAAACAGGGTGAAGTGACTTACCCAGGGTCACACAGCTACTAAGTATCTAAGGTTGGATTTGAACTCATGAAAATGAGCCAAGTGCTCTATCCACTGTGCCACTTAGCTGCCTTTTTATAGTATTATTATTACTGCAAAAATCATTGTATCATAAGTTGAGAGCACTAAGCCTTCCTTGAACACAGTAGGTGCTTTAAAAAGGCTTTTTCTTATTATTGGATCCTTTTCAAGTCAACAGACATTTTAAAAATGCTAACAGGCTATCAGCCAATATGTTAGGTACTGGGAATAGAAACACAAGCAGAAAAAAAGGCAATCCTTGCCTTTAAAGAACTTTTATTCTAATGCAAGGAGGATAATTCATAACATAAGTAGAAAAAGGTACTTTTTGAGGAGGGCATTGAAGAGAAAGTCCCAAGAGAGGGACCTACCCTAGAGACTTCACCTTGGAGAGGAGTAAAGCCATGGCTGGCTTGGGTGCCTAGGTAAGGAGGAATAAACTAATGAGACTGAGAGGCTGCAGGGGTAGAGTTCTAACGGGTGAAGTCCAAGCTGGAGTGAGCTTCCAGGGTGAAGGCTGTGTGGCTGCCCTGCATTCTCTCCTTACTTTCTCACTGGGGCAAATGATGAAATGTCAAGAGAGTGTTTAGAGGGAAGAGATCAATATGGGTTAGAGTAGTAAGGAATAGCTTTATGGGTCTTTGGGTCTTTGGGTCTTTTGGGTCTTTTGAGTCTTTGTCTGTGCTTGAAGGAGGAAGACGGTGGGGATTACAATGAAGAGAGCATTGACCCTGGAATTAGAAGACCCTGGGTTTGAATCTTTTTCACTACCTATATGACCTTAGTCAAATTGCTTGACCTCCCTTGGTTGGTTTCCTCAACTTTAAAATGAGAGAAGCAGCCTGGATGGTTTCTGAGGTTTCTTCCAGTGTCAGGTCTTTGGTCTGGTAGGTTTGATTTGGATGGGGGATAGTGAGCTGGTGCTGAATCTATGCGCCTATCTTCTGAACTCTTAGGTAAGGTATAAAAGTGGAATATCTAGTCCAGGATTGTTTAACCTTTCTTGCGTCTTGAAACCATTTGTCAATCTAGTGAAGACCATGGGCTCCTCAGATTTTATTCAGGCAACTGGGGAGCACAATAGATCGGGTGCTGCACTTGGAATCAGGAAGACCTGAATTCACATCTTGCTGCAGACTCTTACTAGCTAGCCATAGGATCCTGTCTTGGGCAAATAATTTAACCTTTCTCTGCCTCAGTTTCCTCATCTGCGGGATGAGGATAATAACAACAACACTTATTGGTGGGATGATTGTGAAGCCCAAATGACATAATGCATAAAACACTCTATAAATTTTAAAGGGTCATACAAATGTAGCTATCACTATTATTGTTTTCAGTAATTGAGGGAAAGACTAAATTTCAGTTAGAGAATAGTGAAAATAAAGCCATAATTTTTTTCCTATTCAAATTCTCATATAATCTGAAATCTATCTATGGACCTCTTGGGGATTAAGGACATTAGATTAAGAACCCCTGATCTAACAATAAGCTAAGAAATGATAGCGATTTCTAAAGTCTAGGCTTTGGAGGCCTAGCTCAAGGAAAACACTTTTAAACATTGGAAGTTTCTTAATGGACTTTTCTCCTTTGGCTAATTGTTCTGGGTGGGAGTAGAGTGGTCCCACAGTTCCCAGAGGCATGTGCCTGCCGCACCTTAGTCCATTGTCAGATTCCTTCAGTACTAAGAATTTCTTCTTAGAAGCGCTAATGGCTTCAGAGTATCCTATTAGCAAAGTCTTTTTTGGTGAATTAGACCCAGAATTCACTACCCTGAATTAGACTTGCCCTTTCATATTTCAGAAGGACCATCTTTCTGTTTGGTCCTAGAGCTATCTCTCAGGGCTATTCCTTGAGAAACTCCTAGAAATTTCTGAAAGAACTTCCCTGGGGAACAATCACAGTAACAACAACATAAATAATAATGTGACCTCAGACCCACTTATGTGACCCTGGGCAAGTCACTAAACCCTGTTTGCCTCAGTTTCCTCATTTGTAAAATGAGCTGGGGAAGGAAAAGGTAAACCCCTCCAGCATCTTTGCTAAGAAAACCCCAGTTGAAATCATTTAGAATTGGAAATGACTCAGCAATAACAAAAACATTTACAAGATGCATTAAATTTTGGAAAACACTTTCTACAACATGATATCTCTTGAGCCTCACAGCCTCTCTGTGTGTTAGATAGAATTATCCCTACTGTACAGGGGAGAAAACTGAAGCATGGATATGTTGAAAGCCTTCTCCACGGCCACAGAATTAGTATGGCAGTGGCAGGATTCCAATACGTCCCAAATAATTCCAAGCCTGTTGGCTTCAAGTCTGGTAGGCTTTCCAGTATACCATGTGGTCTTTCTCCAGTAGCTTTCAAAGCCTTCACACACACTTATATTCAACCAATTGACAGGAATTTATATAGGCATCTATTATGTGTCAGACACTATGCTAGGCATTGGGAACACACTATTTAAAACAAAAAAAGTCCCTTCTCTCAAGGAGCATTCATTCTATCAGGGGAAAAATCACGTATAGATATACATTTATGCAAAATACATGGAAAGTAAATGGGTGGTAATTTATGGCATGGGGGCAGTGATGGGGAAAGGTACTAGCAGTTGAGTAGAAGGAATAAAGAGAGGAAAAACTCATGTTGGCAGTGAGTTTCAGCTGAATTTGAAAAAAGCTATGAATACCAAGAGCCAGAAGTGAGAAATGAGGACATTCCAGGTAGGGAAATTCAGAGGCCTGTTAGTGCAATTCCCCCATTTTATAGATTAGTAAATGGAAGCCCAAATAAATACAAAGACAGAGAAAAGATATGGAATGTTGTGAAGAAGGAGCAGCAAGGAGGTCAGTTTGGCTGGACCACAGAATGTATGAAGGGGAGTAATATATAATAAGGCTGCTTAGGTAAGCTGGATCCAGATTGTAAAGGACTCTAAATGTCAAACAAGGGAGCTCCTATTTGATTTTGAAGGCCATATGGAGCCAGTGGAACTTGTAGAGCAGCAGAATGATATGATGAAGGGGCCTATGATTCAAGAGTATTACTTTAGTGGCTCTGTAGAGAGGACAGATTGGAGTGGGGAGAACCTTGAGGCAAGGCCACCAGATAGGAAAATACTGAAATGGGTCTTCCAGATTGTGGGTTTCTAGAGCCTCAAATTTAGATTCTGATTATTAATATGTCCCATTAGGAAATGACTATTTTGGTTTGGGAGGGGGTCAGTCTTTTGTTTTTCAGGGGTAAAAGGTAGTTCCATCGAGCTGCTTCATACTTGGAAGATGTTCCCTTTAAAGGGTTAGCTTTCTCTCTCTCTCTCTCTCTCTCTCTCTCTCTCTCTCTCTCTCTCTCTCTCTCTCTGTGTTTAGGTGGGGAGTGGGAAGAAACACAGAGACCAGTGGCCAGAAAATCTTTCAGTAACCATCTCCCATTTTGAGCCCAAAGCTTCTTCAGGGAGCGGCTGCCAAACACTCCTTGGCAGAGCTGGTTGGTGCGTGTGTGAGCTGTACTTTGTCACAATAAGAAATCCCACAGAAAGAAACTGTCTGATGTTGCAATGACTGTGGAGAGAGAGAGAAAGGGAAATGATCCTAATGTGCATTTGATCTGCTTTGCCCTATGTATTTTGTTCTGGCTTTCTCCCTAAGTGAAAGGTGTTGACAGAGCCTCTTTGGCACAGGATAGGAGGAATAAGGAAAGGCTAGGATGCAACTTGCACCAAGACTTTCTTCTCTTTTTCCTTGCTAGGATTTGGTTGTTTAATTAGACCCTGGGTTAGCTCCAAAATAGGATGTTTCTGGGCTTTTGCTGGCCAAGGGTACTGCTAGGTGGGCCGGCTCTCAGATCTCTAGAATCAAAGAATCATAGTGTGTTGCTCAAGTTTTAATAATAACCCACATTTCTATTGCATTTTACCGTTTATAGCTCATAGCATTGTAGATCCACAGTTGGAAGAAACTTCAGAGGCCAATTAGTACAATTTCTTCATTTTATAGATTGGTGAACTGTGACCCAGATAAGTGACTTGCCCAAGGTCTCACACAAAGAACCTTCCTCCCAACAATCTGATGAGAATGCTACCTTTCTCCTGACAGAAAGACAACAGACTCTAGATGCAGAATGAGACCTGTGTATTTTGAAAATGGCCAATGGAAGAATTTGTTTTGCTCGACTAAGAATGTTTGTTATGAAGGTTTTCTTTACTTGTTTTCAATAGAAAGGGCAGTGGAAGGGAGAGGAAAGAAATGTTTTTTCACTGACATAAAATACGATAAAAACAACCTGATGAGATGGGTACTATCTCCGTTTTATAGATGAGGACATAGGTTCAAAGAGGTTTATAAGATCATAGGTCATAGATTTAGAGCTGGAAGGGTCCTGGAAGATCATCTAGTGCATTTTATACATGAGTAAACTAACGCTCTTAAGAGGGTCAATAATGTCAACGAATAAATCAGCATGCCCCAGATCACATATGTAGTGTGTCCATCAGCTGGGATCTGAATCTAGCTTTCTTTTCTCTACATCCTGTTGCCAAGTTCATCACGTTATAGAATTTTCATGGTCTTGTGCAAGCCATACTGGACAAGCAGTTGTCCAGCCTCAGTTTTAAAACCTACAGTGAGTTTTTTTTTCCCCTGAAATTAAGACTAAACTTGGCTTTCTTCAACTTTTACCTATAGTTTTGGGTTTTGTTTGTTGGGGTCAAATAGAACAAGTGAGTCTTTTGCATGTGTTCTTGTTGGTCACTTCTGTTTGACTCTTCTTGACCCCATGTGGGTTTTTCTTGGCAAAAATGCTGGAGTGCTTTGCCATTTCCCTCTCTAGATCATTTTACAGATGAGGAAACTGAGGCAAACAGGGCAAAGTGACTTGCTCAGGGTCACACAACTAGTAAGTATATAAAGTCAGATTTGAATTTATGAAGATGAGTTTTCCTGACTCCAGGCCTTGCATTCTATCCACTGTGCCAACCTAACTGCTCCTGTTGCATATGTTGTTGATTAATTGTTTCAGTTGTGTCTGACTCTCTGTGACCCCATTTGGGGTTTTCTTGGCAAAGATACTGGAGTGGTTTGCCATTTCCTTCTCCAGTTCATTTTACAGATGAGGAAACTGAGGCAAACAGTGTTAAGTGACTTGCCCAGGGTCACACAGCTAGTAAGTATCTGAGGTCAGATTTGAACTCAAAAATATGAGCCTCTCTAACTTCAACTCTGGGACTTTATCCACTGTGCCACCTAGCTGTTCCATCTTGCATACGACAGGTCTTCAAATACTTGAAGGCAATTACTATGTTTCTCCCTTAGTTTTCTCTAGTCTAAAACAATCTTGTAGGACATAGACACAAGGTCTTACACCCTTCTTGTTGGCTTCTTCTGCCTACTCTCCAGCTTACTGATGTCCTTCCTGAACAGTGGTACCTACAACATAACATAATACTCCATGTATAGTCTAACCAGGGCACAGTATTGTGTACCCTCTTTACTACTAGAAGTTATGCTTCTCAATTCAGCTCAAGTTTAGACAAACTAATGTCAAACCAGACCTTTCCCATTGAGAGTTTGGGCTCATAGGATTATGGAAAGTTGATTTTTTGAGCCAAAGCATATGATTTTATATTTATTCCAATTAAATTTCATCTTACTAGAATTGGACCAATGCTCTAGGCCATCAAATTTCTTTTGGATGCTGACTTTGTCATTCAATGTCTTGACAATCCCTCCCAGTTTTATATCATCTATAAATTTGATGATCATATCATTTTTCTTATCCAAGTCATTGGATGTTCATAAACATAAAGATGTTCAATGGCCCTGGGCCAAGTACAGACCCATGGGATATACCAATTGAGTGGCCATTAAGTTGGCATCAAGTAATTAAAAATAATTTTGAGTTCTGTCATTTTATCCCTTCCAATTTCATTTAATTATTACCTGGTCTTCATCTTTTCAGCTTTTCCATGTTTATCAAATGTTTTATCAAATGTTTTGCTAAACTCCAAGTAAATTGTCTCTTATAGAATTCTCTTGAACCATTATGAGTTTAGTACCCTAACAAAAAAGGAAATAAAGCTAATATAACATGAGCTATTCTGAGGAAGTCATACTAGTTCTCTGCATCACTCTGACACCTGGGTATCATAGTAATTAATGTGCTGGCCTTGGAGACAGAAGGAGCTGAGTGCTACTCCAGCTTTCAATACTAGTAGTGTGAACCTGGGCAAGTTACTTAATATCATTCTCTGCCTCAGTTTCCTCATATGTAAAATGGATATAATCATTCTTTGCAGATGGTATGATGCTTACCTTAGAAAATCCTAGAAAATAATGCAAAAAAACTACTTGAAATAATGAACAGCTTCAGCAAAGTTGCAGGATATAAAATAAACCATATAAATAATCAGTATTTCTTTATATTACCTGCAAAGTTCAGCAACAAGAAAGAGAAATTCCAGTCAAAATAATTGTAGACAATATAAAATACCTGGGAATCTACCTGCCAAGACAAACTCAGGAACTGTATGAACACAATTATAAAACAATTTTCACATAAATAAAGTTAGATTCAAACAAATGGAAAAATATTTCTTGTTCATTCATAAGTAAACTGAGCCAATATAATAAAAATGACAATTCTACCTAAATGAATTTACTTATTCAATGTCATACCAATCAAACTATCAAAAAAATCCTGTTTCATAGAGTTAGGAAAAAAAAACTAATAAAATTTATCTGGAAGAACAAAAGGTCAAGAATATTAAGGGAATTAATTTTTTAAAAATGCAAAGGAAGGTGGCCTACCCTCATCAGGTTCTCAAACTTTATTGTAAAGCAGCAATCATCAAAAATATCTCGTACAAGCTAAGAAATAGAAGGGTAGATCAGTGGAATAGGTTAGGTACACAAGATACAGTAATAAATGACCATAGTAATCTAGTGTTTAATAAACCCAAAGACCCTAGCTTCTGGGATAGGAATATGCTATTTGACAAAAACTACTGGGAAAATTGGAAAACAGTGTGGAAGAAATTAGGTATAGACCAACATCTAATAGCATATAAAGATAATCAAAGTAGGTACATGATTTGGGCATAAAAGGTGATACCATGAGCAAATTAGGAGAGTAAGGAATAGTTTATCTGTCAGATCTATGGAGAAAAGAAGAATTTTTGGCCAAACAAGATATAAAATGGATAATTTTGATTATATTAAACTAAACTTTTTTTGACAAACAAAAACAATGCAACCAAGATTAGAAGGAAAGGAGAAAATTGGGAAACAATTTTTACAGCAAGTGTCTCTGGTAAAGGTCTCATTTCTCAAATGTACAGAGAACTGCATCAAATTTATAATGACAAATGGTCAAAGGATATGAATGGTTACTTTTCAGATGAAAAAAATCAAAGCTATCTGTAATCATATGAAAAAAATGTTCTCTAATCATTACTGATTAGAGAAATGCAAATTAAGGCAACTCTGAGGTACTACCTTACACCAAACAGATGACAGAAAAGGAAAATGATAAATGTTGGAAAAGATGTGGGAAAATTGGGATACTAATGCATTGTTTGTGGAATTGTGAATTCATCCAACCATTCTGGAGAGTAATTTTGAACTATGCCCAAAAGGCAATCAAACTGTGATCCAGCAATACCACTACTAGGTCTGTATTCCAAAGAGATCATACAAAAAAGGAAAAAGACTCACATGTACAAAAATATTTATGGCAGTTTTTTTTGTGGTGGCAAAGAATTGGACTTTGAGAGGATGCGCATCAATTAAGGAATGGCTAAGCAAGTTGTGGCATTTGAATGTAATGGAATACTATTGTGCTATAAGAAATGATGAGCGGGCAGATTTCAGAAAAACTTGAAAAGACTTGCATGAACTGATGTTGAGTGAGGTGAGCAGAACCAGGAGAACAATGTACAAAACAACAATATTATTGTGTAATGATAACTATGATAGACTTAGCTCTTCTCAACAATATAATGGTCTAAGACAGTTCCAAAAATCTCATGAAGGAAAATGTTATCCACATTTAGAGAAAGAATTTATGGAGTCTGAATGCAGATTGAAGCATCCTATTTTCATTTTTTTTATTTTTGGGGGGCGGGGTGTTCCTTTTGGTCTGTTTCTTCTTTTACAACATGACTAATATGGAAATATGTTTTACATGACTGCACATATATAACTTATATCAAATTGTTTACTATTTTAGGGAGGAGGAGCTGAGGGAAGGAGAAAGAAAAATTTGGAACTCAAAAATTTTAAAAATGGATGTTGAAAATTGTCTTTACATGTGATTGGAAAAAATAAAACGCTATGTAAAATAAAATAAAATAAAATGGGAGCAACTAGGTGGTACAATGAATAGAGCACCGGCCCTGGAGTCAGGAAGACTGAGTTCAAATCTGACCTGAAACACTTGACATTTACTAGCTATGTGACTTTGGACAAGTCACTTAACCCCAATTACCTTGCCTTCCCCCTGTCCCCTCAAAATAAATAAAATGTAGTTATTAATATCACCAACTTATAGAGTGGTTGTGAAGATAAAATGGGATGCCAAATGTAAAGTGATTTATAGATCTTTAAATGCTTTGCAAATCCTATCATCATCATTATTATTACCACTTCCTCTTATAGATGTTCATTAACTGTCCCTTTAATGATTAGTCCTAGAATATTCCCAGGAATCAAAGTCAAGCTCATTGGATATTATAGTTTGCAGATTCTGCTCTCTTTACTTAAAAGAAAAATGGTAGTGAACCGTTCTTCAGCTCTCTGGTATGTCTCCTTTTTCTCACATTTCCCACACTCTTTAAAATATTATTGACTGAATGAATATTGTGGCTTAGTAATTTTTGGTACCCCTTCTTTCAGTACCTAAGAATGGGCCAAGTGATTTGAATTCATGGAGGGGAACGAGCCTTCTCTTATCTTCTTCTTTCACGGATCATCTTAGCTGTTTTCACTTTGTAATCTCCAGTGCAAAAGTCAGATGTGAAATGAAAATTGAACATCTCTGTCTCCTCTTTGGTCAGTTACTGTCTGAGGTGGTCCCATGCTAGTACTTTCTTAGTTCAGGCTCTGCATCGGGATGAAATGAGGCATTGGCAAGTCATTGAACAGCTAACAAAAGAAGATTTACCTTTTCCTAACATAGTAAGAATCTGCAACAAGGATACAGCAGTATTTAAGTTCTCTAAATGCAGCCCATCATATGGAAATCTATCGCTTCCTCAGGTAGGACTTGGTAATTTGTGTGATCTTCAGAAATCTCCCCATTCAGAGGGGTCTGACTCCACATGAGTGGAGGTTTTATGCCCTTAGGGGACTAGAAAGCTTAGTCAGAGAAACTAGGATTAATAACCTCTGGGGAAAACTAATACCTGTAAAACTAATCACTATCCCTCATAGGAGTGAATAAGAGAGAGGTGGGTCCAATGCATATTGTGGGGAAATTCTGGTAGATATTAGTTCTGTTACAGTTATCACTGTCCCATATATCCCAAAGCTGGCATATAGGGTGCCAGACCTGGAGTCAGAAAGACTCAAGTTCATGAGTTCAAATATGACCTCAGATACTTACTGGCTGTGTGACCCTGGGCAAGTCACTTTACCCTGTTTGCCTCAGTTTCCTTATCTGTAAAATAAACTGGAGAAATGGATAAATAAAATAAACTGGAAATGGGAAACACTCTAGTATCTTTACCAAGAAAATTCCAATTGAGATCACAAAGAGTTGGACATAACTGGAAAACAATTCAACAATGACCACATATACCCAAGTTGTATCCTATCCTATTCAATATAGCTTAAAAAAAATTCATTTTCTTGCTAATTACCCTTGCCAACCTCAGTTTATTCAGAGTTTTAGCACTCCTATACCATGTTCTTAGATGCATCCTCTGTTACTTGCCCCTTGCTTCCAATTTCTGTACACAGCTTTTTAAAATCTATATTGGTTGGTTAGTTCCCCGTGAATCCATATTTGTCTTTTCAGATAGCTCCTATTGTTTTTTAGTGAGAAATGTTTCCCTTTATGTCATCAGAATTTTGCTCTTGAGGAATTCCAACTCCTCTTGGACTGACTTCTCCTACAGAAATTTCTTCCAGGGGATTCTACTTATCCTTCTTTTGAACCCTTTGACATTTGCTTTCCAAAAATCTTGAGTTCATGTTAGACTTCACCTGGCTTTACTCTTCTTCAGGAAGGAGAGTGACCACTTCTCCCCAAGGTCCAGCAACCACTTCCTACTTGTTTGGGAGAATTCTGCTGGGTTTAGACTTTTCCCTTGTTATTTCCTCTACATTATGAAGACTGAAATTATCATTAAGGCAAGTCAAGAGGTTATTAGCAACTCACTCAGCTTTTTGAAAGAGAGAAAAAGAACGCTGAAAGAAGTCTAAATAGTTGAAATCCCCTATCGTTAAAATATCATGCCTTTCTGCCAGCCTTTTGATCGTGAATTCCTTATCTATTTCTTCTTTCTGTCCAAGTGGTCTGTATTCTTTCTTTGTAAGCCTGTAGCATTTATCTTTCTGAAGCTATTAAAACTATGCCCCAACACTTTTGGAATACCCTGGATGGCACAGATCCATGAGAATTTCCATATCCTTGCTTGCAGGTCTACTGACCCCCAAACCTGGCAGAAAACATGTCAGAGATCAAAAAGCCAGAGCAAGATGGATGAATATTACAGAAGGTTATTTTCAGGGCTTGCTGAAGGTCAGGCCGGATGTGGAGAGCTGAGATCAGAGATAATGACACCTGTTAGGATAGGGCAGAGGTGAAGGGAGATTTGATCTATTTCCTTTCGCTGTGGCTGCTAATTCACAAGATTGGAAGGTTACCCCTGTTTTAACATGATATAAGCACCTAAGCTCAAAGATTCTGGTCCTATGATGTAATGTCTTGACCTGTATATTATGGAGACAGTCTGTACCGCCAAACTCTCAGGAAAGGGTAGCATATTAAAGGTGAAAATGAAACACTGCTATGTTGAGTCAAGCAATTTTCAAAGAGTTGGAATGAGGGAGAAAAATAAAAATGTCAGAATAACTAATAGATCCCCTCAAGATTCTTAGGAAGAAAGGAATCCTAGAAGTTCAAGGGATGGTCTTTTTCACTCTCTGATCAGTTCCCTCCATTTATTGCTCAAATACTTTCATGGATATGTGAGATTATGTAATTGGATGTTCCCTCCAAAGATGAAAATTGGAATGCATCTATGTTCATGTACTCTATATGACCTTTGTCTAGGGTCTCCCATTAGGTTGTTAGATGGGGATCCACCCAAGGTGGTGAGAGTCTTCCTCCCCTTTTCCTATCATTGCAAAGATGCCAATGGATACCTGGGGTCTCTATTGAATATCCCTCACTCTCTGTCATTCATTTTATTGTTAATTCTCCTTGCCAACCTCAGTTTATTCAGAGTTTTAGCACTCCTATACCATGTTCCTATAACCATCCACTGTTACTTGCCCCTTGCTTCCAATTTCTGTACATAGCTTTGGATATCTCGCATACTCTCAGCCCATTTCTTTTTTGAATCATGCATTTATTCAATAGTATGCTTTTGTTCACATTATTCTTTAAAGTTCTTTATGGGGGGGGGAGAGGAGAAGGAGGAAAAGAGTGTACAGTAAAATAAAAAGTTAAAAGTGTATAACAGAGAACAAGAGAAAACCTACAAGGAAACAAAGAAAAGGCAGACAGCTCTCAACACAACGTAGTATTTAATTTATAGGCTTTCCTGAAGTGGAAATTTATTGTTATATTTTGAATTCTCTCTTATGTTCTATGGTACACATGACTTTTCTTCTTTTATATTCAAGTTTTAGTATATAAGTTCATAATGTTTCTTTTTCTTTTTTTATTATATATTTGTCTTAATAAAAAATAAGAATGTGAAAAAAAATACATTTCTTTATTTGTTATGTTACAGCCTGTTCACACCCACCATGAACCTTTCCATTGCCCTCTGTGTGCTACTTATTTTGAATTCTATGGATGCTGTAATATTCCATGACTCCTAGTCATATAACAATTATAGGAAGATGAATACAGAATAATCCACACTGGTTAAAATGCTTATCTGTAACCTAAGCACCAAGAAATGAGTCATAGTCATAGAATTTATTCATCAATACTTTGATAGAGCCATGACCTCATCCAGGTGAGTACCCTCTCCACCAGTGCAGATTGAGGCCCATCCATGCCTTCTTATCCCAGAAGATTCTTTGTCCAGAGAAGTTGATTTTATCATCAATGGAGCCCTTCTCTGAAACTGCAATAGGCCATAGGGCAAGGGCAGCAGGAAAAGAAAAATTTTTGACCATCTTTTGGACTCAGTTTATAGAAGGGAGGGGAGAATTAAAAAAACAAACAAACAACCATCTAGAAATGCAGTGAATTCCTATCACAGGGATGTTTTTGGTATCTTTCAATATCAATAGACAGGAAATTCTAATGGAAACAGCAAAGATTTTGGAGGACTTGGGTTCTAATCCTTCCAGTGCTTATTACTAATTATATGACCTTGGCTACCTGATTCCCTATATTTTCTGGACCTCAGTTTGTTTGTTTGTTTGTTTTCTGGAAAATGGGATTGATAATAGTCACACTGCACTATGTCACAATAGGAACCCCTTTGTAAACTTTATACTCTTAAGTTTGGATTGTTCTGATTGTTTTTGAATGCCCACAGTGTGCTATGGATAAAAGAATGTGCTCTCTACACTGTACAGAAACTCTGAGAATTGGGACTAAGGCAGCCTCTAAGGTTAGTGGTAGGAGAATGGTGGGAAAATTCCATTCTCCTCTCCTCTCCTCTCCTCTCCTCTCCTCTCCTCTCCTCTCCTCTCCTCTCCTCTCCTCCCCTCCCCTCCCCTCCCCTCCCCTCCCCTCCCCTCTCCTCCCCAATTTGTTTGTTTAGTTTCTAAGATTCAGTTCCACAATCCCTTGAGTTTCAAATTTTCTCTCCCTCCCTCTCCTCCCCCGTGGTGGCATGCAATCAAGTATAGGATCTGCAAATACTTTCACATTAGACATTAGTCAGGTTATAAAGAAGGATTGTAATGGATGGAACGAACCATGGGAAAGAGGAAACAAAACCGAACAAGAACAAGAAAGAGAGCGGGTAGTTTGCTTCAATCTGCTCTTAGTTTTGAATGAATAGATGAATGAATGAATCTTCCTAAGAACTTAAAACCTGGAGTCTCAGGCATTTTACTCCTTTACTAGAAATTGACAAATACATCCCTTTGTCCCCAAAGATGAAGCGTGGTCCCCGCCCTTGAGGTGCTTTCTGTCTAGAACTCTTAAAGAAGCAATACATCTAGGAGATATGTATCTTATCTATGGAAGTAGTTCCTTCCCACGGTTGATTTATAACCTTTTAGTTTAGAAGGGCGGAGATGGGAACAAGCATTTATTAAGCACCTTTTGTGTGCTGGGCACTTTACAAACTTGACCTCACTTGATTGTTGTAACAGCCCAGGGAGGGAGGTGCTATTATCATCCAGGTAGGGGAGTACAATAATAATAATGACACTAATAATAAAACGGAAGCAGACTGAGGCTGAGTCACTTGCTTAGGATCACGTAATAAGTGTTTGAGTCCATGTTTGAGCTCAGGTCTTCTGAAGAACAGACCCAGGGCAAGTCGATCAGTTAATAAGCATTTATTAAGCGTTTGCTATGTGCTAAGTACTAGGGAGACAAAGGAATGCAAGAACAGTCCTAGCTTCCGAGGAGCTAGTGCTCTGATGGAGGAGAAGACACGTAAATAACTAAGTGCATGCAAAATGTATATGGAATAGATGGAAGACATTTGGGGGAAGGGCAAGAAAGTTCTTCAGAAAATTTCTGTACCAGGAAACCTGGGAAACTAGAGGGAGAAGGTGAAAAGGGAGAGTTTAAGTATCAACCTCCAGGGAATGTGGCTTCCCTTCAGCTCTCACTTTCAGAACCAAAATCTGCCCCCCAGATACTTAAAGGCATCTTTGAGCTCCCGTTTACTCTCTGGGATGTGTAGGGACAATCATTCACATTGAAATGAATCAAGCCAAAAGCCTGCTTTTTTAAAGAGGAAGTAGGGGAATTAAAAACGACAAGAGGTTTCATTAACTTTAAAAGACTTTAGATTTCCTTGGTTTCTGATTTCTCATCTATTCGTATTCACTGGGCTCTTAGTTGCTTAGGTGACCCTCCCGAACTATCCGCCCAGCCAGCCCCAGAGTGGAGCCTGAAATTTGCATTTCACTGGATGAACTTTTCTTCCTCAACTATTCCTCGATTCCCACAACAGAAAGTGATGTTTACTTGTTGTTCCGTTGTTTTTGTCCTTGTGTCTGACTCTTCATAACTCCTTTAGGGGTTTTCTTGGCCAAGATACTCCTTCTCCAGCTCATTTTACAGAGGTGAAAACTGAGGCAAACAGTGTGAAGTGACTTGCCCAGGGTCACAGCTAGTGTCTGAGGTAAGATTTGACTCTTCTTGACTCTAGGTCATTCACTTTACCACTGCACCATCTAGCTACCCATCAAGCCTCAGCTAAAGCACCACCCTCCAAGATCCCTGTCTACACTCCCAACTCCTAACGCCTTTCCCATTGAAAGCAACTTCCAACTGTTTTGCACCTTCATCCTATCTCTTATATTAGAATGGGAGCTTCTGGAGGCCCAGAACTGTTCCCTTTTTTTTTTTTTTTTTTTTTGCATTCCCAGGCTAGCCAAGTACTTGGCACAGGATCAGTGATTAATATGGGCCGAGTGAGTGATGCTTATTTGGGTAAATGTTGCCTCTATCCCTTTTTTGTAAAGTACTGGAGGTTGAGGTTGAGATCATAGGTCTTCTCCAGCTCTGGGGCCTGATGCAGAGCCTTCCATCTGGTAGATCCTTGATGAATATTTGTTGATTTGAATCAAATTAATTGGAAAACCTGGTTACAGTTCATTCTTAGGTCAATAAGAATAGTAAGTGGGTTGGGATGGGGAAGGGGGGGTGCTAGGTGGTACAGTGCATAGGGAATCTGCCCTGGAGTCAGAAAGACCTGAGTTCAAATATGACCTCAGATACTTATTAGCTGTGTGACCCTGGACAAGCCACTTACCCTCAATTATCTAAAAAAGAAAAAAAAAGAATAGTAAAACAGAAGGTAGCAATCGGGAGAACAACATTCTTTTAAATAAATTTTTTTTGAAAAAGAAGTAAATTGTATCAAGACATTTTGTCTTTATAACTATCGTTTCTGTGTTCTCTTTCCCTAAACTCATGGGCTATTACTTGTATAAAAGAAAAACAGTAAAAGCAAAACCAACAAAACAAGCCAACTTTCCCCTCCTTGTCCATCGAATCAAAGAGGGTGCATCTTCTCATTCTTTTCCCTGGCGTCATGAAAGTTAGTTAGCGCTTGGCTTCAGTTGAGCTTACTTGCATTTACATTACTGTAGTCATTGTTTAACAGATAAACGTACATAAATGTGCACACATGCAATAGATATATGTATGGTACGTGTACATACAAAAGCGCACACAATATACATCCACAAATAGACGCAATACAATATGCACATTGTGTATACGCACATGCACACATGCACACAATAAAACACACACACATAATATACATATCATATATGCATATACACATACACATATGCACAACATACATTTACCTATATACACACACGTATGCACCCACACCCACTATACGTATATATGCCAGGCAGGTTGTTGGAGCAACAGGCAGAGTGCTGGACTGGGTGTCCTGAGTCCAAATCCAGCTTCAGACTCTTCTGGGCAAGTCTGACTCTGGGCAAGGAACTTGACTTCCGTTTGCCTCAGTTTTCTTATCTGTAAAATGGGGACAACACCACATACCTCCCAGGGTTGTTGTGAGGATCAAATGAAATAATATTTGTAAGGTCTTTTGCAAATCTTAAAACACTACATAAATGCTACTACTATCATCATCATCATCATATTAATCGTATAGTGATCAGGTCATATTGATTGCATTATCTTGTTCATATTAACCTCATTCTAGTTACTGTCCTCTGAAGTAGTTTCTATGTTCTCCCACATTTCCCTCAGTTCCTTAGATTTAGTATATTGATATTCCTTTATATTCCACTGTTTGTTTGAGCGTTCCCCCATAGGTGGGCACCTGCTTTGTTTCCAGGCTTTGATTTTTGCTTTTTTTGCTGTTGCAGCAAGCACTATTAAGAATATTTTGGTGCATGGAACCTTTCTTTTGACCTTCTTGGAATATATGCCCAGTAGTGGGATCCTGAGATCAAAGCCTGCAAATAGTCTATTGACTTTTCTCATCTAATTCCAAAAGATTATCCAGAATGCTAGGAGACCTAAATTCTAATCTTGCCTTATCCAGGTGCCCTTAGCCAAGTTATTTAAAACTATCTCAGCCTCAGTTTTCCTTCCCTTTGAAATGAAGGGTTTAGGCTAGATGATCTCCTTAAGGTCCCTCCTAGCTCCAAGTCTGATTTTAATCAAACTTGGCATCTGTGCACCTGCAGAATGTCAAAATGCTTTCACGAACTAGAAAATGAAATATTATCTAGGCCTGCCTTCGGTCCAACCTACTTTGCAATATCAGCATTGCCTCTTGTTCAATATTTTCCTAGCTCGAATGTAATTCTTCAGGTGATGTTTCCCTGACACAGGGAGATAGTTACAAGTGGCTGACTTTATTAAAGTCTGTATATTTTTCTTATTCTAGACATCTGGTGGCCTTTGCAACTTTTCATATTTTAGTCTCCAGACGAACCTAATCAGTCTCTATTGGGTCTGCAAATTAAGGTTGCGGAATTTCATTCTTTCTCTCTTCTCAAATAAAGAGACAGAGTATATGGGGGCAGGGGAGAGAGGGAGCAGAGGGTGGGCAAAAATGAATCAGGTTTGGTACACCTTTCTGTTGACAGAGCAGGGCTGAGCAAAATTACTTTCTGTTGATAAAATGTGCTGAAACACCTTTCAGTTTCATCTACAGAAATCTGCAGCAAGACAATGGCTTGAGGTACATTTGGAGTAAATGTGCTTTGTTGACAGAATGAGGGAAAGGTATTGACAAAAGGCTTATCTGGCCTGCAGCAGGCCTGCCCATTGAGTAGTCCATAATTTATTATTATCATCATGAAAATAATAGTGGGCATTTACACTGTGCTTAAAGCTTTGCAAAGAACTTAGCTAGCTCATTGGATTATCTAATTTATGTGCTGACAGTGCAGGAGATTTGGGAAGGGGAGAGGGAGGGTCTTGTGACCCTTGAGGAAAACGCTATTCCACAAAAGTTTTATATCTTCAGTGTTCTCTGAAAGCCAATACTATTGACAAGGTTTTCAAATCATACCCCAGAAAGTCTTGGATAAGAAGAAAAAAAAAAAATCTCCTTTTTCAATGGTCAAAACATGAAGAATCAGATTGGCTTCCCCAAAGCTAGCTACTTTAATTCTCCTCGACAGACCTTTATTGAGAAAGCTTGCTTCTCACTCATAGGACCATATACTCAATGCTGGAAGGGATCTTTGAAATCACAGTCCAACCCTTTCATTTTAATTTAGTTGTAGTACCCTCTTTTGGGCTCACTTTCTTACCTCTCACTCTCAATGGCAAGTTGATCTCTAGAAGGTAGCTTGCTGTTTACTAAGAGGATGAAGTGTTTAATACCATAGCTTTGGAGCCCCCATCCAGTTTGCTTTTAATTGTCAGTCAAACAGTGTGACGCTATTCATTTTTAGAAAATGAGATTTGCTGAGAAAGTGTAGCAAGAACAATAGTAACAGAAACACTTCACTCCCTACCCCCCAGACAATGTGGGCATATTTTTCCTTTGCATATAAAAGGTCCCTGGGGATAGCTGGTTTAAATTTAAAAAAGAATCACAGTAAGGTCACTACGTGGAAGACCTACATGGTAAAAAGGACACCACTGGACTCCTGCCCTCGGAAGTCCTTTCGTCCCTTCATGGAGTTTTCTTTAAGTTCCCTTTTAGTATAGTTTTGGCCGAACTCTAAGTATCAGTGGTTTCCTAGAATCTATAAACCAGTCACCATCCTAGTTTTTCCATATCTGCCTTCCAGCACTTCCTTCATCATCAGTCACTACTACTCCATTGACTGTTGTGAATGCCTCCAGTGAACTCCATGGCTACCTCAGGTTGCTGGTGGGATCTCTAATGACTGTGATGAATCTTCTAAACTCATAATTCTTCTAAATTCCGTGTCTGGATACTTGCTCACCTAAGATCAGGAAAGTAGAAATGTAATCGGAGGAGTCATGTGTTCATGGACACATGGCAGCCAGGTTGGGGTGGGAGTGAGGGTGGTTTGCTGTTGTTCCCTCATCAGACAGATTAGAGTAGTTCTTACTTTCATTTCCAAGAAGGGAAAGAGATTGAGAGATCAGCATTGGCCCTTTTATATATGAACTCAGTTTTGTCTCAGTACCTGAGTCGTGAGTTCTTCTGATTGTGGAGCCAATAAGATTTTTCATCATCACACTGTACCAACCCCTCAATCACTCATGGCAGAAACTGACTCTCTGAAATTCCTTGTGTTAGATCAGAACCAGGAAGGGGATATCTGTGCATATACTGTTTAACTCACTAGGAAGGGTAAATTTGAGTATATAACTAAAGATTTGGCCCTCATCCGTCTGTCCATTGTACATTGTACCCAAAGTCATATACCACAGGTAGTAAGTAGCAGTGCCAGGTTTCGAATCCAAGGTTGTCCGATTTCAAATCTAGTGTCTTTTCCACAGTATCATGATGTTCCCCTTCCCCTGGCTTATCTGTATGAAAAAACCCACAAAAGCAGAGAATCTAAGACCAAACTGTGCTAAGGCATGCCACAGTGTCTGGCACACAGTAGATCTTTAATAAATGTTTACTGATTGAAATGTTTATTGACTGGATTTATTATCTGAGGTAAGACTTGCTAGGGGGAGGGGTGTGACAATGAATGAAAAATATTTATTAAGTGCTTATTGTACAGGGAGCCCAGTACCAAGCACTTTGTATACAAATATAAAAGTGAGTCAGCTCCTGGCCTCAAGGAGTTTACATTGTAATGGGATAGACAATATGCATTGCATAGAGGTATGATGGTAAGGGAGTTTTGGTGGAATATGTCTCAGAGATAGCAGATGGACCTAAAAGGGAGCTAATCTGCAAGTACCTTCCAGAAGCAATGACAGGTACTGATTCCTTTATGATTCCCAGAGCAAAAGGGAAAGTGGAGAAATTAGAGAGAAGTATGTATGTGAGTACACACACAGACACATAGACACACATGTACAATGTTAGATTAGAGGAAGATGGCCTGAGAGGACAGCTGGATGGTATATCAAGCATGATCTGGATGGTTTAGTCTGGGGTGCGCTAGATATAGTGGGCTAAGGGAATTTTGAGCTCACTCAATAATCAGAATCATGGCACAAGACTTGGGGGAGAAGTGCCAAAGGCAAGTAGATTAAGGCAGAGGGTCAAAATTACTGCAAACCATGGACCCTCCATAGTGTGACCTGAACCATATTAAAATGTAACTGTGAAATAGTTGACAAAATCATAGAACACAGATAACATTAAATTTTAAAACTAAGTCAATATGTGGCTCACAGATATTCTTATGTAAGATTCAGTGGTTCCCTCCATTTCTATTTGAGTTTAATACCACTGGATTAAGGGACCGGAGTCTTTGAAACAGTAGGTAGGGAAAGCTGATTTCAGCAGCCAGGCAGTCAAGGAATCAGGACTTTGTCGTGTGTTCCCCAACCTTTCAGATTGGACCTGGTCCTTGTCTTCAATGACTTTAGATTTAGGCATTCGCTGAGCACCTGACATGCAGAGTATTAGGTGCTCATTTGGGGGAGGAAATATAAAAATGAATTAGAAGACTTGGTCCTTGCTTTTAGGTGACTCACTAGTTGAATGAAAACATAAAGCAACCTTTCACATAATGCCAGTTCTACGAATTTGGGAATCACGAGAAGAGGGAGAAGATCGTCCATCTGAAGTCCTTGGAGGAAAGAAAGGCTTTTAGAAATCGATATCATGCTTTTTTTGTGACATCATTTGGGACGTGACTGAAGAATGTTCAGTTGTCCTTAACCATCTTACCTTTTTTTCCCTTTCTTGATTTGGAAGCAAAATTGTGTTTGGGGAAGGTAGAAGGAAAAGGAGGGGGAGGGCTGAAGGGATAGTGCATGGGATGGGGTAGTGTAGATGAGAAAGAATAGATGGGGAAAGGCAATTTCAGCAAATGGCAGACGTTTTGGAGTACCCAATGGATCCTAAAGCCAAGTCTTTGATAAATCACTTTGACAGTAAAATCTTCAAAAATACTCAAGGGATTAATGAAAGTATTTTAAGGAATTTTCGTAATTGAGTATGATTTGTCATTGGATGTATTTGTGTCAAACATCTGAAAACGAGGAAATATGACTATTTCCTCCAGCCTTATGGAGAAATAGAATTATGATTTGCTTCAATAATTATTTATTAAGCATAGTTCCTCCTCCAAGCTACTCCTTAGCTTGAACTTGCAGGCTGGGGCCCTCCAAGGGCAACTGCTCTTGTTCGAGACATTCTATTGATCCACATTCCTAAACTATTGTACATGAGCCTGAGCCCTGACTAGTGTGTTCACTTTTCACAGTCAGCCAGTTGACACAATTAGCTTAAAACAAGGTGTTACAGCTTAGTAAGAAGAGTAACTACAGAATATTCCCCTCCTAAACCTGTTGCACACACTCATAAAAATACAAATAATAAATAAGAAGACTACACCCATTCAGATTATGATAGTATAGAGGTGCACATGAAGAGAATGCCCTTGGACAAAGCAACTCACACCTCTAAAACTGCATACCCTTGATGTTTTTTCTTTCTTCATGATGTCTTCATACTTTTCCCCCAGGTTCAGAATCTTTCCTAGTTAATTTCCTCAGCTGAACTCTCTAAGCCTGCTTTTCTCAGCAGTTCAACTCAATTCCACAGCTGAACTTTCTGGGTTGACTTTTGGTTGGTCTTACACTGGGCAAACTATTCCATTGACACTGAGGGGAGGAGCAAGAGAGAGAGAGAGATCTTATCCTTTTTCTTCCCTTCTCTTTTGCTTACTCTCTCACTCATATACTCTGGAAGAGGAGCAGAGGAAAAGGTAAAGAACGGTTCTCTCAAGAACTAGATTCTTCTTACATAGCTGGCTCTCATCTTGACTACCAGAGATGACTCTTCTCTTCAATCGAAAATGACTATCCTCTTGATTTGACTGACTATAATACTGGCAAGTTTGCTTTTTAATCACTGCCAGGGGCAAGGGTGATTCTTCAGCTAGCCGATGGTTAGCAGCCTCAGAATTATAGCAAGTTTCATTGCAGAATTTGTTCAAGTTCAAAATCCTCTTTACATTACTTTGCATCTTTTTTTGCACAAAGATATACTTTATTTTAGGTTCTGTATTAGGTGTTGGGGATACAAAGACGAAAGGGGTCCCTGCAAAATTAGTTCTTATATAAAATCATGATGATGTATTATTATTATTGTTGTCATGTTTTTCTTCTTGTTCTTATTCCTTTTTTCTCCAAGAGGACCAATGACATCATGAGGGTGATGTCTTGACTTGTGCATGAATTGGATTTAAGTGAAGCAGAGCTGTGTAAAATCTTAGCCTTACTTTACTCCAGAGTCATCCGAATCCAGTAGCAAGATAAAAGTCAAGATGATTGTGATAGCCCGTGATGCAGTGGATGGCTCTGGCCCTTCCTTTATTAAGGTCTTTCCTCAAGTTGCCTCAGTTTGTCTGAGGCAACACCTGTTCAATGACTAAGGACTAAGTAAGAATTGAGACAGAAGATGACCTAATTTACCATCATAGAAATGTTAATCTAGGAGGGAAAAGACCCTCAAAGTTTCTGGCCAGAACAGGAAACAATTGATATTTATACTCATTCTAAGCCATCAAAACCTAAACAATGAGCAATAGAGACTTGGACTAGAGGCTATTATTGGCCATTCAGTGAAAGTTAGAATGATTTGAAATTCTATGGAATTCAGGGAAAAAAAAAATGACCTGACACAAGTTATTTTCTGCTCTATATTTTAATGCTCTTCAGACTTTTGTGCAGAGAGAGAAAATAACTGCTGTTGTAATTGTCTAAAAGTTTTGGGATCTAGGCTAATTTTCTAGTTTCATTGGAAGAAATGATTCTTTTTTTCTTTTGGAGGGGAGAAGACAAGGCAATTGAGGTTAAGTGACTTGCCCAAGGTCACACAGGTAGTAAGTATGTCAAGTATCTGAGGCTGGATTTGAACTCAGCTCCTCCTGACTTTAGGACTGGTGCTCTATTCACTGTGCCATCTAGTTGCCCTCAGATGACTCTTTAGGACAATGCCAGAGGCAAGCAGGATGAGAGAGAAGCTATATACCTCATAATATTTCCAAATAGGTTCTTTCCACATAACTTAGAAATTATGTGTATTTGGTATGGTGACACCTATTAAAACCATTATCTGCTGCTGCATCTTACTGCTCACACTATTTTTATTAGTAGTATGAATTATTAATGCCTTCTTTCAGATTACCTTAATCTACTGTCAAGTTATGATTTCCCCCCTCTTCTGCTATAAACACAGCGCTATAGTTACTTTAGTTTAATCTTTTTTTTTTTTTTAAAGATAGTCTTGTTCCCACTCGTGCTCTTTCCCTCACCTCTGATTCCTTCTTTTGTTTGTTACCCTTTTCTTTTTGGGGTTTTGCTTATTATTAGTTCCTTTTTCTCTCTTGCTTTTATTTATTATCTGGTTATATAATTCTTTCCCCTTTCCCCCTTTTTCCCACTTAGTTGGTCAAAATTGTTAACCTTTTCCTCTTCTCTTCTTCAACAATTTCTGTTTGTTGGTTTTAAAATTTCATTTTTTGTGTCATTTTCTGGAAAGGCTTTCTCACTGGCTTCATTATCTCTCCTCTCTATTTACTCTAGACCCTCATTCTCTGATTCTTGACACTTATAATTACCTGGTCTCTTTTCTCTGTATTCCTCATGCAATAAAATTTCCAAGGTATTCATTGTAGGCTCTTTCCTCCAGGCAGTGTTTGCCATTTCCTTGTATAACTTGCTTCCTGGATCCCCTTTTTCCATTGTGCCTCATTCCCAGAACAATGCCAATTATTGCAGATGTCAGTCAGGACACCTCCTCTGGTAGAGCCCTTTCTCAGCTACATTCCTGATTAGGCAGCCCACCACTGATTTATACCCTCCTCTGATTATCCTTTCCCCTCCATTTGTCTCAAAATCTCTTCCCCAGCTCCATACTTTCTCACTCCCCAAAGTGCCAATGGCTAGGAGTTTCAAGTCCTGGTAGAAGTAGGCTTTTCAAGTACCAAATCCTCCAAGTCACACCAGGTGTAAAGTCCCATCTTCTTTCATGAACCATGTCTCTTAACTCAAAGAAGAATTCATCATTAGAACTCTTCCCATCACCAAAGCAAAGACCTCCTTCCTTTCCCCCTTTTTCAATCCCTCCTAGCTCCTTCTCATCCACTCCCTTGTAAGCTCTTTTCTTTCTGAGATCACAGGGGTAATCTTTCCTTCATTGTTAGTCCTAGATTTGACCCCAGCCCATCATATTTTCCTTTATAGTAACCTGTCTATAGGAAGACAGGTTACTATAAGAACTGCTATCTTCCCCCTTTTCGTGTACCCTCTCATGTTGTAATGTAGTCTCTTTCTCTCTCCCTCTCTCTCTCTCTCTCTCTCTCTCTCTCACACACACACACACACACACACACACACACACACACACGGAACAGAAAAACATTGATTCACCTGTAGGCAGATAAAGCCTCAGGCTCATCTCTTCACTGATTCTTCCAATGGACTTATGCCTTCAATCCTGTCTTCTTGTATTCTTTTGGAAAGAAGTTTCTTACCACTTTCTGTTTCTATGGATGTCCTTGATTTTTTTATCCATTTGTAGGAATTTATTAATTCCTCCTACATTTCTGTTGTTCATAGTGTTTGAGAAGAAAATATCTTTTCAGTTCTGCTTTTCTTTCTAAAAATGTTTCAAATGCTTCTTTAATATTGAATTGAATAAATAATTGAATCATTTTTTATTTATGGCCAAACTCAGCTTTCCAGGCTTTGGGCTGCACCTTGAGCTTTAATGCTCTTTGGAACATGTTTTTCCATTCCCTCCTGCATTTTCTGGTGGGTAGAGAATAGTCTTGTGTTATTCAAATTTCCTTTCCTTTGCATTTAAAACTCTTTCTCCTGATTATTTCTAGAACTTGTTTCTGAACTGAACTGTTAAATTTAACCACTATATTTCTTGGAGTTTGTAACCTTGCTTTTTTTTTTTTTTTGGAGATGATAGTTTTAATTTGGAGTTTCATTTTCTATGATTAGAAGTCCTGGGCAATTGTCTTCCATTATTTCCTACATTATGGTGTTAAAGTCTTTTTTTTTTTTTTTTGTCTTGTCATGTTCTTCTGGGAGATCTAATACTTAGGCTGTCTCTATGAATGCTACCTTTGACATCAGTATGTTTTACTTGCATAATGAACGTGTTTTCTTTTAATGTTATTGCTTTTTGCTTCTATTCTAGATTGTTTTTCACTTTTGAATATTTGCATTTCTAATCCATTGTTCTCTCTTTTGTTGCTTTGATGAGACTTGCCATTGCAGGTTCCAGTTTTTCTGTAAAAGAACACAAATTCTGCTTTCATAATTCTCATTTCTCTTTTGAACCACTTAGGAACAGTGTATTGTCATTCTATGTTCTCAAATCCCACACAGTCTTTTGTCATATTAAGATAAGAGTTAGATGCTTTTCCTTTGTTTTGCAGTAATAATTCATAGATGCCTGAACTCATTTACGAGATCTGGAGCCCGTATTTCCTTCTGTTGTTAATGTTTTCCCTTTTGATTTATCTGCTTATATTCAAGATCTTTGAGTTTTCTTCTTCCTAAAATCTTTGGTAGCTTCAGTCTCCCTTCCCCTCTCCTCTCTCAGGCCTTTTTCTTTTATTCACTTTCTGACTCTAACCCCCTTGATGATGATTTCCATGGAGGCAGAATAATATCAAAGCTTCTCAAGCTTCTCCTGTGCTGGGCAATTCAGTCCATCCTAGATCTCTGCTCCAAGTGATTTTTGGGGATCAGAACTAGCCCTGGTTGGATACTGTGCTTTTTTTCTCAGACCTAGTGGAATGTTGTTTATTCCCACCCCTGCCCCACTCCCCACACACAAAATGTCCTGTTCTGTTTTTTCTCAGTAGTTCAAAGAGCTGCTATACTTGTGCAATGTGCTTGTCTGCTCCCCATACCAGAGGTTCAGAGCGTGGAACCACTGGTGTTATGGGATTGTCCACAATCACAAGGAATTGAGAGCTTTGCAGTGCTAGTGCTACAGGGCTGTGGCCCCCAGCAGGCTTTGGTGCTGAAGGGCTGATGCCTGCCATGCTATTATATGTCCCTGCCTGAGCAAAATTTCATTGCCTGAAGCCCTGGCACTGGTAGGTAGTGCCTGCTCACTACTGGTAGGTAGTAGCCCCTCACTGCTGGAAGCATGGGAGGTGGGGGAGGTGTACCGAATAAGCTCAGGATCAGTGAATACCATTTCAAATTCTTTTGGATTCTAGGCATCTTAGACCATGGAGTCAGCTGATGTTTTACTGCTGGAGCATAATTTCTGTTTTGGAGAGGTGTAAGAGGTTGTAAAGATCAGAGAAAATATCTAGTCCTCCATTGTGTTGCTCATGTGACCTTCATCTGCTTTCTCGGTATCTTCAATGTACCTAACTGTTTAGATATTATCTTCTCCCATTAGAATCTATACATCTTGAGATCAGAAATGGTCCCTCTCCTTCCTTTTCTTTCCATCCCCAGCATGTTGCATAGTGTCCAGCACAGAGTAAGCACTTAAAAGGATGTTGACTGACTGAAAGACTTAGTACAGTAACTAGAGAACTGGCTTCCACTCAGAACCCGGAAGATTGAGATTCAAGTCCTGTTTATGGTTAATAATGAAAGCTAGCAACTGTTACATGCAAGATGCTGTGCTAAGCACTTGCAAATGTTATCTCATTTGATTCTCACAACAACTTTGGGAGGTAAGTGCTCTTAATTCCTCTTTTGACAGCTGAGGAAACTGAGCAAACTCAAGGCCAAAATGTGTAAAGTGAGATTTATACCTAGATCTTCCTGACTCTAGACGTCACTCTGTCCATTGTTCCAGCTAACTGCATGAATAACTAATTGTGTTACTGGCTCTGTAACCCTGGACAATTCTTAGTACTTCAAGCAGCTCTTGAAGTCTCAGAGAAGGTGCCAACATACATTGGTAGCGAGAGTTCTTCACCAGGAAGAACAGCTATACCAATGAAAGCACTGGTTCTGTCCCTATCTTTGAGTTTGGTTGAAGAACAAGAAAATGTAATTTGTCATCAAAACACAGCATCAAAGAAAACCAGGAGGCAAACTGAAAAACAATGTTTGACTAATTTATGAGGAGGTGGGGGTAGGGAGGGAATGAGTAGAAAAGGCTCTGCATTTCAAGGATGTAGATGATAGACAACGAATAAGGGTTTGAATTAACTAAAGGGAGAGCAGACTGCCTGTCAAAATATATTCCAGACAATCTCTAATCCTGAGTGTTGACATGGCAATGTGTTTCTATCACATTAGTTACTCCTAGACAAAATTACAAGCTGTTGACAGTCAAATGTTATCTCAGTCCCTCCCCTTCAAAAAAAAAACCCCACCTTGATGCCAAATGATGTAGCCCAGGTCCCAGATGACTCTGGAACTCCTCGCTGTGGACTGCTTGGGGGTTATGATAGTTATGCAACTATGACTTGACCTTATGCCTAGTGCATTTTCTACTAACAATTCTGGAGACATAAATTAAGTAACAAGAATTTTAATTAGGACAGAATAGCAAAATAAATAAAAAAGGGAAATCTTCCCTCCCCCCATACACAAAGGGGTACAACTCCTACAGATTCTTATCTTACTTCAGTTATTTTTTAGCAGAGCTGCTGCTATTGCACCCTGACATTGGAACTCCAAAAAACAAACCCTGTAAGATCTTCAGAACTTCTTCCCTGGAGTCAGACTCAGCTCAGGGGTGAGATCTCACCCTGTCTTGCTGACCCAGACTGAACTATACTTTCTCACCTCAGATATTTTCTTAACTGCTTCCATTCTAATACCAGCCCTCCTCACCACTTCTTCCTTAAGGGACTAAAATCAATGATAGGATATCAATCCTCCACTATTCCCTCTTTCATTCTGGTCTTACAAAGAGAGGTGACTTTTTCTTACCATGCATTCATCCTCTCCCATCTTCTCTGTCAGTTTGCCCTCCTCTCTCTCTTTTATATTCAATTTCTTTCTGTTATGTCCTTCCCTGTGGTTCACCCACCCACCCATATATCTTCCATCCTTAATAAAATTTGTTCCTATGTCCCCAGTAGCTGTCTTCTATCTTCTTTTTGACTTAATCTCCTTTAGAAAGTCATCTATAATGGTTTTCTCCACTTCTTGTCTTCTTATTCTCTTCTAGAATATCAATAATCTGGTTTCTCACCTCACCATTGAACTGAAATTGTCCTCTCCAAAGTTACCAGGAGTCTTTTAATTGTTGAATTTCATTGTCTTTTCTCAACTTTCATCCTTCTTGACTTTTCTGAAGCATTTTGTGCTGCCAATCACCTTCTCCTCCCTAAACTTTTGTGACACTCTCCTAGTTCTTTTCCTATATGTCCAAACAAGTCTTTACAATCTCCTCTGCTGGTTTTTCATCAAGGTCATAACTACTAATGGTGGGTGTCCCCCAAGGCTATATCCCACACTCTTCTCTTTTTCCTCTGTCTTGCCTAGTAATTTTTTTTAACTCCCATAGGTTCAATTTTCATTTCTATGAGAATTATTCCTAGATCTGTATATCTAGTTCTAGACTTTCTTGAGCTATAGTTACCATTATCAATGGCCTTTTGAGTTGGATGTCCTGTAGATATTGTGAATTAAACATGTCCAAAATGAAATTATTTTTTTTCTATCAAACTCTTCTGTCTTTTGAACTTCCCGATTGCTCTTGGGGATTTCTTGTTTAGTTTATTCTGATTCTTTGAGATCTCATTTTTTTCTTGGCAAAGATACTAGAGTGGTTTGCAATTTCCTTCTCCAGCTCATTTTACAGATGAGAAAACTGAGGTAAACAGGGTTAAATGACTTGACAAGAGTCATATAGCTAGGAAGTGTCTGAGGTTAGATTTGAAGTCAGGAAAATGAGTCTGCACCACCTAGCTTGTGGATAACACCATCCTTTCCAGGCCCACAATTTTGCTATAATCTGCAGCTCCTCATTCTCACTCATCTCAAATATCCATTATGTTGCCAAATCTTGTCATTTCTATCTTTGAAATATTTCTTATATTCTTTCCCCTTTCTCTACTTACACAATCACCATCCAAATTCAGGCTCTCATCACCTTCATTTGGACTATGACTGCAATGACCTTCTAACCACATCCCTGCCTAAAGTTTTTCCCCTTTCCAATTCCTCCCTTACTCAGCTGCCAGGGTGATTTTTGTAGAGTAGGCCTGATCATTCAGCTACAGTGGTTCTTTATTACTTCCAGAATCAAATATGTTCTGTTTAAAACTTTTCACGGATCCTTTCTACCTTTCTACCTGAACTATGCTTTCTCACCTCAGATATTTTCTTAACTGCTTCCATTCTAATACCAGCCCTCCTCCCCACTTCTTCCTTTAGGGACTAAAATCAATGATAGGATATCAATCCTCCACTATTCCCTCTTTCATTCTGGTCTTACAAAGAGAGGTGACTTTTTCTTACCATACATTCATCCTCTCCCATTTTTATATTTCATTCTCCTGCATGTGTTCTATTATCTAGATATCCTAGCCTAATTGTTATTCTTTCAACAAAACATTGTCTTCTTCCTCTGTACCTTTGCACTAACCTATACCTTGTGTGTGGAATACTCTCTCCCACCTCTCTTATTTTTCCTGGTTTCCTTCAAATGTCAGCTTAAATCTTACCTTCTCCAGGAAGCTTTTCTCAGTGCCTTCTCAGCCACTGGTGCCTTCTCCTCTCAGATTGCTTTCCATTTACTGTATACATATTACATTTTATATATAATGTATATTCATATACACCTGTATATATGTATACATATGTACGCACGTACGTGTGTATATACACAGACATATATACACAACACTATATATATAATATATATGTACATATATCTGATTATTTACTTTTTTGTCTCCTTGCATTAGAACATATGCTTCTTTAGGGAAGGATCTGTTTTTGCCTTTCTTTGTATCCTGGGTGCTTAGCCCAATCCTGGCATATGTTGTTGCTTAGTTGTTTGTAGTCATGTCTGATTCTTTGTGACCCCTTTTGGGGGTTTTCTTGGCAAAGATACTGAAGTTGTTTACCATTTCTTTCTCCAGCTTGTTTTGCAGATGAGTAAACTGTGACAAACAGAGTTAAGTGACTCGCCCAGGGTCACATAGCTTATCTCGAGGTTGTTTTAAATTATGTTTCTCTAATCAATAATGATTTAGGGCATTTTTTTTTCAAATGACTATAAATTGTTTTGATTTCTTCATCAGAAAACTGCTTGTTCATATCCTTTGGCCATTTAGAAATTGGGGAATGACTCTTTTAGTTTTATAGATTTAATAAAGTTCTTTAAATATAATAGATATGATACCTTTATGGGATAAACTGTCTACAACATTTCCCCTCTCCCCCATTTTCATGCTTTCCTTCTGATCTTGGCTATATTTGTTTTCTTTGTACAAAACCTTTTAAATGTATTGTATTATCCAAAATTATCCATTTTATACCTAACTTTGCTCTCTGTCTTGATATTCACCTATCCATAAGTCTGATAAGTAATATGGTCCATGTTCTTTTAATATTTTTGTAAAATCTTCCTTTGTTATAAGGAATATTGAGCTTGAGACATCTAGGTTGTACAGTAGATAGAGCATAGGCCCTGGAGGTAGGAAGACCTGTGTTCAAATCTGGCCTCAGACACTTGACAATTACTAGTTGTGTGACCCTGGACAAGTACTTTAACCCCAATTGTCTCCCAAAAAAGGTATACATGGTATTTATATGTGTGTGTGTGTACACACACATAAACATGCCTATATATGGTATCTATGGTATGTTTATAAATACACACACCATATCTACATAAAAATGTGTGTGTGTGCATGTACATATGTGTGTCTATATGAGATTATTGCAATTAGACGTGATATGGTGAAGGCATGAACTGAGATGGACATTTGAGTAGAGAGTCAGGGATTCAGGCAGGGCTGGGTGTCACCTATATCATGGAGCTAGGAACAGCACCTCATTGATTATGTGGGTTTAAACAGAGTGAGGAATCAACGACAATACCTTTAAAAGCTCTCTCAACCAACAAACATTGATTGAGCACTATTGTATGCTTGTCCCAGTGCTAAATTCTGGAGGATATACAAGAGAAGTACAAGAGAAATGAAAGACAAGATCTGTACACTGAAGAGATTTGGTTTGGGATGCACACATATGTGAACATACACATCTTCAACTCTTCTCTCTCTCTATCCCTATCTATCTATCTATCTATCTATCTATCTATCTATCTATCTATCTACCCATCCACTCACCCACTCATCCATTCATCCACGCATCCTTCTCTCTCTCGCTTTCTTTCTGTCACTGTCTCTCTCCCCCCACCTTGACTCCTCATTCTCCTAAAGTCTCCATATAATTAATCAGGTGCTAATTACTGTAGTTTCTGCTTCTTGCATCCATATCTGTTTCTCTACTCAAAAGTTCAACAGTTTAGTCTTGATTGTTGCGATGGTCTCCTAATGAGTCTCCCCAACTGAAGTCTTTCAAATCCATCCACCATATAGTTGCCAAAATGATTTTCCTAAAGTATAAATCTGACTATATCACTGCCCTACTTGATGAACGTTGGTGAGTCCTGATTGCCTCTAGGATAAAATATAAGCTCTTCTATATAGCTTTTAAAGATCTTCACAATCTGGCCCCAATCTATCTTTCCTACAGTATTATATACAATCCATTCAAAGTGACCTCCTTAGTTTGCAACTAACATGTCCCATCTCTGTACCTTTTCACTGACTCACCCCTATGCCTGCAATTCCCTCCCACTTCGTCTCTGCTTCTTAGAAACTGCCATTCCTTCTCTGCTGGACTGCCACCTTCTTTGTAAAATGAAGCCTTTCCACAGTGCCCTAAGAGGCTATTGCCCATTTTTCATAAAATGTTCATTTTGCATGTACTTATTTTTGCTTGTGCTGCCTCTCCCCATATAATGCAGGCTCCTTGAGGGCAAGTGTTGTTTTATTTTGTTTTTGTATCCTCGGTGCCTAGCACGGTGCCTACTGCACCATGGTAGAAGATTAATAAATACTTGTTGATTTCTTGACTAATCTAGAAGACACTCTCACCAACAATAGATGCACAAAGAACTAGTGAGAAAAATGCTGGGGGGTGATTTTGGGCAGAGAGACAGAGATAAATATGTGTTGATTAAAAAAAAAGAAAAGAAATGTAGAACAGGCTCTAAGTTTGGTTGCCTTGGAGTCTGTCATGTTTCATGCTTCCCCATCAATCACATGTGTGTTTTGCCACCAAGCATGAGACACCTTGAGGAGAGTATGAAACTTCCAGTAGTAGAATTTGTTTCCAGTCTGGGTAAGGTATTGCTGTGCATCATTCCACATCACTGGCGGCAGTTAGATGAAGACTTGAGATGAAGCTGTCAAACCAAGATAGCAGAAGGGATGCAGGAAAGTATTGCGTGCATGTGCCTATGCGCACGTGTGCACACAAACACGCACACGCACACACACTTCCATGTTTTAGGTTTGCAATCAAATTTTTTTCCTCTAAACATCAGTCAGTAAGCATTTATTAAGTACTTTTTTTTAATAATAAGGGTTTATTAAGTGCACATTAAGGCACAGTAATAAAGACTGGGAATATAAAGAAAGGCCAAAAACAGTCCTGATTTCAAGGAATTCACGGTCTAATGACAAGGTGGATGGCAAGAGACAGCACACAAACAACGGAGGGGGATGGGCAAATATGCTTCTCTTGCAGCTGATTAGATTGAGTGCTAATTTATAGGTTTGCATTCACATAGGCCTTACTGTGCTTTGAACCTCATTTTCTATTTTTTCTAAAGGTTCAGTGAATCCTTGCTTTCAGAAAGTATCTACACATGGCCAGAAAGAAGCCTCAGTAAGGCCATAAATTGTATTTAAAAAGAGGCCTTGAATTGAAGTCATGTTGGCTTTTAAGAGGGATATAATAGGGAACTTGACACCTAATGATGTTTGGGATACCATTCATTCATGCATTCTTTGATATGGGGTTTATGGGGTGTTCTAGAAGGACTAGCACCTTTGGTGTGAGGGCTTACTGAGCCATTTTCAAAGCTTCTCATCCACCTTTGGTCTCTACCTTTCACCTAACTTTCCTCTGGAGCTCTAAGAAGATGTAGCACATGAAGTTGCTACCCCTGGTAAACTGTCTTGGTAGATGGATTAAACCAGGGCAAGTATAATGAATAGTCCTCATACTGGGAGGTGACTTGGGGGATGTCTACTCCAAGCATGTGAAGACTTCCTCCAGTGGAATGGGTGTATGAGAACATTTTTTTCCAACAGCCATGAACATGACTGAAGCAGTCTCTGTGGAAGACTTAGAACTTGGTCTGACATGGAAGATGCCAAGGTCATCCAATGAATGTCAGTTGTCTTGACTTTTGTCTTGCTATTTTGATGAGTGGAAGACAGAGTGAGACTTATGACTTTGTGCAACTCTGCCTCACTTAAATCCAATTCACCCATGAGTCAATACATAACCCTGTGATGTCTTTAAAAATGAAGAACACTGGGCAGCTAGGTGGCACAGTGAATAGAGCACCAGCCCTGGAGTCAGGAGAACCTGAGTTCAAATCTGGCCTCAGACACTTAACACAAAAACTAGCCATGTGACCCTGGGCAAGTCACTTAACCCCAATTGCCTTCCCCCCTCCAAAAAGCAAAAAAAAAAAAACAAAATTGAAGGACAAACAGCAACAACAACCTATCATATACAAAGAATTGTGCTCAGCACTGGAGATGCAATGGAAAAGAATGGGAATCAGATTGTTCCTGTCCTTGAGGAAGTTGTATTTGACTTGGCAATTACAACATAGAGATGATAAATTCATATACAAATATATGCAAAATATATAAAATAAATGCACAATATTTTTGTGTTGGGGAGGTTGATGGGAAAGAATATTAACATTTGGGGGGAATCAGAAAATTTTAAATGGAGGGTAACACCTGCACTGAGTTGTGAAGGCAGCTAAGGATCCTGAGAAACAGAAGTAACAGAAGAGAACATTAAAACATTAAAAACATTTAAAAAAACATAAAAAACATTGTGTTTGTTAGTCAGATGACCTCATTTGAGATTGTCTTGGTAAAGATACCTGGAGTGGTTTGCCCTTTCCTTTTCCAGCTCATTTTACAAATGAGGAAACTGAGGCAAACAGGTTAAGTGACTTAAGGCCAGATTCGAATTCAGGAAGATGAGTCTTCCTGACCCCAGACCTGGCATCCTATCCTCTGTGCCTCCTAGCTGCTCCTATACCTACGTAATTTGGGGCTAGAGAAAGAGTATTTGCCAAAAGCTCCTTTTTGGAGGAGAGAATGATTTCTCAGTGCTCTTTGCCTGCTTGAAGGGCAGAGTTGGGGAGGGCTTGGAGTAATCCTTCTCTCCACTAATGAAGTGTGTCTTATGCAAATGCCCAGGCCTGAATCCCAGATTTTACCACTATATGACCCTGTTGTCTCCCTCAATAGAATGTAAGCACCTCGAGGGCAGGAACAATTTTCTGTTTTGTATTTGTATCACCAACATCTAGCACATTATTTGGCACTTAGTAGGATCTTAATAAATGTTCAATGGATCAATCAATTAATTGATACCCTCTTCCTAACCATTACCTTCCAGGCAAAGCTAGAGCTTCCCACTCCTATTTAGGCTTCCATTAGATTGGCCTTTTTGTGACTTTCTTTTAAGGCCATCTCTGATGTTCATTTTAGCCTCAATATGTCATGACTCTGGAATTTTGTGGGTGTGAGGACTCCTTCCACTGAAGCAGATGGCAGTGCCTCTATCACTTAGTAGATGGTTTTTGAGAATTGCTGCAGCAATTTATCAGTTTGTGGCCAACCTGTTGATGAGCCACTAACTTAGTGAAACTGGTCCTTAGGTAGCAGAAGCATCAGCACTCACCAGCAGTTTGCTAGGACCTGCCAAAGCCTGTGCTGTGCTGGCAGAGTCGCTGAGGACTCAGGATTCTTCATGGAGCTGAATAAGACCAAGGGAGGAGAAATTAAGGCAGAGGGAGGAAGGGAGAAGTGACAGACACAGAGACATAGATAAAGAGATAAATACATAGAGAGACACAAAGACAGACAGAAAGAGACTGAGGGACAGAGAAACAGACAGGTGATATTCACTGAGAAGTTTGTACCTAGTAGCTATTTTAAATTGTAAATTGACTGAACAAGTTTTATCAACAATTATTTTTGAAAGATAGAAATGAACAGGGAAGGAGCTAGTGGGGCCAATAAAAGGTAGAGGAGGGGAATAGGAGGACCATCTGGCCTTTGTCTGGTCAAAGGAGGCGTCATATGTTTCAAGTAAGGAACTATGATAACCATAGAACTATGGAACAAGATATAGGGCCATAGATTCTGAGCTAGGAGAGATCTGATAGATTACCTAGTTCAGAGTCCTCATTTCTGACCATGCTTTACATACTGCCCGTGCCTAATTGTGACAATTCAATTCTATGCCAGTACAGAAAAAAAGATTTTAAAAAAATGACACTGTCTCTGCTCTCAAGGGGCTTGCAGTCCCAACCTGGGAAAATGTAATTTTGTTACCTGAACTAGCACACTTGTACAGAAAAAGTCTAGAGAGGCAATTGTTAAATTTTTAATAAACCAAATTATATTTTACTTTTTTTGATGTCTTTTCTTATGTAAAAATCATGTCATTTTTTAACAAATGTGTTTTTTTAGAAATGAAGATGTTAAGTAAGAATTAGACATCTTAATTGAGATCTATAATCAGCAGCATTTGGTCTGATTATCTATGCAAGAAAAACCAAGTTGATAAAGAATGCCTCTTGTATATTGATATACAGTTGGGTAGACAACCAAAAGAGCTTTAGAATAGAATGGAAATGATTTATTTATGTTATATATACACATGTGCATACAATGACATGTGTCAATCTACCTATATGTATGCATATATACATGCATGCATGCATACATACATGTACACATACATACATACATACACATACCACATGCTTCTTTTGGTTCTTT
>CM053587.1:106629244-106640254 GCA_028646515.1 Pseudochirops corinnae
CCAAAGAGGTTAATAATGATTGGCATTCGACCTCAGACACTTTCTAGTTGTGTGACCCTAGGCAAGGCACTTAACCCTGTTTGCCTCAGTTTCCCCATCTGTAAAATGAACTGGAGAAGGAAATGGCAAACTACTCCAGTATCTTTCTCAAGAAAATTCAAGTGGAGTCACAAAGAGTAGGATATGATTGAAAAAAATGACTGAACTGAAATTTGCAAGGTGTTTTACATATATTATCTCATGTATGTGAAAAGACAACTCTGTGAGGTAGGTAATATAGGCATCATCGTCTCCATTTTACAGATAAGAAAATAGGATCAGAGAGTTTAAGTGACTGGCCCATGGTCACACAGCTGATCTGTCTTGAGTCAGGATTGGAACCTAGATCTTCTTAACTTTAGTTTCCACACTTATCGGCTATTCCTTGTTGCCTCTGTAATGAACAGACTTGCTAGCTAGTAGTAGAGTTGGGATTCAAAGCCAGATCTTATGATTTGTGGTCCAATCTTCTTCCCATTGACCATATTGCTAAGGAATCATCAGCCCACCATGAGAAGAAATATGCAGCCAGACAGACTCCAACCCTGAACTATGGATTAAGTATCTCAGTGTTGCACATAGTAGGTCACCAATTGGACTGACAATGCTTCTTTTGTCTTCCCTTTCCATTTCTGGAGCTGTGATTCTTTAGAGGAACCCAGGGGATTTTAATTCTAAAAAACTTATTTTAACCCTCACCCTTCCCCTTCCTTCACATTATTTTTCAAATGGCCACATTCCATGACATCAGGTAAAACCTTGCAGAGAAGGTCAGGGAGCCAGAAGAAGAGGTTGACTCTCTATGGAGACAGCACATGACAGTAGGGGGTAGTTCCTCTCTTGCTCAGTGAAAATAATTCATTTGAGGATAACTGGGAATGGGACAAATTCCCTTTCAAATTCAAGTTAGACCCATAGTAACTAAAGCCTAGACTAAATTGGGAAGGGGGTGGAGAGTGAGGAGAGAGTAGGAGTGTGAGGTTCAAAGCAGTTAACACCCTTTTGTTGAATGCTGGGCAGAGCAAGGTTTCCTTTCCTTCTACCATTTATATATAAGCAGTGACCCTTTACCTGCACAGCGGGGAAAGCTGACACTCTTGAGGGAGGGCCAATGCTTATAAGGACCCATGGATTATGACAGAATGGAAAATGTCTTATTATGGTCAGTGATTAGAGGCAGCCAAAGAACCCCCTTTAGTTTCCAGGATTTCACTTTCCAATGAAATCTTGCAGCTGGAGTCGGGGGTGGGGGAGGTAGGGGGAAAGAAAGACCCAACCTGTAAGAAACTTTCCCAGACTTGCCCCATTCAGGGGTCTCTGGGGCAATGATTTTTGAACCATGGCCAGTCAGAGCCCAGCCTCTTTGATTGGTGAAGAAATCCAGGTATGACTCAGATCTGAAGTATGGATATTATTGAGATCTAACTGTATTTCCTAGAATTTTGCACCCTTCCTCCAGGCTTACACTTTAGGCATGAGGGCAAAGGTGAGGAGACCAGTCAGGTTGGAATGCAGGATGTGTGATGGGGAGTAGGGATACAAATTGGACATTGGTATAGGAAACTCTAGGAAATCTTAAAGTTCTCTAGAAATACTAGCTATTTTCATTATAATCAGAGTACCAATAGATGATTTTTAAGGACAGTTAGGTGGCACCATGGATAGAACACTGAGCTTGGAATCAGGAAAACTCATCATGAATTCATGAGTTCAGATCTGGCTTCAGATGTTTACTAGCCATGTGGCCCTGGGCAAGTCACTTCACCCTGTCTGCCTCAGTTCCTCATCTGTGAAATGAACCAGAGAAACAAATGGTAAATTATTCCAGTATCATTGCCAAGAAAACCCCAAATGGGGCCCAAAAGAGTCAAACATGACTGAAATGACTGAACAGCAGTAAGCTACGTTAAAGTTTAGGGGGGAAAAAAACCCAACCCAACCTTTATGATTCTTAGCATCCTCTATTCCTTTTTCAATCACTCTGCCATTCTCCTTATTAAAGTGGAAAGAGACACAGGATGAAAAGTTATTTTGTGGCTTGTTTTGTTTTGTTTCATGGATTGCTATGACTAAAGAATTCATGACCAAGCGACTAGCACACTGTTTATGAGTCTCATAATTCTTAGCTAGGCTAGTTCTTAGAAATCAGATTCAGTATGTTGCTAGGACTATACTCAACTTTCTTTCAAATATGGAGGCACCTACCCAAGTTGGTGTGCGTTTTGAGAAATTATGTCTACCAGCACACTACAATGAGGCATTGGAACAGGAATTTGTGGCCGTCTCCCTTATAAAAAAGAAATAAAATGAGAACAACGACATTGCTGTCATTTCCTTACCTTATTATATTCTCTGAATATAAGAGGACTAACCTGGCACAACAAGAAGACAATCTACGCAAAAGATTAACGGGCTAAAGGAGACACCAGAGGTGGGGAATTCACTTAAATTGCCAATATGATAGAATAATGATAATGACTTTTATAGAGCATTTTAAAGATTGCAGAGTGCTTTATAGAGTAGGCATGATCTCGTTTGATCTTCATTAGACAAGGCAAGAAATAATAATGAGCTCCTAAACTAGGATATTGGTGTGAATGTTGGTCTGAGAAAGATTGTGAAGATTAAATCAACAAAATTTGGCAACAGATTAGCTTGAGGGATTAAAAAAAAGGGAGGAAACAAAACCCATAATGCAGTTTCAAGCCCAGGTGACTTGAAAGATGTCAGTGCTAATAACAGAAGTGATGGGGGGGGGGGGGCGGAAATAAAGGAAAGAAGGAAGAAACAGACCAAACTTTTCTCTTCCTTTTCACTATTAAATTCTATGGTAGCTGCCTCCACGTCCTTACTAGCCATTTATTCTTCAACTCCCTGTCATCTGGTGTCCATCCTCACCACTCTATTAAAACCACTCTTTCCAATGTGGTCGATGGCTTCTCAATGGTCCAATCCAATGGCTTTTCCCTTGATCCTTTCCCTCCTTGGCCTTTCTACAATCCTTAAAGCTGCTGACTAATTTCACTGCCTTGACACTCTCTTCTTGGTTTCCATGACATTGCTTTCTCCTGATGCTCTTCCCGCCTATCTGACTAGCACTTTTTGGTATCCTTCACTGATTTCTTTCTCCTCTTCCTGTCCCTCCTCTTCCAAGACTCTGCACTTGGTCTGCTTGTCTTTTCTCTGTGTATTTCACAATCATCTACTCCCACGGCTTCAAGTATCACCTCTATGAAGATGATTCCCAAATGCATGGCTTCAGTCCTAGTCAAGCCTTTGGGCAATTATCTTACATTTACGACTGCTTCCTGAACAACTCCACTTGGACACCCTGCTAACATTTCAAATTCAATGTGTCAAAAATGGAATTCATCATCTTACCTGTCCCTCCCCGCCCCTGACATTTCTCCCATCCTCATCACTGCTCTTAATAGCACTGCCATCTTCCAAGTCATCCAAGCTTGAAACCTAATAGTCAGTTTTGTCTCTTCTTTTTTTTCATCACTTCTGTTATTAGCACTGCCAGCTCCCAAGTCACACAAGCTTGAAACCTCACAGTCAGTTTTGTCTGTTTCTTCTTTCTTTCCTTTATTTTGTCCCCATCACTTCTGTTATTAGCACTGACATCTTTCAAGTCATCTGGGCTTGAAACTGCATTGTGGGTTTTGTTCCCTCCCCCTTTTTTAACCCCTCAAGCCAATCTGTTGCAAATTTTGTTGATTTAATCTTCACAATCTTTTTCACACCAACATTCACACCAATATCCTAGTTTTGGAGCTCATTATTATTTCTTGCCTTGTCTAATGAAGATCAAATGTGATCATGCCTACTCTATAAAGCACTCTGCAATCTTTAAAATGCTCTATAAAAGTCATTATCATTATTATATTATATTGGCAATCTAAATGATTTCCCCACCTCTGGTGTCTCCTTTTGCCCGTTAATCTTTTGCGTAGATTGTCTTCTTGTTGTGCCAGGTTAGTCCTCTTAAAACCAAACCAAACCAAATAAAACAAAAATAAACTTGCAGTGGTTCTCTATTACTTCTTTTGTTTTTCTTGGAAAGGGGAAGGCAGGGCAACTGGGGTTAAGTGACTTGCCCAAGGTCACATGGCTAGTAAGTGTCTGAGGCTGGATTTGAATTTAGGTCCTCCTAACTCTAGGGCTGGTGCTCTACTCACCTCACCACCTAGCTTCCCCTTCCCTATTGCTTCTAAGAAAATATATAAAACTCTTAGTCTGGCATGTAGGAGCCTCCCTAATATGTCTTCTAGCTATTTGCTTAGCATTTGTTAAATTTACCACATTTCAGCTAACATGGACTTTGGGTCATTTTCTGATCTTGTCCTTCTCTTTCCTTCTCATATGTTAGGTTATCTACTATATCTGCAATGCATTCTTTCCTAACCTTTACCTGTTGTAATATTTCTCTTCCTTCAAGGCTTAGCTCAGGTGCGGAGGCAGTTAGATGGCACAGCATATAGAGTACTGGCCCTAGTGTCAGGAAGATATGAGTTCAAATCTGGCCTCAGATATTAGCTGTGTGACCATGGGCAAAATACTTTTACCCATGTCTGCTTCAGTTTCCTCAATTGTAAAATAAGTATAGGATTATTGTGAGGATCAAATAAGATAATATTTGTACAGCACTTAGCACAGTACCTGGAACACATAGTAGGTGTTTAATAAATACTTATTTCCTTATTGTGATTCCCTTCCTTAACATGGTGATTCCCTAGACCATCTCTCAGGGTGTCCCAAATTCTCAAGACAAAACTACTTAGAATTTATTTATTTTTTCAGTTAGAAATGTGGCATATAGTCCCCCTTCCCCAGCCCTTTTTGTGCTTGGGTGAGGAATTTCAGTGGAGGACACAGAAGCCAACCTAAAATCAATATAATTTCACATATGTGTGGTGTTTTCATTTTAGCTTTTCAAAGTACTGTAACAGTAATTAATTTAGCAGGTACTTGGTCCTTAGTAACTAAGGGCTAAGTACTTCTGTGAAAGAGGCAGAGAGTGTGAACTCTGTCTTCTGTGTGAAAGAGACAGAGGGAGTGAGCTCTGTTTCCTGTTGCTGAGGTGGCAGGAGGGGTTTGACTGAGACAGGAAACCAATGTGTGTGTGTGTGTGTGTGTGTGTGTGTGTGTGTGTGTGTGTGTGTGTGTAAGAAGAGTTTCAGGGACAGAAAATCAGAATCAAGAATTTTCCTCCTGGCCGGCTCCTGATGGAGGAAGAATTGTGGAGACTGAAGCCAGCTGAGAGAAAGAGAGAGAGAGATTGTCTCCCAGCATCTGGAAGCTGACTGAGAACTGAGTTGGAGTTTTTCTTGAGACCAGAATCTGGTGAAGGCTGAAGTTGCTGCCTCCTGGAAGGCTGAGATTCCTTCTGGGTCCTAGGTCCAGCTGAACTGCTGAAGGACTGAAGAAGCACGACTGCTAGGGAAATCAGATGATTATTCTTTTGTTCTTTGTTATAAATATTGTGGCCACTGTAGTGAAAACTGTGGCCATTCTAATGTTAAGCTGTTGTGGACACTATATTGTGATTTTCTGTGATAAGATGTAATATTGTGAATATTATATTGTGATGTGTTGTGAATGTTTGCCTTGATTTGTAATGGAATAAATGGAGTGTTTACTATACTGTGTAATCCGAACCTTAAAAGCTGTTCACAGTAGCATTCTTTTGGGAAGCTGCTCATGCATGGTGTTACAAGTACTTTTTTTGAAAGATTTTTTTTCTAATTTTTTTTTTTTACTTTCAGCTATATTGATAGCTTTGTTTTTATACTACAAACATTTATACATTGCCTCTACTTTGTGAGATGTCTCATAATAAAGTCAAACAGTTGAGTAAGATTAATAGTTGAGTGACCTCATCTGAAAGGTCCCACAACATTCTACATCTGTAGTGCCTTCCCCCACCTCTATTTAAAAAAAAACCACCAGAAATCTATTGCTCTTCCTTCCTATTCCCTACCCCACTGGGAAAAAAGAAAAAGACAATTTCTTGTGATAAATATGCATAATTAAACAAAACAGATGATCCCAGCGGTAATATGTGTGTGTACAAATCTTTATCTATGTATCTAATTATATACATATACATTTATATTTATATACATCATTCTGCACCTGCAATTGAACACCTGTTTGTAATAGATAACATTCTTTCAGCACTGATGCTCTGGAACCAGGAATGATCAATGTATTGATCTTGGTTCTGACAGCTTAAATGCATTGACTCATCCAGTCCCCATAACTTCCCTGTGAAGCAGGTTTTGCTGTCTTTTGGAGGAAGGGAATTCAAGATCATAGTCAATAAAGTGCTGGAATGAAGGAGATTTGAGTTCAGATTATGCCTCTGACAATGGCTACTTATGGGATTGTGAGCATGTTCTCCAGTCTTCTTTGAGCATCAGTTTCCTCAGCTATAAAAGAAAATATCTAGTACCTAACTTATCAGCAGTGTTGTTGTAAAGATCAAATAAGAGAAGGTTTAAAAAAAAATAACTTTAAATTGCTATATAGGCTGTGTGTCCCCAAAAATCTTGGTGTTGGTTTAAGCTTAGAATGCCATTCTAAATGAAAACTTTAATCTTAAAACTATACTAAGACTTTTGGGACACTCTGTATAAATGTCAACTACTTACTGCTAGTTTGTGTACTATCTCATTCTACTAATCTTTTTTTTTTTTCTTTTCTACCGGAGTTCAGATAGAAACAATTCTGGGACAAGTCACTATCCTATCATTATTCTTTTATATTTAATGGTCTGAGTGCTATTGCCCAGGTGGCCTGTTTTTTTGTAATTGGATGAAACTATTGGAATATAAACTCATCCTCTATGGGCTTACTACAAGCATCTTTGGGACAACTCCAGTAGTTGCAAGGATAACAGGAATGGTGGCATCTACCTCATCATCACCCTCCTATTATTGGAATGTTGGAAAGAAGGCTGACCTTGGGATCAGGAAGATCTGGGTTCAAATTGTACCTCTGACACATACTAGCTGTGTGATGATGGATAAATTCTGACTTTCTATTACCCCAAGAAACTCTTTTAAAGCTGTTAGGGGCAGATAGGTGGCACAGTGAATAGAGTACCTGCCCTGAACTCAGGAGGACCTGAGTTCAAATCTTGTCACTTAACTAGCTGTGTGACCTTGGGCAAATCCTTAATCCCAATTGCCTTGACTCTTCCTCCCTTCAAAAACAAAACCTGTTACTTAATGACCTACATTCAAGAAGAGTGTTTCAATCTTGGGAGTTTCCCATCATAATGAAATAACAGATTTGGACCTAAAAAAGAATTAATTCGTTTTTTTTTTTCCTAAGGTCACACAGTCAGTTAATGGCTGAATTAAGATGAGTACCCAGTTCTGACTCCTGCTTCAGTCTTTTTCCCATGTTACCTACCATGGGTAACAAAACTCTGGTTAGGTTTGGATACTGCACATGTTGGGAAATGCTGAGCTAGATTTTGCAGGATGGGATAGAACCTTCCTTGCCTTTTGGGTCCCTGCCCCAGTGAGGACCTGGAGGAAGGAAGATGAGGTGTTGGCATTTCCGACCAAGCCAAGTCCAGCTCTAGCCAGGATCTGGCCTCCTCCTTCAGTGCTCTTTGCTCAGTGACCCAGAGAAGGGGAACTACCACTGTGGCCAAAAAATGCACTGCCTTGCAGAGTCATCCAAGTCCCCCTTAGGAAGCCTGAAGCCGTCCATCTCAAACAGGCCCATTTAAAAAAGTATATATCTTTCCAAGAGCTGAAGTCAGACTGAAGCTCCAGAGTTTCCTGTCTCCCCTCCCTGGTTCTTTTATTAAAGAAAACTGGCTCTGAGTTTGTAGGTCCACTCCAACTGTACCCTGCAAACAGCAAAGCAGAATGACAGGCCCCCTGCCAACGATCACACTAGCTTCTTACTGAGCTCCCGTAGTAACCTAGAATGACCCTCCCCCCTCAACAAACTCTCCCTCACTGGCAGCACCACCCTCACCACCTACACCTACACACACACACACACACACACACACACACACACACACACACACACACACTCTCTAAATCCTGGAGACTTATTCATGTTTATACTGTTCCATGCATTTTTCTGTGATCTGGAAGCTGTCTTGCAGATATCCCTCCTGTCGGCAGCCACACACCTCTCCAGATAGTTCCTCCATCCTATTTTTCATCCTCTGAAAAGACACTGGCAAACAAATGTCTGGTTCTACTCTGACATTCCCAAGTTTTTCACCCTAGTGCCCCTTTCCAGAGGTTGTTCTGCTTTCTCCCTAGGCCTTACCTTTCTCCCTAATTAAGTTATGGACTGTTTTGTTAGTTCTGTCACTAGTGTTAGAAGAAAAAACAAACAGACATACAAATTAAACCCTTTTCTTGACACTGATTATTGCTCTCCCCCAAGCCCTAACCCCAAAATGATTTTGCAAATCTTCTGAATCTGTCCTTTAGCATCTCTAACTCTTCAACTCAAATGTCAGACTCAAAGAATGGAACATCTGCACCCTGAATCATCCTTAGAGGTAAGTAAAGTAAGGGGCCACATAATGATATGATTTAATTTCTGGAACATCCAGGCCTTCCTGCCTCTCAAATGCCCATCTCACCAACCTTAGACACTTTACATGCTACAATCAATGCCTCATTCCTTTGACTTCAAACAGGGATTTTTTTCCTTTCAGTTATTGTTTTGGCCTTGGGCAGGTGGGTGGGGGATTTGTATTTTAAGTTTCAAATTCATTCACATTGAAGTACAGGTGACTATGACCCCCAAATAGTTCAAAATAGTCAGTATTTCACTGGCATAGTTTTGCCTTCCATCAGCTCAGATTCCAAGTCTTAGTTAGGAGGGCAGAATGGCAAATAGTAGCCGGTTTTGATACCTTAGAGTAGAGAAAGTAGGAAGACCCTGCACCCTTTTGCCCACTCCTTGGTATACTCTCCTGCCTTTGTGTGATCTAGAGATGGGAAGCTGGGGATAAAACCCCGGCAAAATTGTGAATTTGGCACACAAAGCAGCCTGAGTCAGCAGGTATCTAAATGATCAACAATGCTACTTTCTCTCTTCTTCAATACTCCTATCAGAAAGTCCATCAGAACAATGCTCTCTGTCTCAAACGTATGTGGATTATCAGGGAATATCTACTCCCACTCTAAAGCTACTCCTTTTAGCCCTCAGGCAGAAGTAACTACTTACACTTTTTTTCTTTTATGAAAAAAAAAAATGTGAGAAAGGAATAGTGAAAAAGGAATTGTTGAGAATTCAATGGGGGAGCACTTAGAAAGCAAGCTTGTACTTTGCTTTTTCTTTCACTACTTAAATTTAAAAATAGTTGGACTTTAAAACAGCTTTTTCTCAAAAAATATTTAAAAGTGGGTTCATTTCAGAATGTCAAAGCCAAAGCTAAATAAAAGCCCTGGAAAGCTTCTGACCCTCTGAGAAGATTTAGGGTGAATTTTCTATTTAGGCTTGGAAAAATCAGTTAGATTAAGTAGCGATTAATAACATTTGAGACTTAGTAGGAAAAATTACTTAATAGCACCTAGGTATTTATATTTCTTTAAATCTTACTCTATAGTATATAATTTATTTGAAAAGCTTGAAAATATAGTTAACTAATCACTTATTATTTTCAAGCTTTGTTTTAATTAGATTTTAATGAAAAGCATAATTAACTGTTCTTCCTATTTATCCACAGCTAAAGTAAGCCAAGTTGGGTGATTCATACAACCATACATTCTGCCTGAGGGGAAATAGTCTCTGAAAAGTTAGTCTTTTGCAAACCTATGAAGCGATGACTTTTTTAACCAGTATAATAACTATTACAAGCGGAAGTAAATATATCCTCCAAGTCTCAATTTAACCAATTGTAAAATGAATGAGATCAACTGTCACAGGTGGAAGGATCTTAGAAATCATCTAATCCTTGATTCTATTGTAAACTTTTCTCCTCCTCTCCTTGAGATACTTCTCAAAAACCCATCTTCTTTCCAGTTTCCTTCTAAAGGAAGATTTCTTCCTCAATCAGCACAATCTCAACTTCCTTGGGACAGAAATAAATAAGTTGTAATCTTTCCTCTTTTGCAGGGCTGGCTTTTCTTGGGATGAAACTGGGGTTTTTCCTCAGAGAAGATTTAGGCTTTGGGAACTCAGTAGCAGGGAGAGACTGAGGATAAAAGATCCTGACTTGATGAGGCATCAGAAATATTCATTCATTGGTGGGGTTGGTTTCTAGAGACTAGAAAGTTAAGATGAAGGCTCAGGGGCAAGGGATCATGACCTAGAGCCAGATAGAAGTTTTAGCTACTAACAGAATGAGAGAATCTGAGTCAGATAATTGGCCACCCTTGATACTTTTCACAGACAAAAATGCTTTATGCCTGGTCACATAACACTGACCCTGCTCTCCTGCTTCCCTAAATGAGCGGACTTCTGCTGGACAGCTACTTATTGCTACCAGCCTTTCCTTTAGGCTGTCTCTAAGAGATGGGGGATCTAAGTGCAAAAACACAATAATGCAAGGACCATTGACTAAGAGGGTAGGAAAGGAGGACAGTAGAAGCTCCCCTGAGCAGGATACCTGCTGGCTTGTCACTGGCTCCCTTCTATTACATTGTCTTGGTATTTCCACAGCAATATTTGGATTGTATCATGTGTGAATAGTTGGCCTCTCCGATGAGGTAAACAGATTCCTCAGGACAGAGGCCATGCTTTCCACTTCTGGGTCTCCTTCTAATGCTTGGAGAATATGGGATAGTCTGTCTTTAGGGGCTCAAAAAAAATCTAAATTGAATTTTCTTTTTTTTTTTTTTTTAAATTTCATTATAGTTTGCATCATTCATTTCCACAAGATTTTGAGTTACATATTTTCTCCCCCTCTTTCCCCCTTCCACCACCACAAAACAGCCATCCCAGTGTGTCCCCCCTCCCCCAGTCTATTCTCTCCTA
>CM053587.1:106640754-106662224 GCA_028646515.1 Pseudochirops corinnae
TATTATTATTATTATTATTAACTACATCCAACTGGAACTTGAGATACACAGGCACTGTGGTTGGGAGATCCATCCTGCCCTACTGAAAAGTCAGAGGGGTGAGGGGGGAAGACATAGGAGAGAATAGATTGGGGGAGGGGGGATACACTGGGACAGCTGTTTTGGGGCGGTGGGTAGGGAAAAGATGGGGAGAAAATCTGTAACTCAAAATCTTGTGGAAATGAATGATGTAAACTAAAATAAAATTAAAAAAAAAAAAGTCAAGGTGATTGGCAATGGCCCAGGTTTCAGTGGGTGACTTTGGTCATTCTAAATTAGATCTTTCCTAGGTCTCAGTTTGTCTGAAACAACATCCATGAAGTGTATAATCTTGGGCAATAGCCTGTCTAGCCTCTCTGGTACTCAGTTTCTCCAGCTATAAATAATGGAGAGTTGGAACAGATGGCCTCTTAGGCCTCTTCCAACTCTAAATTGATGAGCCTGTGATCTGGCATTTTAACCATGTGTTTATCACATGGTCCCTGCAGCAGAGATGGCCAAGTATTCTAATTCTCCCAGTAAATGCCTCTGTAAAGGATATTACCTTAGTAGTTAGTGACCAATGGGAAATGATTGCCTTTAGGCCTGCAACCACTTACAGAGAGAGGAGTTGGGTGATGGCTGCTAAACATAGAGTTCAGTCAATTAACACCATTGACTCCTGCAGGGTTCATCCTGGGACAGGCTGCCACGCAGCATGCAATCCATCTTTGCACACTCGTTAGTTATATTCTGTAAGACAAGTTTCTTCAAAGGACAGGCAAACAAAGCCAGGTGTCATTTTACTCTTGAGTCAGCTGTTCACCATGGCTTCACGGTGATTTCAGAAGGTGAGCAGTGTTTTCTGTTTGTCTGTCAACAGGCAGCATGAACGGGGGGACATGGGAAGGACCTTGCCTTCTTCCATTGTACACCATGTCCCAGCCAAAGTCAAAAGAGGAGAGTGGCTTCACGTAGCTCTGTGGTGAGCTGTTGACTTTGAAAATTGACAGAGCAAAGAGAGGGTGGGGAAATTGAACCGTCAAATCACATTAACTTTTTAAAAACCACAATAGTTATTTCTCAGAGACTAAACTTTGTGCACAAATTATTAAAGGAGCCTAAAATTGAAACAAATGTGTACCGCTTGTTTGAAACAAGTGTTAATAACTTGAAGCCCTCCTTAGAGGTCATCCAGTCTAGACTGGACAGTTGCTTGTTGGGTATAAAGTAGAGGGGATTCTGGGTCAGGTGCAAGTTCAATTAGATGATTTCAGAGATCTCTACCAATTCTTTATTGTGTCTGTTTCCACATAACATCTGGACCAGTGTATTCAGTTCTGAGCATCACATCTTTAAAGGGACATTGGATGTACTCTGGCTCAACAGAAGAAGGTAACAAAAATGGAAAGGGATCCAGAAACTGTGGCATCTAAGAAACTGCTGGAAGAACTAGAAAAACTTAGCCTGGAATTGAAAAGACTAAGAGGGAAGATGTGAATGTTGTCTTCTAATGGCATCAATCAAGGACAGTGGCTTTGTTCAATGTTGCTCCAGGTATAGGTCCCAAAGTGGGTGATACCATCCCCTGGGGGACACTGAAATGATGGCTTGGCAGAGGGGGGTGCAGTAGTAGCCTCAGGTGCAATTGGGGAGCATTGAATAAAAATAAGGGGGCAGTGGAAGCATAAGGAAAGAAGAGAAGAAAATTTTGAAAAGCCATTCATACATGTTCTATCTGTTGTATAACAGAGTTAAAGTCATAGTGATGACATTATTTTCCAAATAAACACACAAAATGAAAGTTATAATCAATCAATGGTCAAGTCTACTAACAGGTCTTAACAGGCAAGTGTTGGCAGGTGAGCATGTTGTATGTTTTCAGGAAGTCCAGCATGCATCAACAGGAATATGTGGGTGTCATCACTTGTTTACAATATGATACTATGCAATTACATGATGCAATACTGTATCATCAAAATGTCTATGCAGGAAAAGAACCACAAATTTAAAATAAAGTATTAAATTTAAGATGAATTTTTTAAAAAATATTTTATATATTTTTTTTAATGATGTAAAATTTTAAAAAACTATTAAAGGGTTGAAGAAAGTAGATTTCCAGAAGGGTACTGAATAATTTCTTTTTTTTTTTTTTAAAGGGTGTGGTAAGTCAAATAAGTTTAGGAACCTCTGCTCCAGAGCAAAGAACTAGAACCAATGGGTGGAAGTTAGAGGGAAGTAGACCTTACCTCCAGATAAGGAAGAAGTTCCTAACAATCTGGACTGTCCAACAATGGAATGGACTGCTTCTGGTGCTAGTGAGTTAACACTGTCTGGAAGTATTCAAGCAAAGACTAAAAAAACCAAGTTGCTAATTTTCACTCTTTTCTTCCATTCCATTGATTAAGAAGATCTAAGTGTGTCTCCTTAGACAATGTGTTGGAGTAAATGGCATGCTAGACTTGGTTTGAAAGGACCTAGATTGAATCCTACCAGAGACACTTATGAGCTATGTGACCACAGGCAAGTCACTTAACCTCTCGGCCTTAGTTTCCTTATTTGTAAAATGGGGGTGATATTAATAGTAGCAACCTCAAAGGGGTTGTGAGAGTGCATTTAAAAACACTTTGAAAATTTAACAACATTCCATAACTATGAACTCTTCTTATTACTGTTGCATTTATAAACTCTGAAAGTCCTTATCCCAAGACCCAATCTCATGGGTAAGGCTGCTTCCCAGAGTAAGATAACATCTTTCCTCAGGGTTCAAAAAATAGCTTTCTAATAGTATGAGCTTAAGCTCTCCATCTGATAGATTTTCTCCGATAGCAGTCACCAGTAATTATCACCTCAATATCACTTAACTAATTGACAGCAGAAAGATTTTTACAAATAGCCCTTTACAAGGGGATATTTACTGAGAAAATATAGCAAGAATAGAAGTATAACCTTCTGCTGTAAGTTTTCCTGTGAGACCAGGGGCATGTCCTGCCTGTGCCACTTCGGTCTCCTGGGAGAATGGGCTCAAACACAAAGTAGTTGCTTCAAAGAAGTCTCCCCTCCAAGTTCATTTCCAAATGCGGCAACATGGCCAATGGATAAAGCTACTCCCTTCCTGGGTAGAAACCAGCATCTTGGTGTTGATTCAATGCTGGGCTAGATAATGTCAAGTTCACAGATTCCTTCCATGTTCTGCCAATCTTTCAAAGCTCACAACACTACACTTTAGTCCATTCTGTTGTAGATACTCCTTTACCTAAGGCAAGAAAGACTAGACACAATAGGGACAAGAATAAGAGCAAGGCATGGGCTGGTGGCTTCAGCTGAGTGAGAGAGACTAGGGACTCCTTCCCCATCCAGAGGTCCCTAGTCTCCACTCCTCCTCACTTCAATACAAACAAACAGAAAAGGGAATGAGGTGGAGTCACTGGGGTCTTTTGCATGCATACTCAGTTCTAGCTTAAAAGTCACTCAAAAAAAATCTTCCTCAGAAACAGTTATAAAATACCTGCTCTCAAGTCTCCTGTGGTATTTCATTAGGCAGAGCTATACATGCTCACACAGGCTAGGCTTTCATTGGCCAGTCCCTATTACATTACCTTCTGAATAGAATGCCAAGGTTACTTTTTAAAATAAATTTTCTCCTTTTGTTATTATGAATTCCTGTATGTTTTTTCATAGATACAGGGAGGAGGGTGGAGGGAAAGGAGATTTTTAAAAGCCTATTCTGCAAGAAGTGCTAAGGCACCCAGAAATAAAATAAGGAGTTGGAGTAGTGATTTCTCTTGCACTAGAAAATCTCTGTGCAAGAAAGAATATAAAAGTGGAGGGTTTGGTAGGAGAGGTGCCTGGATCTGAGAGCAACAACCTTCAGTGATGCTAAAAAAAAAAAAAAAAAAAGACTCGTCTATTTCAGGGTGGATTAGAATAACCGACTTGGGAAGGGGGGGTATTTAGTTAGTTAGTTAGTTAGTTAGTTTTAGTTTTCAACATTCATTTCCACAAGATTTTGAGTTCCAAATTTTCTCTCTATCTCTCCCCTACCCGCCACCCCAAGATGGCAAGCATACTAATCATCCCTTCCTGCAGTCTGCCCTCTCTTCTATCCCCCCATCCCCCTCCCCCTTACCACTTACTTTCCTGTAGGGCAAGATGGATTTCTATATCCCATTGCCTGTATATCTTATTTCCAGGTTGCATGTAAAAACAATTTTTTAACATTTGTTTTTAAAACTTTGAGTTCCAGATTCTCTCTCTTCTTCTCTCCTCACCCACCCCCACTGAGAAGACAAGCAATTCAATATAGGTTATACATGTGTAGTTATGCAAAACATTTCCATAGTAGTCATACTGTGAAAGACTAACAGAATAACTGACTTTTGAGTGTCTTTCTCATTCTAACTCTGTAATAGACTTTTATGACCACCTGGCATTTCAACATCCTGGGACTGCATCCTGGGATCCAGTTTCTCTAGGAGGTCACCAAGTCTATTTTCTACAAAACAACCAATACACATAGAGATGTACTTGTTCAATTGGCTCAAGAAAGAGTTGCAGAGGGGCAAGAAGAAACCTGAGAGGCAAAGTCCAAAAGCACCACCATGGTTAGTGCTCAAGTCAATCATATTTCCAACCTGGGCAGGTAAAGTCAAGTAGGAAAAGAGCCTATACTTTATTTATTTGCATCTTCAAAATGGAGCCCTGGAATCTGGAAAGGGGCACGAGGGGAGAGAAGATGCCTTTTTCTGTGGCATTTCCAACTCCTTAGGGAAGGAGTCCAGGCCTCTAAGATAGAGACAAACTGTAAAGTACTGTATTTTACTGTGTGAATTACTATATTGCCTCTTATCATGCAAAATTATATTACCATGTCTAAATTTAGTCTAAAAAGTATGATACTGAAACTGCTCCTAGCTGTACATCTAAGATGTATTTCCAGGACAAGCTGTTTAAATAGAGTACTTCAAAAAAAAATCAGCATTATCCAAATAAACCATATGATAATTATATGTTTGACTATATTTGCCCCAATTGTAAGGCTGCTCTCTATAACAAATTACTTTTCTCACACCTTCTCCAACCCCCCCCCCCAATATGCCAAATACTAAGCTATTCACCTGCCTACTATGAAACTGGGAACCCTTGTGAGGTTCCCTTCCTAGGAAAAGAGCTTTCTTTCAAGAAAAGGACATGGTGATCACAAAGTGTCAGCATGCCAAACTAACCTCATTTCCTTTCTTGACAGGGTTTCTAAACTTAGATCAGAGGCAATGCAGTAGATAGAGTTGACCCAGATTTTAGTGAAGCATTTGAAAAAGTCTCCCACACTATTCTCATGAAAAAGGTGGAGAGATGTGAGCTATATGATAATATTATTAGGTGGATTCAGGGCTGACTGAATACTGCACTCAAAGAGAAGTTATTAATGAGTTGGTGCCAACTTAATGAGCCGGATAGCTCAGTGGATAGAGCAACAGACCTAGAGTCATGAAGACTCCTCTTCGTAAGTTCAAATCTAGCCTCAGACACTAGCTATGTAAGCCTGGGCAAGTCATTTCATCCTGTTTCCCTCAGTTCCTCATCTATAAAATGAACTAGGGAAGGAAATAGCAAACCACTGCAGTATCTTTGCCAAGAAAACCCCAAATGTGGTCATCAAGAGTCGGACATGACTGAAAAACAACAAAAACCAACTTGGAAGGAAGTCTCCAGTAGAATGCCCCAGGCATGGACTGGGCTTGGCCAAATACTATCTATCATTTTTTTTAAATCAATGACTTAATTAAAGGCATAGCTTACTCAATTAGCAGAAAATACAAATCTGGGAAGGCTAGCTAACACACTAGTTGACAGAATCAGAATTCAAAAATATCTTGACTCTCTATAACATCAGGTCAAATCAAAGAATGAAAATAGGAATAAACATGAAGTCTTATACTTAGAATTTCCCTGAGAAATAATCAGGAAGGGAGACTTTGGGGCTGTCACTGCTCCTGTAACAAGATTTGAGTTCCATTACGCTTGAGGTCATTGATATGAGAACTGGGAGGGACTTGAGCATTATAGATGGGTGAATCACCAAAGATTTAACGTGGGGTGCACACATTTGTTTTAGCTGGCTTTTCCATCATTAAGAGTCTGATGCCTGCACCAAAAGGGTGCTGGATGAATGTGAGAGTGTGGGAATTATGAGACATGAGCCAGGTGGGAAGCTGTCTAGGCAGTCCATTTATTTATCTGAGGGTAAGGGTTTATATACTAATAGCAAAAGTGATTATATCTGGTATTCTACCTCCTAGTACTTTATTCCATTGTGTGCAAGTGTGATCACTTTTTGATAATCACTTCCTAATAATCACCCCTGTTCCCTTGCTAATCAAGGAAAGATGGTGAACCAATCACCCTGAGCAACAATGAGCCCTCAGAAGGAGTGGGTCCTAGGGAAACCCTGATCCAGACTCTACCCATGAGTGGACTGGCTCAGTACTGGCCCTCTACATCTCCCCCTCTCTTTGCAAGTAACTTGAGTCTGTGAATCTTTGTCCCCAGAGCCAAGAGTGACCTACCAATGGAGTGAATAACACAAGGTATAACAAGGCACAGATCTCCTAGCACACACACTAATGGGATAAAATGGAAGATCAGGGAAGTAAGGTTATTCAATGGTTACAATATCATCAGAATCAATTCCTGATATATGGCTTGTAGAAATTTGGTTTGTTATCTAAGACAACTGATTTATATCCCAAGTGAAATTATCAAATACATAGCTTCACACAAACATGGCTATATCCATAATCACATTGCAACTGGATATAAGTCCAATATGTTTGAGTCTCTTGTCTCTGGGCTCTCTAGATGGTCAGCATGGCAAACAGGAACAATAATGTCTTAGTCTGTGTCCTCCTTGTGTGAGACCAATGTCTTCTGATCCGGCGTTCTTTCATCTTCCAGTTCTTTTCCTAGGGTCAGTCAGGACATTTCCTGGATCAAGGTATTCACATGGTCGAATGTTCCTTTCAGGGGTCCAAATTGGTTTCTCTGGGCCATCTGGAAAAATAGAAGTATACCCTTGACCCCATGTTAATAATTGATCTGGCCCATACATTTCTTTCTTTGGGTCCTTCCACATTACTGGGATATCTTTTTCATTACCTGTCTTTTTTTTGTTTGAAATGTTTTTGGCAGGTGTATATCCCTGTGCATCAGGTGTTAAAAATTGATTGTATATAATGCCTTATCAAGTTGTCTTTTTATCCTCTTTTCTCCCCTTTTTTGTTTTTGAAGAATCATCTTAACATTTCTATTTTTCCTCTCAACAATGGCCTGTCCCATTGGATTGTATGGGATGCTTGTAATATGATTGATATTTTAAGTTAAACAGAATTTTTTAAATGTGTGGCTAGTACACGCAGGTCCATTATCTGTCTTTAATTGCTTTGGTATTCCAAGTATCAAAAAGCAATGGAAAAGGTGATCTATCACGTTCATGACAGCCCCACCTACTTGGGCTGTTGCCATTGTGTAAGAGGAGCACATGTCTACCATAATATGAAGATATTGTAAACACCCGAAAGATGGATAGTAACATCCATCTGCCATATTTCCAGGGGTCACACCCCTCTCAGGTTGATGGCCACCCTGGGTGGTGTTGGACTGTGAGGAATGCATGTTGTTCAGGATTTGACTATTTGTCAGGCCTGTTCCCTGGAAATGTCAAGTTGTCTTTTCAGCATACACACTGATTGATGGAACTGGTGATGTGATTCCCTAGCCTGTTGAAGAGAAAGGGTGAGTATCATTGGTTGTGTGAGCATGTCTGCAATTGTGTTTCCTGCTGTCAAGCTCCTGGCAAGGAGGTATGTGAGGGCATATGGGTGCAGTACAAAGGTGATCTCCTGTTTCTAATGGTCTCCTGAAGTAAAAGGAATAGTTGGAATACTGGGAGATTACTAGAAAACCTAACATGCAGTTTCAATGGTATTAACCATGTAAACAGCATATTTGCTATCAGAGAATATATTGAAAGGTTGTTCTGTGTCTTGAAGTACAACTATCATGGCATATAGTTCATTCTGTTGTGTAGATTCAAATAGGGTGTGTATAACCTTCTTTCTGTCTGAGGTAATATAATATGAAGCAATCTGATGGCTAGTAGCATCAGTAAATGCTGTGGATGTCTGAGGTATATTAGCGAGTTCTTTGTTATAGTATTAGTCATCTACTCATAATTAACCACATAAACTGTAAGACAGGGTTCTTATATACATTATCAAATCTCCCTTGGTGTGTGCTGACAAGGACCTGTCATTCTGTGTCCTGGGCAAACAGGCCTTCTAATTATTCCCGAGTTGGTTGATGTATGTACTCAGGATAATCTCCACTCAATTGTACAACCCTTTTGATAGCCTTCAGAGCTAACTTGGCCATGATTTGAGGGTAGGTGCTTAGGCTTTGGGGTGGTGGTGCTGCTAAATGAACCCATTCTAGTCATCTATTCCCCTGATGAATACTTGCAAAGGGAATTTTGGGAGTAGGCAATATGGTGACTTCTGCCCATTGCCCTTGAAGGACCTGTGACAATTTTGACACTTCTATAGCCTTTTCTACTTTCTTCAATTGTTCTTCTGCTTTCAGAATCAGATATCTTGGGGAGAACGGATTTCCGTCTCCTCTCAATATCTCAAATAGTTCTGTCAGTTCCTGAATTCCTATCTTCAGATAAGGTCTGACCCAATTTATGTCTCCCAATAATTTTTGGAAATCATTAAGTGCCTTTAGATGGTCTTTTTTTATCTCTATCTTTTGGGGCCTGATTGGTGTTGATTCCACTATTTGTCCTAAATAGGAATATGGAGGCACCTGTTCTATTTTTTCTGGTGCTATCTTCAAACCTTGCTCCTCAAGGACTTCTATTATCTCCTTTAAGATTTTGATTAACAGTCTCTCCTGTGAGTGAGCACAAAGTATGTCATCCATGTAATGGATAATATATGCCTATGGATACCTGTCTCTAATGGGGTCTATAGTTTGAGCCACAAATTTTTGACACATGGTAGGACTGTTTTTCATTCCTTGGGGTAGGACCTTAGATTGATATCTCTTTTGGGATGCCCTCAAATTCACTGATGGTACTGAACATGCAAAGTATTTGCAATCCTGAGGCTGAAGTGGGATCATATAAAAAGTCTTTCAAATCAATAATCTATAAAGGCCAGTCCTGTGGTATCATGATTGGTGGGGGCAGTTCTGGCTGTAAACTTCCCATAGTCTCATTCTCTCATTTGTTTTCCTAAGGTCAGTTACCATTCTCCACTTTCCTGACTTCTTTTTCATAACAAATTAGTAAGTTCCATGGATTTTCGGATTCCTCTATGTGTTCTGCCTCTAGTTGTTCCCTAACTATTTCCTGAAGGGCCTTGATCTTTTCTGATGTGAGGGGCCACTGTTCAAACCATATAGGGGGCCCTTCCTTCCAGGTGATCTTTGGGACCTGTACCTTTCTTTTCTTTCCAGTGGCCCCTATCCAAAATCCTAGTCTTGGATAGGTTTGGTTTGAATTACTACTTCCATGGTTCTCAATAGTTCTCTCCCCCATAGATTTATTGGCAAAGATTCTAATACATATGGTTTGAATTTTCCTTGCCTGCCTTCTACTTCTGAGGTAAGCCATTTTGCACTTTGTCTATGCATTCTTATTGCTCCGATCCCTTGTAGTGGGGCATCAGCTAAGCTAGATTAAGGGGCCAAGATCACAGCCAATATTTTTCTGCAATTATTGATTTATCTGTTCTGGTGTCCACCAACCCCTCAGATGTTTTTCCTTCTATTCTTATCTTTAGAGCGGGTCTCACGTTGGTAATTGCGCGAGTTCGATATGCTTGATCTCCTGTACTTCCGAACTGTCCCTAATTTGTGATGCTTTTTTCTAACCTTGTTTGTATTCTAGTATAACTAATCGTGCTATTTTCTCCCCTTTTCTTATTAAAATGTCTTAGTGTGGCTGTACCCATAGGAGAACATGAATTTCCCCCAGAGTGCCGACATCTCCCACTCTGGGTACTACCATCAGTCCCAAATGGGAGCAGGAGTTTCAGCCAAGAATGAGGCCAAAAGTGCAAGAGGGGAGGTGTCCATAAACCCCTGTGGACACTGAGGAGACCACATAGTAGCATCTATGAGATGGGAGACTAGGGATGAAAGTTCAAGACCAGCACTTCCTGGGGTGGCATGTCAGAAATCTGCAATTGTAAGTTTTACATTTGGTGTAGGGAGTTGCTCTTGGGCATTGTTACAGAAGGTGTGAGAGACAGGGCTGCTCCAATTGTTTGGTGGGGCTGGAGTGGCCCTGGGGGTAGTTTCCCTGAATGGGGTAACCATCTTTATCTGTTTTTGAACCACACTCTCAGTCCCAATGGTTGCTTTTTTTGCACTTAGGGCACAGAGTGGGCAGTGGTTGAGTTGAACTACACTGTGGGCCTTTGTTGGGGGACCTACAGTCCTTTTTTAAATGCCCAAGCTTCCCACAATTATAGCAGCATCATGGAGTCATAGCATGGGAGGCTTTTTGATCCATCACAGCAGCCACCAACTGTGCTCAAAAATGTGTTGTCCCCACATTCTGGCACCTTTGGATCATTTCTGTAATGGTCATATTTGGTTTGCCTCCTTAAAGTGCTTGTTTACAGTCCACATTAGTATTTTCTCTGGCCAATTTCAATAACAAAATATTAGCGGCCTCAGCATCCGAGACATTTCTTTGTATGACCATGATTAATCTACTTAGGAAATCAGGGAAAGGTTACTGGGGGTCCTGTATTATTTTAGTAAAGGAAATCCCTCAATCATTTTTTCTTGGGACCTTGATCCATGCTGTTGTAGCTGCCTTCATAATTTGTTCATAAGCAATCAATTCATACTCCAACTGATCCCTAAACTGCCTATACCTCTTGGTGCCTGTGAGTTGCTCAAAACTGATATTAACTCGAGTCCTCTTGTTTCATCTGGCCTGGTCCTGGCATGCTTTGAAAAATTCTGATTTCCATACTAGGTAATTTCCCCCTTCTAGTGTTGTTTTGGTCAATGAATACCAATCAAGGGGACACATTGCTATGTTGGAGATTGAACCGAGGAGCATCTGGACATAAGGACTATTGACTCCATAATTGGATGCTCCGAATCGGAGTTCTTTTACCAATTTAAAGTCTAATTAATGTGTGATGCTCCCTCAGCATTTGCCCTGAGTTATTAGGGTCATTCACTTCAAGCACAGGCAGTGCTAGTCTCCTAGCAAGTGGGATGTCTTCCCCTCTTTCCTCAGCCTTCCTTATGGTTGCCTGAACTAAACCTACAGGCTCTTTCTTTGACTTCTCATCCTTTTCTGAAAAAAACCTGATTGTTGGATCTGTACATGGGTGGCAGCATAGGAGGAACACTGGGGAGAATAGGCTCATGGCACTCTTCCAAATCTGTCTCCTCTCTGATTTTCAGGCATTCATCCATACAATGTGCCATTTCCTCCTCTTCCTCTGTCCCTGATGCCGTGTCTTTTATAAAAATTTTTATGGCTATCAGAACATTTTCTGGGAGTTGGAGACATATTTTTAGCACATTGCATACAGAGAATGCTGAAATGGGGAATACACCAGGTCCAACCTCCCAATAATACTCACTTATCTGTCTGCGTACAGTTTCCCATTTTTCTAAATCAATGATCCCTTCTTTTAAGAACCATGGGCAACAGGTTTCTACACAGTCTAAAAATTTTTGAAGCTGATTAGTAAATATTAAGAATCCCCTTTCTCTGACTGTATTCTTTTTTTTTCTTTTTGGAGGAGGGAAGGTTAAGTGACTTGCCCAAGGTCATATGGCTAGTAAATGTTAAGTGTGTGAGGCCAGATTTGAACTCAGGTCCTCCTGACTCTAGGGCCAGTGCTCTACTCACTCTACCACCTCGCCACTTCTGACTATATCCTTTAAGAACCTCAGATAATATTCATGATCTTTACTTCCCAATTGTGTTTCCCCATTCTTGCTCATTGGCAGCTCAATGAATCAAAAGTAAACTGGAGCTCTGTCTTCTATTTGCTTGAATACTTTTTTTTCTGCTTAATCCCTAACACATACTCACATTAGCCTGCCAATCTGTTCTTCCTAAGTCTAATACTTAGAAGAAAATTCAGCTTTCACCTCCTTACCTTTTTTGTTGCGTTTCTCCAGAGCACAGGAGACCACTCTCCTCATACCTTCTTTTCAGGTGCCTGTTTGGTGCGCCACTTGATGCCTACACCACAGGGGTATGGGACGAAAGTGCGAGTGTGGGAATGAGGAGACACAGCCAGGTGGGAAGCTGTCTAGGCAGTCTGTTTATTTATCTGAGGGTAGGGGTTTATATACTAATAGCAAAAGTGATTGCATCTTGTAGTGTACCTCTTAGTACTTTATTCCATTGTGTGCATATATGATCATTTCTCAGTGATCACACCCTGTTCCCTTGCTAATCAAGGAAAGATGGTGAGCCAATCACTGAGCAACAATGAGCCCTCATGAGGAGTGGGGCCGAGGGAAATCCTGACCCAGACTCTACCCATGACTGGACTGGCTCAGTACTGGCCCTCTATAAGAGTCCACTCTTATAATGTATGGATAGGCAGTCAAGTTTATCTTTTAGTGTTTTGTTTTGTTTTGTTTAGGAAAGGTAACATTTTCCCCTGGCAGATTGTGGTGGAATCTCTCAGAGGCTGAACAACAAGGCTGCTCTTACTTACCTTCCTCTTAAAGCTAAGCATTGTTTCTTAAGACTTAACTAACCCAGCCAGAGGAATAATCAGAAAATAACCTGGTATAATTCAAAGGATATTTGGAGTCACAGAATATGAATTCCAATTCCAACTCTGCCAATACCTGTGTGACATTGGGCAAATCACTTAATCTATCTGTGCCTAGGTTTCTTCATCTGAAAAATGAGGGCTATGAACTGAAGGAGTTATTATTTCAACCCTTAACCTCTTCTCTTCCTAGAAGAATTGGACAGCCACAATAGGATTCAGCCTATAGGGACAACCGAATGATAGAGCAACAATATAATTTGGGAGTTTTTTCAACCTTTAATTAGCCTCTCATTTTTGCTTTGACAATATCCTTGGCAAGTCACACATTCATTTGTTCCCCATAGTAAGTCAGTGGTATTAAATGATGTGAGTATATAGAGGCATAGGGAATAGAAAATTCTATCCTGTAATGTAAACAAATTGCTACTGAAAAGATACATACACTAAGGCACTTTGAGTTTGTAGCACAAACTCAAAGAAATGATCTGATTATAGGCAATTGTCCTAAAAATGTGAAGTTATGCATTCCTAAACTCATAGAAAGGTTCTCTCAACTTTAGGGTTAGTTATACAGGTTATCTCTGCTGCATACTCACCTTACTCCACAAGAAGCAAAGTCTGGAGTTAGAAGACCATTGGTCCAAATTTAATTTCTGATGATTTACTTGGTGTTTGTCTTTTATGCTAGGAGAGAAGTCTCCAGGATTTCATTTTATTTTATTTTTAAAATTGTATTTATTTGTTTTTTTTTTTCAGTTTTCGACATTTACTTGTATAAGATATTGAGTTCTAAATTTTCTTCTTCTCCTTTCACTCCCTCCCTTCCCAAGACAGTGTGCAATATGATATAGACTATACATGTATAATCATTTCTGCCTTAATCATGTTATAAAGCAGAATTAGAACCAAAGAGCCATAAGAGAGAGAGTATGCATTCAGACTCCATAATTCTTTCTCTGGATGTGGATAGCATTTTCATCATGAGTCTTAGATCATTGTGTTGCTTAAGAAGAGTTAAGTCTATCAAAGTTGGTCATTGTGCAATCTTGCTGTTACTATGTACAATGTTCCCCTGGTTCTGCTCACTTTTCTCGGCATTAGCTCATATAAGTCTTTCCAGGTTTTCCTGAAATCCACTGCTCATCATTTCTTTTGGAACAATAGTATTCACTTCATTCATACACCACAACTTGTTCAGCCATTCCCAATTTGACTGGCATCCCCTCAGTTTCCAATTCTTTGCCACAATAAAAAGAACTGCTATAAATGTTTTTGTACCTGTGGGTCCTTTTCCCATTTTTATGATCCCTTTGGGATACAGACTTAGTAGTGGTATTTCTGGGTCAAAGGGTATGCCAAGTTTTATTGCCTTTTGGCTGTGGTTCCAAATTGCTCTTCAAAATGGTTGGATCAATTCACAACTCCACCAATAATGCATTAATGTTCCAATTTTCCCACATCTCCAACACTTATCATTTTCCTGTTTTGTCATGTTAGCCAATCTGATAGGTGCGATGTGGTACCTCAGAGTTGTTTTAATTTATATTTCTCTAGTAAATAATGATTTACAACATTTTTCCATATGACTATAGATAGCTTTAATTTCTTCTCTTGAAAACTGCCTGTTCATATCCTTTGATCATTTATCAACTGGAAAATGACTTATATTCTTACAAATTTGACTCAATTCTCTATATATTTGAGAAATTAGGCCTTTATCGGAGACTCTACCTGTAAAAATTGCTTCTCATATTTCTTCTTCCTTTCTAATCTTGGTTGCATTGACTTTGTTTGTGAAAAACTTTTTAATTTAATGTAATCAAAATCATCCATTTTGCATTTCATAAAGTTCTCTATCTTTTGTTTGGTCATAAATTCTTCCATTCTCCATAGATCTGACAGGTAAACTATTTCTTGCTTGCCCAGTTTGCTTATAGTCTCACCCTTTATGTACCCATTTTGAACTTATCTTGGTATGTGGTGTAAGATGTTGGTCCAGGACTTCATTTTTCATGATGTGAGGGACTGGGAAAATATCAATCATTGAGAGAAATTCTACATACTACATTTCCCAGAAGGCTGTCCACAGAAGAGTAACCACTCTGATCCTCAATTTCCACAGCTGTGAAACAGAGATAATAATATTTTCACTATTTATCTCATTGAGCTGTTGGGAGAAAAGTGCTTTATAAAATTCAATGTTCTTTACTCCCATTATTTATTTGTTTTAGCATTGGTTTGTTATGGGTTTCTCTCTATAGCTTAGATTAAGCTGTCATACTGCTTGATGTTTTGAATTTCCTGAGTAAATTATGACATCCCCTTTTGGGAATGATAATTCATAGTCCATACCATTTTAGTTTGTCAATGGACAATGTCTTTGGTCTCCCATTAGCTCCAGTCATCTATCTATGTACCTGTTACTTGTAGGTATCTACTATTAAGCCCAACAACATGATATGTTTTAAAATACAAGAAAAAATTCCTTTAGCCAAAAATATGTCTATCAGATAATGAATTTTAGAGGCAAGAAAATGGAAGGGAAGGCAAGGCAAGACAAAGGAAGACAAAGGAAGGGAAGGGAAGGGAAAGGAAGAGAAGGGAAGGGAAGACAAGGGAAAGCAAGGGAAGGCAAGGGAAGGCAAGGTGGCTTAAGCAAGCTGTCGATTTGATACTTTCCTATTTTAACTAACTGTCCATGCTAACTAGGTACTAAACTCTGTTGTTTCTAGGCTGCTAGATTATAAATGTTGTCATAACCCTCTAAATTCAATGCCCTAAGGCAAAGCTGTAGCTGTCACTTCATGCTAGGAGTAGAACTGAGCTTAATACCACATTGCAAATAATGGATAAAAACTTAACAGCAACTACTTTTTCTTTTTCTTTTTCTTTTTATCAGCTCATCCTCCCCAAGCAGGTTTCCAGGCCAGTTTGCTATTCTATATTCAATCAACAAGCATTTATCAAGTACTTACCAGATGCTAGGAACTGGGTCAGACACGATTTCACAGGGAAACAAAGAAAAGCAAAATCATTGTTCCTGCTATAAAAGAGCTAATATTCTCATGGAGGAGACAATCTGAAGATAAGCATGTGCCTATAAAATATACAGTATGAATGGAAGGAAATCTCAGAGGGAAGGGGGTGGCAAATGGAGGAGGAAGAAGCAATTTCCTTATCTGTAAAATGAGGGGATTGGGCTAGAGATGATTTTAATCTTTTTGTGTATTATGGACCCAGAGGTGTGCTGGAGCTAGCTCTTACTAGCTCCAAGAGTTGATTGTTAAATTTTCTTTTCTTTTTTTTTTTGGTTGACAATTTTCAATATGAGCATTTATACTCAGAAACTAGTAAATGCTACAAAAGATAGAGGAAATATTAATAATACAGATTAAACTGAAAAGTGTGCTTTGTGTACATCCCTCACCCCCAGAGAGCTGGTTGTTAAATAGTAAACAGCAAACCCCTGCTTGGACCATTTGTCAGTCCAGTAGAGCTTCACTCTAAGTGAGTACATGAAAAGGCCTTAGCCTAAAAGGGCCAGGGTCTCCCATTGCATCCTGGGCCATCTCCAGTCATCCTGATGGATATTTGGTCACTGGACCCAGATGGTTCTGGAGAAGAAAGTGAAACTGGTGACCTTGCACAGCCCTCTCTCACTCAAATCCAAGTCAACTGCAAGTCATAACATCATCTCCTTGATGTCACAGTCTTCTTCAAGAACAGAGGACAAACACAACCCCAATAGAGCCTTTCTCAGAATCTTATTTTCTAAATGTATGATATAAAACATGGGATACAAAAGAAATGAATTATATTGAAGTAAAATTATAATAGGAGCTCTGGTAGGAGGCAATTGGGGTTAAGTGACTTTTCTAGGGTCATACAACTGGTGAGTGTCTGAGGCCAGATTTGGACTCAGGACTTCCTGACTCCAGGGCTGGTAATCTATCCACTGCACCACCTAGATGCCCTTCTAATATATTTAAAAGAAATTCATGGACCTCAGGTTAAGAACCCCTTGACCAAATGATTTATTTCCAAATCTCCTTCTTGCTCTAAATCCTATAACTCTATGAGTGATGAAGCTATTTTGAAAAGAGAGAGGGGGACAAGTATTATGAAATATCTACTATGTTCCAGGCACTGCATTAGGCACTTTACAAATATTATCTCGTTTGATCCTCCCAACAACCCTGGGAGGTAGGGGCTATTATTATTCCCACTTTACAGTTGAGGTCACTGAGGTAGACAGAAACCAAGAGACTTGTCCAGTGTCAAACAGCTGGTATCTGAGGCCATGTGCAAAGTCCAGTCTTCCCAACTCCAGGCCCAGCAGTCAATTCACTGCATTGCCTATGGATGCTGTTAAAATATTTGCAAGGGGGTGCAGGTGGCACAGTGAATAGAGCACTGGCCCTGGAGTCAGGAGGACCTGAATTCACATCTGGCCTCAGACACTTAACATGCACACACAAAAACTAGCCATGTGACCTTAGGCAGGTCACTTAAACCCAATTGCTCTACCTTCCCCCTTCCAAAAGATAAAAAATTTTTAAAAATTTAAAAAAATATTTGCAAGGAAAAAGGATTCCAAGAAGTTGCTCTAAAATGTATGTTATAATAGTTCACATTTTCTCTTTTCCCCAGGAAATAGTAGAGATAAAGATGAAAAAAAAAAAAAACAGGGAAAGTTGGCTCAGTGTTTAAGGTGGAACCAAGTCCCCTCCATCACTTCTGAAAGAGCATAAACCAGGGGGCAGCCAGGTGGCTCAATGAATAGAGTCCTGGAATCAGGAGGACCTGAGTTCAAGTCCTGCCTCAGACACTTGACACATTTACTAGCTGTGTGACCTTGGGTAAGTCACTTAACCCTAATTGCCTTTCCCCTTCCCAAAAAGAAATTTTAAAAAATTGAAGAGTATAAATAAATCTGGAATACCCATTCCCCACTATCTTCCCTCTGACTTCCCTGCAACACTCTCCTTACACACTCTCTCTCTCTCTCTCTCTCTCTCTCTCTCTCTCTCTCTCCCCCCCCCCACCTCTCTCTCTCAACAGCATCCTGTCAAAAGAGACAGTGGATTGCATGCAATGCATGAATTAGGGAGAAACAGGAAATCAGGAAGATAATAGCCTTCCTAATAGACCATCCTCAATAGGTCTTTAAGAGCTGTTCCAACTTTCACATTCTCTGAATCAAACTAACATTTATATAACATTTTAAGATTTATGAGGAACATTGAATACATCATCTCATTGGATCTTCACAACAATCCTATTAGGTGAATGCCTTTGGAGTCCCCATTTTCCAGATGAGGACACTGGGGCTCAGAGCAGTTAAATTACTAATTCATAGTTACATGGCCAGTCTGAGGCAGAATTCAAACCCAGTCTTTCCTGACTTGTACTTAGTATTCTATTAAACTATCCTGCCACTATTCTGGTGATATTAAAATGTTCTCAGGTTCTGAAATATTCTCCATTACTAGAGTTCACTCATTTGCACATAATGAAGAATTATCAGGGAGTTCATAATATGTTAGGAAAATTGAGGGACAGCAGACCCATACTACTGAGGGATAGTTCATGACAATGACCTTCAGAAGTTCCAGTCAATGAAAGGTGAAGAAAATATCCACAGGCAGCATAAACCATTGGGCCAGAGACATTAAGCAAGTCACTTTCAACCAAATTTCAGTTTCCTCCTCCAAAAATTAGAGGTAATGTTACAGGGGTTTTGTTAACCACAATGTCCATTTTATATGTGAGTTATTATTATCATTGTTTCTGTTAGACAAGACCCATTAGTCTTTTGACAAGATTCCACATAGGAGTGGAATCTTATCTGTTAGCTAAATTCTAAGTCTAATGGCAGACAGCATCTAATAACTCAGAGTTTCAGCGACTGAAATAATGGCAAGAGTAACATCTGGCATTTCCACAAGGAAAACAACAAACCACATATACACATTGATCGTAAAATGTCTTTTGATGAATTATGAAATTCACGCTCTTTCCTTTTCTCATGCATACTTTAGTAAATGCTTTGATACTTAGATGGATCTGTGATCTCAACAACTCCCTCCAACACTGTACATCAGAATCCACTTACGCCTTTCAGTAATAAGAAGATATGTGATTTTTTTTCCCTAAGTGCTTGGTATGCTCCTTTCTTTCAGATATCATCAGCCTTTATGTCTCAGTTTAACAAAACTGTGTTTTCTCAAGGACAGATTTCCTCCACATATACTATTATGTAGATATAAATACATACGTATGTATGTATATATGTGTGTGTATGCATATGTTATTATATTATTATGGGTACATATAATAGACATATATATCTATTTCTTCAGTTCTAGTTCTACATTCTCATGAAGATCATTGTCAACAACAAAGTATCATCACAATGGCAGAGTCTAACACTCTACATCTATTGATAGGGGGAATTGCTATTGAAATTCTGGTAGATCTTTTCCATTTTTCTTTTGTTTGTTGCCTCACTCAACTATTTACTGGTTAAGGTAGTCTCTAAACTATTTTGGTCCCTACTTGTGGTAAAAGATTTATATCAATTAAACTTCCTTAGGATATGGTGATAATGTGTCTGATATTTTATCCATTTCTCATTTTTTGGCATCAACATCTTATTTAAGTAGTCCAGGATCAAATTGCTTCAATTATACACCACATCTCCTCATTTTCACTCTTATCTCTAATTGACCCAAGTGACCCTGATCTTTGCTCTAGCAAAGACCGAGTGTACACAGCCATTTGAGTTAGAAATGACTGCCATATCAGTAACCAATCACTTCTTGACAGTTCACAGTCCCCATTTCATTGGGGAAGGTGGGGGAAGAATGTCATTCAGTGTTCTAAATGCCTACCACCTCTCAACTGTCTTCCTCAAGAAAGTATTTATGAAAAATAGGCATCAAAGGTGCAGAGCCAAGATGGCGGTATAGAATCAGGAAACTCCATGAGCTCCCCCAACAACCACCTCAAATATCTATAAAATATGACTCTAAACAAATTTTAGAGCTACAGAACCCACAAAATGACAGAGAGAAACAAATCTCCCTCTGAAGGCAGCCCAGCAGGCATACAGGAAGGAACAATTGCAGTGCATGGGGAGCAGAACACAGTCCCTGTGAGCTGCACAGTTTTGGGCTCAGGGAGCCCTGACCAGCAGCTGCCGGAGCAGACTTCAGGAGAGTGAATCACCAGCAGGTGTAGTGGTTTCCAGACCCCTCAACCCATAAATGCCAAAGAGCAAGTAAAAAGTCAGTGTAGAACTCTGTTGGAAAGGAAGGGCAGGGTCCAGCCTCTGCCCCCAGAGCAAGAGGTGGCAGAGTCTTGGCTGCTACAGCTGCTTCCCCACAAGGCTACCTCCAGAGCTCCTAGCCTGCAGATCATAAAGGGACCAAGCAACCATTCAGAGGGTAATTGCTCTTGCTCTTTGGATCTGGATCGCTGTCTTGGGTGGAGGTGTTAGGGTGTGTGGCCAGTGGGCCAGAACTTGTGGGGACTGCAGAAAGGGCATCCCCCAATAGCTCTGGTGGCTGCAAAAACCTCAGCAATTTTGACAATGCTCTTCTCTCTGGAAGCAGAGTTCTACCGTGGCAAAGAGCTCAAAAGTCAAGTAATTGACTAGCAACATGAGCAAGCACAGGAAACAAAGCAAGTCAAGCAATCAAATCTTAGATTCCTTTTATGGGGACAAAAAGGATCAAAGCATGGAATGGAATGAAGACAACACATTCAGAACTCCTGCATCAAAAGCTTCCAAGAAAAATATGAATTGGTTACAGGCTATGGAGGAGCTCAAGAAGGATTTTGAAAATCAAGTAAGAGAAGGGGAGGAAAAATTGGGAACAGAAAGAAAAATGATGCAAGAAAATCATGAAAAGCAAGTAAACAACCTGACTGAAGAAAATAATACTATAAAAAATAGATTAACTCAAATGGCGAAAGAGGCCTAAAAAGCCAATGAGAAGAAGAATGCTTTAAAGAGCCAAATTTGCCAGATGAAAAAGGAATTTCAAAAGCTCGCTTTTGAGGATCATAAAATATGTGCAAGATTGCAAGTAGTGATGTTGAGACACAGGGATGTGTGAGGCCCAGGAATTAGTTGGGTCACATGAAAGTCAGAGCATATTGCACCGTCCCTGGCCGGGGGATATTGCATTGCTCAAGACTCTCTTACATGGGATGCCTGAGGTTCCCGACTAGTGTCTCCACACCCTCGGGTTTTCATGCCCTTGTAATTGCACTTCCCCTCTCACAATTCTGCTCAGCTGTGCTGTCACGTGTGGTGTGTGGATCTGAGGTAGATAAAAGGCCCAAGCCTTGGAGAGAAGGCAAAGCCTGCCTTAAGATCCTGCTGTAAGGCTTCCTGGTGAGACCTCAATAAACCTTCTTAGCATATACCCTCCAGCCGTGACTTTTCTTTTTAAGAGAAAACTCCAGCGTCTTCTCCTTTGAGGTAAGTAACTGGCTGCCCCTTCAGGCAGGTTGGGAGAACCCTGACAAAGAACCCTGACACCCACTGAAGAGAATAATTCCTTCAGAATTAGATTGGAGCAAATGAAAGCTAATGACTTTATGAGAAATCAA
>CM053587.1:106662724-106677788 GCA_028646515.1 Pseudochirops corinnae
GTAACTTAAGGGTGGATGGCGTTTTGTGCTCTCCTGCCCCTTTTGAGATTCAGGGGTGGGAAGCTTTTGAGTCATTGACCATATGAATGTACTTTGTTTATGGTTGGAGACTAATCTCCATTTGAGAAGAGACTTTTGACTGATTAAATGAATGTACTGTCTAGGGATGGAATAGTACCTGGATTGAATTGAGAACTTAGTTGGTAAAGGAACAAGTTACACTGTATTTTGACTTTCTCTGTTCTGTGAATGTTTGCTGAATAAATGGGGTTTACTATGCTGGTAATCTGAACCTTGGAAGTTGCCTTTGCTTGGCATTACAGAAGGTTAAAGGATGGCATGACTCTCAGCATTATTATGGCTTCTGAATGTCTTTGGTACTATGATGGAATCAGCTTACTGGTTTTGGTATTCAGTTTTCTGGTGTCTAAATAAATCCTTCACCTTTATCCTTTATCTGGAGAATCTGGCATATTTTGTGATCAAATGTCATGTGATACTTACAGTCACGGTCTTTATCGTGATCATGGGTGCCATAAATATTGCATTGGCACTACACCCCCCCCCCCTAAATCCAACGCAGCATTTTAAGGGCTTATGGGGAAAAAAACAGCTTTTCCCTCCAAACTCTCTTCATTTTTGCCTTTCAGCTTTCTTATAAGGATTTCACTCAAGGACTTTGACTCTAAATCTAGTCCTTCTTCCACTTTGCCATTGGACTTAACCTCTCTCAGCCTCAGCTTCCTCATCTTAACAACAACATCTACCTCCCAAGGTTGTTGTAAGGAATGAATGACATAACAGTTGTAAAGCACTTTGCCAACTTTCAAGGACTACTTAAATGCTCGCTGTTACTATTGCTGGGGGGCCAACATTGGGGTGAGGGGATCCTGTCAGCCAATAGGGACTAGAGATGCTGCTGTAGCAGGACCATAGGAATCAGCTGATATTTCCCAAAATCATGATACAATAAATCCACAAGTCATCTGCTTGTCCCCAGAATGAGAAGAATTTTTTTCACAACAGCCTTCTGCAGGTGACTGCTGAGGCCAGGTTGCTTCCAAATTCCAGATTTTTAATATGGCAGGTCTGTTGATGCTTTGCAGCCCAACTATGACTTTGAAGCCTCAATTTCACTTTAAAATCATGCAATGAGCCTGCTGGGAGCCTGCTGAGAATAGGGGCAAGAGGAGAACATGGGAGGAGTTCTGAAATCTTTGAGGACATTTTTCTGATTTCAGGTGGGAAACATCTGCTACTTTCCCTCAGGCTTAATTCAAAACTGATATGTCAGAAAGCAGTCTTTGAGCACTTTACCCTCATTGCCTGTTTTTAGTTTTGTTTTTTTTCTTTTCCCTGATTATGTATAGAGGTCAGAGGCAACCACTGCTAAAATTCATAGGCACTCAAGGTATTGACTCTTCTTAACTCTGTACCCAGATAGGCTCTTGTCTACTGAGTTCATTACCCTGGGATTTACTGACTTCTCAATAGGTCAAGTAAGTTTCCTAATTCTCACAATCATTACCTATTTCCTACCTACTCCCTACAGGAAAAGTTGCAACTTAAAAGATTTGCAGCTCACAGACTTGCTAATTCAAGAAAAGGTTATGGGCCCCAAGTCTAGGGCTTTCCCCAGTAAAGGGGGAAATTAAAGGGAGGGAAAAGGTGCTCTATGCATCCAACTGAATCATATTTGGAGTGAGTAGTTTATTCTCACGCAAAAAGGGAATGTTAATACAGAATAATAGTATGATTAGAACAGTACCATTGAAACACATTGTTGGCAAATCTTCTAAGTAGCTACATTCATTTTACCTCCACCTTGGGATTGTCTGGTCAAACACCAAGTGAGATCTTCCTTCCAGGGCCTTCCTTCTAACCCGATGGATCCTTTAGAGTCAGATCCTGTTAATGTAACTACCATGGGATCTGCTCCAGAATATGCTTCCCTTGTAGACAGGAAAGACCTAGAACTTTCAGTGTTTGCAAGATCATTGCCACAGGAAAGGAAACCCAAAAGGAGAGGAAAGGCAGCCAAGGGGGCCTCACATACCACCAGTATGAGGGCATGTTCTCCACATATCCTGGGGTAGGGAAAGACCTTTCTTTCTTTCACCCTTCAACTGGAGTCATACATATCTTTTTGAAAGCCACCTCCAAGAGAGCAGCCAGACCAAAGCCATCTCTTCTCAAGGGTGTGGTAATCTTTATCTTCAGTTTCTGCAATTTAGCAACCAACCAGAGGGACTCAACCCATAGATGTGTGATAGATGAGTAATAGATATGTATTAGATTGTATATGGATATATAATATATCCATATATATTGGAACAATACATATACAGTATATATAGGAAATAGGTAGAAGATATCTGCACGTACTCTGGAGGGGTGTGGGGTTAGGAGGAGGAATCCAAGTGCATTACTGGAACACTGACTGAGCATGCCCTAAGGGGGACACCATACCTGAAATCACCATACACTGAGATGGAAGAGACTGAACTGCGATTTAAATCATCACTGGCTAGTTCTGACTGGTAAGTACAGAAATCACCTACCCTTTGACAATAAATTGACCCTTTCCATTGCAGAAGGAGGTGAATTGTTGATGAGGAGGGAGAACATTTCAGGCATGGGGGACAACTAATGCAAAATTGTGTCTCTTAAACTGAGCTAGAATCAGACTTTCTGCTTCTTTATCTGATATTGTATTATGTCGTGTTGTATTGTGTGGTACTGTATTATACCATACTGCACTGTGCTGCATTGTATTGTATTATATTATATTGTGTTGTGTTGTGCTCCATTATATCATACTGCACTGTATTTTATCATAGTGTATTGTTATGTTGTATTGTAATATATTGTGTTGTGTTGTACTATAATATATAGCACTATATTGTATTGTACTGTATTATATACTGTACTATATTGTATAATTGTTCTTCCTTCTCATTTATACCTATTATGGATCCTGGCTTCCTTCTAGACTTCTTCAGGAAACTTTTCCTGGTTCTTCTCATCATGGATTACACACTCGTAATTGCTTTGAATGTCTTGTATAGACTTACATGTGTACATGTCATCTCTCCTGACAGAATGACAGCTCTTTAAAGTTAGGGGCTATTGAATTTTTTTTTTTATCCCCAGAGGCTAGCATTGTGCTTAACATTTAGTAGGTACTTAATAATTGATTGACTAGACACAGCAGAGAATATGCAACCTTAAGGAATCTCTCATTCTTTTCATTCCACCTCCCCTTTCCTAGTCTCCTCTCTTCACTTTCTCCTTTCCTTCTCCTTCGACTTCTCTCTCTTTTCTCTCCCCTATCCTTTTTCTTCCTTTCGTTTCTGTGAAGTTGCTACTTGTAGTGCTGATCCCACTGCTTACAGACATGGAAGCTTTGACCTGCTCCATTTATGACCTGTCAAGAAAATCCCAAATGGGGTCATAGAGGGTCAGACATGACTGAAATGATTCAAGGCTATTATCACCACCAAGAAATTTATAATGTGGGCCATTTTGCCCTATCTTAGGCAGCTTGGTCCTCATTCCTTATCCCCATCCCACTCCCAGCCCAGAGGATCACCATATTTGTGCTGGACTCTCTGGGCACTGGACTCTACTGCAGCTCAGAACTCCCAGACTCAAGAGATCCACTATCTTAGTCTCCCCTGGGAGCAGGTACTACAAGTATATGCCACCATGCCCAGTCCTTATTGTATTTCTCAAGAAAGAAAGATATGAAACAAAATCCCTTCAACAAAGTAAGTTGCAAACTCATTTGCTTTGACTATTCTTTGGCCTTTTAACAAATGAAATTCATAGAGGATGATGCTTATAGGTTATGAAGTTAATAGATCATAAGATATAGCAGTATTAAGTTGATCTATGAGGTGAGTCATAGATAGTCATACAAATGAACTATGACTTTGGACGTGGCCTTTGAAAGGGAGAGTAGAGATAGACAGAGAGTACTTAAGAATGTTTGAAAGAAACACTGAAGAGAAAAGAGGGGCTCCACATGGGGACTTGGATTTGGTTCCAGACAAGAAGCCCCAGAGATGGCATCCAACAGAGAGGAAGACAAAGTAATGAGTTCTGCTAAGCTGAGAGCTGTTGGAATGAAAAATGGTGGTAATGGAGGGACAGTGGTGGAATGACAAGAGTTCAAGGACCAAGTACTCCAGCAGAAGCCCTGGGTCTGTGCTGAATTCTTAGACAAACTGGCAAAATTCTTAGACCAACATGTTTGGCCTCAGAAGAGAAATTTCCTGAAACGGCAGAAATTGGAATTGAGGAAAGCATGAAATACGTTCCTTCTTCGTGTCAGCTTCCTGGCTTCCTTCAAGTGCAAGCTCACATCTCACCTTTTGCAAGAAACCTTTCTCAATTCCCCTTAATGCTCATTCCTTACTTCTGAGATGATATTCAATTTATGCTTAATGTATTTTGTATATAATTATTGTTTGCAGAGTGTCTCCTCCATTAGACTGTGAACTTCTGGAGGGCAGGGACTGGTTTTGTCTTTCTTTGTATCCCCAGTGCTTAAAATAGTGCCTAACACATAGTAGGTACTTAATAAATACTTCTCAACTTGATTTGGTGGAAGGGCAAATTTATACTTTATATTTCATTGACAGTCTGAGTTATGTGAACTGAGATGGTTTGGAGTTGGGAGTTGACTCTCTAGTGATCCCAAGAACTACCCCTATTGAAGAGGAGCCTCAGCCTCAGAGTAATACCATACCTTGAGAGAATTCCTTGGGGAGGTGGAACTAACTAAATGAAGGATTTACTTGATTCTCTAGCAGTCCCAAGTTTTTTTCCCTTGGGGGTGGCCCTCAACCCCAATGTAGTGCTTATCATCCTGTGTTGGGTCATTTTTCAGTCATGTCCAAATATTATCTCATTTGATCCTCACAATAACCCCATAGGTGATATTTGTTGTTGTTTGGTAGTTTCAATTGTGTTTGACTCTTCATTTGGAGTTTTCTTGGCAGAGATACTAGAGTGGTTTGCCAATAGTTCATTCATACAGTTTCTAGTGGCATAGTTCATTTTACAGATGATGAAACTGAGGCAAACAGGGTAAAGTGACTTGCCCAGGGTCACACAGCTAGTAAGCATCTGAGGCCAGGTCTTCACAAAGACAAGTCCTCCAGACTCCAGATTGGGTATTCTATCCACTGTACCACCTAGCTTTGCTGTTATCAACCTAGATGACTGCATTTATTGTATGGTAACAAGGGATCTTTGTTCAAAAGACAATCTCTGCAAAGTTTTCAACTTCATATCAGTATCATACCAAGTGACACCATACCAAGATCTCCTATCATCTAATTAAGGTTAAAAGATATATTAAAAATCCTTACTACTATGCAAATTGGAATTGACATAAAGTTCATATCAGCTAAGCATGAAATCATTTTGGATATAAAATTTTACTGTTAATGAAGTTTTGGAGCATAGCTAACCTACGGGTTTTGGACAGCCAATAGGGTCAGTACACACAGACACACACACACACACACACACACACACACACTGCATTCATATTATATCATAGAGATATAGAGAAACACACACATATATTGATATAGCTGAATCATCTCTATTCTTATCTATATGTTGAATTGGTGCGTGTGTCTATATCATACAAAAAGTACATGTAAGTGGTGACATTTTCTAAATGCTTAATTTTGTAAATGATTTTGAACTAATTGCATTTAGCCCCAGAACATTACTCAGTGATATCTAAAGTGCAAAACCAAAGTATATGAATAACCCATATTAGGCCAAACATGGCATACAGCTGGATTGATGGAAGATCTACTGAGTTAGTCTGTCTTTACATCTAGAAGAATACACTAATTCAATATAGTAGGACATATCTATCTACATATGGCAAGATAGATATATACATAGATATCTTTCTATCTGCTATCTAGTATACACTTGCATCTACATTATACATAAAGTACATGAAAGTGGTGACATGTATGCCATGTACTATAATATCTGGGCAAATAAGATAGGTAAAAAGATAGATAGATAGATAGATAGGTAGGTAGGCGGATAGATTTTTTTGTTGTTTGTCCTTCGTTTATGAAGAGGACCAATGACATCACAGGTTATGTCTTGACTCGTGGGTGAATTGGATTTAAGTGAGGCAGAGTTGCACAAAGTCATCAGTCTTCCTCTCTCTTCCAGAGTCATCAAAGTTCAGTGGCAAGACAAAAGTCAAGATGACTGGTGTGGGCTGGGGATGCAGCATCTTTGATTGACATCTTTGATGCTTGACCAGGCTCTAAGTGTTCCACATGTTCTGTTCTAGTCACCTTCATGGGCATTAGAACAAATTGTTCTTGTCTGCCCATTCCACATGGGAAATCTTCCCATACTTGGAATAGACCTCCCCTTAACTCACTGAAAGGTTTGAGGCCTGTCAGTTACCTTCATCCCAGTTTAGCCCATCTGTCAAGACAGGGTGTGGCCACTGGGCATGCTATAGCTTCTTGGAGCCACAGGTGAGAGTCAGGTGAATCAGGTAGACACCAAAGGTGGATGAGCAGCCCTGAAATGGGCTTGGTAAACCCTCACACCAGAGGTGCTAGTCCTTCTGGAATACCACATGGTGCAGGGAACTTAACATCAGGAAAACCTGAGTTCAAATCTTCTTCCTCCTTCCTTCCTCCCTCCCTCTTTCCCTCCCTCCCTCCTCTTTCTTTCTTTCTTCCTTTCTTTTTCTTTCTTTCTTTCTAAATGCTTAATTTTGTCTGTCTTCTCACAAAGATGCAGTGACTGGTTACAGAAGTTTTAATTTTTTCCTATCTGTTCCTCCTTGAGAAAGTGACTCTTTTTCATTTTGTCTTCATATCTGCAGTGCCTGATAAGTGCCCTGAGCATAGCAGAAACCAAACAAGTGCTTGTTATATGGTTTGGATGAGATACTGCCAGTCTAATTTTGCTTTTATGATATTCTTTGGTGTTTATCACATCCAGTTCCTTCTGTTCCTTTTCTGGAAGACAGTATTTCTGGTAGACCAGTCTGAGACTTCTTAATCATTCATAAATCTTTAACCCATTTTGTCTCTTGATCCAGAGCCACAGTTTCTGACATAGTTTTCTTTGTCTTACCTGTGCTCATTTTCATTTTCAAGTAAACAAGTATCGGGTTTAATGTTGACTTAATTTTTTCATTCTTCACAATGGTTGAGTTGCAATTTTCTTTGTGGTTTTCCATTTGTTTATGTTCATTGGGAGCACTTCAAGGAGAGGTGACCACATGTTCTAGGAAATTGTATTTCTTGTTGCTATGGGACACAAGATGAAACCAACTCCACCAATGCCTTAATTTATCCCTCTTCAGACAGCCTATGAGCAATTGTTCTATTTAACCACACCTTTTTGTGTCTCCTGGTCTTGTTTACAATTAGAACATCATGGATATAGTTTCTCTACAAGTGTGTCAACTTGATCTTTGGATAAATGCTGTCCAATAAAAATAACAATAGTTGAATTCACATTGGCAGATGTCTAAGAAATGAATCATTCTTTTCACTTTCTATTATTCTGCCACTGTCTTCATAGGAACAGAAAGGGACTATGTGATTTGTTGCAATGATTTTGTTTTGCTTTTTTAGAGAAGGTTGGGGAGATGGGTGTAGATAGGGTTGCCAAAAAGAAAAAAAAAGAATAAAAGAAAGAAAAGGTTATTTTTCTTCTAATGCACAAGAGAGAATAAAATGAAAGTCAGAAGAAATCACAGAAAAGAAGCACAGCTTTGAAAGTTACGTGGTGAATTTATTATTTGAAAAGAAAATCTGTACAGAATAGAAATTCACAGTTTCACGTAGAATCCTCTTTTTCTGTTCTACTATGTATACGAAAATGTTAATTTTATTTGGTGTTTGATGAGTTCAGAATTCTTAATAAATTAATTTTTAAATTCAATTTTATTTAATTTTCATTTCTGAATTCTCGCTCCCTTTTCCCCCTCCCCCACATATTGAGAAGTCAAGGAAAATAAAACCCATTACAAATATGTATAGTCATGCAAAACAAATTCCTGCATTAGCCATGTCCAAGAAAGGAAGACAGAAAAAAGAAAGACAAAGGAAGGAAGGAAGGAAGGAAGGAAGGAGAAGGGAAAGAGAGAAAGAAAGAGAGAAGAAATGAAAGAGAGATTATAATGGACTGAGAATACTTTGATTTTTGCCAGATATATTGGTCACCATAGCCAAATGATTCATCACCTGGTGGACAACCTTTTGACAATGAGCCTCTTGAAGCTTAGACTGTGCCTGGGGAGTGAGTTTACTTATCTCTGGGACGTTAGTTCAAATCTTTCCATCCTAGCCAAACCTGCCAGAGCTTGTCCTTCACTGATGGCTCTCTGAGAAGCCATGGTCACTTTAGTACTCCAAGGAACATCAATGTTGGTCTTTAATGAAAGAACTCTTGGTTAATTAAAGAGAATACTGTATTCATTTGGAAGTTTGCAACTTATAACTTGAGTCCACTCTACTTTGTAAGAGCTTTTTTTGGTCTTTTTTTTTTTTTTAAGAGGGAGATGTATCTTGTGCCCTAAAGCAAAAAAGAATTGACCAGAGATAGTTTTTAACTGCAGCTTGTTTGCAGATTCAGAGTGGACAAAAGGAGTATGCTTATTAGGCAAAATACCTGAGAATGTTCTGGATACTCCAGAGGTCAAGGGATTGTCACAAGGTTAGACAGGGGAGCAGAATGTAGGGGCTCAGAGCCTTTATAAATGAAAATTATTCTTTAGTAAGAGCAGTTCTAGGAATTCACCTGATGATGTCATTTCCTTGTTGTTGGTTTTTAAGGATGATGCCCAAATAAACACATTCCACTCTCCCCTCTGGCCTGAGGTCTTTGTGGAGTTAATTTTTTTAAAAAACTTTTTGGAGGGGGAAGGGCAGGGCAATTGGGGTTAAGTGACTTGCCCAAGGCTACAGGACTAGTAAGTATTAAGTGTCTAAGGCTGCCTTTGAACTCAGGTCCTCCTGATTACAAAGCTGGTGCTCTATTCACTGTACCACCTGGCAGCCCATGAAGTTAATTTTTTTGCTCTTAGTTAAAGAGCAAGGATGTCCCTTGGCTATCAGTGCTCCCAATGTACTCAAAATGAGGTTACTCCAAATCAGGAGCTCCTCAGTATGATTTCGTGGAGAAAACACTGAATCTTGCTAGATTCAGACCTGGTTTCAAATTTTGGCTTGGCTATTTACTATCTGTGTGACCTTGGGTGAGTCACTTCATCTCTCTCAGCTTCAATTTCCTCATCAGTGAAATGAAGACATTTCTTCAAGGCTGAAGTTATGAATATCTCTATCAGAGGGAGATGGAAGCTGAGGACTTATCTTGGTCTTTTCCTTCCACTTGTCATCAAACAATCAAATGATAAGCATTGGGATACAAAGAAGGAGCTTGTATTGCACAGCAATAAACTTGAAATATTTAAGTAAAATATGGCCATAAAAATCAAGAGATAGTGTTGCTGTTACCTGTGGTGTGTTAAAAAAGGAAAAAAAATGATTAGTTCTATCAGAGTATAACAAAGCAAGAGATAGAAGTGCACCATTGGGACTCCAAGAATCAGGAGCTGATGGACTATCGGGGTTTTCTGGGCAAAACTTGGCAGGAAGTCAATCACAGCAAGTCATAGATCAAGGGTCTAGAGCAGGAGTTGGGAACCTGCATTTCTTTGAATCCATTTGAATCCAATGGGTTCAGTCAAAATGCCACACTTGAAGATCTAGAGGGTCACATGTGGCCTAGAGGCCACGGGTTCCCCCCACCCTGGTCTAGAGCAAAAATACTCTCTGTAGGAATAGGTTTTTATAACTGCGAAAATCATGAATCCAATTAATTTCAAGCATCATGTAAAGCACTGTGCCAGTCTCTGGGGGGGTTCTTAAGAAAACAAGATAGAAGTACTTAAGAAGGTACTTAATAAAATAAGATAAAAGAGGAAATTTAAGAAATTTTCAATCTTGTGGGAGATTGTGTGTATGTGTATGAATGTATGTGTGTGAATGTATATATAAAACATAAATAACAATTATTAATTAGAGTGAAAACATGTTAAGTTTGGAGAAAGGAGATGATATGTCTAATGGACCATCATCTCTGGAGTCAGAAGAAAGGAGGTAGTATATCCAAAGGGAAGAACACTGTCTCTAGAGTAGGGAGACCCTGGGTTCACCTTTCCACTTTTGATATTTGCCACAACTTGGGTAAATAACTTAACTTCTCTTCCTTTCCTCATCTCTAAAATGAGGGGGTTGGCTTAAATGATCCCTGAGGTCTCTTCCAGCTCTGCTTCTATAAGCCTATGATCCTAGGAGAGGTTAAACAGAGAAACCTGAGAGATTCAAGCAGGGAGGAAGCATTTCTAAGTTGTGAGGGCAAGAGAAGGGATCAGGGAAAGCTTCATGGAAAAAGTGGCAACTGAGTGGCCTTGAAAGATGAGAGATTTCAATAGGCAGAGGTGGGAGTGAGGCGAAGGTGGGGAGAACAGAAGTCCATGCCCAGCAGGCAGTCTTGCCTGTGTAAGTGAAGTCAGAGCAAGCAGGACAAGTTTGGAGAGCTTGTAGGCTAGTTGGAATGTAGTGCCTAAAGGGGAAGTGTGTGGAAAAAAAAGCTAAAAAGGTGAGTGATAGACAGATTGTTGGCAGCTATGCATGCCAGGGTAGGCATTTCTTTTGTTCTGTGGAAAACGGAGACTATTGAAGGTTTTTGAGTGGGGTGTGGTGCTGGTAAGGATGTACTTGATACTGTTACCAACATACTCTTCCTAAGTCAATTGATTGAGTAGAGCAGAGAATGGGGGCGGAGGGACCTAAAGAGGGGAGACTATCATGATATAAGTCCAGAAGAGGGATGAGGAAAGCTTAGGTTAGGTCAAGTAGCAGAGATGGTAATGGAGGGGAGAGAACAGATGTAAGCTAAGGTAGAATTAATAGGAACTGGCAACTTATTAGATTAGATTTCTACCTCTCCTGACCTCTCTACATCCAAAGATGACTTTGAGTGATTGACAAGTTGGGAGGAAGGGCAAGTATTTAGAGACTGTCCTGGGCCATGGTTGTTGACAGTCTATACAGGATATCACAAGAATATCTTGGTTTTCTGGTACATGAGAAAACCATGGGACCTGCCATGTTCATTGTCTGCTTGTTTCATCACAACCTGGGTTCTGTTTCCATCTTTCCATTTCTACTGTAATGCATTTTGTAAGTATTCCACGTATTTCCATAGGCAGAACCCTCCTCAGTGGCTGAGATGGTACCATTGCATTTGTCTGGCCAGTCAACATTCTTTAGGCCTTGGGGCTTGAGCCAAGGGAGATGCCACCGCATTTGCTACCACATGTCAAATCAATCTGTTCATTAGGTGAAGTATACAAAACAAGAAAAGGTTCAATATCAACTTCATAGTCATACAAGGTTCCAGGATTCCTGGACTCTCGCATAGAGAAGGGTACAAGTGTCATCAGAGCATTCAGAAACTGGGAAGTGCCAGCCAATGTTGTCCTACAGTGAGTTTTTCTGGATGTAGACCTTTTACATAGTTTCAAAAATGTGACTTAATTTAAAAATTTAAAAACCCAGAAATTTTATACCAATCCATTTATAGCATTAAAGAATGCCTCCCCCCTCAAAGAATGACCCAAGAAAATTTTAATAGTTTGATCAATTGTGAGTAAGGTGATTGATTAGCTAGATAGGATACAGAAATCATGGGGAATCAGGAAGGGTAGAAAGGATACCAAAGGGCTCACACTGTGCAAAGAGGAAGTTTGAATGCTCACATAACTCTGTGCATGTCTGATTTGTAGCCATTCTGCTGTGATATAACAGATGTTCAAAAAAAGATTAGCTTGTCTTGTTATGGCAAACTGGTGTGTTCAGAATGATGACTGGTGATTGTCCAATACTTGGGTTGGCCTCCATGCTAAAATATGACAATAGTAGAATCAGATCAATTGTAAGACAGATGGACCCAGTCATGATTTATAAGCAACCACTAAGAAGCTCAAAGGTCACCCCTTTCATGGTTCATATTTGAAGTTATTTACTTTTACACAACCTCCAGGGTCAAAGTCCTTTGTTAAACTGAGTCCCAGAGAGAGTCTCCACTCTGAAAAATATCCTTTCTGGAATGTTAAGAAAAAGGGGTGGAGAAGACAGTGACAGATTACCAGCCTCAGCTCTTATCTTCATTCTGATTGAAATATAAGTAGACAGTAGGCAATTAGGTGCCACAGTGAATAGAATGCTGGGCCTCAAGTCAGGAAGACCTGAGTTCAAATCCAACCTTAAATGCTTACTAGTTGTGTAACTAATCAAGTCACTTAACCTGTTTGCCTCTGTAAAATGAGGACAATTATAATGCCTACCTCCCAGGGTTGTTGTGAAGATAAAGTGACATGATATTTGTGAAGTGCTTTACATACCACGCAATATAAATGTTAGCTATTTTTTAAAAATTTATTTATTTTTAACGTTTAACATTTGCTTTACTGAGTTTGTTTGTGAGGTTTTTATGCCCTAATACATGGTCAATTGTTGTGAAGGTATATGTCTTAGAAAAAGACATACTCCTTTCTATTTCTATTCTGTTGTCTCCAGAGGTCCATCATATCTAACTTTTCTAAAATTCTATTAATCTCCTTAACGTCTTTTAAATTTATTTTATGGTTAGATTTATCTATAAATATGCCTGAATAGTATTCAATTGCAAAATATATCAGACTCTCCATATAGAAGATAGAAACAAAACATTTATTCAGATACCAGAAAACTGAATTCCATCATAGTGGCAAAGAAGTTAATAAGCCACAACAACACAGAGAGCCACAGCATCCTTTAGCCTTCTCACAAACCAAAACAAACCTAGCTGTCACAAAAGGTGGCAAACATCAACTTTTACTCACAAGCCTAACTTGTGATGTACCCTCTCCTTCCAACTGTGTCTAGCTGCTCTGACTCCCAGCTTCCTGTGTGTTCTGTTCCATCCTTTAGGAAACTCCCACCATAGGCTCCATGTGATTGCTTTCAGTCTATTAGGGGACAGGGTATATCTTCAAAGCAGGCAAGATCTTCAAATTCCCTTAGGCTTATTAAGAGACAGGGAAGATCTTCAAATTCCCGTTATCATTACACATATAGGAAAGTAAACTGTTTAACCTTATTGAGTCCTTTTTGATTCCTTTTTCATGTTTACTTTTTTATGCTTCTCTTCATGTTTTTATTTAAAACACAGATTTTCTATTCATCTCTGTTTTTTTTTTTCCCATCAGGAATGCTGAAAAGCCCTATATTTTATTATCTAGTTTTTCTCCTTGAAGGATTATACTCTGTTTTGCTGGGTAGGCTATCTTTGCTTGTAATTCTAGTTCATTTGGCTTCCAGAATACTATATTCCAAACTCTTTGTTTCTTATCATGTTAGTTGCTAGATCTTGCATGATTCTGACTGTGACTCTATAATATTTTAATGTATTCTTTTTGGATGCTTGAAATATTTTCTCTTTGACCTGGGAGCTCTAAAATTTGGCTATAATATTCTTGGGAGTTTTCAATTTTGAGATCTCTTGGGAGATAATTGATGCATTCTTTTAATTTCTATTTTGTCCTACAGTTCTAAAATATTAGGGCAGTTTTCCTTAATAGTTTCTCGAAATGTGATGTCTAGTCCCTTTCTTTGGTAATAGTGACTTTCAAGTAATCCAATAATTCTTAAATTATTTCTCCTCAATATATTTTCCAGATCAGATGATTTTAAAAGAGATATTGGCATTTTCTTCTATTATTTCTTTTCTCTTATTTTTTTTACTTTGTTTTATTTTTTCTTGATGTCTCAGGGAGTCATTAGCTTAAATTTGCAAAATTTTAATGCATTATTTTCTTCAGTGAACTTTTGTATCTGTTTTTCCCTTTGGCCAGTTTTACCTTTTATGGTATTATTTTCATCAGTGAAGTTTTGACCTCTTTTCCCATTTAGCCAAATCTGGTTTTTTTAAAAAATTTTTTACAGTGTTATTTTTTCAATATTTTTTATGCCTCCTTTTTTGTTGTTGTTTTTTTGTTATTTGTCAGTCATACTCAGTTCTTTTGACCCCTTTTGGGGTTTTCTTGGCAAAGATACTAGAGTGGTTTGCTATTTTCTTCTCCAGACCATTTTATAGATGGGGAAACTGAAGCAAGCAAAGTTAAGTGACTTGCCCAGGGTTATATAGCTAACAAGTATTTTGGGCTAGACTTGAACTCAGGTCTTCCTGACTTCAGGAACAATACTCTATCTACTGTATCACCTAGCTATCCCTCTTTTACCAAGCTATTAATTTTCTTTTTCACAACTTTCTTGCATCACTCTCATTTCTTTTCAGAAATTTTTCTCTACAACTCATATTTTATTTTGAAAATCTTTTTTTTTTTTTTTAGCTCTTCTAAGAATTCTTTTTTGGGCTTATGTCAAATTCCCATCTTTCTTTGAGGTTTTAACTGTTTTGACACTGATATCTTCTGAATTTGTGTCTTGATCTTCCCTGTCACCATAGTAACTTTTTATGTTTAGGTTTTTTTTCTCTGTTGTTTGTTCATTTTTTCAGCCTATTTCTTGACTTTGAGTTTTATGTTAAAGTTGGGCTCTGTTCCTGGTGGAGGTGTGGAAGAAGATAGGCCCAAGCTTTAGACTTATTTTGTGCTATTATTTTCAGAGCTAGTTCTGGGGGGTTGAAAATTTTTGATGTTTCCAAAGTGGTATGATCGAGGACGAGGTGTGGTCACTGCTTTAATGGTCTATGCTCTGATCCTTACCTACAAAGAACACCTTATCCCTTGTAAGCAATACTTCTCCCCAGGGCTCTTGATCCTTTTTGTTTGCAAAGCATTGTAATGCCATGCACAAGCAGCTTCCCAAAAGAATGCTACTGTGAATAGCTTTTAAGGTTCTGATTACACCTATAGTGAGCACTCCATTTATTCCATTACAAATCAAGGCAAACATTCACAACAAATCACAACATAATA